>JASEVX010000013.1:30788011-31047213 GCA_031761405.1 Serripes groenlandicus | reverse complement strand
ATCACCATTGTTCCTAGGCCTATATCTCGCACGATTATCTGCGGCCATATATCACTAGTGGATATTGGTGAAAAGCCCATTTTCAGACGACTCTCCTGTGATCCCAGATCATTCGAGGCAATTTATAATTGGCCAATGGTAGGCTTTATACCCCGTGTCCATACTTCAAACATAGCCATGGGTGACAGGTTCATTTCTCCGCCAATTCCCTGCGGCCATATGTCACTTGTTGCATATTTGACGGCAGTTTTATGCGGGCATAATTCACTCACGGATACCGCTGGAAGGCCCATTCGCAGACGCCTCCTTTAAGCAAGGGATCTTTCGTGGAAATTGATAATTGGCTAATGCATAGATCTATAGACCCGCTAGTCATACAAGACTGATCACCATTTTTCCCGCACGATTTTATGTGCATTGCGCATTTTAAGATGACTTTCCTGTTACCCCGAATATTTCTTTGCAGTTAATAATTAGTTTTATACCCCGTGTTCATACTTCTCACATAGCCATGGGTTGATTTCTCCGCCAATTCACTGCAGCCATATGTCACCTATTGCATATTTGTTTGCAGTTCTGTGCGTCCATAAATCACTCACGGATACAGCTGTAAGGCTCATTTTCATACGCCCCCACCCCCTTAAAGCAAGGGATCTTCCGTGGCAATTGATAATTGACAAGATCTAGACCCGGCATACATAATGGATCTATCACCATTGTTCCTAGTCCTACATCTCGCACGAGTATCTGCGGCCACAAGTCACTAAGCTATATGTCACTTATTGCATATTTGACAGGAAGTTCTGTGCGGCCATAAATCACTCACGGATATCGATGGAAGCCCCATTTTCAGAAGCCTCCTGTTAGGTCAGAGTTCTTCCATGGCTAATGCATAGATCTAGACCCGGTAGCCATACTGGACTGACCACAATTTTCCTAGGCTTATATCCCGCACGAGTTTCTGCGGCCATAAATATAAGATAGTGATCTAGGTTGATTTTCAAATGTCAATTTCTTGTCTGCAGCCATAGCTGACTGCTCGTGAATATCAGGTGTTTATTTTAAAGATCGGTTTACTGCGGCCATAGTTCAGTTGTCGAGAAGATCTAGGGTGATTTTCAATGGTCAATTTCCTGCAGTCATAGGCGACTACTCGTGAATATCTGGGGTTTATTTTAAAGATCGGTTTACTACGGTCATAGTTTAGTTGTCGAGACGGGTACTTTAATGGTGTCATAGATCAGTAGTATATATCTCCCTCTCTTTCTCTACCCGCCGTGGTCGAGTTGATAGCGTCGGGGATTTGAAACCGGGTGTTCACCACGACGGTGATGGTAGATTGACACGGCTCATTTGCTAGCCTATAACTGTTTTGTTCACGCAGGGATCATGAATGAGTGAACTGTCGCCGTGATATAACTGAAATAAGGTTGAAAACAGCGTAAAACAACAAAAACAAACAAACAAACAAACTCTCTCACTCTCAGAGATTCAAAGGAGTTTCAATATTCAAACTAAACAATGACAAAATATATATTGCTTATAATACAATACCTGTATAGTTCATAAGAGAAATTTATCGTTTTAAGCAATTGCTTCTTCTTTTGCCACAGTGTTTTTAAAAGTTGTCTACTGCAGAGGCTTCAATAAGCGTAAATACGAGGGAAATGGTTTAATTATTTGAAGCTCTAATCAATAACATTCATGAATGAGACAAGATACACACACAGCTCAGGATACTCGTTTTGTAGTGCAATGGATTTAGTGGTGTAAGACCTAGAATATGGCCAACGGTGTCGAGGGAAGTTTCACTCCGTATGTTTCCTCTGTTTGTGACCGAGAAAAAAAAGGACGCGGATTTAACTTAAATCCGCGCACTTTTTTTTCCAGTTTGATGTTTTGGCAACCATGAAAAAAAGATGCGCGTTTTTATTTGTAAAATATCGCATCTTTTTTCGACAAAATTCTGCTGGATTCTCTATAGAATCCTATATAAACAGCCTTAAAAAAAAGTGCGCGGATTTAAGTTAAATCGGCGCGGGTTTTTTTTGCCCACGATAAGAGGCCGTCCACAGAAAATCACGCTGGCCCCAACAGGACACCGTAATAAACATACTGATTGTTGTTTTATGCAATACAATATATTGAATTGAATTGAATTGTTATATCCAGGGAATTTGCAACATAATGTCACACTGGATGTCAGTATTTCACACCTTTCTCGTAGTTGTGATTTCACACCTTTCTCGTATTTGTGATTTCACACCTTTCTCGTAGTTGTGATTTTATACCTTTCTCGTAGTTGTGATTTGACACCTTTCTCGTAGCTGTGATTTCACACCTTTCTCGTAGCTGTGATTTCACAACTTTCTATCGTAGTTGTGGTGATTTCAATTGTAATCGCGCTTTATTTGTATTTTATGCTATAAGCATATTGTTTGTTTAACGCAATAAAATATTTGTATTGTATTGTATTGTATGGCTTTAATTGGATAGTTGTAAGAAATACACTTTACAACTATGGGTAAGAACTTGTTTGCCAGATCATTATAACAATCTTCTATCATTCTTATATATTCGAACAAATAGAGACGCACCAATTATTCATACATTGTGAGATCTAGGTTTCCCTTTTTGTCGAACGCGGCCCTTGGTTTTTGTATAGTTTTAGTCATGTACATATTAAGGACACCGGTTAATTCACAAACCGAAAGTACAAACCACTTCTGATTGTTGTCTTATATTTCTTATTTTCATAGATGATATTAATATTATCTTATTAATCGTAGTGTTGTTTTTCATTGCTATTCGTTTTTTATTAACTGTTTGTTTTGCTTTATTTTTGCGACTTTAAAATCGTATGAAAGTCTGCTCCAAACGTTTGGATGTTTACGCGAATACGGTTTCTGGGTGTATTTGTTTAATTATTTATTTTGTTTTAAAGTAAAACGATGCGCTTGCTCCAATATCCAATATTAGATAAAGAGGCCGGCACAAACGAACATTGGTACTTATAAAGGTCAATTCAAAGTCAGTGAATAATGGCCAGAATATTCCGAGAGTCAAGACTATTTAATTAACAGGTGAACACATTTTAATTTGTTTGCGAGTACCCGAGTACTTGATCGGAAGAGTATACGAGTACCCGAGTACTAATATCGCTTCCACGCGGCGTCAATTAACATGTATTTCCACGTCTTGATTGGCTGGTTTTCCGAAAATTCTTCCATCTTCGCCTCGCGGAAATCTTTTTGTTCAAAAGGTTATGAAACGTCCGTATACACACATCCATTCGATAAATATAATCATTGCATTTCTGAACAGTGAAGGTTCAGACCAGCCTGTGCATCTTCTCTGTATTGACAAACTTTACAGAAGTTGACAGGTGCTTTTAACAAGCTTGTCTAAGATCTTTGCTGATCTTGACTTAAACTGTTTACAAAAGTCCACTTGTTCCTTTTCCAATGTTCAGTTGATTCTAGTAAATACAGTGTAATCTATTCGAGAACAATTTTCTCAGTTAGTTTGAATTTGCTGAAAAACAAACAGTTAAGATAGTGACTGTCTAATTGCAGTCAAATTTTGTTATTTGCTTTTTTTGTGATTCAAGTTTACTGAGGATATTTGAAAACGCAATATTCTTCTGAGGGAAAATAGTTAATTATTGCTGCTACAGCACATGCAGGGATGACTCGTCGTATTCTCTTTCCAAGAAGCCCATATACGCATCTTGTACCGCGTTTGTACGCTATGTGCCGATATGGCCGGAACAGAATATTCAAATAGTGATTTGCCGTGTAGTCGCATGCACAATTATTATCTAGATATATCTCGAAAGAGAAGATCCTTAATATCATTCAAAGGTCCAGGCAAGGAGGTGCTTCTTTCCACTTGATATATATTATTAACTCACAACAACACATTGAATGTGGTTACACACAGTAATCGTCTCACTGACTACCAACAGGATAGGGTTAGAAGGTGTAATAAGAATTTGATAACATGCAAAATGCCCCTTTTCTAGAGGGCTGTCATTTAAGATGTGATATTTTAAAGCCCATCAAAACCTTTGTGGATATTATATCGCAAGGATACATCGATGAATATTATAAAGATATCTCGATCAAACGAATTAATTCACACTTTACCAAATTATGCCTTCAATGGCTGTCTGCTGCGGATCACCCAATAAATAACGACAAAATCCGGGGAACTCATAATTAGAAGGTTTATTTCTTGTTTACAGATATATTGTCTCAGTAGTGTGTAAACGGTCAACATGTCGATCAAGATTGCGGTGCTCGTGGCACTTTGCTGCTTTATTGCTGTAGAAGCTTACCCAGCTAGTAGCCACTTATCCAAGGATACTATTTTGAGAAGGAGACTCAGCGAACTTCTGCGCAAGTACGTATCTAATAATTTATTTCATTGATTCATTGCTTGATAGGGATTGAAGGCCGTTTTAAACACTTTGTTCAGTCTTATAACCGCGGCCAGTTCACCTACTCATGTGTTTCATTGCTTTCTAACAACAGTACTGCACACATCATTCTTTGAAAGAAACTGGCATTCTTTCCACAGACAGCCGATGAGTGGAAGACGAATGACGCTTGTCACAGTGACTTATCAAACATGAGTTCCAGATCGAACTCACAACCCCTTGGATTATAGCTGTTGTCGATGCCAACAGAGCTACCGGTGCTCATATTAACTCTTTCATCGCCGAATTGTTTAAAGTAGACTCTTCCATGTTACAAATTGGGAGTTTCCATTTCGCATGCAATTTCGCATGCAACGCTGACAGATAAACGTTGTAATATAGAACAGAACAGAACAGAACAGAAGTTTATTCATAAGACTTGAACACATATGGTTCATCGTCAAAACATTTACAATATACATGTGCATACGAAAAAATAAATAGACATACAGTTTATCAAATTACTATTTTGAAAGAATAATGCACTTCCCAAGAAGGCGGAAGTAATGTTTGAAATGAGCGGAATATACATATAAGTATGCAGATATTCGGATAAAGCGCTTGGTGCTATGTTTTCATGCTATGTTAAGCAATAAGCTGATCAGGAGCCATAACTCTCAACGTCTAATCATTTACTACATTAAGTACACTTATTCTTTTGGGGTTAGCTTTGGTATAGTATATTCCAATTGCATTTAAAACATTTAGATTTGATGAGTTTAACATAGAAATGAATTTGTACATATTAGGATTTCTGAAATACATTTGTTTTATATATATATATGTCTTAGATCTTGATAAAAAAGGACAAATTAGCATAAAATGAAACTCGTCTTCAATGTCATTTAAATAGCAGAGAGTACATTTCCTATCTTCTCTTTTGATTTTTCTATGTCGACCTGTTTCAATAAGTAATTGATGTGACGATAAGCGTAATCTCGCAACGGCATTTCTGTAAGTTGGAATATTCATTTTTTTAAGGTAGCAAGACCTATCAAAAGAGGTTTTTAGGCGTTTGTATAAGATCAGTGAAGGTTTAATATTTACATCAATATACCATTCAGCAATATAGGAACATATCATTCGAATTACACTTCATGTTTTTGATCCTTATAAGCTTATTTCTAACAGGACTTTTTATCATACTAAAAACACATGTGTTTATCTAATTAGTACCGACGTAGAGAAACCATTCTTTTCTTCAAGTCATTAACGAGACATATACAACTATGAAATAAACGGAAATTCCGTTTTTTAATGGATGATCAGATATATAAATCTCCATTCTCGATTACAAAAGAGAGCTATCAAGATTCCTGTAGCTCAGTCCATAATCAAAGCCGGCTGTCAATTGACTGGTTTTTAGTGGCAAAACATTCTTTTCGACGATGGAATTTAACAAGCGGCATTTGTCTTTCACAAAATCGGAAAAGCAGTCGGTTGCTTGGATAGACATGTGTGAAGTACTGGTGTGAGAAAGCCATTGCATATATAGGTAGGTGAACTGGCCGCCGTAACGTTTCTTAACCGTTTCCCTCATATAGACGCTTTCTGACGCCTCTGCAGCAGACGGCTTTTTGAAAACATAGTAACAAAAGAAGAAATTGCACAAAACGTGCAATTTCTCCTTTTGGCACAATGTTTTCCACTTTTAGTCATAGGTTATCCATTCAATTATAGAGATTTTTGCAATATTTGACAAAATATGTTCAAAGTCGTCTGCTGCAGAATTGTCGTTTGAGGGAAAGGGTTAAGTGTTCAAAACGGCGTTACCAACAGTCAATCTGTCAACAAGAGCTAGTTTCACTCATGAACCTCGATCTTGCAAATAGACAAACATCTTCTGTATCGCATTTTTATGATATTTCATTTTAATTACAGAATAGTTAAAATTTACTTAATGCCGGTGTCCCGAAATACGTTAGTTTGGCAAAACAAAATATTCGCTCGAAAATGGTTGATTACGGCTTTACGCCGTTTTCATCAATTTTCAGTCATATCACGTCGGCCAGTTCACATACTCATGTGTTTCTTTGCTTCACCGCACCAGTAATCAAAATAATAAAATCCAAGCAACTGGCTGCTTTTCCACAGACTGATTGCTCATTGGTGGAAGACGAATGTCGCACCGACTTTTATCAAATGTCAGTAGGTTGGCCACGCTGGGATACGAACTAACAACCCCTGGATTGACAGCCCGCGTCGCTTAAAAAAATGGTTTCAACCATTAAATGTCACTTTTTCGTAAACGGTCATAGGTAGAAAGATAACAAACTGTATGATTATATCAACATAGTAATCATCGATGAGAGTAACGTACTATACATCGCTAAGGGCAACATTATTAACATCGATGAGAGTAACGCATATTATACATCGTGCAAGGCAACATTAATAACATCATTTAGAGTAATGTATTATACATCGCTCAGGGAAACATTATTAACATCATTTAGAGTAACGTATCATACATCGCTCAGGACAACATTATCAACATAATTTAGAGTAACGTATTATACATCGCTCAGGGCAACATTATTAACATAATTTAGAGCAATGTATTATACATCACTCAGGGAAACATTATTAACATCATTTAGAGTAACGTATCATACATCGCTCAGGGCAACATTATTAACATCGATGAGAGTAACGCATATCATACATCGTGCAAGGCAACATTATTAACATCATTTAGAGTAAAGTAGTATACATCGCTCAGGAAAACATTATTAACATCATTAAGCGTAACGTCGCTCAGGGCAACATTATTAACATCATTTAGAGTAACGTATTATACATTGCCCAGGGCAACATTATTAACATCATTTAGAGTAACGTATTATACATGGCTCAGGAATACATTATTAACATTTAGAGTAACGTATCATACATCGCTCAGGGCAACATTATTAACATCATTTAGAGTAACGTATTATACATTACCCAGGGCAACATTATTAACATCATTTAGAGTAACGTATTATACATTGCCCAGGGCAACATTATTAACATCATTTAGAGTAAAGTAATATACATCGCTCAGGGCAACATTATTAACATCATTTAGAGTAACGTATTATACATCGCCCAGGGCAACATTATTAACATCATTTAGAGTAACGTATTATACATCGCTCAGGGCAACATTATTAACATCATTTCGAGGGCTTGGTGTGAAACGGTTGTAACTAAAAACCTATTTTTAAAACCCTGGTTTAGGGGCAATTCAGATCCATTTGTAAACAATGCAAATTTAGGTGCCATTGCTCAGAACGAGCAATGGCACCTTAATTTCCATTGTTTACCAAGAACAATTATTTAACGCTTATAAAGACTTTATGGTGAGGTGATTAACCTTTTTATAAAAAATACTAATTTTAGTTACAACCATTTCACGACAGGCCCTCGATTTAGAGAAACGTATTATACATCGCTCAGGGCAACATTATAAACATGGATGAGAGAAACGTATTATACATCGCTCAGGGCAACATTATAAACATCGATGAGGGTAACGTATTATACATCGCTCAGGGCAACATTATTAACATCGATAAGAATAACGTATAATACATCGATCAGGGCAACATTATGAACATCATTTAGAGTAACGTTTTATACATCGCTCAGGGCAACATTATTAACATCATTTAGAGTAACGTATTATACATCGCTCAGGGCAACATCATTAACATCATTTAGAGTAACGTATCATACATCGCTCAGGGCCACATTATTAACATCATTTAGAATAATGTATTATACATCGCTCAGGGCAACATTATTAACATCATTTAGAGTAACGTATTATACATCGCTCAGGGCAACATCATTAACATCATTTAGAGTAACGTATCATACATCGCTCAGGGCCACAGTATTAACATCATTTAGAGTAATGTATTATACATCGCTCAAGGCAACATTATTAACATCATTTAGAGTAACGTATTATACGTCGCTCAGGGCCACATCATTAACATCGTTTAGAGTAACGTCTCATACATCGCTCAGGGTAACATTATTAACATCATTTAGAGTAACGTATTATACATCGCTCAGGACAACATTATTCACATCATTTAGAGTAACGTATTATACGTCGCTCAGGGCCACATCATTAACATCATTTAGAGTAACGTCTCATACATCGCTCAGGGTAACATTATTAACATCATTTAGAGTAACGTATTATACATCGCTCAGGACAACATTATTCACATCATTTAGAGTAACGTATTATACATCGCTCAGGGCAACATTATTAACATCATTTAGAGCAACATCTTAATCTTCAATGAGAGTAACGTATTATACATCGCTCAGGGTTATTATTAACATCATTTGGAGCAACGTCTTAATCGTCGATGAGAGTAACGTATTATACATCGCTCAGGGTTATTGTTAACATCATTTAGAGCAACGTCTTAATCGTCGATGGAGTAGCCTATTATAAATCGCTCAGGGTTAGTATTAACATCATTTGGAGCAACGTCTTAATCGTCGATGAGAGTAACGTATTATACATCGCTCAGGGTTATTATTAACATCATGTATGGCAACGTTTTAATAATCGATAAGGGTAACGTATTATACATTGCTGAGGGCAATATTATAAAAGTAATTTAGAGCAACGTAGATGCCCGACTATAATAGTTAAATATTTTAGTTAAATATTTAGTTAAATACAAAATTGTTTTCAAACAAGCATTTGAACTTGTTTATTTTCATCTAGATTGTAAACACGCATTGTTCAAAACCTGTCGTCTTAGTCGAACAACATAAGTCTATTTATAGAAATACGGGAAACCCTAGAGTTTTCTACGGTAGACCTTGGATATTTTCGGTGACTGGATATTGTATTGTTAACAACTAAAACCATGCCTGACGACCAGTTACTATCCAAACATAGAACGGTATAAACTGAATAGTATTACAATAACAAGACATAATGACGCAACCAATTTATATCAGCATATTATGTCAGAATGAACCAATCACATGTTGGGGATTATATTGCCAACATAAAACAAGGGTGGTTATACACACGCATTATGTTTATTTATTTATACACGAATGTCAGAGAGCCAAAAAGAAATGTTTTCTTCCCTTCTGTTCAGACAGTGTTTCGACTAAAGTTGTAATGGGACCAAACGGTACCTTCATAATATTCCATCAAAATATCCTTGCGTCTGATAATAAATGAGAAGGAAAACTGTTTATATTCAGTTCCCTGCGTAATTGAAATAACTATTTCAGGGTTGGTGGCAGTGGTGGCGGTGCTAGCGGAAATGGCGGTGCTAGCGGAAGTGGCAGTGCTAGCGGAAGTGGCAGTGCTAGCGGAAATGGCGGTGCTAGCGGAAGTGGCAGTGCTAGCGGAAGTGGCAGTGCTAGCGGAAATGGCGGTGCTAGCGGAAGTGGCAGTGCTAGCGGAAATGGCGGTGCTAGCGGAAGTGGCAGTGCTAGCGGAAGTGGCAGTGCTAGCGGAAGTGGCAGTGCTAGCGGAAGTGGCAGTGCTAGCGGAAATGGCGGTGCTAGCGGAAGTGGCAGTGCTAGCGGAAGTGGCAGTGCTAGCGGAAGTGGCCGTCCTAGCGAAAGTGGCAGTGCTAGCGGAAGTGGCAGCTCTAGCGGAAGTGGCAGTTTTAGCGGAAGTGGTAGTGGACAAGGTGGACAGGGAGGTCAGGGAGCTGCTATTGAAGGCATTCTACGTAAGATTGTTCAGGACATGTTATGATTTTCGATGCGCCGTTTGACCGTTTTCGACCAGCGTTGATCCGCTTTCTATACTAGGAGATTAAACAAGGGTCACTTAAATTATACGTGAACAGGGTAGATACTGATCAGACACAGATGATTAAGGTCAACACTGGTCGATGTCTGAATGTTTATTTACCCGCATCTAGGCCCGTATATGATATCAGCAATCTTGTTAAATCTAGACCCAAATACCGATGCAGAAGCAAGCGCCTATATTTAGATCTGACGCCCGCATATAACATTTCATCTAAGATTGACCTTACAGGTCAATTAAATTGTCCCCTGCCAAATCCCAAGGTTTCAACAGGGTTTATAATTCACTGATACGTCTCTTTTGAGTACCCGCAACATAGGGTTAAAGGTTCAAATAAGGAAATTTGAACATTTAAAACGCCCTTTATCTAATGCTCTGGTTATAAGGAACTACATCCGTACCACGGTCCGATGGCACAACAGCATGACCTTCTTATGTATATATAAACATTACAGTTATGTATATATAAACAGTACAGTTATGTATATATAAACAGTACAGTTATGTATATATAAACAGTACAGTTATGTATATATAAACAGTACAGTTATGTATATATAAACAGTACAGCTATGCTTTAAAGGTATTAGTATTTGTTTATGTGTGCGTCGAATGTTGTACAACTCTAGTTTGAAGGATTCATGTAATCTGTTATTGTTTGTAGGTGCTATTAACAGAAAGTTAGGACGAATTGAAAATGGTGTTGGACTACTTTTAGAGGCGAACGGTAAGTTCTATAAAAGTAACAATATTATACAAACCTCTTTGGGAGTATGTACTACTGGCTGTCTTACATGAAAAGTGAAGATCCAGATGAGATTGAGCATATGTATAATCTGATAAAATCTCTAGACTTAACATATGACTAACATAAGCTGTATAGAAACGTAAACATATTTAAACTTATTTCCTGATCCCCCACTTCCTAAAGTTGGTTGTAGTAATGTCTGCCTTCTTTGTCGCTCAGGATTGCGGGGTTAGCATAACGACTGACTGGACCGGTTTCGGGATAAAAGGATATGTAGTACTGGTAACTTACCCAGGAAATGCAATGATATAACGGAAACAATGTTGTACGCGCCCTAAAACACCAATCAAACAATCCCAATGTTGGGGTTTCCTTGGCGTCACTAAATTATCACGATATGCAACTTGTTTTCGTGTTTGAACTTTCTTACGGGAATTTGCCTGTGTCATATTTGTTATCTTCTGAACATGTAAAACGCCCACATTGAGATGTACAGGCTGGTTTGAAGTTACACTGTTCAACACTGTGGTGTAACTTTTGCCTAGGGCGGGTTCATACAATAGTTTCATATTAACTGAAATAAGCAACACCATGTGATTCGGGGTATTAGTAACTCTTTGTTTTGGTATCGGTTTACTCATCCTCACACACAACAACTCTGATGCAGCACACTTGCCTTTCGCACATATAGAAACTCTGCAGCAGATTACAGTTTCTCGCAGGGAACACCTCTGCAGCAGACTATCCTTTCTCCCCTACAACAACTCTGCAGTAGACTATCCTTTCTCCAACTCAACAACTCTACAGCAGACTACGCTGTCTGACATACAACAACTCTGCAGCAGACTACGCTGTCTGACATACAACAACTCTGCAGTAGATTACCCTTTCTCACATACAGCAACTCTGCAGTAGATTATCCGTTCTCACATACAACAACTCTGCAGTAGACTACCCTTTCTCACATACAACAACTCTGCAGTAGACTATCCTTTCTCACATACAACAACTCTTCAGTAGATTACCCTTTCTCACATACAACAACTCGGCAGTAGACTACCCTTTCTCACATACAACAACTCTGCAGTAGACTACCCTTTCTAACATACAACAACTATGCAGTAGATTACCCTTTCTAACATACAACAACTCTGCAGTAGACTACCCTTTCTCACATACAACAACTCTGCAGTAGACTACCCTTTCTAACATACAACAACTCTGCAGCAGACTATCCTTTCTCACATACAACAACTCGTCAGTAGACTACCCTTTCTCACATACAACAACTCTGCAGTAGACTATCCTTTCTCACATACAACAACTCTGCAGTAGATTATCCTTTCTCACATACAACAACTCTGCAGTAGACTATCCTTTCTCACATACAACAACTCTGCAGTAGATTATCCTTTCTCACATACAACAACTCTGCAGTAGACTACCCTTTTTCACATACAACAACTCTGCAGTAGTTTATCCTTTCTCACATACAACAACTCTGCAGTAGATTACCCTTTCTCACATACAGCAACTCTGCAGTAGATTACCCTTTCTCACATACAGCAACTCTGCAGTAGATTATCCTTTCTCACATACAACAACTCTGCAGCAGACTACCCTTTCTCACATACAACAACTCTACAGTAGTTTATCCTTTCTAAAATACAACAACTCTGCACTAGATTACCCTTTCTCACATACAACAACTCTGCAGTAGACTACCCTTTCTCACATACAACAACTCTGCAGTAGACTACCCTTTCTCACATACAACAACTCTACAGTAGACTACCCTTTCTCACATACAACAACTCTGCAGTAGATTACCCTTTCTCACATACAACAAATCTGCAGTAGACTACCCTTTCTCACATACAACAACTCTGCAGTAGATTATCCTTTCTCACATACAACAACTCTGCAGTAGATTATCCTTTCTCACATACAGCAACTCTGCAGTAGATTATCCTTTCTAAAATACAACAACTCTGCACTAGACTACCCTTTCTCACATACAACAACTCTGCAGTAGACTACCCTTTCTCACATACAACAACTCTACAGTAGACTACCCTTTCTCACATACAACAACTCTGCAGTAGATTACCCTTTCTCACATACAACAAATCTGCAGTAGACTACCCTTTCTCACATACAACAACTCTGCAGTAGATTATCCTTTCTAAAATACAACAACTCTGCACTAGACTATCCTTTCTCACATACAACAACTCTACAGTAGACTATCCTTTCTCACATACAACAACTCTGCAGTAGACTACCCTTTCTCACATACAACAACTCTGCAGTAGATTATCCTTTCTAAAATACAACAACTCTGCACTAGACTATCCTTTCTCACATACAACAACTCTGCAGTAGACTATCCTTTCTCACATACAACAACTCTACAGTAGTTTATCCTTTCTCACATACAACAACTCTGCAGTAGACTAACCTTTCTCACATACAACAACTCTGCAGTAGACTACCCTTTCTAACATACAACAACTTTACAGTAGACTACTCTTTCTCACATACAACAACTCTGCAGTAGACTATCCTTTCTCACATACAACAACTCTGCAGTAGACTATCCTTTCTCACATACAACAACTCTGCAGCAGACTATCCTTTCTCACATACAACAACTCTGCAGTAGACTATCCTTTCTCACATACAACAACTCTGCAGTAGACTATCCTTTCTCACATACAACAACTCTGCAGTAGACTATCCTTTCTCACATACAACAACTCTGCAGCAGACTACCCTTTCTCACATACAACAACTCTGCAGTAGACTACCCTTTCTCACATACAACAACTCTGCAGTAGACTATCCTTTCTCACATACAACAACTTTGCAGTAGACTACCCTTTCTCACATACAACAACTCTGCAGTAGACTACCCTTTCTCACATACAACAACTCTGCATTAGACTATCCTTTCTCACATACAACAACTCTGCAGTAGACTACCCTTTCTCACATACAACAACTCTGCAGTAGACTACCCTTTCTCACATACAACAACTCTGCAGTAGACTACCCTTTCTAAAATACAACAACTCTGCACTAGACTATCCTTTCTCACATACAACAACTCTACAGTAGTTTATCCTTTCTCACATACAACAACTCTGCAGTAGACTAACCTTTTTCACATACAACAACTCTGCACTAGACTATCCTTTCTCACATACAACAACTCTACAGTAGTTTATCCTTTTTCACATACAACAACTCTGCAGTAGACTACCCTTTTTCACATACAACAACTCTGCAGTAGACTATCCTTTCTCACATACAACAACTCTGCAGCAGACTACCCTTTCTCACATACAACAACTCTGCAGTAGACTACGCTTTCTCACATACAACAACTCTGCAGTAGACTACCCTTTCTCACATACAACAACTCTACAGTAGATTACCCTTTTTCACATACAACAACTCTGCAGTAGACTACCCTTTCTCACATACAACAACTCTGCAGTAGACTACCCTTTCTCACATACAACAACTCTGCAGTAGACTACCCTTTCTCACATACAACAACTCTACAGTAGACTATCCTTTCTCACATACAATAACTCTGCAGTAGATTATCCTTTCTCACATACAACAACTCTGCAGTAGATTACCCTTTCTCACATACAACAACTCTGCAGTAGACTACGCTTTCTCACATACAACAACTCTGCAGTAGACTACCCTTTCTAACATACAACAACTCTACAGTAGATTACCCTTTCTCACATACAACAACTCTGCAGTAGACTACCCTTTCTCACATACAACAACTCTACAGTAGACTATCCTTTCTCACATACAACAACTCTACAGTAGATTACCCTTTCTCACATACAACAACTCTGCAGTAGATTACCCTTTCTCACATACAACAACTCTTCAGTAGACTACCCTTTCTAACATACAACAACTCTACAGTAGATTACCCTTTCTCACATACAACAACTCTGCAGTAGACTACCCTTTCTCACATACAACAACTCTGCAGTAGTTTATCCTTTCTAAAATACAACAACTCTGCAGTAGATTATCCATTCTCACATACAACAACTCTGCAGTAGACTATCCTTTCTCACATACAACAACTCTGCAGTAGTTTATCCATTCTCACATACAACAACTCTGCAGTAGACTATCCTTTCTGACATACAACAACTCTGCAGTAGATTATCCTTTCTCACATACAACAACTCTGCAGTAGACTATCCTTTCTCACATACAACAACTCTGCAGCAGACTACCCTTTCTCACATACAACAACTCGGCAGTAGACTATCCTTTCTCACATACAACAACTCTACAGTAGACTACCCTTTCTAACATACAACAACTCGTCAGTAGACTATCCTTTCTCACATACAACAACTCTGCAGTAGATTACCCTTTCTCACATACAACAACTCTGCAGTAGACTACCCTTTCTCACATACAACAACTCTTCAGTAGATTACCCTTTCTCACATACAACAACTCTGCAGTAGTTTACCCTTTCTCACATACAACAACTCTGCAGTAGACTATCCTTTCTCACATACAACAACTCTGCAGCAGACTACCCTTTCTCACATACAACAACTCTGCAGTAGACTATCCTTTCTCACATACAACAACTCTGCAGCAGACTACCCTTTCTCACATACAACAACTCTGCAGTAGACTACCCTTTCTAACATACAACAACTCTGCAGTAGATTACCCTTTCTCACATACAACAACTCTGCAGTAGACTATCCTTTCTCACATACAACAACTCTGCAGTAGACTACCCTTTCTCACATACAACAACTCTACAGTAGATTATCCTTTCTCACATACAACAACTCTGCAGTAGACTATCCTTTCTCACATACAATAACTCTTCAGTAGACTACCCTTTCTAACATACAACAACTCTACAGTAGATTACCCTTTCTCACATACAACAACTTTACAGTAGACTACCCTTTCTCACATACAACTACTCTGCAGTAGATTACCCTTTCTAACATACAACAACTCTACAGTAGATTACCCTTTCTCACATACAACAACTTTACAGTAGACTACCCTTTCTCACATACAACTACTCTGCAGTAGACTACCCTTTCTCACATACAACTACTCTACAGTAGACTATCCTTTCTCACATACAACAACTCTACAGTAGATTACCCTTTCTCACATACAACAACTCTGCAGTAGATTACCCTTTCTCACATACAACAACTCTGCAGTAGACTACCCTTTCTCACATACAACAACTCTGCAGTAGACTACCCTTTCTAACATACAACAACTCTGCAGTAGACTACCCTTTCTCACATACAACTACTCTGCAGTAGACTACCCTTTCTAACATACAACAACTCTGCAGTAGACTACCCTTTCTCACATACAACAACTCTGCAGTAGACTACCCTTTCTAACATACAACAACTCTGCAGTAGACTACCCTTTCTCACATACAACTACTCTGCAGTAGACTACCCTTTCTAACATACAACAACTCTGCAGTAGACTACCCTTTCTCACATACAACAACTCTGCAGTAGACTACCCTTTCTCACATACAGCAACTCTGCAGTAGATTACCCTTTCTCACATACAACAACTCTGCAGTAGACTACCCTTTCTAACATACAACAACTCTGCAGTAGACTACCCTTTCTCACATACAACAACTCTGCAGTAGATTATCCTTTCTCACATACAACAACTCTGCAGTAGACTACCCTTTCTCACATACAACAACTCTGCAGTAGATTACCCTTTCTCACATACAACAACTCTGCAGTAGACTACCCTTTCTCACATACAACAACTCTGCAGTAGACTACCCTTTCTAACATACAACAACTCTGCAGTAGACTACTCTTTCTCACATACAACAACTCTACAGTAGATTACCCTTTCTCACATACAACAACTCTGCAGTAGACTACCCTTTCTAACATACAACAACTCTGCAGTAGACTACCCTTTCTCACATACAACAACTCTGCAGTAGATTATCCTTTCTCACATACAACAACTCTGCAGTAGACTACCCTTTTTCACATACAACAACTCTGCAGTAGACTACCCTTTCTCACATACAACAACTCTACAGTAGACTATCCTTTCTCACATACAACAACTCTGCAGTAGTTTATCCATTCTCACATACAACAACTCTGCAGTAGACTATCCTTTCTCACATACAACAACTCTGCAGTAGACTACCCTTTTTCACATACAACAACTCTATAGTAGTTTATCCTTTCTCACATACAACAACTCTGCAGTAGACTATCCTTTCTCACATACAACAACTCTATAGTAGTTTATCCTTTCTCACATACAACAACTCTGCAGTAGACTACCCTTTCTCACATACAACAACTCTGCAGTAGACTATCCTTTCTCACACACAACAACTCTGCAGTAGACTAACCTTTCTCACATACAACAACTCTGCAGTAGACTATCCTTTCTCACACACAACAACTCTGCAGTAGACTATCCTTTCTCACATACAACAACTCTACAGTAGACTATCCTTTCTCACACACAACAACTCTGCAGTAGACTAACCTTTCTCACATACAACAACTCTGCAGTAGACTACCCTTTCTAACATACAACAACTTTACAGTAGACTACCCTTTTTCACATACAACAACTCTGCAGTAGACTACCCTTTCTCACATACAACAACTCTGCAGTAGACTATCCTTTCTCACATACAACAACTCTGCAGTAGACTATCCTTTCTCACATACAACAACTCTGCAGTAGACTACCCTTTCTCACATACAACAACTCTGCAGTAGACTACCCTTTCTCACATACAACAACTCTGCAGTAGACTACCCTTTCTCACATACAACAAATCTGCAGTAGACTATCCTTTCTCACATACAACAACTCTGCAGTAGACTACCCTTTCTCACATACAACAACTCTGCAGTAGACTATCCTTTCTCACATACAACAACTCTGCAGTAGACTACCCTTTCTCACATACAACAACTCTGCAGTAGACTACCCTTTCTCACATACAACAACTCTGCAGTAGACTACCCTTTCTCACATACAACAACTCTGCAGTAGACTACCCTTTCTCACATACAACAACTCTGCAGTAGACTATCCTTTCTCACATACAACAACTCTACAGTAGTTTATCCTTTCTCACATACAACAACTCTGCAGTAGACTAACCTTTCTCACATACAACAACTCTGCAGTATACTACCCTTTCTAACATACAACAACTTTACAGTAGACTACCCTTTCTCACATACAATAACTCTGCAGTAGATTACCCTTTCTCACATACAACAACTCTGCAGTAGACTACCCTTTCTAACATACAACAACTCTGCAGTAGACTACCCTTTCTCACATACAATAACTCTGCAGTAGATTACCCTTTCTCACATACAATAACTCTGCAGTAGATTACCCTTTCTAACATACAACCACTCTGCAGTAGATTACCCTTTTTCACATACAACAACTCTGCAGTAGACTACCCTTTCTCACATACAACAACTCTGCAGTAGACTATCCTTTCTCACATACAACAACTCTGCAGCAGACTACCCTTTCTCACATACAACAACTCTGCAGTAGACTACCCTTTCTCACATACAACAACTCTGCAGTAGACTATCCTTTCTCACATACAACAACTCTGCAGTAGACTACCCTTTCTCACATACAACAACTCTGCGGTAGACTACCCTTTCTCACATACAACAACTCTGCAGTAGACTACCCTTTCTCACATACAACAACTCTGCAGTAGACTACCCTTTCTCACATACAACAACTCTGCAGTAGACTATCCTTTCTCACATACAACAACTCTGCAGTAGACTACCCTTTCTCACATACAACAACTCTGCGGTAGACTACCCTTTCTCACATACAACAACTCTGCAGTAGACTACCCTTTCTAACATACAACAACTCTGCAGTAGACTATCCTTTCTCACATACAACTACTCTGCAGTAGACTACCCTTTCTCACATACAACAACTCTGCAGTAGACTATCCTTTCTCACATACAACAACTCTGCGGTAGACTACCCTTTCTCACATACAACAACTCTGCAGCAGACTACCCTTTCTCACATACAACAACTCTGCAGTAGACTACCCTTTCTCACATACAACAACTCTGCAGTAGACTACCCTTTCTCACATACAACAACTCTGCGGTAGACTACCCTTTCTCACATACAACAACTCTGCAGCAGACTACCCTTTCTCACATACAACAACTCTGCAGTAGACTACCCTTTCTCACATACAACAACTCTGCAGTAGACTACCCTTTCTCACATACAACAACTCTGCAGTAGACTATCCTTTCTCACATACAACAACTCTGCAGTAGACTACCCTTTCTCACATACAACAACTCTGCAGTAGACTATCCTTTCTCACATACAACAACTCTGCAGCAGACTACCCTTTCTCACATACAACAACTCTGCAGTAGACTACCCTTTCTCACATACAACAACTCTGCAGTAGACTATCCTTTCTCACATACAACAACTCTGCAGTAGACTACCCTTTCTCACATACAACAACTCTGCAGTAGACTATCCTTTCTCACATACAACAACTCTGCAGTAGACTACGCTTTCTCACATACAACAACTCTGCAGTAGACTACCCTTTCTAACATACAACAACTCTACAGTAGACTACCCTTTTTCACATACAACAACTCTGCAGTAGATTACCCTTTCTCACATACAACAACTCTGCAGTAGATTATCCTTTCTCACATACAACAACTCTGCAGCAGACTACCCTTTCTCACATACAACAACTCTGCAGTAGACTACCCTTTCTCACATACAACAACTCTGCAGTAGACTATCCTTTCTCACATACAACTACTCGGCAGTAGACTATCCTTTCTCACATACAACAACTCTGCAGTAGACTACCCTTTCTCACATACAACAACTCTACAGTAGATTACCCTTTCTCACATACAACAACTCTGCAGTAGACTACCCTTTCTCACATACAACAACTCTGCAGTAGACTATCCTTTCTCACATACAACAACTCTGCAGTAGACTATCCTTTCTCACATACAACAACTCTGCAGTAGACTACCCTTTCTCACATACAACAACTCTGCAGTAGACTATCCTTTCTCACATACAACTACTCGGCAGTAGACTACCCTTTCTAACATACAACAACTATGCAGTAGACTACCCTTTCTCACATACAACAACTCTGCAGTAGACTATCCTTTCTCACATACAACAACTCTGCAGTAGACTACCCTTTCTCACATACAACAACTATGCAGTAGACTACCCTTTCTCACATACAACAACTCTGCAGTAGATTACCCTTTCTCACATACAACAACTCTGCAGTAGATTACCCTTTCTCACATACAACAACTCGGCAGTAGATTATCCTTTCTCACATACAACAACTCGGCAGTAGATTATCCTTTCTCACATACAACAACTCTGCAGTAGATTACTCTTTCTCACATACAACTACTCTACAGTAGACTACCCTTTCTCACATACAACAACTCTACAGTAGACTACCCTTTCTCACATACAACAACTCTGCAGTAGATTATCCTTTCTCACATACAACAACTCTACAGTAGACTACCCTTTCTCACATACAACAACTCGGCAGTAGATTATCCTTTCTCACATACAACAACTCTACAGTAGACTACCCTTTCTCACATACAACAACTCTGCAGTAGATTATCCTTTCTCACATACAACAACTCGGCAGTAGATTATCCTTTCTCACATACAACAACTCTGCAGTAGACTACCCTTTCTCACATACAACAACTCTGCAGTAGATTACCCTTTCTCACATACAACAACTCTGCAGTAGACTATCCTTTCTAACATACAACAACTATGCAGTAGACTACCCTTTCTAACATACAACAACTATGCAGTAGATTACCCTTTCTAACATACAACAACTCTGCAGTAGACTACCCTTTCTCACATACAACAACTCTGCAGTAGACTACCCTTTCTCACATACAACAACTATGCAGTAGACTACCCTTTCTCACATACAACAACTCTGCAGTAGATTACCCTTTCTCACATACAACAACTCTGCAGTAGATTACCCTTTCTCACATACAACAACTCTGCAGTAGACTACCCTTTCTCACATACAACAACTCTGCAGTAGATTACCCTTTCTCACATACAACAACTCTGCAGTAGACTATCCTTTCTAACATACAACAACTATGCAGTAGACTACCCTTTCTAACATACAACAACTATGCAGTAGATTACCCTTTCTCACATACAACAACTCTGCAGTAGATTACCCTTTCTCACATACAACAACTCTACAGTAGATTACCCTTTCTAACATACAACAACTATGCAGTAGACTACCCTTTCTCACATACAACAACTCTGCAGTAGACTATCCTTTCTAACATACAACAACTATGCAGTAGACTACCCTTTCTAACATACAACAACTATGCAGTAGACTATCCTTTCTCACATACAACAACTCTGCAGTAGATTATCCATTCTCACATACAACAACTCTACAGTAGACTATCCTTTCTCACATTCAACAACTCTGCAGTAGATTACCCTTTCTCACATACAACAACTATGCAGTAGACTACCCTTTCTCACATACAACAACTATGCAGTAGACTACCCTTTCTCACATACAACAACTCTGCAGTAGATTACCCTTTCTAACATACAACAACTATGCAGTAGACTACCCTTTCTCACATACAACAACTCTGCAGTAGATTACCCTTTCTCACATACAACAACTCTACAGTAGATTACCCTTTCTAACATACAACAACTCTGCAGTAGACTACCCTTTCTCACATACAACAACTCTGCAGTAGATTACCCTTTCTCACATACAACAACTCTGCAGTAGACTATCCTTTCTCACATACAACAACTCTGCAGCAGACTACTCTTACTGACAATTTGAAAAAATCTAAATAATGCCATTTTGAACAAATCTAAATAATGCCAGTTTGACAACTATGTTTCGTAAATCATCTTTTTTTATGACTACAATTTGTTTTATTTACATGGTACTCATGTTGTATGTTGTACATGTATAAATCAAATTTGACCTGTGAGCGATGACCTTTGGAAATTATATATAAATTAATTATAAATCAATATTTTTAAATTCAAAAGACAATGTAGTGATGCATTATAATGTACACGGGATTATTGTCACTTTCTGCAATAATTGACTGCCATTATAAACATGGTTTATGTGATAAATGCATATCTTCCCGAAAGGTCATCAATCAAATGTCAAATTATACTTATAATTGTTTAACAAATATATGACATTTTATTCATATTCATTTTTCGACACATAAATGTGAGAATTGAAAAGGCCGCAAGGGGACATAAACATTGTAGTTCTGCTGTGAACTCTGTTTACACTGCTTATACAAGCCGTACATGATATCTGTTGACAGCATTAACCCTATTTTAGCGCGCCAGGAAATTGATTCATGAAATGTTGAACATCTGATCACTTGTTACGGCCACGTGGTACAATATCCGTAAACATCCGTCTACTATGGTAGATATTATTTCACAATGCCAATCTTATTCTAGGTGAGGATGATGATGAGAGTGGCAGTGGCAATGAGAGTGGCAGTGGTAGTGACAATGAGAGTGGCAGTGGCAGTGGCACTGATAGTGGCAGTGGCAGTGGCAGTGACAGTGGCACTGAGAGTGGCAGTGGCAGTGGCACTGAGAGTGGCAGTGGCAGTGGCACTGAGAGTGGCAGTGGCAGTGGCACTGAGAGTGGCAGTGGCACTGAGAGTGGCAGTGGCACGGAGAGTGGCAGTGGTAATGCTAGTGGCGATGAACAGACCAAAAGGAAAGTGATTGAGCTTGAGATTCAATTACTTAAGAGACTAGTGGACGATATGCTGGATTAATCAACTAATTAGGTAAGCCTTAACACTCTTTACAGAGACTCGGATAATCATTCGGTAAACTTTGGATAATCATTTGGTAGACTCGGATAATCATTCGTAGACTCGGATAATTATTTGTTAGACTCGGATAATACTTTGGTAGACTCGGACAATCATTCGGTAGACTCGGTTAATCATTCGATAGACTTGGATAATCATTCGGTAGACTCGGATAATCATTTGGTAGACTCGGATAATCATTAATATACTTGGATAATCATTCGGTAAACTCGGATAATCATTCGGTAGACTCGGATAATCATTTGGTAGACTCGGATAATCATTTGGTAAACTCGGATAATCATTCGGTAGACTCGGATAATCATTCGGTAGACTTGGATAATCATTCGGTAGACTCGGATAATCATTTGGTAGACTCGGATGATCATTTGGTAAACTCGGATAATCATTCGGTATACTTGGATAATCATTTGGTAGACTTGGATAATCATTCGGTAGACTCGGATAGTCATTTGGTAGACTTGGATAATCAATCGGTAGACTCGGATAATCATTTGGTAGACTCGGATAATCATTCGGTAAACTCGGATAATCATTCGGTAGACTCGGATAATCAATCGGTAGACTCGGATAATCATTTGGTAGACTCGGATAATCATTCAGTAAACGCGGATAATCATTTGGTAGACTCGGATAATCATTTGGTAGACTTGGATAATCATTCGGTATCAACGATGGCTATCAATCAAGAGATCGTTAGTTAAAACGGCGGCTCGGCCAATCATTATTACCGACGTTGTTAAGTCGGTGTGAATAGCTAAATGAGCCTTCTCGTGAGAAAACCACAATTATGGCCTCTGCGTTATGCTGTCCGCGCAGACTGATCCGGCCGACACATTCCGTCTTAGGGGGGATAGATGTATACAGTAGTTATTCCTGAAACAGAAAATCCACAGGATACGAACAGTGTCGGTCCAGGTAAGCCTGCGTGGCATGCTTTGGCTGATACGCGTCGATACTTTACGCAGAGTCCACAATGTAAGTTTTCTCGCGGCACGGCTCAAATAGTCAATGTGAAAAAGTAGCAAGTTTTCTGGGAAGATTATTGATGTGAGTATGTCGATGGTGTGTGGACTGACTAGATAATGCGATGGTAAGGGCAGATAACTACAGCCTATTGTTATACTTACTACTTTACTATGGGCGAGTTCGATCACAAACTATAGTTTGACCAGACTGTTGTCGAACTCACTATGGTTAGAGGAAATGACGTCACTCTAGTGACTACGGTCAGACCCATGAGCTTGCTCTGGTCAATGTAGTTTCTTTGGAAACAAGATGGCAGTCTAATAGGTAAAACCTTAAAATGTTGAAGATTGTAAATCTACTTTAAGGTGATTTTAAACACCCCAGCCATGTAATTTGTCACTTTAGAGGTGGACTGTCTGCTATTATACAGAATGCTAACAATGTATTCATGTTGTCTCACAAATTAAATGTCAATATTATTGTTGAATGCCCCCAACACATAAAGGGAAATAAACCCTCTTAGTATTTGACATGACAGTTAACCATTGCTCGCCAAATGTCCGTTCGGTCAGGTACATGCGCAGTTCGACTACCGGTACTAAACTATGGTTGATGATCGAACTCTCCCGTTATAATACAGTATATATATTTACTATTTATGCGACAACAATATATAAAGGGATGTGCACATCTAATAACCAGTGTTCGTTCATGCAAGTCGTACTAACTTACTATAGTTTGTCGGTACCAGACTTATACAACAGAAGGCTCTTCCATAAGAAATTAGCATATTGCTTTAACAAGGCTGAATTCATTTTTACAATTCTTGTTTTAGTCTCTTTTACATCTACAAAAACTAACGTTTTGCTCAATAACAATTTTAACTATTTTCCTTACCCAACGGAAAAAAAGGATTTTTGCAAGTTTTAAAAAATTCAATTTAATGACTTATTCAATCTATTTCATGTTATTATGAACAATGGAAAAAAAGATAACGACAAATGGAATACACTTTAACCGCCGCTTTATTGTTTACTAAATATAGCGGTCAGTTTAGCTTGAAGAATAGGTATAGATTATTACTGTCGCTCTAAAATTAGCGGACGATTATAACTGTCGCTATAAAATGGTTTTCCCTCTACCAATGACTTTTAACCTTGTATTTTTTTTTTATCTTTTTCAGATATATGCAAGAAAACAGATTACCATCATGCATGATTGATTTTTGTCAACGTTTTCACTTATTTCGATACAATTATTACCATAGATTGTTGAATATGCATTTACTAAATTCAAATATTTAAATTCAATTGTTCTTTTTAAGATTTCGTGCATTATTGTTTTAGCTATTGCATCTGAGAGATAGTTTATTATCTGTTACAACTTACTATATATGCATATATTATATCATAGATTATATATACATATTGTTGAATGTCTGGATTAGACCTATTTTCTGAAATTCTTGAATAAACCTATCGATCCTTGTTCACCTGTTGTATTTGTGTTTTAGTTTGGCATTATAATATAATTTCAATTACTTTGTATATTATGTCTCCCAAATGGCAGAAAGTCAGTAAAACACTTTATATGATTAAAACTCTTTAATTAACGAATGTTCGACCACTTGGTCTTTATCAAGATTAAATAAATACAACATAAATTTATTATTATGTCATGTCAATGTTATTGGCTTGACACGATCGTGCGATTGAACTCGGGTACCACGCTTCAACAACGGAAAGGTTGTCTTTATATCATTCATGGATCCGATAGGAAAAGTAGATGCAGTATTTTAACCAATCAAAAAATAATTGCATTGCAAAGATGTTCTCTCCGGTACACTCGGTTTCTGCAAACGAAAGTCATGTGATGCATGATAACCGGGTAGCTATACAACACTCTGGTGGCACCCCCACCCCCCACAGCTGGACGGGGGTTAGAAATAGCCTGACTGTCGCACTACTGTTGGTAGACCTGCCCGTTGGCCGTAGGCTGGAACCCATGTTGCTTGATGACGGGGACATGGCGGTTGAGTAGTTTCAGGATAAGGCAATTTAAACTCTTTTTCTGCAACACACTGCTTTGTCCTTGAGTTGGGCTAAACTGGAGGTCCTGATCAATCGGCTGGTTATGCCTTGCCCATGAGCATTAAATTTCACCTTTCATCCTCAGCGCTTACTTATTATGCATTTCTTTCTACATTTTCAAACATTTCTTCTTAAGCATATTTTCTCAGCTGCCCAAGAAGGCGTAGGCTTATGGGCTAATCAGGTGAAAGCTTTTTCTGGTATTTGATTGACACTTGTAACCTCCCAAAGATAGTCAAGCTTGGAATTACGTTTCTACGGGAATATATTTGTCCAGTCTAGCCCTTTCATTCTGAGTAAATCATTGATGTATCCCTGGCATGATCTGTGTTAGGTTTCCCCAGATCATGTCCCCATGTTGGGTTCCGAGGTGGATGGAGATCATCTGTGATGAACACTCTAACTTTAACATGTCAATTCCAAAGAAAATTTGCCAAGCGTCTCCTCTTAGAATCTGATTCTGAAACTGACACATCTCAATCTCCTCTTCACTTTGCTCGTTTTGTTGTAATAGAGGCAAATGATCCTTCTACCCCTATCACAGACATACCACCTGTTGTTTTTGAGAAGCAAATCTCAAAAATCTGTAAAGAAATTGAAAAATAGCACAATCCTTGTTGAATACCTTTCTAAGCAACAAACTACCAACCTCCTTTAGTATACAACATTTCATACAACTAAAGTTAAAGTCTACCCTCACAAAACCTTGAACCAATGCAAAGGAGTAATCCGCTGCAAGTAACTTTCATACTGTGATTCGAAGGATGATATTCTGACCAATCTTCAACCTCAATGTGTTTCTCAAGTCAAGAGAATCAATGTTACCAGAAATGGACAAAAAATAGACAAACACCTACATTCTAACTTCCTCTTCTCCAATTCTTCTTAATAGATTGACCATCGGTTTGTAAAGGTTGATCTCTATGTTGCCACCCCCTGCGCTGCTTCAAATGTACAAATACACCCATTTGTTCCAAGTGTGCTTTTGTGGGAACTGAGCTGTAACACCTGCTCTAATGTCTATTCCTGTTTTAATTGTAAGCTTGCTCATCGCACATATTCCAGGGATTGCCAATTGTGGAAAGATGAAAATGAAATCCTTACCATTAAGTACACGCAAGGCATTAGCTTCCCTTAAGCTCGGAAATGTATGGACCAACAGAAGAAGGACAAACTTCAACTCAATACTAGTTCAAGCTATGCAAATGTTGCCTCGCCTCCACCCTCAAAGTCAAACTGCGATACCTGCAAGGTTCTCATCAAGAAACTCTTGGAGAAGTTCCCAGTGATGGCGGATGAGCTTAGGAGCTTGGTTCTTGCAGCATCACCCACTATCTCTACTCGGTCAGCAACATCAAAATATCAAAATAGAATACCTTCTTCTTCCATCGCAAAACCATCTTCTGCCTCTACCACAAATCTATCTTCTGCCCCTGTTCAACAATCTGCATCTTCAAAGAAATCGAAACTTAAATCTCCTTCAGTTTTTCAAGCAAAATCTTCTACCTCTAATGCATTTGCATCTTCATCGAAATCTTCTACCTTTACTGCAACTGCATCTTCACAAAAATATTGTGTTGAAACTGCAAAATCATCATCAAAATCTGCTTTTGCTCAAAAACTTAAGTTTCAAAGCTCTTCTGTGAAGCAGCCAAAGACTAAATAGTTGGCCTCCTCATCCTAACCCAAACTCTGAAATGTCAGTCCTTGTTGAATCAACCTCAAATACCTACATCCAATAGAGTTTGTGGATTTGAGGGGATGGACACAGAGGAGGCACTCGAAGGAGATGCCTCTGATTCTGAGTCCCAATACATGCTATAATTTCTTTCCTAATGGAGATTACAATTTACTATAAGCTGTGATACTCTTTATCTGTCTACATATATATACTCTTACTTATATAACCTACATTTCATTCCCATTACATAGATTTTAGTCATAAAACATTATACATACATTCAGTGACTATCTCATATATACATATTCACCCCTATTTATATTACATCATAGGTCTCCATTACCTAGAACTTGTTTCTACTTCCATCATTTCCCATAATATAGATATATCAAACATATTCAATTTGAAATAATACTACATGTACTACTTACTTTTAATGCGCGCTAAATGACATCAGCTGTCGATGCGCAATAAAACACTATACATTCATACTCGGATGGCACAACAACTTGATCTATTTTATGTACAAACAAACACAACGGTTATACTTTAATGGTATTAGGATGTGTCAATGTGTGCCATACGATTGTAGCATATATATAGTCTTTAACGATTAATTGTTGGGTTTGTTTCTAATGCATGACGACGGGCGTGGCTTAACATAACATCTCGGATCTATGAATTGAGCTCCTCCATTCGAAATGTACAAGCGTGGCCTTTGGATACCGTCAAAACATTACTAACACAAACTTCTTAAATCTGTTGCTGCCAAAGGCAATTAAAGGCTTTTGCAAACAATGCAGATTCAGGTGAGACAGCTCGCCATGAGCTTTCCCTCCTGAAATCTGCAGTGTTTGCCACTTAGACATTCAATTTTACCACATCTTCTGTTGGTAGAAAAATGGTTCTCCAATCTTCAACATAAAAGAATCGACTTTGTGAAATTTGGCAGTGAAAGAGTTAAGCTTTTTCTATCAACATGTGTACGAGTCGAATGAGACGGAGGTATAAATACTGATCTGAAATGCAAACTCGTACCTTTTCGTATGGACGGGCTCTTTAAATCCTCCAAACCCTGTATTAATCTTATCTTACTAGAGTCGTCCGACCTAGTCTGGAGTTACCAACGACTGATATTATTACTTTTTCGTTATTTGTCGGTGTATTCAATAATGATATTTACATTGAATTTGCGAGACAACAGGACTAAATTATAAGCATGCTGTTGAATTTCAGCCTGTCAACACCAAAGGGTTAAAAACGCTTAAAAGTAGATTTACAAACTTCAGCATTTTCATGTTTTACCTGAGACGGGCATCTTGTTTTAAAGAGAAACTACAGCGACCCGAGTAAACTCGTGGGTCTGACCATAGGCTTTTAAGGGACGTCATTTCCTCTAACCATAGTGAGTTCGACCAAAGTCTGATCAAACTAGAGTCGCTATAATTTGTGATCGATCTCGTCCAAAATAGGGAAACGCGTTCACGAATAATGGCGGCGACTTTTTGACATGGTGTAGCAAGCAAAACACTAACTTTGACACAGACGAAAATATATACCCCGTGTTAAAAATAACGGTGTTTTCGCTTACGTTATAACATGTTAACAGATATAAGCAGAGCTCCAGATAAGGGGCGTTTTGCATGTTCTAACATCCTTATTCGACCCTCTAACCCTATGTTGTGGGTACCCAAAAGAATCGTCTCAGTGAGACCATTCTTTTGAGTACCCACAACATAGGGTTTGCTTTAATGATAATAGAGAAATTGTGGGAAAAAGAGCTGAATACCCCTCCTTATCTGGACCTCTGTATAAGTGCATTGCACACAAATATACCCTATGCAAGAAACAACATGAACTTCATATAATAATTGATTAATACATCACAGAAATATGTGATGGATATTATTCAAATAGAAAAACATAAACTTTTCTTACAACTTCTTTACAAGTTAATCGTAAAATAACTTAATTTAACAACAATTGTCAGTTATATGACATAGCACAAACTGTTCAATCATTCATTTCGTACCTCTGAAAAGTAACATATCCCGGTGTTAATTACAATATTGAAGAAAAACGTTCTATACTTAGATCATACTAACAACTTGAAATGTTTAATGTTCAAATTATTGTTGAATTTCAAATAAAAGGACGCAATACAAATAGTGTTTTGATATTGAAAGAAAAATTGCACTTATTTTGTGAAAGTTGCTTTATATTAGAATTTTAGAAACGGACATTGTATTTTAAAAACCATCGAAGATTACCTACAGTGAAGGTATTACATTTTTAGCTCGTCCACATTAAAAAAGAAAATCGGTCGTTGTCTGCGTCGTCACAAAACTCGAACCTTATCTCATAACTCAATTCAAATGAAACTTGGTACACATGTTTCTAGGAACAAAACACATGTCTATACCAAGTCATATAACTCTGACTTTAATAATTGTTCAGAAATGACACTTTTTCGACTTAGAAAAAAGCAGACAAACGTTGGCGTTCGTTTGCGGCGCTTTTGTTTAGTTATCAATACAACCCGAAATGAATGAAAGTTCTTACTTAGTGTATCACGTTTTATCTTTCTCCGTGAAGTGTTGACTAGCACTGGAGTCCCCATACGGTTTCAGTTTATATAGTTATCTGACCAGGGCTTCCTTGATGAACATATATCTGTTTGTGGTTTGAACACCTTCGTCGAATACAACTCGGTCAACCCTGGGTTCTGGAATAGTCACATGTCATCTGGTTATCGCATGTCTTTGACCAGGGTTGTTGTTAGAACCGTCAGTTAAATACTCACTGGTACCAAGTCTCCACTAGTAGGCGTTTGTAGGTAGAATTCTGCGGTGGTCACACCAAAGTTGTTTATCCACCATACAAAATGTAGCGGGGACAGATATAGGTTATTGGTGCTGTCTTTTTGTCGATAGCAATAGTGTGTACAACTGTGTTTATCCATCTATACTATACTGTTATGCCAACAACTCTATTGTTATGATAAAAAAACACGTGTTCGAATGTACGGGGCTTAACACGCGGAGTTAAATCAGGAATTGACAGAAGAAATCCCCTAAAACAATTTCGATCACTTTAATAAACGGTCACATAGGAAGTAATAGTGCTTTATGGTCGGCTAATGAATTGCTTTACCCTCGCCGGGCAGAAGAAGCCCGAGTTTCACCAGATATCTCGAACTTTGAACGACCAGTTAACACAATTTATGATAGCCTGCTGTACAACATTGTGCCAATGTCAACGTTTTGAGATAACAATTATTGGACATGTCTGGGTATAATTGTAGCCATTATTTAACTATGCGTATCTATAACAACGAAAGAAAACAGGTAGTGCTCCGTAATATCTGATTGTCTGTGTGTTTGATAATATGAAATTAACAGACCCTTGCAGTTGAATGCAGTACAATCAGGTCGGCCGAAGACAAGAACTTGTGACCAAAATGTTTTGAAGATAAACAATGCGTGATTGCGAATGCATTATTGTTACTTTACTACCAACGGTTCCATTCTGTTCAACGAACATCTTGAATAAAGTAATGAAGATTCTCGCTTGGGAGTGCTCCCGTCTATTGACTGACAACCAGAACAAGGTACGTGTTGAAACTACCAAAAGTGTTGCTTAAAGTATTCCCAATGTTCTGGTTTGTTTTCCAGGGATCAATAAGTGAACTGTCGCCATAATATAACTGAAATAATCTTTAAAATTGCGTGGAAACCAAATAGAACGAACAAAAGTATTCCAAAAAATATGACAAAAAGCTTTTTTCAAACGTTGTTAAATCGGATCAAGTCTGTATACACTTGTTTAACCTGTGAGAACGATTGGGGAAACTCCGTCAAACAGGGAAAACGGTTAATACTTGGCTAACTTTTAATGAGAGCTTCGCGGATTAAGCCCTTGCGGGTCATCCTTCAGGGCAGTTACCGTGATATACCTTGAATAAATTCATGAAAAAGCCTTCTATAGTCCCCTAAAATGTTGGCTTTTACAGCAAAGCTGTAACACTGTTTGTTTGTTTACCTATACACAATGCTTGTTATATTGCTCCCCCTTTTCGCTTTTGACTTCGACCCTAAGCCAACTGTTTGAAGAGGTGCACCCGACCTGGACATACTTAACTCATGTCTAATATTAGTGCACGTTTGAGCTACGCGTTCGAAGGTCTACAGATACCTAGTACCCACAACCCAAATTCTGGCTGAGCCTCTATCCCTTAGCAGGATACTACTTGTATGGGATAATTCACGAATTTAAGCTACGACAGGTCACCCAGGATACCCAGGCAGGCACCAACCGCGATGAACATTGCTTAACAATGCGAAAGGCCAACCATTCTATCAACGTCACTATAAACATCGATTTCGACAGCTTGTATTATTTGTAATTACATCCCATTCTCGTTACAATAGCAAAATGTAATATTAGTACAAAGAAGGTTGTGTTTGCCATATTATTCGTTAGCAAAAGCAGAGCAGTACAAAACCAATAAAACGCGACCGAAGTGTGGCTGGAAGTCACTGCCGTGATATAGTATTTAAACAAATAAGGGTATTTACTACGAGAAACGTGGTCATGTAACTGGTTTTAAACATATTAGACTGTTTCAACACAAACACCAACCATGCTAAAGCAACGTCACTTTTGATGTCTGAGAAAATTACACAACACCACAACATTCTCCGTATTGCCATGCTATTGCCTTGTTACTTTTGTCTCATTCCAGAATTGAAACCTACCTTCTGGTTGTAGATTTATATCGTAAAAAGCTCTTTGTACTGCTGTTTATCCTTTCCAACATATGCCTCTGCAGCAACTAATGTTGGGCAATTTCTCCTTTTGCCACAATGTTTACAACTCTTATTCAATGATTATACTTTCAATTATATGTATTCTATGTTTTTGACAAGATCATTACAAAGTCGTCTGCTACAGATTTGTTGTATGTTAATCGGTACTTCCGTAGAAAACCAACTCGGCATTCGTGAAGCTCTCAGAAATTGGAATCAACGACCTTTACCCTTTCCTAAATATAGTCACTGTCGACGCCTCTGCAATATACGAATATTAATCAATTTCTCCTTTTTATATAAAACAAACAAAATAATAGGAAAGAAATAGTGAAATATAGTATGTTCCATTTACAGATTTAACAATGTTGAACTGTTTGATGCGAAAATTCCTCCGCTTTGAACAATTTGTTTCGACGGAGTGGCCTGTGTTTTTAGGAACATAATACTCTGAAACCAGTTTATTAAATGACTAGTTTGTTAACTCTCGACGAACGACTGGAGTACATGAATTTGACTGAATTATCCATTCATATCAACATACTGCTCGGATTTGACCGGATTATCCCTTCATATCGACATATTGGTTGGTTTTGACTGAGTAATCCATTCATTTTGGCATATTGCTTTGGTTTGACTGAATTATCCAATCTTATCGACATATTGTTTTGTTTTGACTGAATTATCCATTCATATCGACTTATTGCTTGAGTTTGACTGATTTATCCATTCATTTTGGCAAATTACTTAGTGTTGACTGAATTTACCATTCATATCGATATATTGCTTTGTTTTGACAGAATTATCCATTCATATCGAGGTATGTCTTGCATTTGACTGAATTATCCTTTCTTATCAACATACTGCTTGGATTTGACCAAATAACCCCTTCATATCGACATATTGCTTGATTTTGACTGAATTATCCATTCATATCGACATATTGCTTGGTTTTTACTGAATTATCCAATCATATCGACATATTGCTTAGGTTGACTGAATTATCCATTAATTTCGGCATATTGCTTAGTGTTGATTGAATTATCCATTCATTTTGGCAAATTGCTTAGTGTTGACTGAATTAACCATTCATATCGATATATTGCTTGGTTTTGACTGAATTATCCATTCTTATCAACATACTGCTTGAATTTGACCGAATAATCCCTTCATATCGACATATTGCTTCGTTTTGACTGAATTATCCATTCATATCGACATATTGCTTGGTTTTGACTGAATTATCAAATCATATCAACATATTGCTTAGGTTTGACTGAATTATCCATTCATTTCGGCATATTGCTTAGTGTTGACTGAATTAACCATTCTTATCGACATATTGTTTAGATTTGACCGAATTATCCATTCATATCGACATATTCAGGGGCGTAGCTCCCTTTAGGCACTGTAGGCACGTGTCTACACATTTTTTTCTAAAAATGCCCCAAAATGCAGCTGCGGCGATACACATCTGCGTAATGTATCGACCAGATCCGGCGAACATATTCCGTCTAAGGGGGATAGATAGAGTAGTGATTCCTGAAACAGAAAATCCACCGGAGGCGAAAAGTGTATATCCGGGTACGCCTGTGTGGCCTGCTTAGGCTGATCCGGGTCGTTTGAGCAGATTCCACAATGTTGATTTTCTCACGAGACGGCCTACACATTGATTATTGCCAAGCTACGGCCCTGATATTGCTTGGTTTTGAATATAAGTCGTAGTTGAAAATAATTCTCTGTTTCAAAAGTGTTACAGTCATTTAACTAAACAGATATCATGATGGTGCTATGTATTGCGAACAGTGTAAATTGCCTACATACACGGACATAGGGTCCACTTTGGATAAAGAGAGAGGCAGTGCCAGGGTAAACGACATTGACTGAAATACTGTTAAAAACGGTGGAAGTCGATCCGATAAATCCCACCAATTGAGTAGAAGTTGAAGGCAGTCGGAAAATATAGCCTTCATCTCAATAACTAAAATGGTTTAGTCGTACATGTACACTGTTTTCCCGCCCTCACCCTCTCCCTTCATCCCCCACCCTCACATTCCCTCTTCCTCCCACCTGGGAAAAAAACCAATCATATAAGTACAGCAATGTACAATGCAGTTTCACCCTTTCCAACAAACAAAACATATGCGGTTAGCGATTTGATAAACGCCTGGGCATATAATATGCAAAATTTATATAAACGGAAGTCTAATTATCAAAGAGATGGTTAACTATTTTGTAGCAAAACGAAACATTGCAAAGCATGAGCAATTTCTTATTTTTTCCACAATGTTTTCAAAAGTTTTCGGTTGCGGGTTGTTGAAAATGCCTCTGAAATTTCAAAGAAGCTAAACAAATTAAAAGTTATAGTGTCAAGTTATTTTGACATGTGTCACTCGTCTGTCACCAAAACATGATGGATGGCTAAACATTTGTGTTCTATGTGGAAAAGGTAACAGGAACCATTATGTCTTGTCTGTGAACAATACATGATGGATGGCTAAACATATGTGTTCTATGTGAAAAAAGGTAGCATGTACAAGTATGGCTCGTCTGTCACCAATTAATGATAGCTAAATATGTGTTAACTATATGGGAAAAGGTAACATGCACTAGTATGGCTTGTCTATCACCTATATATGATGGCTAAACATGTGTTTACTATGTAGGAAATGTAATATGAACCAGTATGGCTCGTCTGTCACCACTACATGATGGCTTAACATGTGTTTGCATGTGGGAAAGGTAATGTGTACCAGTATGACTCGTCTGTCACCAATACATTATGGCTTAACATGTGTTTGCTATGTGGGAAAGGTAACTATACCAGTATAACTTGACTGTCACCAATACATTATGGCTAAGCATGTGTTTACTATGTGGGAAAGGTAACATGTACCATTATGGCTCGTCTGTCGTCAATACATGATGGCTAAGCATGTGTTTGATATGTAGGAAAGGTAATATGTACCAGTATGGTTCGTCTGTCGTCAATACATGATGGCTAAGCATGTGTTTGATATGTGGGAAAGGTAACATGTACCATTATGGCTCGTCTGTCGTCAATACATGATGGCTAAGCATGTGTTTGATATGTAGGAAAGGTAATATGTACCAGTATGGTTCGTCTGTCGTCAATACATGATGGCTAAACATGTGTTTGCTATGTTAGAAAGGTAATACGTACCAGTATGGCTCGTCTGTCATCAATACATGATGTCTAAACATCTATTTGCTATGTGGAAAGGTAATATATACCAGTATGGCTCGTCTGTCACCAATACATGATGGCTAAACATCTGTTTGCTATGTGGAAAAGGTAATATGAACCAGTATAGCTCGTCTGTCACCAATACATGATGTCTAAACATGCGTTTGCTATGTGGAAAAGGTAATATGTACCAGTATGTCTCGTATGTCACCAATACATGATGGCTAAACATGTGTTTGCTATGTGGAAAGGTAATATGTACCAGTAAAGGCTCGTCTGTCATCAATACATGATGGCTAAACATGTGTTTGCTATGAGTAACAGGTAATATGTACCAGTATGGCTCGTCTGTCACCAATACATGATGGCTAAACATGTGTTTGCTATATGGAAAGGTAATATGTACCAGTAAAGGCTCGTCTGTCATCAATACATGACGGCTAAACATGTGTTTGCTATGAGTAAAAGGTAATATGTACCAGTATGGCTCGTCTGTCACCAATACATGATGGCTAAACATGTGTTTGCTATATGGAAAGGTAATATGTACCAGTATGGCTCGTATGTCACAAATACATGATGGCTAAACATGTGTTTGCTATGTGGAAAAGGTAATATGTACCAGTATGGCTCGTCTGTCACCAATACATGATGGCTAAACATGTGTTTGCTATGTTAGAAAGGTAATATGAACCAGTATGGCTCGTCTGTCATCAATACATGATGGCTAAACATGTGTTTGCTATATGGAAAGGTAATATGTACCAGTATGGCTCGTATGTCACAAATACATGATGGCTAAACATGTGTTTGCTATGTGGAAAAGGTAATATGTACCAGTATGGCTCGTCTGTCACCAATACATGATGGCTAAACATGTGTTTGCTATGTTAGAAAGGTAATATGAACCAGTATGGCTCGTCTGTCATCAATACATGATGGCTAAACATGTGTTTGCTATATGGAAAGGTAATATGTACCAGTATGGCTCGTATGTCACAAATACATGATGGCTAAACATGTGTTTGCTATGTGGAAAAGGTAATATGTACCAGTATGGCTCGTCTGTCACCAATACATGATGGCTAAACATGTGTTTGCTATGTTAGAAAGGTAATATGAACCAGTATGGCTCGTCTGTCATCAATACATGATGGCTAAACATGTGTTTGCTATGTAGGAAAGGGAATATGAAGCAGTATGGCTCGTCTGTGACCAATACATGATGTCTAAACATGTGTTTGCTATGAGTAAAAGGTAATATGTACCAGTATGGCTCGTCTGTGACCAATACATGATGACTTAACATGTGTTTGCTATGTTAGAAAGGTAATATGAACCAGTATGGCTCGTCTGTCACCAATACATGATGGCTAAACATGTGTTTGCTATGTAGGAAAGGTAATATGAACCAGTATGGCTCGTCTGTCTCCAATACATGATGTCTAAACATGTGTTTGCTATGTTAGAAAGGTAATATGAACCAGTATGGCTCGTCTGTCACCAATACATGATGGCTAAACATGTGTTTGCTATGTAGGAAAGGTAATATGAACCAGTATGGCTCGTCTGTCATCAATACATGATGTCTAAACATGTGTTTGCTATGTAGGAAAGGGAATATGAAGCAGTATGGCTCGTCTGTGACCAATACATGATGGCTAAACATGTGTTTGCCATGTAGGAAAGGTAATATGAACCAGTATGGCTCGTCTGTCACCAATAAATGATGACTAAAAAACATGTGTTTGCCATTTGGGAAGGGGAATATGTACCAGTATGGCTCGTCTGTCACCAATACATGATGGCTTAACATGTGTTTGCTATTTGGGAAAAGTAATATGATTTGTTTACATCTTATGCTACGCATCCTCAGTACCCAGGACATTCAGCAAATATGTATTTTATGAATAGCCTGGGTACCGAGGATGCTGCTACGATATTGATACATGTTATTGTGGGAAATATGTCATTTTATCACGCTATCGGCTTGATTATTGATTGAGTACCTAGGAAGCAGACATCGAGTGCTTCATATGAGGTGTAATAACTTGTCCCTATCGACATAAGATAAATCTATTAAAACTTCAAAGTATGTTTGAATATATCAACATTTGACAATAGTTGTCATTTAATAGTAAAATAATACATGTGCGCTGAGAGCATGGACATGCTGTATATTCCTCATCGCTATGATTTTTTAGCCGATTATTTCAGTCGCATTGTCCCTGAAACAAAAATAAAATGTTATACTTCGGGCTGTTGATAAGACTTTAAATGTGGTAATAATGGATGTCCTCTTAGCGGCATTACAATGACTTGCTGTTGTCAGAATAAATGGACCAGTAGGACTCGTAATTTACCCAGGAAACAGTAATATAACTGAAATACTGTTGAAAGCGGCGTAAAACAAAACAGGTTGTTGATTGAATGGGATTTTACCCGTTTATAGCGTTGAATCAGTCAATATAAAAATGTTTCAGTGTCTGAAGAGATTTGAAAATTTAATTATATTGGTGTTTTTTGCCGTTTTCAACAGCGTTTTTTCACGGTATTTCATTGCGTTTCTGGGGTGAATTGCCAGCTATACCGGTATCGTGCATGCATTTTCTTTATAATAATTTATATTTGTATTTTCGCCTTGTTCATCAGTTAATTGGGTTATTTACTACCAGTAATGCCTTCATTCCAATTCTGACACCGATGCATGTGTCGTATAAGTACCAACTCTTCTCCGAGAACCACGAAGGAAAGCCATTACTACCGTATGTAAATAATTCATCGGAATGACCAGACGTGGAGTCGAGCCCAGGTTTCCCGCTCCGAAAGCGGAAGCTCAAACCCTTACACCACGGCAAAGGTGAATCATATAATGACCATGATCATCAGAATGATGTAAATGCATCTCACAAAAGAAGGTTATGATTGATAATCTAATAAACATAAATTGATTTTGAATAAAATCGACTTTAAGCTAGCGCCCTGGTTAGAAATATATCGGTTGGATTAGCTAATCCTTTACTGATTACAACTACAACAGAAGATTTTGAAAAACAAGGTAACTCTATATGGAAATATCTTAAAACGAGCTGTTTATCTTTTTCACATGATGTTTTTTAAAAGACAATCATATTATTTTCACTGAAAATTAGAGGTTGGTTTCTTAGAAGTACACGAACTTAAGAATACATTTCACACATTTTCTTACCTCAAAGATTTCTTTGGGTGAAGTTTTTGACATAATTTGTTGATATTTAATCATGTTTGGTCTTGTCCAGAAATAATATTTCATATAGTTTTCTCTAGATTCTTTAAAGAAAGAGCATTTCAGGGCATAGTGCATTTCATCACCGATATCCTTTTGGTTACAAAGAGTACATTTTCTTTCTGAAATATCTATGATATTCCATCTACCTACTTCAACAGGAAGAAAATATTTACCGGTTCTGAATTTCAATAGATTTATGTCGATCTTTTTCTGTAGAGTTACAAGATATTTCTTCAACTGAAATTGATTGCTTGATTAAACCATATGTTTTATCTTTGTTAGTAATTTGGAGGTCACTGTACCATTTCTGTTGATGCTGATCTGTGAGAATGTTTTTTACTTGTTTATTTAGATTTTTATTTAAAATGTACTCCTGGTTAAGCCAGATATCTGTTCTCCCTACTTTATTTAATATACTTTTCATTTTTGAGATCCATTTGGATTCAAAATTTGGAATATCTAGCATGAATTTATAAATTGTATGTAATTTGTTTTTATTACCAGTTAAAATTACCAGTTTATTATCCGGTTCAAATAGCTTATCATACGACTTTTGATTAAAATGCCAAGTGTAGTCGTCCACACTCGCAATACAACACATATAAGATGTACTTTGTTTTAATTGTATGACTTTTCTTAATCATTTGGTATGCATTGAGTCAAGTAGTTTGTGGTCTTCATAATGAATGAATGTATAGTGTTTTATGGCGCATCGACAGCTAAGGTCATTTAGCGCGCATTAAAATTAAGTAGTACATGAAATATTATTTAAAAATGAATATGTTTGATAGAACTATATAATGGGAAATGATGGAAGTAGAAATAAATAATGTTTTATGACTAAAATCTATGGAATGGGAATGTGTTGTATGTTATATAAATAAGAGTATATATATATATGTAGACAAATAAAGAATATCACAGCTTATAGTAAAGTGCAATCTTCTTTAAGAAAGAAATTATAGCATGTATTGGGACAGTGTCGAATAGTGTTTTAAGACTATCAACACTGTAATAATTAGCACGAATTGGTGCAAAGTGCAATCAATTAAAATGTGCTGAATGGTATAGCTTGCAGAGCAAGGTATTCATTCAGGTGCAATCATCCTTTGTAAAGAGCCAAGAATGTGTAAGTCTAGAGTGCCCAATTCGGCAACGAGCTAGAATAACCTCTTCTCGACGAATAGACCTGTAAACGGATTGGATATATTTAAAAATAGTAGGTTTAAAATCAGAATGTGGAACCTTAAAATCTGAAATTGGTAAAGATAATGCGGACTTTGCATTTTCATCCGCTTTCTCGTTACCCGTAATACCTAAATGACTAGGCAACCAACAGAAAACAAATTGATTAAACATCAACAGGGATGAAATTCGTTGAAGTAATCTGCAAACAAGAGGATCTTCAAACTTCTCATTGTAAAGGGCCTGTAAAGAAGAAAGTGAGTCAGAGAAAATAATAAAGCGGGTCAGATGGGATTCTTCAGCTATGTCAAGTGCAAGATCAATAGCCTTCAACTCTGCAGAGAAAATAGAAGATTTATCATGAATACGAGATTTTTAAAATGGAATCACCACATACGGCGGCAGATGCAACAGCGTCATCGCATTTAGAGCCGTCTGTGTAAATTGGCTTAAAGGCAAAGTAAAACTCTTTAATTTCATGAAATTCGGCTTGAAATACATGTCTGTCAGTTTCAGACTTTTTATGAGCAGCAAGATCAAAACAAAATTCCGCAGTTTTAAGTGTCCAAGGAGCTATATCTGGGACTTGATATTCTGCAATACACTCCATATCCACATGAAGATCTTCAAGAAATGGCTCTATGCGGATACCAAGGGGAGGTATTGCATTTGGTTTTTTAAGAAAAAGGGGCTTGAATTGAGGCTGAAAGACAGTTTCGTAAGTAGGGTTAGAATGGTTGGATTTTAATATCAGTACATACTGAAGGGCAAGTTTCTGTCTTCTAGAAGAGAGCGAAGGTTCATTAGCTTCAGCATAAAGACTGTTTACTGGAGAGGTTCTAAAAGCTCCAAGAGTAAGGCGAAGACCTTGATTATGTATGGGATCAAGCAACTGAATGTAAGATTTGCGAGCAGAACCATAAGCAATAGAGCCATAATCAAGTTTAGAACGAATAAGAGAGCGATACAAACGTAATAGTACTTTCCTATCATCTCCCCAGTCAAAAAGGGCTACAACCTTGAGAAGGTTTAACGCTTTCTGACATTTTTTCTTTAAAGCTTTAACTTGTGGAAGGAATGAAAGTTTTTGGTCAAAGATTACACCAAGAAATTTGAACTCTGGTACAACTTCAATGCGACATTTATTCATATGAAGATCTGGGTCTAGGTGAAAACCACGTTTATTACAAAAGTGCATGCATTTGGTTTTGGTCTTGGAAAATTTAGAACCGTTTTCGTCAGACCATGTTTGAAGTTTATTCAAGCATTGTTGAAGTTGACGTTCTATAATGTTCATATTTCTTGAACGTAAACAAATCACAAAATCGTCCACATAAAGGGAGCATTCAACCCCTGGGTTGATAGCTTTAACAATATAATATATTTTCACACTAAATAAGGTGACCGATAAAATGCAACCTTGAGGAACACCCATTTCCAGCTCATAAGCACCTGATAGGGTGTTACCAACACGAACACGAAAGAGGCGTTCATCCAAAATGCAGCAATAAATAGAGGTAGACGGCCTCTAAGACTAAAGTCATGGAGATCCTTTAAAATACCGTATTTCCAAGTTGTGTCATAAGCGCTTTCAAGATCAAAGAATACAGAGACAACATGTTGCTTATTAATCAAGCCTTCTCTAATAAAAGATTCAAAACGAACAAGATGATTAAGTGTACTTCGTTGCCGACGAAAACCGCTTTGAACAATGACAATAAGATTGTTTGATTCTAGGAACCATACAAGTCGGTCATTAACCATTCTTTCTAATGTTTTGCAGATACAGCTAGTTAAAGCAATAGAACGATAGGTGCTAGGATTAGAGGTGTCTTTGCCCGTTTTTGGGATAGGTATAACAATAGCCTCTCGCCAAGACTGAGGAAATTCACCAGACTGCCATACATCATTAGAAATATCCAATAAAACAGAAAGAGAAGTGAAGGGTAAATGTTTAAGAAATTGATAATGGATCCTGTCTTGGCCAGGAGAGGTATCATGAGCTTTCCTCAGGGCTAACCTGAGTTCTTTTAAGGAAAACAGTTTTTGTTATACCGCTCAAGATTTTTGGACTTAAAGTTAAGTTTTTTCTTCTCCTCTCTGGCTTTAAACTTCTGGAATTTCTCAGAATAATTCTCAGAAGAAGATTTTTTTGCAAAGGTATCAGCTAGAGTATCTGCGATGTCAATAGGGGTGTTGATGGCCTCATTATCAAGAGAAAGATGGTTAACGGATGGAGTACCTTTCCCATTATTTTTTCGAATCATATCCCAAGTCTTTTTAGTCGAAGTGCGACTTGTAAGCCTTGAGACATATTCTTTCCAAGAAGTACGCTTACTGGCTTTGATTGTGCGTCTAGCTTTGGCACGAACAATTCGAAAGTTATTCAGATTATCTTGCGACGGTCTCAGGTTAAATTTCCTGAGAGCTTCTTTTCTGTCATGAATAGCTTTCTTGCACTCATCCGTAAACCAGGGTTTACAGGGTCGTTTTGGGCCTGTCGAGGTCTGAGGAATAGACTGTTTAGCTATGTCTATTAGTAAAGATGTAAAGAGTTGCGAAGGGTCATCACAGTCTGTAAATTTGTCATGAGTGATAGACTGCTCACAAAGCATTTGCAATTTATTCCAGTTAGCTTTGGAGAGCTTCAATTTTCTTTCACGTTTAAAACCTGAAGGTTTATCTTCAGTGATAAAGATCGGAAAATGGTCGCTTCCACTAGAATCATCAGCAACCTTCCAAGAGAAATATGGAAGCAATGCTGGACTGCACAAAGAGAGATCAATAGATGAGTAAGTGCCTGTTGCTGGATGTAAGTATGTTTTGATATTTGGATCATTCATAAATGAGAGAGAGTTATTAGAGATGAAGTTTACTATATGTTGACCCTTGCGGTTGGTATCATTACATCCCCAAGTGGTACTGTGCGCATTAAAATCTCCAGCCAAAATAAAAGGTGATGGTTATTGGGATATGAGGTCATTCAAAGAGTTGTCATCAATAGTCTTGCTAGTAGGAAGGTATATTGAACAGAGAGTAATTGTGTTGTGTAAAGAAATCCTCACGGCAACAGCCTGCAGAGGTGTATTCAACTGTATATGTTTATGCGGTACGTTGTTGTTAATAACAATAGAAACTCCACCTTGGGCTTTATCTCACTCAATGTGGATTCTATTATAAATTGAGTGGTATTTCAATGAAATACCATCATTTGTTTCAGGAAAGTTTCTTGAAGACAAAGAGCTACAGGTTTGTGCGAGTTTATTAAAAGTGAGAATTCTTCGAAATTCGATCTCAGACCACGACAGTTCCACTGGATAATAGAGTTAGCCATTGTACAAGTTAAAAATAATACAAATAAGACAAAAATACATTTTGGATACTCCATTTTAAGAAGAGATTACTTGGCAGGGTTAAGCATTTTTGTCTCAGCCGTAGAAGTGGACCACGACTCAATGTTGGTGTTTCACTCATCCTTTGTGTCATGCCAAGGACGTTGCTCAGAATCAGAGGCACCTCCTTCGAGTGCCTCCTCTGTGTCCATCCCCTCAAACCCACCAAAGAAATTGGATGTAGGTATTTAAGGTAGATTGACCTCAACAAGGACTGACATTTCAGGGCTTGGGTCAGGATTTGATTTTGACGCCGAAGATTTAGTCTTTGGCTGCTTCACGGAAGAGCTTTGAGACTTAGGTTTTTGAGTAATAGCAGGTTTTGATGATGATTGGTAGTACATTTTTCTTTGAAGATGCAGATTGTTGAACAGGGGCAGAAGATGGTTTTGTAGTAGATGTAGTAGATGGTTTTGTGGTAGGGGCAGAAAATGTTTTTTCAATGGAAGAAGGAGTTTCATTTTGATTTTCTGATGTAGATGACCGAGTAGAGATAGTGAGTGATGCTGCAGGAACCAAGCTCCTAAGCTCATCCGCCATCTCTGGGAACTTCTCCAAGAGTTTCTTGATGAGAACCTCGCAGGTATGGCAGTTTGACTTTGAGGGCGGAGGCGAGGCAACATTTGCATAGCTTGAACTGCTATTGAGTTGAAGTTTGTCCTTCTTCCGTTGTTCCACAATTTTCCTGGCTTCATAGAAGCTAATGCCTTGTGTGTACTTATTGGTAAGGATTTCCTTTCCATCTTTCCACACTTGGCAATCCCTGGAATATGTTGGATGAGCAAGCTTACACTTAAAATAGGAATGGACATTAGAGCAGTTGTTACAGTCATGTTCAGTGCCAACAAAGGCACACTTTGCACAAATGGGTGCATTTGTACATTTTAACTCATGGTGACCAAACCGCTGACACTTGAAGCAGCGCAGGGGGTTGGGCACATAAGTATCAACATTCACAAATTAATAACCGATTTTTAATCTACTAGGCAAAACTGGAGAGGAAAAAGTCAGGATGTAAGTGCTTGTGTCTACTTGTTGTCCATTTCTGTTAACACTGATTCTCTTGACATGAGAAACACCTTGAGGTTTAAGATTGGTCAGAATATCATCGATTGAATCACAGTAAGAAAGTTCATTGCATCGGATAACTCCTTTGCATTGGTTCAAGGTTTTGTGAGGGTAGACCGTAACTTCAGTTGTATGAAACATTTTATATTTAAGGAGGTTGGTAGCTTGTTGCTTAGAAAAGCATTCAACAAGGATTGTGCTATTTTTCAATTTCTTTACCGATTTCGGAGTGCCCAATATGCTAGAGATTTGCTTCTCAATAACAAAATGGGATATGTTTGTGACAGGGGTAGAAGGATCTTCCGCCTCTATCACAACAAAACGAGCAAAGTGAAGAGGAGATTGAGATGAGTCAGTTTCAGAATCACATTTTGAAAGGGGACGCTTGGCAGCTTTTTTTTTAGTTGACATGTTAAAGTTAGAGTGATCATCACAGATGATCCCCACCCACCTTGGAGCCCAACATGGGGACATGATCTGGGGAAACCTAACACAGATCATGCCAGGGATACATCAATGATATACTCAGAATGAAAGGGCTATAGATTGAACAAATATATTCCCGTAGAATGTAATTCCAAGCTTCACTATCTTTGGGAGGTTACAAGTGTGTCAATCAAATACCTAAAAATCTTTCACCTGATTAGCCCATAAGCCACTGCCTTCTTGGGCAGCTGAGAAAATAAGTTTAAGAAGAAATATTTGAAAATGTAGAAAGAAATGCATGATAAGTAAGCGATGAAGATGAAAGGTGAAATGTAATGACCAAGGGCAAGGCATGACCAGCCGATTGATCAGGACGGGCTCCCCTGACCTCCCGTTTAGCCCAACTCAAGGCCAAAGCAGTGTGTTGCAGCAACATAGTTTAAATTGCCTTACTCTGAAACTACTCAACCACCAGGTCCCCGTCATCAGGCGACACAGGTTGCAGCCCACGGCAAACGGGCAGGCACAGCGTTGGGGTTCAACCAGCTGTAGTGCGACAGCCGGGCTAGGTTGTGGTCTTCATATCCCCATATCTCAACTAAGTACAGGTGTATGGGAAGAATTGTGTGATTAGATCTGGAGGCAGATTTAGGTTATATATACATATGTATTGGTTAAACAGTGCTTTTTGGGCATTCTGTTCTGCATGTGTTCTTGTATGTAAGAATTTCCCATTCGCTGCTAAAAAAAAACTTCAATATTTATATTATGATACTTGATCCAGGTCATTATCTGCAATATGGAAGTTTACGTTAGACTTTTTAGTACCAAAGACCATAATCCTAGTTTTGTCAATATTAATATTTAATTTCCACAATTTGCAGTAGTCAGCAAAGTCATGTCTGCATGTTTGTATGTCTTTTGGGTTATCTGCCAATATAATTGTGTCGTCTGCATAAAGGAGGTTTAGGATTTTACAAGAATGTTGATGTCAGGGTTTGGGAAACAAATGCCATTGTTATTGTTAGAGTCTAGGTATGTTTCAAGGTCATTTATAAAGAGAGAGAACAATATAAGGGACAAGTTTTCGCCCTGTCTGACGCCGCAATTTATCGAATAGAACTTTGATATTTTGTTATCGTATACACGATTTAATATCAGCATACATATTTTTAATATGTCGTTAAAGGTTTCCACTAATCTTCATGTCTAAAAGTTTTTTCCAGAGACCAATTCTCAATATACTGAGTCGAATGCTTTTGAAAACGCAATAAAACAACAATAAAGTGTTCCTTTACTATGAGCCGAGCCCCGGTAGCTCAGTCGGTAGCGACGCGGGCTGTCAATCCAGGGGTAGTGAGTTCGAATCCCGGCTCGGCCAACTTTCTTTCCGAGGATTGACAAAGGTCAATGCGACATGCGTCATTCCTCTTCCACCAATGGGCTAAGTCTATGTGGAAAAGCAGCCAGTTGCTTGGGAAGATTTTTGTGTGAAGTACTGGTGTGAGAAAACCAGGAAATGCATGAGTAGGTGAACTGGCCGCCGTGATATAACTGAGAAATTGTTAAAAACGGCGTTAAACCCCAATCAATCAATCAATCAATCCTTTACTATGTTTCATAATTTATATAATAGAGTTAAGGGTGAAGATATGGTCATTGGTCGAATAGTTCTTTCTAAACGAAGCTTGATTTTTGTTAAGGATAGTGTTTTCATTTAGAAATTTACTTAATCTCCTTTCAAGAATTAAGGCAAACAATTTACTTAAACAGCTTAATGATGTTATAGGGCGGTAATTTTCTGGTTTCAATTGGTCACCCATAAGTTTAGATATTGGGACTATAGCACCCTTTGACCAGTGTGTACATTGTAGGTATAATTCCTTAATTCCTGTCTCTAATATTGTATTAAATAACTTTATGTATAGTGGCATTAGTTTATTTTTTAGCGTACTTTATTATTCATTTAAGATACCATCAAGCCCGGGTGATTTATTATTTTTTCAAGGAATGTATGCGATTGCTTATTTTCTTGTCCTGTTATGGGAGAGTTAAGGGTTTCGTTGCTATCATCTATAAACTGTAGGTTAAGATTGATGTCAGCTGTATCATGCAATTCATCATAAGAAATTGTCTTGAAATAATTAAAAAGACTTTCTAATTCTGGTTTAGCATCACAATTAGTTTTTTTCCGCATTGTTTTCAGATAGTTCCAGTATGGTTTTTTTTGGCTTTCACTGCTCATTGTTCTTAATTTACTTTCATTCTTTCTATTAAATGAACTTATTCATAGTTTGATTGTATAATTTACTTGTCCATTTTAGTTCATTTCTATTATTTGTAGATTTTATAAATTTGGTTGTAACTTTGTTATACCCCCAGTTTAGCTAATCTACAATGGTAAACATACCAAGGTTTCTGTTTGTATTTTATTTATGTTACCGTCACTGTGCGAGGTTTAAGTGATAAATACACATGTCGTTCGACTTTGTTATTGCTTGATCAATTTCCCTTTGAGTTATGTTATTGATATCAACTGAGTGGAGCTCATACAAGAGGGATGAGATTGCATCATCAGAAAAATTGTCATTCAATCTATTTTTAGACGTCTCGTCCCATTTGAGTTTTACTTGATAACTATCCTTTTGTTTTTAGCATTCTGGTTATTTGTATTGGAGTACATCAAATCACATTCAGGTAGAGAATGACCAACCGAGAATAAAGAGTATTACTCTTTTACACGAAATTCTTTGATATTATCAAATCAATTAATGGAAGCAATGAAATAGTCGATAACTGATGTGTTTCGAAAGGTCATATTTCCATTTGTTTTCAACCCAGTGCGACCATTCACAATTATCATATTGTTATTTTTACATAAATTTTCTTTGAAGTAATTTGAGTCTCTGTTCAATTTAATACCGTTTCGCTGAATTATTAATGTTTGGTCCATCAAATTATTCATCTCAGCGACATAATCAAAGTACCTGGATAAGAAATCATCCTGACATGTATAATCGGGTAAATTGACAGTTTTCGAAATGAAATCTCGACACAATAATACTTTATCATATTTAGTTCACATATCATTGACTTCATTTGAAAACATGTTAAAATACTCGTGACTATAATAATTTGATTGCGATGGCGGTACATAGACTACACCTATTACCGTATGTACTTTTTTAGTATGGAAAGTGTTTACCTAATGAAGATTGATCCAAAAAACGTAGTCTGATTTTGAGTCGATTACCTCGACAGATGTAAACATATTATCCTTTGCAAATGCACCCAGTCCACCAGAACGTCTTACGACTTTCTGTTTTTTAAGTATATTTATAAAGTGATAACCAGGTATAATGACTTGATCGTATTGATCCATTTTGGTTTCACTAACAAGGAAAATATCGGAATTTCGAATAAGATTTGTAAATTCAGGGAACTGTGATCGCCTTTTTAGTCCACATTTAAAGACCCAATCTTTATACTTTATAGTATTTGTTTGTATATATTTCGGTTTCACACACGTAAGCATTGGCGACTTAGAGCCATTTTTAACACTAGATTTAGGAGCATTCCCCACTGTTCTAATATTCCTGTCAGGTTTCTCTACGAAGGCTGACACTGGGATTACTTGTAGCAGTTGTTCGAGGGTTTTCCCAGTTTGTCATGTCCTAACTAAAGTTGTCTTTTTCCTCGATCGGGTCTCGTCCTGGTTCAAATTCTTTCTGCGTGTCCATGTCTACATGATATCTGATAGGACATTAAACCTATTGTGACTTAGCGGGGAATATACATTTCAAGTCTGATTTGCTTTCTTGGGCACTTTAACCATATTGCTATATGTATCATTAGTACTAACACTGTCTTGTGTGATAAAGGGTTTAACCTTACCTTCACTCAGAATCTTGTTTCAATATGGGAACTCAGCTTGTACAACTTTCCCTAGCTTCAAGGTTAATGCTTTGATATTCTAACATATTCAATCTGTTTGAAAATGAGACATTTGAAAAATCGTGGTCAGTTTCTCATATGTTGACTGGTATTTGAAATGTTCACTTTCAGTCACATTTTCTTCATCATTTTGATCAGGATGTCGGATTTAAATGCTCGAATGTCCCACCGGTTGAGTCTCTCTATCGTTTCTTCTCCCTGTTAACGTTGTTGCCACTGCTATAGGGCTCGGGTTCGAATGACGTACCTACTATAATCCTGTTTTGGTCGTCAATGTCGCCACTGTTGTCTACGTGGCCACCTCGAGCTTTCGACGATATTGTTTTTCCGTTTTTTCTGCGCTTTTGCTGGTTGTTTCTCCATTTCTGACAAAGCAGATACCAAATAATGCTGTTTTTAGCTTTTAAACCAAAAGGCTAACACCAATTAAATGTGGAAATGCAAAAAGAATTAATTGTTTTTCGCTGAATGGGATCTACGTGTCTACTCTATCCTGTCACGTGACATCAGCAAGTCAAACACCACGTTCTGCAAATAAAATCACCTTCAAAACTATTATAATAATCGCAGCCATTTGCCTGTTGGAATCGGGTTTGTGAAGCCAGTGCCATCAGTAAAGGGCCAAGCCAGCCTGGTACCTCCGTGCCTTTCGAACATGCACTACATTGTTGACTGCTCAACCCATAATTGTCTTTCTTGAATTGTTCTCAAATTGACAATAAACTCATCTAAATATAAACTATTCAAGCCTATATTCGAATTTCAGCATTGAAAGGGTTTAAGGAAATAGAGTTGGTACAGTTCTTTAAATTGATTTCGTTCATGTTGAATGCAATATCATTAAAACCAGACGAAAGCTTCTCAGCAGTAGCAAATGAGCCATTATGCGCAAAACTATTTTTGTTATCTGATTTTAATGAGAATGTGGGGAATGCATAAACATGTAGAACCTCCATGTACAGGTATTTTGATATCATGCATTGAATCATTTTTTATATTCGTCCACCTTTGCTGTTATTGATAGTGTATATCATTTTGTTATAATTTTTTGTTTTACAAAGATTTATATTATTTATTCTGTCTTTTATTTTGTCATTATTTTTGCTATTTTTAAATGTGCTTATAATAAAAAAAAACGATTTATTGTTTTATTTTAAAAGTATATTGGTAAACGATTTAAATAGAATTCATAGATTGTAAACCGATATCCTTACTTTCGCCACTTCCAACAGTTTATACTATACTATAGAGTATGCATTACAAATTTGCTACAGTACATCTAATGCTAGACTGATGCCAACAGAACGGAGGTACTGTAGTTCACCGGGAACCAGCCATCACAACAAGTCGCCGGTTACAAGAATGCTTAGGCAATGAACCAACACAATATAATATGTTGAATTGTTTCAATTCGACTGTGGGTGTTCTGGTCAAAATTAGGAAGATTTACTGCAAGTGCTCCAACGTCTGTCCCTGTTCACAAATGAAACAGAAATCGCACGAATCGGCTAAACAATGTAGATAAAAAAAATGTATATACACAGATAGTAGATCTGAACTGCGGGAATGCATGACATGTGAAGACCGAGGTTAGTCCAAAACTTTTCTTAGAACGATGAGGACCTTTCCTGATGATAACGATTTATGTCAAAAGTACTATATTTACAGTAGTTCAGTCATATCACGGCGTTTTCAGAGAACTTCCCAGTACTGACGGTACTGTTAATCCGATGCATATGTGAACATTCTATCCTCGCAAACATGAGCGGCATGTCGGTATATGGGAGGGGACGTGGATTGAAGCCAGTCAAGTGCGCCAATACAGCAAGACCAGTGAACACTTGTAATAGATTAAGAGGTTAATTGAATTTTCACACGGGGATGGATTGATTGATTGATTGATTGATTGATTGGTGTTTAAATCCGCTTTAAACAATTGTTCAGTTATATCACGACGTTTCCTGAGTTAGTTACCAGTACTACTGGTCCATGTATCCGGACACCAGCCAGTCAGTCATAATGCTAACCCCGCTACCCTGAGCGCCAAGGAGGGCAGCAATTAATATTTTGCCGAGGCTGACAGGGAAGACTGATAAGACTGCATTCGTCCAATGACACGTAAACTTATCATAAAAGCATTCAAAAATCTTTAACTGAAGCCCAAAAAAGCATTACGCGTAATGTTACTTCAAATGTTGTCAAAGCAAATCGTCAGGAACACCCCCACAGAGTTAGTTTTCGCTCGATTAAATTAGGATTAACCTGTTGACTTTGACCTTTGACCTTTCCCCACATACAGGTGCATATTTAACGCATCTGCAGAAGACGCCATATTTGAAAAGATAATGACAAAAGAAGAGGTTTTGATCGTTGTCATTGTATCTCTCTATCGAATTTGTATACTTTCATTTGTTCAATTTCTATATATTTGTCGAGCTCTGCTGCAGATGTGTTGTTTATTTTGCAATTAGCAGATTATGGGATATATAACACTGGTATAACATTTTTGTTTACATGTCTACTGGTATGATAACATTTTATAGTTATCAGTATACTTATATTTAGAAATGACGTAATCGCTAGAACTACTTTTCTGAAATATAAATGAGCCGTTCTACCAGAAAACCAAAATTGTTGACTGCGCAAAGTATCGACCCGGATCATCCTAAGCATGCCGCCTAGACTAGCAGGACATACATGTTTCGTTCATGTGGATTTTCTGTTTCAAGGATCATTACTCAACACCTCTACCCCCTGAGACGGAATGTGTCGGCCCGGATTAGACAGCACAGGCTAATCTGGATCGATACATGTACATTACGCAGAGTCCATAATGTTGGTTTTCTCGTGAAACGGCTCAATTATGTTGATAGTATAGCAGTCCAAGCAATAAAGAATCACAAATAAAAAAATAAAAATAAAGTTATTATTGTTTTAATTACATGTCAACATATGTTATCAATGCAAATACAAATCGAAAAGAATATCGTTTTCTAAATCACAAGGAATCTGTATGTTCAGTTTTATTTCATGAACTGTCTTTCTTCGTTGAAAATTTAGCATACATAGACCTGTTTATTTTCTCATTGTCAGTTCATAGGTAACCTTGTTAAACACAATCTGAAGTGAGTCATATAATGAGAAGCCAGGGGCGTAGCTGGGTCGAAATATGGACTACGCACCATTCTAGGGGGGTCCGGGGGCATGCTCCCCCGGGAAAAAAATCGTCTATATGGGCTCAGGTGACTTCTGGCGTATATTTCACAATATCTTAATGAGCCTACTTGATACCTCTATGTACGGCATATATGCACAAAATACCCTTAAATCATTTGTAGCATTCGGAATTTATTTTTTCTGGGTCATGCTCCCCCGGGGAAAAAAATCGGCTATATGGGCTCAGGTGACATCTGGCGTATATTTCACAATATCTTAATGAGCCTACTTGATACACTTATGTACGGCATATATACACAAAATACCCTGAAAACATTTGCAGCATTCGAAATTTATTTTTTCTGGGTCATGCTCCCCCGGGAAGAAAATTCGGCTATATGGGCTCAGGTGACATCTGGCGTATATTTCACAATATCTTAATGAGCCTACTTGATACCTCTATGTACGGCATATATGCACAAAATACCCTTAAATCATTTGTAGCATTCGGAATTTATTTTTTCTGGGTCATGCTCCCCCTAATACTTTGAGACTTGGAAAACTTCCTCATCTAATACCCTTCTTTTCATTGTATACTAAATATGCTGAGTGTAGCCTATTTTTGGGGGTAAAAAGTATAAATTTTGATGTATTTTGGTTGTATAAGAGAATTGGACATTGTTGGTTAAGTTACAGGTCAATTTGACAGAAAATCCACAGGTAAAATGTGTCTATCCTTGTAAGCCTGTGTGGCATTCTTAGGCTGATCCGGATCAATACTTTACGCAGAGTCCACAATGTTGGTTTGCTCACAGGACTGCTCAAATTAAAGAAAATCTAGTTAACCCTTTCCCTCATACGACAATTCTGCAGCAGATGACTTTGAACATATTTTGTCAACATATAGAAAATCTCTATAATTGAATGGATAACCTATGACTAAAAGTGGAAAACATAGTGGCAAAAGGCGTTTTGAGCAATTTATTCTTTTGTCACTATGTTTTCAAAAAGCCGTCTGCTGTCGAGACGTCAGAAGGCGTCTATATGAGGGAAAGGGTTAACACTCTGGAAGCCGCATGTTTTACTTGAGCATGTTGAAACTTCCTCAGAATATTTGCTTGTATGATATCTAGCCTAAGTTCGAATATGTGTCAGATCCAGTAAAGAACTAGGTCACTTAGCCAAACACTGTAGAACACTATAGACACTGCATTTTTGTATTGAGCAGTTTGAAACCTTGTCAGAAAGTTTGTCTTGATGATAGGCCAATTTCAAATATTGGTTATTTTGGATAAAACATTGGGGCACTAATCCAAGTAGGAGGAAAATCTTGTTAAGACTCTGGAAGCTGCACTTTTAGCTTGAGCATGCTGAAACTTTGTCAGAATGATTGTTTTTATTAGCTCTACTGGCCAAAGGCCAGAAGGGCTTATGTCGTGGCGATTTGTCCGTCGTCTGTGCGTGTGTGCGTGCGTGCGTTCGTCCGTAAACAATTTCTTGTTAACACGATACAGTCAGAACCAGCCAGATCCGCCCATGCATGACTGGATTATGGCCCTTGAAATGGTCAAAATTGCTATAAAAGAGCTTGTTAACACGATACAGTCTTCACTTTTGATTGTATCTCAATCAAACTTATACAGTAGTTAGATATCCATGAGAGCTCGGTTCCTTTCGAAAACCAGCCACAGATCCGCCCATGCATGACTGGATTATGGCCTTGAAATGGTCAAAATTGCTATAAAAGAGCTTGTTAACACGATACAGTCTTTATTTGTTATTGTATCTCAACCAAACTTATACAGTAGTTAGATATCCATGAGGGCTTGATTCCTTTCGAACACAAGCCAGATCTGCCCCATGCATGACTGAATTATGGCCCTTCAAATTGTCAAAATTGCTATAATAGGGCTTGTTAACATGATACAGTCCTTATTTTTGATTGTATCTCAATCAAACTTATACAGTAGTTAAATATCCATGAGAGTTTGGTTCATTTCTAAAAAAACCGGCCAGATCTACCCATGCATGGCTGGATTATGGCCCTTGAAATTGTCAAAATTGCTATAATACAGCTTGTGAACACAATAGAGCTTCCATTTACTATCTGATCTTCACCAAACTTAGATGGTATTTGAATATTGATGACATATTGGTTCCTTTTGAAACAAGCCAGATCAATGCCAGTAGAGCATAGGCCCTCATGGGCCTCTTGTTAAATTTAGTTTGAATATGGTTAATGTTTGTTAAAAAATTAGGTCACTATGCCAAGTTGTAGGACAATCTTGATTTAACACTTAAGAGACCACAAGTTTGACTTTAGCGTCTTGAAATTTTGTCAGACAGTTTTTCTTGACGATATACAGGCCAATTTAGACATTGGTCATGTTGAGTCAAAAATTAGGTCCCTTGATCAAATTTAAGAAAATATTTGTTAATGCTCTGGAAGCCATGTTTTTAACTCTAGCATGATGAAACTTTACCAGGATGTTTATCTTGATGATATCTAGGCTAAGTTCGAATATGGTCTGGTTAAAAACTAGGTCACTAGGCCAATATTGAGAAATATCTTGTAAACACTCTTGTCACCACATTTCTCTCAAATGTTCCTTGGGGGACTCTTTTCTAAGAGTGTTAAAATTAAGTTGATTCTTTAGATACTATAGATAATAAATAGCTTTGCTACTGGTACTATTTTACCCTTTCTACACTACAGACACATGTTGTCTAATCTTCAACAGATGGATGGTATGAGAAATTTCGACAGTTTTCTCAATGTTTTCCTCACACGTCGATACTTTTAGTTTCATCAATACAGATTTACCAATATCTTTAGTTAAACATCTTCAAATCATCTGCTGTAGAGTTTATCCATGTGATAAATTACCTATCACAAATGTGTTTGTTTATCTAACTGTATCTACTGTCTACAATTCAAGAGTTTAATTATAGATCTCTGGAAATAAGGTTAACCCTGTCTTAAATCAATATTTGAACTGTATGCATTTCTTCTTTTTTGTTTACATTTTTTGAAATTATGTGACTTGTTTTGTAACTTTCCAAAAAATGGAACAGTTGACCATCTTTTTCCCCCTCATACAATGGGTACCGTCCCACAGCACTTTCAGTGCTTTGATTTTTAAACTAATCGACGTTACTGAGCTTTACGACAAGTTGCTTCATAATAAAGTGCAATACATAACTACATGTAAAATAAATTCTACTCTGTTTCTACTCATTGCGTTAAAATGAAAATTTATCATTTTCAACAATATTACAATTGGATAATTTATTTATTAAGTTGATAAGAAAAGCTCAAAAATCAACAATCTGTCTTTATTAAGAGATTCAAGTACATGTACTGTATATACAAAATTCAAAGATATATATACAGTGTACATGTACATGTATTGTAATTTAACAATATTTCTCTCTTACTAAAAAATGTGAGATAATCATATGTACCATAAACGTATATCCGATGTCCGCCATTTTCTATTATGAAACTTGACCTTATCGTAAACAAACACAATCTTCCACTGTTTTTCGAATAATTTGCTGAAATGGAATGAATTTTAGCAAGTTGTGTCATAAAATAATCGCAATTCGTCAATAAACGTGTACACTGTACATGTACATAATCGGAAAAAAACAACTTTTTAATAAAAGTATAACATTTTTACAGGTAAATATTGCGGTGGAATCGCGGTGATTTCAAAATAGATAAGAATAGATAAGAAGCTCGAATCGACGACATGTCAATCGCGGTGATATAATTAGCCCGTAGGCGGTATTGCGGTGATCATATAGGTTGAATTGCGGTGATTATCCGCGATGAAAAATATTTGTCCATCGTGGGATCGCGGAAAACGCGTTTTCCGCGTGAGCTGTACTGTAACCAAATTCAGTTGTACTATTTAGACTAGATACAGTATGAATTTCGCTTAAATAAAAATGTACATACATTCAACTAATATACTGGCCTTTGTCTTTCGTTTTTAATTTGTAAAACTCACACATGTATATAGAGTGTAAAAGGGATGTTTTAAAAGTCAATACCTTAAATTAATGAACTTAGAAAGGACAAAGAGAAATCCCGATATGTGGTCACGCTGGCAGGTCTAAATATTCTCCTTGTCCGAAATTTCTAAGGATCCCTACAGGAAGCCGCCAGGAGGCGGCTTCCAATAAAATTATTGAAAAGTGTTGAAATTATTGTGGCAAATGCAGATATTGCTAATTATGAGCAATTTCTCCTTTTCCCACAATGATTTCAATAATGTTTAACCTGACAGACTTTGAAATCATCAAGAGCAAAACATTATTGTGGCAAATGGAGCAATTAAAATAAAAGCTGTCGGATAACAAACGAAAAATCTCGAGTGGACAAAATGATAATATGAACTCGTGACGTGATTAGCATTCAGAAATTCAAGGAAACGTATTTCAATGTTCACGTAATCCGAAAGACTGACAAGAGAGAAAATGTGGCCATGTCTACAATGTTCGTACAGTCAACATTAATCCTAAATCGGCCAATCTTACACTGGTAAGTTTTTCAATGAAACAATCAATGAACAATTTAATGGGTGGGCAAAGTCAATTTTGTGATAACCATTTCCTTAAAACATATGCATGCTGCTGCAGCAGACGACTTTTGAAAACATTGTGACAAAAGGAGAATGTATCCTTTTGCTACAATGCATTCTACTTTATGCTTATAAATTATACCTTCATTTATAATGGGATTTATAATGGATTTGTGTCGGTTTTTGTTGGTGTAACGTGTTGTCGATGTCAAACATCGATATGTAACTGTTTGTGTATCAACATGAACAAAACACATCATCAGGAGAGTAAACGTAAAAGGGACTCCCCGGGACTTACGAGTCCTTCGTGCAAGTCAAACAAGATGGCGGACAAGCAATCAAGTGAGAAGACGCCTTCTTCGCCGTTGAGGTCAAAGATAGAAAAAATGATGGAAATGCTCAATTCACTGAAGAAAGGGCAAGATACACTGCAAATGACATTTGATAGTAAGATTGAGAGACTGCGGAATGACGTTCTTTCAACAATAGACGATAAAATCAAGGCCTGTAAAAGTGGACATTGATTTGCAGTTTGCTGAATACGATTCAAAATTTCAAAAAATTGAGGGTGAATTTGATTCACTTAAACAGTGTATTGGATGTGGGGACCAATCAGTTAATAACAGTGAATTAACGGTCTTCGCCATTAATTAAGCCGAGTCACGACAGAAATCTCCCATCGAAACAGCGCAGGAACTGATAAACGCTTTAGGTAACAACCTTCATAGAACTGTCCACATCACGGATGTCGCTAGATGCAAAGACCGTAACACCGGTAAGGTTTCTCCACTGAAAATTACATTTGAGACTGTAGATCAGAAAGTAAGTGTATTACGTGCTAAAGCCAATTTAAAACTACAAAGTTGTATAATAAAGTGTCTATATTTGGTAGTAAAACACATACAGAGAGAATTCTCGCTAAATGCGCGAAGACTCTTTTGAATGAAATTCCTAACGGTAATGCATACCGTGTCACAGAGAATGGACGCATTGTCAAGAACGACTACCCAAATCCAACCCAACCAGCAAGTAATTAAAGTGGTTTACATCATACCCGGTCGTAACAACAGACAGTTACGATTTCCCATATCAATGTTGGTGGATGGACAGATTCAAATCACATTTTGCGACAGAAGCTGATGTAACGTTACGGCTCGAACTACGATGAATTAATGAATAAATTATATTGGAAGATAGGAAATGCTCGATGGTTTCTTTATTAATATTGGTCATAGTTCTGACTTGGGAGGAGTCAATGTGGACCTCTCAAATATGAAGCTAGCTCAATAAAGAGAGTTATGAATATGTAAACAGGGCAGTATTTAAAGATGGCCCAGAGCCGCTTCAGAGAGAGAGAGAAATATAGCTAGTAGAGAAGGCAGGAGATAGAGAGAGGGGGGAGCGGGTGTTAGAACTACTATAACTACACTTGGGCGAGAATGCGGGCCAATAGTGTAGAGGTCCTCTCTGCGGGGACCATAGGAGAAGATATGGTATAAGAAATGATGTCGCGCAGAGATTACTGCCACTTTGGGTTAACGGAACATTTACTTAAATATCTTGGTAAAAGGAGGCACGACTAAAATGACTATTGATGTTGTAAGATGTTCGATGTGTCAGTGTCATATTGTCTTTGAGAAGTTAATATTAAATAGGGTGTTAGTCACATAGACTTGTTGAACTTTATTATTAAATAGTTTTACAACGTGAAGTACTAAAAGTCATTCGAAAACGAGCCGAAGATAAAACGATAACATTACACTGATAGAGCACATTTTCACGGATATTGTATGTGTAAATGAAACACATTTGAAAAAGATCAAACTATTTCGTTAAATGATTATGCATTTAATGGATTCAACAGACAAACAACTCACGTGAATGCTCCAAAAGGATCGGGTGGAGTGGGAATATTTGTAAGAAATGTACTTTTTGAACACTTTAAGATATCTGTCATTGACAGATCATATGATGGCATATTGGGATTGTCATTGACCGAAATAGATACTAGCTACAACATGGTCGTTTTTAGTGTATATTTGCCACCTGAAAATTCACCCTGGGGAAGAAATGCTACGGACTTTTTTGCGCATCTCCTAGGATAAATGTATTTGTTAGAACAAAGTGACTGTATATTTTTATGTGGTGATGTTAATTCTAGAATGGGGGAATTGTCGGACTTAATTAATGATATTGACACTATACGGAGGGTATTAGATAAAACAGTAAATCAGCACGGACAGACCTTTGCTGAGTTGTTGATTGACTCGAAGATGTGTGTCATGAACGGGCGATCCGATATAGAGAGACACGACAGTTTTACCTCTGTCACGACAAAAGGCCGATCAGTGGTGGACTATGCATGAGTGTTTAAAGAGTTGTTCGGATTTCCGGGTTATCTCCCCTGCATCGATATGCGAGGCAGAAAACCTGTTTCAATTAATTGGAGATAGGTGTAAACTATCGGATCACTCATTTCTCAAGATGACATACAATTATCAGTCATACATGGTTAATAATTTAAAGGAAGTAATGCAGACAACCAAGCCATACTTTAATACTAGGAAATATAAACTTGACCAAATTCCACATGACTTCTTACAGACAGACCTCTCAAAACAAGCATTTTTACGTTTAATAAGAACTATTGAGTTATGTCGTGAAAATCAATTCGATGTAGACGATTTATACGATGAATTTTGTTCAACTTTGTTTAAAGATATGAACAAAAACATCCCATCTGTGGACTGCTCAAAAACAACGCGTAAAAGATACAAATGTTATAAACCATATTGGGATGAAAATCTTGAATCGTTTTGGAAAACAATGCGTCAAAAGGAAATCTCTTTTTGTAAATTTCATAGGGAATGCAAGCATAGGGAATCTCTCCGTTTATCATACGTGGCGGCAAGAAATATTTTTGATAAAAGCCTCAGACAAGCTCAAAGAAAGTATAATAAGTCTCTGTCTGATGACATTGAGAATTATTGTTCCAACAATCCCCGAGAATTTTGGAGTCATATTAAAAATTTGGGCCCACAGCGTAATAGTCAAATCCCCATGGAAGTGATTAGATAGTCAAAGTAAACTCACTCATAGTGAAGATCACGTGTTCGATAAATGGTCACGGGATTTTGAGGACTTATATAAGCCTTCACAAGTTACTTCATTGTTTGATGATGACTTTTACGAAACAGTCTAGGCCGAAAAAACAGTTATTTGAGGATAGAATGTTAGATCCATTATTTGATGCTAATCCATATCTTAATTACACCATATCTAAAGAGATGTAGAAAAGGTTGTTTATTCGGCAAACAATGGAAAAAGTGTTGGACCCGATAAAATACCGTATGAAGTCTTGCGAAATCCTACAATGATAAGCGTACTGCACGAAATGTTTAACTTGTGTCTTGACACGGGTATACTTCCTACTATTTGGCGACAATCGCTCATTTCCCCCATACTTAAGGATAAACATAGTGATAGTCGGATTCCTTTGAATTACCGAGGGATTAGTTTAATATCAACGGTCAGTAAGTTATATTCGTGCATTTTAAATAGGCGTTTCAAAACTTACTTAGAATGCCAAAATTTGTTATCAGACGAACAAAATGGTTTTAGACCAAATCGCTCGTGTGAGGACCATGTTTTTGTAGCGAACAGCATAATTCGAAACCGTCTAAGCGAGAAAAGGGATACTTTTGGAACTTTTATTGATTTGCAAAAAGCTTTTGACTTTGTCAATAGAGACATGCTTTTATATAAAATGCTATCTAAGAATATAGACGGAAAGTTTTATAACTCAGTAAAATCGTTATTGACTAATACAGTGTCTTCTGTTAAACTAAACGGAAAACTGACGGACTGGTTCCCGGTTACGTCAGGGGTTCGTCAGGGGGACCAGAACTCGACGACCTGCTTTGCCTTCTTTATAAATGACCTAATTGACGGATTAAAGACTTTGCATAAAGGGGTCAAGTTTGCGGATAAAGAAATATGCTGTCTTTTCTATGCAGACGACATTTTAATTGTTAGCGAAAATGAGGCCGATATGCAGAACATGCTAGACTATATTCAAAATTGGTGCAGAAAATGGCGTTTACTCGTAAACAAAACAAAGACTAATGTTATGCACTTCAGAAATAAAGGCAGGGAAAGGAGCAATTTTGAATTCAGTCTAGGTTGTTCTGTACTGAATTTTACAACAGTATATAAATACTTAGGAGTTTATTTTCATGAAAACCTTACTCATGATAATGCAATTGACATGTTATCCAAATCGGGTGGTCGAGCATTGGGGTCAGTTATTTCAAAAATACACAGTAATAAGAACATATGTTATAAAACATATAGTAAATTATACGACTCATGTGTTGTCCCAGTGATAGATTATTGTTCAGGGGTAATTGGTTTCAAAAGTCATGCAAAAGTCGATAACATCCACAATAGAGCTATACGGTATTTCTTAGGTGTGCATAGATTTGCCCCAATTGTGGCGATTACCGGAGATATGGGGTGGTTATCACCTACGCACAGACGTTGGCTAAACATGATTCGATTATGGAACAGATTTATCAAAATGGATGAAGCTCGACTTACGAAAAATATTTTTAATTATGATTACGATGTTTCAGGCAAAACATGGACTTCAGAAATTAAATCTATTTTTCAAACTATAGGATGTTTGGATAATTATACAAACAAAAGAATAGTAGACATGAAACAAGCAGAAGAGTCTCTTAAAAATAAAAATTCACAGGACTGGTCTCATAAAATACAGTCAGTTTCAAAATTGAGAAACTATATTACTTTCAAAAATGATTATTGTATGGAAAAGTATCTGAAATCAAACCTGTCTAAGTTAGAAAGATCTCACCTTGCACAAATTATATTTGGCATTTTACCTATAAGAAAAGAAACTGGAAGATTTACAAGGCTTAACATATCGAAAAAGGTCTGTCAAATTTGTAATAATGGTTCAATTGAAGACGAGATGCATTTTCTTTTGACGTGTCATAGCTATGACGATCTGAGAGGATCGCTCATCAGCAGGGCACAACAAAAGAACCCATCATTTAACACATTTTCTTACGTAGACAAGTTTAAATTTTGTGCTTTCGAATTATATAATCAAGTTGCCAAATTTCTTGTCGGATCAATGAAAGAAAGACGTGGTTTTTTATATAAATGAATAATTCTTATGCATGTAAATTATAATCTTTCACTTATTGTTTTTCTTTCTTCTTTCTTCTTCTTTCTTTTTCTTTCTTCTCTTTTTATCTCTTTTTTACCTTATCTGTAAATATTGTTTATAAAAAGTGACTTAAAGGCCCTACGCGACCGGGTGTTTATATTGTTTGATGTTTGTATTTGTAAAATATGTACACATGTCACTATAATAAAATATTACTTACTTACTTACTTACTTACTTATAATGCAGGTTGCATACTGCTTAAATATATGTCGTTGATAGTGCTCAACAGTTTTATATATTCCTAATTACCCATTACTCACATACTATAAGCTTCAGATCACCTAAATAAGATGATTTTGCTTAAAATTAAAGGTTAAATTTTCATTATTTGTTATAATTTATTTTTAAAATCTACCAAAATCAGGAAACTTTAAAGTTATTTCGGATTATATAGAGATTATTCAACTTATTTTTTGAAAGATAAGAATATAATTCACGAGCCGTCTCATTAATGGGAGTGACGTCACGAGTGACGTAGTCACGAGTGGCTCCTCCCATTCACAAGACGGCGAGTGAATTATATTCTAATCTTTGAAAAAATGAGTTGAATAATCTGTTTATTACATTTCATTGTTATTTGTTGTAATACATTAAATTTTTAAATACGTGTCCTCAACCATAGTTTATATTTACTGTGGAATATTGTTTGTCGTTTTACCTACTTTGCGCATTATTTTCGGATGAGGCGTGGCCATGGAAAAAAGGGAGGGGCACGCATGCGCAATTGTGTAGTAGATTATAACACTCGTGTGTAATAACAATAAATCAACGATTATGAATTTTCTTTCACCGAGATATCCTTATCTTTGATGGATAGAAATGTAATAAATGTTGTTCACGTATTAATTGTGTTAATGTAAATGTATGTAAATGATGAGATACTTATATTTGTATAAGTCGATTAAAATCTATCTATCTTTCTATCTATCATTTAGCAAGATGTTCCAAGTTGTACCTAATGTGCTATAGATTTGTTTTATGTCGGAAAGGCTTAAAATAGGAATTATTTAAAAACTAAATGGAATCGTTAAACCAGTGCATTAAAATTTACTTGAATTTATTTCTCAAACTGTAGAATCATTAATTCAAATTATTAATAAGAGTACTTCTATATTACAAACAATTAAAGTCAATTTTTTCTTAGGCAAAGATATGTAAAAGAACATTTATGGTTCATTTTAAAACACTGTTTTGTTAACCCTTTCCCGCATTTAACAATTCTGCAACAAATGTCTTTCAAATACAATCATAATTATGATTAAATAAATTTGAAAACAATTCTACTTTTCCCACAAAGTTTTCAAAACATATTTGCTGCAGAGGTGCCTGAAAGTGTATGTTTGTATGAAATACAGTTTAGTTAATTCGATCACACTTTGTTTGTCTGAACGAGAACATTTAATTTCATTTAAGTTTTCTTGAAGTTCACTTCGCGTTCCGTGATCAATCTGTTCATGTCTGCATTTTGCAATGGTAATTGTACTAAACGTTAACTTTGAATCAAGTATGTGCAATCATAGACGAAACTTTCAGCGATATTTGCGAAAAACAAAATGCATGAATGAAAATGACAGATGATCAAAAGCTACAAAAACTATTATTAGAAGAGCGACAGACGAAGTTTTCGTCACGCAACATAGTAACATAGGAAGATATTATACTGAACATGAAATTCGGATTATTAAAAACAATGCAAATGAATAGTTCGGATGATTGAAAATTGAGATGCCATCGATAAAAAGGAAAATCTATAAATAGACAATAGATGAATGGTACTGTCTTTTGTTTTAGCTCCTAACTTTTTTCGGGAACCAGAGTCGGTGCGCGGCCGCTTACGACATTTACAAACTGGACTAAATTGAGAGCGGTATTAAACGCGTTGGTGAAAACGGACTAAAGCTAAAACGGACTAAAGCTAAAACGGGCTAAAGCTAAAACGGACTAAAGCTAAAACGGACTAAAGCTAAAACGCCACGAATCAAACAAGTGGACTAAATATTTAGATTTAGTCAAACATCTTAATTAAAAAAAGTTTGATGAATACGTGCCCTGGCTTCTTCCTCTAATTCCTAATATATCAACAATAAGCGAAAGCATTCTCACGTTTTCAACCTAAATGTATTAAGTTATGATAACACTGTTATGTATATGGGCCGCTCCATGAGAAAACCGGTGATAGTGACATAGCATAATATTACATTCTAATAATCTTTTCTATACATTCTTCAACACTTGATTCATTATGAACGAGTAGAGACTACCATAATCATTCCCACATATAGCCGCTGTCTGACGCTGCTGCAGAAGACGACTTTTGAAAATATATTGAGACATTTCTCCTTTGGCCACAATGTTTACAACTTTATTCAATAAATTCCTGCATTAGTAAAGATCTTCTATATTTTTGACTTAAGGTTTTTAAAATCGTCTGCTGCCGGAGAAGTGTTATTCTGGGATTAGCAAACATCACTTTTATGATGTTTTGCTCTTTTCACGATGTTTTGCTATTTTGTAATTATTTTAATCTTTTGTGATTTCCGACTGTTTTGAACTCTTTAAAATGCACCACTGTTCAATGTAATACTGCTTTACAGGTGAAGTTATACGTTGACTAACTTAAAATATACTCAAACCATTTTGATAATATTACGAATAACGTTACTGTAAATGACGAAAGTGTTTGAGCGTCGAGCATAAATTATCAAAATAACTTCGACGTCATTTCAACAATAAGTAACACATGTCTTTCTTTGACGCCCCTTACGGCGTCAATATTCCTAATACGAAATCCACATATATATCAAACAAAACTAGACAGGTTGGACTATATGAAAATGTGAAAATCCAAAAATCGAAGAAGTTGTCACTATCACCGGTTTTCTCATGGAGTGGCCCATATGTATGTATTAAACGACATGCCATTTTCTGTTGTATGTATATTTATATGTATGTTTTATATATGACTATGAGCTTATATGCTTAATGTCAATTAAAATTTCTGTTCTGTTCTGTTCTGTTCTATATCATAGGATGGAAGAAACCAGACTACATTTAGCGTGCCTTTTTTTAGATTCCCGGTTTGAGATACTATTGAAACAAGCATTTTCAGTGAAAAGATATCCCCCGCCAACGATGGCTTGTTTGTAATTGATGGCTTGTTTGTGCATGAAGGTCTTTATGTTTAATGTGCAATTGACCTTTAAATTTCAACTTCTTCGCACAAGATCAAGGGGAAAGAATAAAGTTATGACACTGGTTTATCCCGTTCCGCGCCAAATTATAAAATATCGACTGGGATTACTTTATGATAAAATATTTTAACGAAATAAATCAGAGGGACGATTAAATAAAACTGTATTTTCCGAAACTGCTTACTCGGGAACATCAATTATTGCAAATAGTGCAGTCCAAGATAAGACGCCACCTTTAAAAGCGGCGTCTTATCTGGAACTGCACTATTTTCAACAGAGTATTTATGCGGTGAAAGGGTTAATAATCAATATTACAAAACTAAAGGGGTGTCATTTGTTATTTCTTAAATAACACAGGAAAAATGTGAATACTAGGTTTTGCTTCTTAAACCAACAGTGACACAAATACAATAGATATCTTTACTCTTCTTAAAGTGGAGCTAAAATGCATGGATAATTATGTATCAGACAGTGTTATAATAAATGTAAATGATTTTATACCATATTTATTCAGAAGTTCATTGCAGGATGTTGGTTCATATCACATTCAAGTTTCATCAAATTCTAGCAGCTAGTTACTGAGAAATAACTGTAGGCGTGGATTTTTTAATAAATCAGGGGCAGTAACTCTAAAAACAAGCAAATTCATGAAATTTCTATCCCCCGCTTGGAGGAAATATTGTAGGAAAATGTTGAGGTTAGGTTTAAACATGTTAAGGCATTTAATCTTGTTACCAAGTTTGAAAACAAGAGTACAGCAAACGGTACATAATACGCCCGTCAGGAACATCTTTGTAAGTTTCCTCTTGTTTTGATATATTGTTTGTTTGTAAAAAGTTAATAAAGTTGTTCAGGAATGAATTGACAACAAAGCAGTATACAAAAATACAGCTGAATACCTCAAAGCATGTAGGAAAAAAATGTGAAAAAACATTATTCCAACCCCAAAAAGGGGCATAACTCATGCAGAAATTGACGAAATCTGAAGAAACGTGAATTTGATCTATGGCACATGACCACAAAGCCATATACAAAATTTCAGCGTAATACATGAAAGCATGTAGAAAAAAATGCAGAAAACAAATATTCTAAGTCCAAAAAGGGGCATAACTCATTCAAAAATTGACGAAATCCCAGGAAATATGAACTTGATCTGTGACACATCACTAGAAAGCGTTATACAAAATTTCACCTCAATAGCTCAAAGTATGTAGGAAAAAAGTGCGGAAAACCCGAACGGACGGACGGAGGGAGGGACGGACGGAGGGAGGAAGGGACATGACCATACCATAATAAAACGGTTGTATAAAAAAAGGTTCACATTTGTGGCAGTTATTGCACGGAAACGGCAAGAAACGACATTTTTTGTTAAATAAGGGGCCATAACTCCACCAAATAAAGTCCGCCGAAAGTGATATTCGAACTTGGCCTAGCCGTTAAGGCATTTAACCTTGTTACCAAGTTTGAAAAGAAACGGTTCACATTTGCGGCAGTTATTGCACGGAAACGAAGTGTGACGGACGGACAGACGGACAGACGGACAGACAGACAGACAGACGGACGGACGGACAAACCGAAATTAATAACCCCCCTTTTTTTCTTCGAAAAAGCGGGGGATAATAATAAAGTGTATGAGGCAAGTAATTCAGTAGAGAATGATTCTCTATTTTACTGTTTAGACTAGATACTGTATTGAATTAAACATGTACATACGTTAAATTAATATACCTTCCTTTGGCTTTGTTTTAATTTGTAAAACTAATACATGTATAAAGAGTGTAAAAGGGATGTTTTAAAAGTCATTTACAATAAATTAATATACTTAGTAAGAGAAAGAGAAATACCGATATGTGGTCACACTGGCAGGTCTATATATCTTCTTGTGATAAATTTCAAAGCATTCCAATGATGCTTAATATCCTGATGATATCATTTCATTCACTATTATCAATTATATTCAAGTCAGCTTTTGTACGTTCCCGGATACACAACACTGTTTAACCATATATTTAATAATAGCAGTGACCAAATTATTGTGAGTTCTTTACAATTAACGAAAACATACTCAATGTCCTCAGTTATGCTGAAAGACTTTAGAAACGCATCACTTATTTCTTCAAATATTTTGCTACAAATAGTCGGCACAAACAAAACCCCCCGGTTAAGTAACATTTTAACCAATAATTTGTAATTGCCAACGAAATTTCGTTCAATCGGTGCACATGGTATCCGGCACGGCGTGCACGTGCAACAAATGGAAAAATGTTACATAACGCCAGCCAAGGTCTCTGGGTGTGTTTAAATTTTCATTTTAGACAGCCATTTAGACACTTACTTTTACCATTAGGAATTGATTTTTTCCATTGATTAATTAAAAAATGCCAAGACTTAGACAAGATTTGCGTAACCAAATTGTTGCTTTATTGCAAGCAGGCACCAGTCAAAGGGAGTGTGCGAGGCGTTTTCATGTACACCAATCGACAATTTATCGCCTTCATCAGCGTTTCTTGGCTACGGGTAGTGTTGCTGATCGTCCGAGACCCGGTCAACCCCGTGTAACTACCTGACGTCAAGACAATTACATACGTCAGCGTCATCTCCGAAATCGTTTCACAACAGCAGTTTCCACGGCGAATTTGATACCAGGACGTCGCCGTAGGAATATCCATGCAAGGACAGTGATAAGATGATTGAGAGATTATGGAATCCGCTGTAGACGACCGTACAAGGGACAGATCTTTAGTCAAAGTCACCGGCAGAATCGAGTGCGCTGGGCCCGTGATATGATCAATAATCGACACCAGAACTGGAATCAAGTTGTTTTTCCGACGAATCACGATTTTTCTAAGTTTTGCAGATGGCAGAGTTCGTCTGTACAGACGTCAACATGAACGTTAGCGTGATGATTGTGTTGCAGAGCGTGATAGGTTCAGGGGAGGCAGTATATAATGGTTTGGGCGCCATTAATCATGATTTTCGTTCAGACCTTATTCTGATTCAAGGTAATTTTACCGCACAACGTTACATTAATGAAGTGCTTGCACTTGTGCTCGTTCCACTGCTTCAACGTCACGGCAACAACCGTCAGTTGACGTTCCAACAGGACAATGCACGCGCTCACAGTGCCCGTCTCACTCGGAATTACTTAAAGAACCAGCGAATTGACGTTCTCGAGTGGCCTGCGGTGTCTCCCGATCTGAACTGCATCGAGCACATGTGGGATGAGCTCGGACGGAGACTTCGACGACGTCCACAACAACCGCAGAACGTCTGTGAGCTTTGGTTAGCACTGCAACAGGAATGGCAGAACATCCCTATGCCAACCATCCAACGCTGATCGAGGTCGATGCGACGGCGTCTACAGGCTCTACTCGCGAATAATAGGGGCCACAACCGCTACCGAGTTCGAAAAACGTTAAATCCGGACACTGCCTTTATTTGACTGGCTCTACCACCGTCCAAGAAAGATTGATTTTGTTGTGACTACTAATAAAATGTTGAGAGACACTTGAAATGTATTCTGATGTATTATAATGATCTAATCTCATATTACGGTGTATATATTAAGGAGTATATATTTAAAGAACGTGTGAAGCTACTGGTGAAAGGTTTTAGCCATAAAGAAGTCAAAGAAATATTCATTCTGATCAGACATCTTTAATTTCCCTATGGTTTTGTCGCACCACAGGATGCAAATTTACGTGTTGTGATCTGAATACATAAATATGCATATAAAGGACTAAGGCGAGCCTCCACTGTCCTTTCACATGTTAGTAAGTCCTAGATACATCTCTCGACAAAATATAGAAATGTAGCCCTTTTATACTTAAACATGTTAGTGAATCCTAGATACATATCTGGACAAAAAATATAACTGTAGCCCTTTTATCCTTCCACATCATAGTAAGTCCTCTCTACATCTCTGGACAAAATATAGAACTGTAGCCTCTTTTATCGTTACAAATGTTAGTATGTCCTCGATACATTTCTAAACAAAGGATAGAACTGTAGCCTCTTTTATGCTTACACTGTTAGTAAGTCCTAGATCCAACTCTAGACACAAATTAGAACTCTAGCCCCGTTTATCCTAATAGATGTTAGTAAGTCCTAGATACATCTCTAGACAAAAATAGAAATTTAGCCCAGTTTATCCTTACACATGTTAGTAACTCCTAGATACATCACTGGACAAAAGATAGAACTGTAGCCCCTTTATCCTTACACATGTCAGTAAGTCCTCGTTACCACTCTGGACAAAAATATAGAACTGTAGCCATTTTATACGTACACATGTTAGTAAGTCCTAGATACATCTATGGACGAAAGCTAGACCCGTAGACCTTTAATCATCACACATGTTAGTAAGTCCTAGATACATCCCTGGACAAAAGATAGAACTGTAGCCCTTTTATCCTTACATAAGGTAGTAATTCCTAGATACATATCTGAACAAAAGCTGGAACCTCAGCCCGTTTTATCTTTACACATGCTACTTAGTCCTAGATAATCACTGAACAAAAGATATAAATGTAGCCCGTTTATCCTTACACATGTTAGTAAGTCCTAGATACATCTCTGAACAAAAGATAAAACTGTAGCCCCTTTTATCCTTACTTATGTTAGTAAGTCCTAGATACATCTCTGGACAAAAGATAGAAATGTAGCTCTTTTATCCTTACCCATGTTAGTAATTCCTAGATACATCTCTGAACAAAAGCTAGAAACTGCAGCTCTTTTTATATTTACACATGCTAGTTAGTCCTAGCTAATCTCTGAACAAAAGATAGAAATGTAGCCCTTTTATCCTTACACATGTTAGTAAGTCCTAGATAAATCTCTGGACAAAAGATATATCTGTAACCCTTTTATCCTTACATCGTTAGTAAGTCCTAGACACATCTCTGGATAAAATATAGTATTGTGGCCCTTTAATCCTTACACATGGTAGTAATTCCTTGATACATCTCTGGACAAAAGATAGAACTGTAGCTCTTTTATCCTTACCCATGTTAGTAATTCCTAGATACATCTCTGAACAAAAGCTAGAAACTGCAGCCCGTTTCATATTTACACATGCTAGCTGGTCCTAGCTAATCTCTGAACAAAAGATATAAATGTAGCCCTTTTACCCTTACACATGTTAGTAAGTCCTAGATAAATCTCTGGACAAAAGATATATATCTGTAACCCTTTTATTAGTCGCCGGGCAGAAGCCCGCGACTTCTATTTTTAATAGGTTTTCGGAAATGACATGGGAGGGGGGGTTATTATTAGAAAGAAACACATTTAGATGTCTTGAACATATTACAATTGTGTTTGTTTAAAAACACTAAGTAATGACACATCTAAAATGAAATAAATATTCCGATGTTTAAGGTATTTTCAGTTTCTTTATTTTGACTCGCATTTATGTTTTTTTGTTTTATTTACGAAGACAAAACAGTCCCTATTTGCTAGAATGAAATACTGTATTTTACACTATATACTACATGTAATCAAAAGGCTATACCTACAAACCTTTACGTCGCACAGTCTAATGTTGTTTACATACGCGCACCTGCTGATGAAAATGACGTCGAATATTCTCCTTCTAATGGCAATTTTAACTTACTGAATGTTATTTTCATGTTCAAAGAGATGTCTTGATTTGTGAAGAAGGCATTTTATAATGTTTATTCATGTATATCTAAAATATGAACTGTTTCTAAGCTAAAACTGTTGATCGCGTGACTCGCGAATACCAACTGCGTAGATCAATCTCCTTTGCAGAGAGCCGCTCTTTACACTCACTTACAAATAGTAAATCATATGCGATTTAAAATGTTTATTTGGTTCGAAACAAATGAAGAAAAGAACAATCCGAGATAAAACTGGTTTTAATAGAAAAATTACTTTGAACGAACACTCTCTGCCTATAAAGAGAGTTTCAAGAACGACACCACTGCGAATAAGAAAGAATCGGGTCTTTCGTACAACATTATTTCGTCCTTGACAATTTTAAATGTGCCAATTAATTCCCTAAAGGCATATTGCTTCCGATCTGCATATTGTTATGCATCATTGACACAAGGGCGCTCATCATAATATAATTTTAAAACATGAGTAGTTTGTTATTTTCATTATGAAAAAGGAAGGAAAGAATTAAAATAAATTAACATGTTGTAGGGCTCAGTTTATGTTCGAAATTAAGTTTAAATTATACAACAATTTCAATGAGATTTAACTTGTTAGTTGATATTATATTTCGAAGGTGGTCTAATTTATAAATATTGAACTACATTTCAACATTTGTTAAAGTATGATATAATTAGGATGCCAAGCTAATATTATCTTGATAAAAAGAGAAAACTCATGTCTTCAGCGATTTAACCCTTATCTCATTGTTTTAAAGTAGATTGCTGCAAAGGTGTCCACTGTTGACTTTAATAGAGGAAAAGTAAAATAACGTACTATTGCATGCAAATCCTAAATTGTCTGTTTTGTGGTTTTATTGAAAAATAATAAAATTCAAATATTCTGACAAACATCTTGAAAAGTGTATGTGGAATTCACAAATCTTATAATTATTCCTTAATGAAAGCACTGTATACATACTAAGACTAATGATTGGCAAGATTACTCATTTCCATTACTGTTTATGATCATAATTAGTTGGTTGTGTGTATGGTCAACCTACTTTGGAATGGAGATTGATCATAAACAATGAAAGGCTTCAATTATCATTCACTTCGTTGACAAAACAATGCAAGTTATGATACATTTTCACTTGACCCCACCCCTGATGTTCCAATATGCCCCTCAGTTGATAACTGTTTATTCAACTACTATAATGTTAGTGTTATGCATAACTGCAGTATGGATTTCCGGCGACATTGATGTGTTGCATCAACTTTCTCTTGTCCTTACATAGTTAGTAAGTCATAGACACATCTCTGGATAAAATATAGTACTGTGGCCCTTTAATCCTTACACATGGTAGTAAGTCCTAGATACATCTCTGGACAAAAGATAGAACTGTAGCTCTTTTATCCTTACCCATGTTAGTAATTCCTAGATACATCTCTGAACAAAAGCTAGAAACTGCAGCCCCTTTTATATTTACACATGCTAGTTAGTCCTAGCTAATCTCTGAACAAAAGATATAAATGTAGCCCTTTTATCCTTACACATGTTAGTTAGTCCTAGATACATCTCTGAACAAAATATACAAATGTAGCCCTTTTAACCTTACACATGTGAGTAAGTCCTAGATACATCTCTGGACAAAAGATAGAACTGTAGCTCTTTTATCCTTACACATGCTATAAGTCCTAGATACATCTCTGTATTAAAGATGGTAATGTAGCCCCTTTTATCCTTACACATGCTATAAGTCCTAGATACATCTCTGTATGAAAGATGGTAATGTAGCCCCTTTTATCCTTACACATGTGAGTAAGTCCTAGATACATCTCTGGACAAAAGATAGAACTGTAGCCCTTTTATCCTTCCACATGTTAGTAGGACCTAGATATATCTCTGAACAAAAGATAGAAATGTAGCCCCTTTTATCCTTACGTATGTTAGTAAGACCTAGATATATCTCTGAACAAAAGATAGAACTGTAGCTCCTTTTATCCTTACATGTTAGTAAGTCCTAGATATATCTCTGAATAAAAGATAGAACTGTAGCCCTTTTATCCTTCCACATGTTAGTAAGTCCTAGATACATCTCTGGACAAAGATAGAACTGTAGCTCATTTTATCCTTACACATGTTAGTAAGTCCTAGATATATCTCTAAATAAAAGATAGAACTGTGGCCCTTTTATCCTTCCACATGTTAGTAAGTCCTAGATACATCTCTGGACAAAAGATAGAACTGTAGCTCCTTTTATCCTTACACATGTTTGTAAGTCCTAGGTACATCACTGGGCAAAAGATAGAATTGTAGCCCTTTCATCCTTATACATGCTAGTAAGTCCTAGATACATCACTGGACAAACGATATAACTATAGTCCCTTTATCCTTACACATGTTAGTAAGTCCTAGATACATCTCTGGACAAAAGATTGAACTGTTTATTTATGGGACCTGTGTGAATTTTCATACGTGAATTACACATTTATACAAATGTTACCAGACATTGCCGATTGGGGCTATAAGTCACCATAAAATATATACTTAATATTAACTCATAAAGTCACATGAAATGAGTTAATTACAAATAGACAATAATTTGGTAACAATGTGGTTAAAGAGACATCACACGCATTATGCTATGTCTATTTTCACACAGTGAAACACAAATCTTCTCTTATGCAACAAGGCAGATAACTTACCGGGATTAAAAGGGATTACTCCCAAGGTTATGTATCTACCATACATATATGACCTCCCTCTTAGATATCTCTTAACATTGAACTTTTCCTAGTATGTATTTATCCCTTCTAGCTCCAATTAAAAACAGGTGATCCGTGATCAGATTACGTCCATGTTTATTCCTTAACCCTTTCGCTGCCAAAGGCAATTAAGAGCTTTTGCAAACAATGCATATTCAGGTGACACAGCTCGTAACGACACTATCCACGAGATACGCACGTGTGCAGCCAACCATGGCTAGGTCACGCCTCGGTTACTATATAAAACCGGACACACCCACATATTGACCAGGGATTTCGTCTGTGCGGTAGTTACATTGTTTTTCAGGTAGGTTATATTTTATAGTATACCCATCTTTGATTTATTTTTCAAAGTTTTCAAACTTAAAAGTTAAACTTGAAATAATTATATTTTATTATAATCATTTTACTCATCTTCGATTTAGTTTTCAAACTTGAAATAATACTTTTTATTGCAAGGTGCTTAAACATTCCTATCGTGCTGTTCAATACGTAACGTCGGGTCCGGTAATGAGATTTGATATATAATATATTTCACCTGAGCAATCTTCGTCGAAGTTTTAAAATTGTATTAACGTAATAGATCTTTTTTTTGTTTGCGTACCCATTCCATACATCATGTAACCTTGAATATCTGCTCAATATCAGCTCTAGATAAGGGGCATTTTGCATGTTCTAAAATCCTTATTTGACACTCTTACCCTATGGTGTGGGTACTCAAAAGAATAGTTTCAGTGAGATGATTTTTTGAGTACCCACATCAAAGGGTTTGCTTTAATAATAAGATAGGAATTGTGGGGAAAAGAGCTGAATACCCCTCCTTATTTGGACCTCTGTAAATTTGTTATATTTAATACACATTTCAAATACATCGTCAGGTTTAGCTTTCAAACATACTAAAGATAAATATAATATGTTAATGTTCTTTATTGTTTAGCCGAGCCCCGGAAGCTCAGTCGGTAGAGACGCGGGCTGTCAATCCAGGGGTTGTGAGTTCGAATCCGCTAAGTCTATGTGGAAAAGCAGCCAGTTGCTTGGGAAGATTGTTGTGTGGAGTACTGGTGTGAGAAAACCAGGAAATGCATGAGTAGGTGAACTGGCCGCCGTGATATAATTGAGATATTGTTAAAAACGGCGTTAAACCCCAATCAATCAATCAATGAGTTCGAATCCCGGCTCGGCCAACTTTCTTTCCGACGATTGACAAAAGTCAATGCGACGTGCGTCATTCGCTTCCACCAATGGGCTAAGTCTATGTGGAAAAGCAGCCAGTTGCTTGGGAAGTTTGTTGTGTGGAGTACTGGTGTGAGAAAACCAGGAAATGCATGAGTAGGTGAACTGGCCGCCGTGATATAACTGAGAAATTGTTAAAAACGGCGTTAAACCCCAATCAATCAATCAATCAATCTTTATTGTTTGGTTGAAATATCTCTATCCATATTAGTGAGTGAAACATGTAAACGGTGTATTTTAGGGTCTATTTACATCTTTGGCTTTAGCTTTCAAATTTATGTAGCATTTGTCCCAGCTGCAGACATATTTTGACATGTTTCAACAGACGACTTTTGAAAACAAAGTGAAAAAATAAGAAAATGTTCATAATGAGCATTTTCTCTTGCCACGTTGTTTTGTAGCTCTATTCTATACTTATGCCTTATTTTAGTTTCTAAATGTTCCTTTATTTGTGCATACATGTTTTCAAGATCGACTGCTGCTAATATTAATAATGTTACCAAATTATCTTATTTTATATTTGCGTTTATTTTCAACATCTCAATACCTTCTGTTGAGTACTCTTTAGCGCGAAATAAAATTGAATTTTATGACTCATACAAATTTAGAGGGATTATTTAAACATTGTGAGAAAAAGCACTATCTCCACTTCAGGATTGAATATTGCATTAACACTACGACAACTCGTCGATAGTTCAAATTACTTGATTGGTCCCTTACGAATTCGAGCTATTGTGAGATCACCGTTATATTAATGAAATTAATAAATGTTTTGTGTTTTAAGTTTATCAATCAAGGTTACCGATGCCTTAGTATGATACAAAATGTCTACGCAATGTTAAGAGTAAAGAGTAGTTCTATATTCATTAAGGATGGGACCGGGTACCCGAGTACTCGATCGGACGTCCGAGTATCGGTTATCAAAATAGGTAAAAAAGTACTCGATTATAATTTCGCCATTTTTCTGTTTTTCATCTGTTAACAGTAAATTAATCAAAACTCTGTGTTCAAGAATAAAATCATTGAATTACTAAGGACGTCGGGGACAAAGACGTAGCGGTTTGAATAATGATTTTTAACGAAATGTATACATCATATTTCTAATATATCTATAGGTGCTACCTATTTACGAAAAAACACTTAAAATTAAACAGCATAATTTGGCAATTACAGTTGATTTTTAAAAGTATTTGACTAGACGGGGGTCGTTGGGTAATTTCTTCTGTTCAGCCCTTTTCTGATGTCACCTGGCGACTACCTTTTAAACCCGGTCTGAAAGGCTGGAACAAATATTGTAGGGGGTCGTTCACATTTCTGTTTAATTCTATCCCTAAAACAGACGATTATTCCAGCCCTTTTCTGATGCCACTTAGTGACTACCCTTTTCACCCAATCAATATGTCTTGAACCATTTTGTAGAGGGTCACCCATAGGACATCTTGGAATTCGAAGAAGCGGATTCACAGGAGAACAATTTTTAAAGTTTTGCAATTTCCACTCCATTCTGAAACTGCAGCAAACCAATTTATAGGTAGAATATAAATTGTTGAACAATTTTTAATGATTTCCACTCCATTCTGAAACCGCAGCAAACCAATTTATAGGTAGAATATAAGTTGTTGAACAATTTTTCTATTTTTTTTTATCATCAAGACCTAGTTTTTGATCAGGCATGACTCATATTCGACCCTCAGAGAAACATTCTGACAAAATTTGAAGATGCTGAAGCAAAAATTCGGCTTCTACAGTGTTAACACGATTTCCTTTCAATTTGGCCTAGTGACCTAGTTTCTTACCCAATATGACCCATATTCTAACTTGTCCAGGTTCTGATAGAGATAAATGTTCTGATATACTTTCATGAAGATCTGATGCAAAACGTAGTCTGTAGAGTGTTAACAAGGCAATTGTTGACAACGGACAGACGCAGGACAAAATGGGATCACAATTGCTCACATTGAGCACTTCATGCACAAGTGAGCTGAAAAGTAAAAGTGTAACATTAAAGCTCAACTCTTAACTTTAATTGTTGTAGATATTGTGAAAGAAAATATTTTACACACAAAGCTTTGAAAAATAACCTAATATTTATGATAAAATGGCATAAGAGAAGCATTTATTAACCCATTTTCACATACAAGGAATTTGAAGGTGATTTAAAATCGATCATAGTTTTGAGTAAAGCATGATAAATGTTAATATAAGAAATTGCAATTCTGAGATTTAATGCAAATCTTAGTTGGAAAATAAAAAATATTCATCATGAGAAATTGATGTGTTCATTTCATTGGATACATCAGAAGTAGTCTGTAAGTGGTTAAGGAAAAATCCTTTTCGACATGTAGATGCTTTCTGCCACCTCTGCATAAGACATTTTTTGAAAAACATTGTGACAAAAGGACATATTGTTCATGATGAACAATTTCCCCCTTTGTCACAATTTGTTTACTCTATCAAATAATTACACTTTTCTATTAATACATATTCCAAAATGTTTTCAAAGTGGTTTGCTGCAGATTTGTTCCAGGTTGGAAAGGGTTAAGTAAAGAGAAAGTACTATAAGGTATGTATGTACATGTATAATTAACAAGAGGACCAGAATAGTCCTATATCGCTCACCTGATTTAATCAAACTTAAAAAGTTTTCAGTGTTTGTTCCCCCTATATGAGTCTATGAAAAACAAGTGACCCCCAGGGAGGGCTCATTTTTGACCCCAGTGCTATAATTTGAACAATCTTGGTAGAGGTCCACTAGATGCTGCTACATACCAAATATCTTTTAGACAAGAAGATTTTTAAAGTTTTTTCCCTATCTATGTAAAACAAGTGACCAGAGGGAGGGGTCATTTTTTACCCCATAGCTATAATTTGAACAATCTTGGTAGAGGTCCACTAGATGATGCTACATACCAAGTATCAAAGGCCAGGGCACTCTACTTTTAGACAAGAAGATTTTTAAAGTTTTTCCCCTAAATGAGTCTGTGTAAAACAAGTGACCCCCGGGATGGGGTCATTTTTTACCCCAGGGCTATAATTTGAACAATCTTGGTAGAGGTCCACAATGATGCTACATACCAAATATCAAAGGCCTGGGCCTTCTACTTTTAGACAAGAAGGTTTTTTAAGTTTTGGTTAATTTCCCCTTTTTTGTTGCTGTGGCAACCAAAGTTCTGCATAAAATAGAATTCTTTGAACAAGTTTGAAAGAGATCCACCCAAGGAATATTCCTGTAAAATTATTTTGAATTTGGTTAATTGGTTAAGGAGGAGAAGTCGTTTGTAGGAAAATGTAAAAAGGACGGACGACGATGAAGACGGACGGTGAGCGATCACAAAAGCTCACCTTGCACTTCGTGCATAGGTGGGCTAAAAATACTGAAAATCTCAATTAATTTAATAGAGATGAAAACATTGTGGCAAAAGGAGAAATTGCCAATTTTGAGCAATTTCTCCATTTGCAAAAATGTTTTCAAAATTGGTCTGCTGCAGAGGCGTCAGAAAGCATCTACATGTAGAAAATGGTTAACCCTTTACCACTAACAGACTACTCCTGATTTAGCGTCTGTATGTGGGAAAGGGTTAACTAAGAAAGAATCTAAAAATAATTTACGTGTACAAAATTTACTTTAAGGTAACAGGTTAAATTAAAATGCTCAAAACTTGTAATGCTTGGCTGTGGAAGAGTAGCAGACAACTTCTTGAATAATTGTAGGGAAGGAGAAATTTCTCCTATTTGTCACAATATAAAATATTTTTCCCCAAAGCTATATGTTCAAGCATGTATAAGTGCATGTTTAACCCTGTCCCACATGCAGATGACTTAAAATGATGAAGTTATAACATTGTTGTAAAATCAGAAAATCCTGACAAGTAATTTCTCTTTTTGTCATAATGTTTTCTATTGTATACAATTATTACATGGCCTTTGATAGATGTTGCGGGAATCCGCTGTGGTCGAGTGGTTAGCGTCGGGGATTTCGAAACCGGGTGTCCCGGGTTCGATCCCCAGTCGCGGCACTACGGTCATGGTGGAGTGCCCTTGGGCAAGGCACATTTTCTAGCCTAGTACTGGTTTGTTTACCCAGGGATCATGAATAATTAAATTTAAATGCGCGCTAAATGACCTTAGCTGTCGATGCGCCGTAAAACAATATACATTCATTCATTCATTGATAGATGTTGCGCAGATTTTTGCAGAGTTGTTTTCAAATAGGTCTGCTGTAGTCTGATTTATGTGAGAAAAAGCTAAATACGCTACAATTTTTTTAAGAATTTGCTTCATGTGTTAAATGATAACAGCTATGATTGGATTTATTTCATATGATTACGAGTCCATGAATAAACAAGAGGCCCAAGAGGGCCAGTATCGCTCCACGGCCATAAGGCAAAAATCAAATCTCCAAACAGCCCTGCCCCCTAGTGGCCATATTTTTTACCAACCACCATGGCTTAAAGGAATCTTGTAGAGTGTCACCCAAGGAATGTTTCTGCAAAATTATTTGAAAATCGACCTGACACTTTCGGAGGAGAAGATTTTTTAAGTTTTCACAATAGCCATATAAGGCAAAATAGCCCCACCCCATGGCGGCCATATTTTTGAACCAATCAACATGGCTTGAAGGAATCTGATAGAGGGTCACCCAAAGAACATTTCTACAAAATTATATGAAAATCTGCTCAACACTTTCGGAGAAGAAGATTTTTTAAATTTTCACTTTGGTCATATAGATCAAAATAGCCCCGCCCTCTGGCGGCCATATTTTTCGACCAATCAACATGGCTTGAAGGAATCTGATAGAGGGTCACCCAATGAACATTTCTACAACATTATTTGAAAATCGGCTGAACACTTTCGGAGAAGAAGATTTTTTAAGTTTTCACTATGGTCATATAAGGCAAAATAGCCCCGCCCTCTGGCGACCATGTTTTTCGACCAATCAACATTTCTTGAAGGAATCTAATAAAGGGTCACCCAAGGAACATTTCTACAAAATTATTTGAAAATCGGCCTGACACTTTCAGAGAAGAAGATTTTTTAAGTTTTCACTATTTTTTTCTTTTGGTTGCCATGGAAACCAGAATTATGGATGGATCAAAAAAGGAGAGGATGCTTCCTATGAAGTTTCAACCAAATTGGCCAAGTGGTTAGTGAGAAGAAGTCGTTTAAAGGAAAAAGTTTACGCACGCACGCACGGACGCACACACGACGGACAATTCGCCATGACATAAGCTCGACTGGCTTTCAGCCAGTGGAGCTAAAAATGAAACACTTTCAGTGTTAATCAGAATTATCTTATCTAAAGTGTCCTCTTCAATCATTGATTCTCTGAATACTGCTGACCTTAAAAGAATAGTATTTATTCTTTCCAATGACTATATGCCAAGCTCTGTTTTCAGAGTTTTTTAATCACAAATTTGCCAGCACTACATGAATACGCTCAGTAGCTGTCAGATCCATCAAGTTTCTATTGTCTCTGCTTATGAAAGTTGTTTCCTTCCCTTCATGAAATCTAGAATGTTAGCACAAAAATCACCGGCTATAGTAAAACCACTCACAGCCATGATTTTATCACCCAGCAAAAACTAACTTAGAAATTACTGAATTCTTAGTAATGTGTATATAAGTGGTCACTAAACGAGGTCCAATGTAGCCTGTGTAGGACAGGTTTGACTCAGTATCGCATTCCATGATGGGAATTAACGCCTCTTCATCTTTTTCTGTATCGAGCTGTACAGGGACATTGAGTTCAATTGCCCGTCTTACAAGGTCTTCTTGCTGGTGTTGTCTACTATTTAAAATAACCCATATCAGGGACATGAAATTGGTTCTTCTTGCTTGGTCGAACACAAATTAAGTGGCCTGAATATACCTGAAATATAAATAAAAACAAGATGTGTTTGTGAAACACTGATGCCCCCAAATGGCAACATCTAGGTCAAAGGTCAAGGTCGCAAGGTGTCAAAAGGAATACACATGTGAAATATGGTAGCCGTACCTGTTATGGTTCAAAAGTAATGGCCAAGGTTAAAGTTTTTTTCGAGAATGGCAACATCTAGGTCAAAGGTCAAGGTCGCAAGTCAAAAATGTTGGTACTGACAGAAAGGTCATGTCACAAGGAATACGCATGTGAAATATGGTAGCCGTACCTGTTATGGTTCAAAAGTAATGGCCAAGGTTAAAGTTTCTTTCGAGAATGGCAACATCTATGTCAAAGGTCAAGGTCGCAAGGTCAAAAATGTTGGTACTGACAGAAAGGTCATGTCACAAGGAATACACATGTGAAATATGGTAGCCGTACCTGTTATGGTTAAAAAGCAATGGCCAAGGTTAATTTTTTTTTTCGAGAATGGCAACATCTAGGTCAAAGGTCAAGGTCGCAAGGTCAAAAATGTTGGTACTGACAGAAAGGTCATGTCACAAGGAATACACATGTGAAATATGGTAGCCGTACCTGTTATGGTTCAAAAGTAGTGGTCAAGGTTAAAGTTTTTTTCGTGCAGACAGACAGACGTGCAGACAGACAGACAGACAGACGTGCAGACAGGCCAAAAACTATATGCCCACCGAATCTATGATTCCGGGGGCATAAAAATATATAGAAACAAATGTTTGTCATTTTGGCACAAGTATAACAAGTTTCCTGTGTGATTACACAATGTTGAATCATATCTTACATAATCAGAAAAATATTAATATCTAACCATTGAAATACCACACTCATGTGATTACATGTGAAGTTGGGAACAATTCACAAGCCCCTTGATAGATTTTAATACATAAAGAATGTGACATGAGAGAAATTATTGATTTACCCATCATATACTCAATTGTTGAAAATAAGTTTCAAATGTAAATAGATCTTGACGATAACACGGGTCTCCCTCTCTACCGCAATAGCAATACACCAGTACTTACACTAGGATTTTGTTAACTGGATCAACCAGTTTAATAATAGCTTATAATAGCCCATGACCTAGTGTTCGGTTAGTTAGTTTAATATGAATACAGCCATGGTCTTTGTCTACAAATACTTTTCATTTGGTTTTTGCTTCTTAATGTACTGCTGTAGACTCAAGCGATAGCTATAATTTAGCTATTTTGAACAATTGGTTAGCGGAATCTAGATTACTACCACCTGTTCACGGACATTGACAATGTACTTACTCGATGTTTTAATAAGCTTCTGGTGCATTTACGTTAACAATTTACTAAGGCTTTAACCGTTTCCCTCATGTAGACGCTTTCTGACGCCTCTGAAGCAGACAACTTTTGAAATCATAGTGGAAAATGGAGAAATTGCTCATGATGAGCAATTTCTCCATTTGTCACAATCATGAATGATTTAAACTCTATCCAATATTCATACTATCATTTCGAGATTTTCTATCTTTCGGACTTGATAACTTCAGTCATCTGCTGCACCTTTATTGTATGTGGGAAAGAGTAAATTATAAACAAAATAAACAACAGGCTGGGTATTGTGAGCAATGACCATATATGCATGTATCTGATTCTGAAAAATCTCAAGGCTTTAGTTTATAAGATATTTAAACCAGTACTAACCAGAATTAATTTTTCCTTTTTGTTGAACTGACTTATGTTTATACAAATGGATCCAATTAAACAAAGGGACACAACTTTGGTTAACTATAACAATTCGGATTCGCTACACTGTATATTTGCCACAGTACCACGATTTAATTAAAATGTATCCCACTCTCTTTCACTATATCTTATTGCATAATTCCCAAATAATCAGATGGTTGAAAATGAGAATGTGTTTGAATATGTGTCAGTTCGAAGAATTTGTTGTCCGACAGTCATGACTGAAGATTTTCGCGAAGACTGCCGACATCTCTACAATATAATGTTAGGCCTACTTACCAACACTTTAGACGATACATTGGAGTTGTTTCTTTTTAAATATTTCACCATATACGTCTCAAGTCGTCCTTATTCGGGATACAGTAAAATTTAAGGCTTCAAACGGCAATTTTTAGTTGTGTCTGTAAAGCGCTTTTCTGTAAATGGCGTGCGTCTAGATCACCTTGATTAGTACGTTACTAGTCGGCTATTTGATTAACTGGAACAAAATATTTCATTCTCAGTTCCAGGCTTTTTTCGCTTTTTCTTAAAATTGTTAGTTCACACGAAATTACGCAGTTCTTTTATTACCTTAAACATCGATTTAGAATTAATAATGATTGACTAGACGACAATATTTTTCAAACTGTGTTTATACGTCGGACCGGCCGCATTTTAAACATATCCAAAATGGCGGCCCCCATTGAATTTTTCCAGTTTCATTTCAGAAAGCTTTATGGGTTATTGAAAAAAAAAAAAAAAAATCTCACACCTGTTAACTATAAGCGAAAAAACCCATTCATGTTTTTTTTTTCGTATAATAGAACACTTTTAGCATAAACACCAACAATGTTAAATTATTGCAAATTCTTCTGGAAAATTCATTTCTCCGTTTGTACTTTTTATAATTTCTTTATTTGCTATAAATATACTGAATGTTGTTTTATGCAATACAATATACTTGTTATCTCCAGGCAATTTGCAACACTATACAATACAATACAAAATATTTTATTTGCAATCATGTACAAGCAGTACAAATAACAAAATACAGAGAATATAATGTAACGTGATGATGTAGTTTCAATAAGTCAGATAGTGTTGAGAAGGTTTGTTATTAAATGATCTAAAAATCCATATGGATAGCACAATGTTTTGATCGACCAATGTTAATTAGCTGTATATAAATAAGACCAGGAACGTCGAACTAGTTGTATAGATAGATCTAGACTTGTGAAGTACTTCGATGTGGAATGAAACATTGGTCTCATATCAACATGAATTTAAAACAATCGGTGAGTATGGGGAAAACAATATCCTGCAAGGCAGCTGCAGGGTCCGAAACTATAACACTCTGAAACTTTTCCAATGCTCAGAAATGAACTCCGTGCTTAAGTGGGTTAACATACATATTTACATAGTTATCAGTTGTTGTATATATCGTTGTAGGAAAAAGGCAAAATTGATCGTGTGACAGGTTCTCCCTTCCAATAACGTTTCGAATAAAATAACATTAAATACTATTAATAAACCAAAATGTTTCAGCCTTTTTTAGAAATTAAAAGTAGTACTGGTAACTTAACCAGGAAATGCCGTTAAACACGAAAACACATTCCGTTTCGTGCAAACGAATTGAGTTTTCGCGGAAAATTACTGAAATATATCTGTAGGAATTTCGCGAAACTTAATTTGATTTTAGTGTCCAATGAACGCTCATTGGATAAATAGTTAAATCACAAATAATTTTCTATGGAATCCCGTTAGGGTCATTGTGGTTTCGCGCTGTCGCCCTAAGGGCGAAATCGCGAAAACACGATAAACTTAGCCGCGATTGAGCGAAAACACGAGAAGAGATTGCGAAAAATATCGCGTTATCGCACCATTAATATCGTGTTTTCGCTTTTTCGCCCTCGATCTACATGTACCATCGTATTTTCACGTTTTCGCCTTCGCGTTTTTATGGAAGCTTGAATTGCCCTCCTATATAGAACGATAATTTCAGTTCTATTACAAGGTTTAAGAAACAGTCTTTAACATTGCGAAAACGTTTAAGTTTTTTTTATCATACTATATGACACTGTGAAACATTATCCTGATAATTCGGAAGTACAAGTCAGTTACGTATATTCTTAATGAGGATTTTAATATGCCTAGAACATGACACTGTGAAAACATATCTTGATAAAACGGAAATAGAACGCGACACTGTGAAACATATCCTGATATTTTGGAAGCACAAGTCAGTTACCTATAAACTTTATGAGAATTGTATTATACCTAGAACTTGATATACCCAAAACTATGATATTTTACCAAGAAAAGAAATGACGTATTGCATTGACGTGTAACCGTACTACGGAAATGAGTTAAACTTTCTTCTTACCGAATGAAAGTATTGCAGAAAAACAGATCTATTGCGACTTGTGTTCACAAAACCATTAATCTCTGGTCACAATATCACAATAATTTAAACATTTAGGACAATAACTTATTGCAAAACGACTATATTGTTTAACGTTTTTGTGATGATTTATTTAAAAGAATGATTTATTTTTACGATATCACAGATCACTTATCTGTTATAATATAATAATATAGGTCAGCGTTTCAGTTAATGAAAGACCGGCTGAAAATTACTCCTTGAAACGCGAGTCTAATTCGTCTTCCATGTTTACGAATGTCCAACCGGAAGGCGAAAGTGCGATATTAAAATATCGCTTTTTCTCGCAATTAATATAGTGTTTTCGTGTTTTCGCCCTACTGACCGCGAAGGCGAAAACGCGAAAACTCGAAAAGAGAGCGCGAAAACACGATTCGAAAAATATCACGTTTTCGTGCTATTAATATCGTGTTTTCGCCTTCGCGGTCAATAGGGCGAAAATACGAAAACACGATACTAATAGCGCGAAAATGCGATTTTTTTGTATCGTGTTTTTGCGCTCTCTTATCATGTTTTCGCGTCAATGTATCGTCTTTTCGCGATTTCGCCCTGAGAGCGACAGCGTGAAACAACGATGACCATAACTGGTTTCCGTAGTTTTCTGCCTTTTCTTTCAGATGTTCTCGAGAAAGCCACTCCTCCTGACGCTCATTTTAACAACCATGGGGATATTTTACGTGGGTTTATTAAGACAGTGGACGTATGACAAATCGTTCGTTCTCAACGACAACGTGGCACCAGCGAAACCCAGACACTTGACGTCCGATGAGAATTTGCATGCGGCATTGTCTAGACTAAGGCATAAGCTCCTGTTACAAAGGTCACGGATAATAAATAGTCAAATGAAGCCGGAGGATTTGATGAAGGCTGTAAGTTCGAACCCAATTTTTATTTTTAGTTCTGCCTGTTTGTACTCAAGACCACAGCACGAGGTTCTGAGTTCGATCCCTGGTCCTCGCGGTCATGGTTGAGTGTCCTTGGCTAAGACAGGTTTCTTAGCCTAGAACCGGTTTGTTTAGCCAGGAATCATGAATAAGTGAACTGTCGCCGCGACTAACTGAACTAATGTTGAAAACGGCGTGAAGTGCTAGAGCGTCCGCTTCGGGTGCGGGAGGTCGCGGGTTCGACGGTCTTTATTGCTGCCTCCTTGGCGCTCAGGGTTGCGATGTTAGCATTACGACTGACTGACTGGTGTCAGGATAAACGGACCAGTAGTATTGGTAAATTAACCAGAAAACGCCGTGATATATAAGAAAAGTTGTTGAAAGCGGCGTTAAACAACAACAAATACATTATGGCATTGCATGTTACATGTATGCGTTAACTATAACCATAACGAACCCAAAAGAGTTAAAATTCGAACGTCAAACGATTTGAAATATATAAAGACAGCTGGAACAATAATTCAACGCTTCACATACAATTCAGCCTCTCAATCAAATGGTTGCCATGTGACAGTTTTTTTTTATTTAAAAATTAAATGTTCTAAAAGTTTAATAAATATACCCCCAGATGCGTAGTATATGGGGGCAATATAGGAGTCACGCTTGTCGGTCGGTTTGTCGGTTTGTTGGATTGTCGGTTTGTCGATCGGTCGGTCCGTAGGTCTGGACATTTCTTGTGAACACTTCCTCAGCAACCCTGGGTCAGAATTCAATATAACTTCATAAGAATGATTGATACCAAGCCTAGTTGTGCATATTGTCGGCGTGTTGCACTGGAATTATTTTTAAATGAGTTATGACCCCTTGAATTTCTCATACATAGTTGGTCTGTAGACATTTCTTGTGAACACTATTTCTCAGCAACCCTTGGTCAGAATTCAATATAACTTCACAAGAATGATTGATACCAAGCCTAGTTGTGCATATTGTCGGCGTGTTGCACTCAAATTATTTTTATTTTTTAAATGAGTTATGACCCCTTGAATTTCTCATACATATGTATATTGTCGGGCACCAGCTGGGGGTATTCATCACCTAGTGATATTTCTAGTTTGAATTGTTGTAACCGTCTCAGTTTGGGGGAGTTCGTGGTTCGATCCACGGTCGGGTCATACCACAGACTGAAACAAGTTAGTATTGCGGGGAATGAAGCGTTGTTGTAAGATAATTGACCCCGGAAACGTCGGGATATAAAATAACTACTTCTCGAACAAAACACATTGAATCGTTGTAAAAAAAGAGAATTACATTTGTATAACATTTACAATCAATATATGAATATATCGAGGGCTTGGCGTGAAACGGTTGTAACTAAAAACCAAGTATTTTTTGTATCAAGGTTAATCACCTCGCCATTAAGTCTTTATAAGCGTTAAATCATTTTTCTTGGTAGACAATGAAAATTTAGGTGTCATTGCTCGGAAAAGCAATGGCACCTAAATTTGTATTGTTTACAAAGGGGTCAAAACTGCCCCTAAACCAGTGTTTTCAAAATCGGTGTTTAGTTACAACCGTTTCACGCCAAACGGGTTTGACTACATTTCCGCAAACACATGGGGGAAAAACTCTATCAGTATTGAAAAAAGTTGAAAATATTGTGCCAAAAATATAAATTGCTCGTTTTAAGCAATTTCTCCTTTTGCCAAAAAATGAGAAAATGCTTAACTTAAGTTATTTCTTTTTTTGACACAATGTTTTATAAAGTCGTTTGCTGAGTCAAAATGCGTCTGTAATTGAGTAAGTATTTCGAAACCAATTCTGCAGAACAATAAATTTCCGTTTAATACGTCAGTGATTGACATGTTACGAGGTATTCTCCGGAAAACGACAACAAACTCGTTTATATGACAAATATCACCTTGAACATACTTTTTGTCAAACATTTGTTGAAACCATCTTTGACAAATTCGAACACAGTGTATATTCATATTTGATGTAAGGATTGAACCGATTCTGCACTGATCGCAAATGCCCAACTGTTGATTTTCGTCAAAGCACTGCTAGATGTCAATCTCTTTAAATCAGACCAACATACTTCGCTGTGTGTATATTGGACCTGAATACCCATCATTAAGAGTCGTCTCGAATTGACCAAATACATTTGAAAACAATCGCAAGATACAACAAACGACCGTGCTATACAATTGGAGCACTCGACACTTATCACTTCTCTATATCGTTTATTTATATGGGTTTTCTAATCTGTTTACACCGTAACATTTGATAAACGACAACTTGATTGGCTGAAGAAAAGGTCAATCTGAGACGACCTGTATCAGGCAGTCATCAGATCTATATACGAACTAGGGCCAAGTTTATGTCTGGTTTTAATGAGATTGCTATAATGTATACGGACTTCTTTTTTCAGGGGCCCTTCAAGTTCTTACCCAATTACCGCAATCCGTGTTGGAAGAGCCCGTCCAACACATCTGCGCCTATAAAGTGCTTACCGTATTTCTACTGCATGGGGGCACCGAAGGGGGGATCCACTGACCTCTATCGCCGTATAACCAAACATCCGTCCGTCTCCTCCTTGACTGAGAAAGAACCCCATTGGTTGCCTCGAAGTCATTTTCGTAAGTATGGTATTCGATAGTTTCCGTGAGTATAACCGAGGCCAAATGGTCGTGGATTTGTGTTCCGGGTTCGATCCCCAGTCGCGGCGGTCATGGCGGATTGCCCTTTCAGAGTGCATATTTCCTAGCCTCTTACTGGTTTGTTAACACATGGATTATGAATAAGTGACCAGTCGATATAACTGAAATAATGTTGAAAAATCCACGAAAATGGGAACTTCTGTTGGGGTCTCTATGTAGTTTACTGAGCCTGTGCCGAGGCTTCGTTTGTTTTGGTTGTATGGCGTTTTACGACGCTATCGACATTATTTCATTCATATCGGGTATATAACTGGGTAGATTACTAGTACTGATGGTACACTTATAAGTTGCAATGCATTCCCGCAACCATGAGCGCCATTGAGAGAAGCCGCTCGTATTTATATAAAGTATGTGGTACAAGTGTGACCCGACCTATTCTCCATCTTTCGAGGCCACAACACCGCCGATGCTGAACACCTTCCTGCGTGTGCAATACTAATCTCATTAAAATGAGATAAAACTTCGCTGTACGTATATTGGATCTGACGACACCGCATAAAAGGTCGCCTTTCACTGATCCTATACATGTCAATATTCATAAGCACGTGCTAAGGTTTTTGTCCAATGAAATCGCACGATACAACTAACGCTCGATTCTACATAATCGGAAAGTTCGAAAACCACATCTCCTCTATCTCGTTTATTTATATGAGCTGTCTTCATGATCTGGTTTATATGATGTGGTAAGCGACAATTCGATTAGCTGACATTAAGGTTAATCTGAGACAACCTTATGGGGCAGTTATTGGATCTGGTAATGTCCTTCTCTTTCACTTACCGTTAAATACTCCAATATAAAGCCAAATTTCGAAGACTATATATATAAAGCAATGCCCTATTTTCAGATAACTGTAAATTGTTCAAAGTTAAACCAACGCTGGACGACTAAATTAGCAAAATTCTTTTTTTTCTATAGCGATGTTTTGTCTAAGGTTAAACCCTAATCTCAGGGACTTAATTAGCAATATTTTCTTTTTTAGGTAAAGTAAACCGTCTAAGATTAAACCTAGGCTCGACGATAATTCGGTCAGGATCTCCTCTTTCAGTAAATTCTCCAATGTAAAACTTATTTCGAAGACTGTAATAAAGCAATGCTCTTTTTTCAGATACCGGTAAATCGGCTAAACCTAAGCTCGACGACTATATAGCAATTTACCAAAACGATATAAGGGATGTTTACAATATCACGGAAGACCATGGCTGGCACCCGAAAGTATTTGGTAAGTTTGACTGGCATGGGGCTTAACGCCTTTTTCTACAATATTTCTTAAAATAACAAGCAATGAATGGCTTTTTTTTTAAATTGAATGGCGGAATGGTAAAAATGACATTTTCGACAGCACATTCACATGTCAACAGCAACTCATAGTTTAACGTAGTTCATAACATTGAATATCTGGGATTAGACGCTGCCTTCAAAGGAATTTCACATCTGGGAAAGGTATGTGAAGTTAGCACGAAGTTCGATATTCGGTAATCGATATTCAATACCGATATGAATGTAGAGCTGAAACGAATATAGAGCCAGCACCAGATTCATAAGCTCTGTTACGCATTGAAATATACGTTACCGTCATTGTCTAGTATGACGAATATCGATATGAATATAGATCTGAATGTCGAGCCAGGTCGATATTCGAGAAAAAGGTGCTATCTCTTTTCTGACCATGTAGTAGAGCGAATACCGATTTGAATATCGATTTGAATATAGAGCCAGGTCGATATTCGGTAAATGGTGATATCGTCTTCCTGACCATGTAGTAGAGCGAATACCGATTTGAATATCGATTTGAATATAGAGCCAGGTCGATATTCGGTGAATATGGTGCTATCGTCTTCCTGGTCATGTAGAAGGGCGAATCCCGATTTGAATATCGATTTGAATTTAGTGCCAGGTCGATATTCGGTAAAATGGTGCTATGGTCTTTTTGACCATGTAGTAGAGCGAATACCGATTTCAATATCGATTTGAATATAGAGCCAGGTCGATATTCGTGAAAAGGGTTCTATCGTCTTCCTGATCATGTAGAAGTGCGAACCCCGATTTGAATATCGATTTGAATTTAGTGCCAGGTCGATATTCGGTAAAATGGTGCTATGGTCTTTCTGACCATGTAGAAGAGTGAATACTGATTTGAATATAGAGCCAGGTCGATATTCGTGAAAATGGTGCTATCGTCTTCCTGATCATGTAGAAGGGCGAACTCCGATTTGAATGTCGATTTGAATTTAGTGCCAGGTCGATATTCGATAAAATGGTAAGAGCGAATACCGATTTGAATATCGATTTGAATATGGAGCCAGATCGATATTCGAGAAAATGGTGCTATCTCTTTTCTGACCATGTAGTAGAGCGAATACCGATTTGAATACAGAGCCAGGTCTCTATTCGGTGAATATGGTGCTATCGTCTTCCTGGTCATGTAGAAGGGCGAACCCCGATTTGAATATCGATTTGAATTTAGTGCCAAGTCGATATTCGGTAAAATGGTGCTATGGTCTTTCTGCCCATGTAGTAGAGCGAATACCGATTTGAATATCGATTTGAATTTAGTGCCAGGTCGATATTCGGTAAAATGGTGCTATGGTCTTTCTGCCCATGTAGTAGAGCGAGTACCGATTTGAATATCGATTTGAATTTAGTGCCAGGTCGATATTCGGTAAAATGGTGCTATTGTCTTTCACCATGTAGTAGAGCGAATACCGATTTGAATGTCGATTTGAATATAGATCCAGGTCGATATTCGGGAAAATGGTGCTATATTTTTTCAGAACATGTTGTAGAGCGAATACCGATTTTAATATCGATTTGAATATAGACCCAGGTCGATATTCGGGAAAAAACTTTCAACGTCGTGTTAATCACATAGAAGCGTAAATACCGATTTGAATATCGATTTAAATATAGATCCAGGTCGGTATTCGGGAAAATTGTGATTTCGTCTTTTTGATCATGACCTGGAATACCGAGCTCGAACACATCGATATCTCGAACATTTCGATAATTCGAACATCTCCATATCTCGAACACCTCGATAACTCGAATATTTCGATGACTCGAATATTTCGATAATTCGAATATTTTGATGACTCGAATATTTCGATAACTCGAACATTTCGATTACTCGAATATTTCGATATCTCGAATATTGCAATAACTCGAACATCTAATATATTGATAACTCGAATATTTCGACAACTCGAATATTTCGATAACTCGAACATCTCCATAACTCGAACATCTCCATAACTCGAATATTTTGAAAACTCGAATATTTCGATAACTCGAACATCTCCATATCTCGTTAACTCGAACATCTCCATATCTCGATACCTCGAACATCTCCATATCTCTATAACTCGAACATCTCGATAAATAAATTGATAACTTGAATAAATTGATAACTCGAATATATAAATATCTCGAACATACCGATATCTCGAACAAATTGATAACTTGAACGTATCAATATCTCGAAGACGATATCACCATTTTCACGAATATCGACCTGGCTCCATATTCAAATCGATATTAAAATCGGTATTCGCTCTACTACATGGCCAGAAAGACAATAGCACCATTTCACCGAATATCGACCTGGCACTAAATTCAAATATATATTCAAATCGGGGTTCGCTCTACTTCATGGTCAGTAAGACAATAGCACCATGTTCCGAATATCGACCTGGCTCTATATTCAAATCGATATTAAAATCGGTATTCGCTCTACTACATGGTCAGAAAGACAATAGCACCATTTCACCGAATATCGACCTGGCACTAAATTCAAATCTATATTCAAATCGGGGTTCGCCCTTCTACATGATTATGAAGACGATAGCACTATTTTCACGAATATCGATCTGGCTCCATATTCAAATCGGTATTCGCTCTACTGCATGGTCAGAAAGACCATAGTACCATTTTACCGAATATCGACCTGGCACTAAATTCAAATCGATATTCAAATCGGGGTTCGCCCTTCTACATGATCAGGAAGACGATAGCACCATTTTCACGAATAGCGATTTGGCTATTTATTCAAATCGATATTCAAATCGGTATTCGCTCTACAACATGGTCAGAAAGACAATAGCACCATTTCACCGAATATCGACCTGGCACTAAATTCAAATCTATATTCAAATCGGGGTTCGCCCTTCTACATGATTATGAAGACGATAGCACTTTTTTCACGAATATCGATCTGGCTCCATATTCAAATCGATATTGAAATCGGTATTCGCTCTACTACATATTCATAACAAAGATAGCACTATTTTCTCGAATATCGATCTGGCTCCATATTCAAATCGGTATTCAAATCGGTATTCGCTCTACTGCATGGTCAGAAAGACCATAGCACCATTTTACCGAATATCGACCTGGCACTAAATTCAAATCGATATTCAAATCGGTATTCGCTCTACAAATTGGTCAAAAAAAAGATAGCACCATTTTCTCGAATATCGATCTGGCTCCATATTCAAATCGATATTCAAATCGGTATTCGCTCTACAACATCGTCAGAAAAAAGATAACACCATTTTCTCGAATATCGATCTGGCTCCATATTCAAATCGATATTCAAATCGGTATTCGTCATGCTAAACAATGACGGTAACGTATATTTCAATGCGTAACAGAATTCACGAATCTGGTGCTGGCTCTATATTCGTTTCAGCTCTACATTCATATCGGTATTGAATATCGATTACCGAATACCGAACTTCGTGCCAACTTCACATACCTATCTGGGAAAGGGTTTAAAATAACTAGTCAAACTACTTGTCGATATCTCTCAAGGCTTAAGAGATATATGATATATGACAGTTACAGATATATCATTTTACGTTGAAGTAATATCTCATTTAACCCTTTCCTACATATGGCACATTTTCAGTAGACGACTTTGAAAATATCTAGGCAAAAATATGAAAAATAGATTTACATGAAAGTTTATTTATTGAAAAGAGTTTAACTTTTGCCACAATGTTTTCAAATGCCGGCTGCTGCAGAGGTTCAGAAAGCGTCTCTTTATGATAAACAGTTTAACAATAATCACTGTTATAGCTGCTTGCCGATTATTTATATTTCTGTTCATTATCCAGTCGATGGGAGTGTCTCTACCCTATGGGACAATGATTACTGGAAGTCACTGCCTGAGTTCTCTAACCTGACTGAGCCACTGTACACAAATCCGGACTACATCCACCATCTTAACCCCAATACAAAATTTATAGTCATATTACGAAATCCAGTTGACAGGTGAGTTAGAGCAGGGACATCATAGACGGTTCCAGGTTGAATTAATTGTTTTGTCTTTTACGCCGCTTACAACAATGATTCAGTTATATCACGGCGTTTCCTGGGTAAGTTACCCGTACTACTAGTTCATTATCCTGACACCAGCCAGTCAGTCGCAATGCTACATGTAACTCAGCAACCCTGAGCGCCATTGAGGACGATCATTTTTAAAGTATTTGGTTTGACCCGGCCGGGGATCTAACCCACGACCTCCCGCACCCCGACGTGAAACGCTCTACCAATACACTATCGAGGCGGTCTCCTGGTTGAAGGTAGTATAGAGTGTCCCTATCATTACATTACTAAGTCAGGCTTACACCAATAATGGCGACGCCATTTGGACATGGTTTAACAAGCTAAGCGATATAGAGACCACATTTGTTTGTTGGCAAAACACTTTTAACCCTTTCCCTCAAACGACAATTCTGAAGCAGACGACTTTGAATAATTTTGTCAAAAAATAGAAAATCTTTGTAATTGAATGGATAACCTATGACTAAAAATGGAAAACATTGTGGCAAAAGGAGAAATTGCTCGTTTTGATTAATTTCTTCTTTTGTCACTATGTTTTTCAAAAGGCCGTATGCTGCAGAGGCGTCAGACAGCGTCTATATGAGGGAAAGGGTTAAACTCCGTAAGAACTTTGCTTCACTGACTTGGTTAAATGTAGAGTTTACGAAAATCGAATTGTATATTTATTATTGCACTGTAAAACTCTAAGTACCAGACACAATGCAAACGCACTACATGTATCTTACGTTATTTCACCTCCCACTAGAAACTAACGATTGCATTGGACAAGAGCAGTCACGTGGTGACGCCCTAAATGTCTATAGTTGGTCAGTAAATTTCTATAGTGGGTCAGTTTGAAGTCAATAGTCGACAACATGGCCGCCATTCATCGAATCACGGAAATCACTAACAATATTATAATTGTTTATGAAAATGAACACAAAATGTTTCCGTAGTGGGTCAGTAACAGACCAAATAACTGATTTATTTCAACCACCTTTCATGAGTAAAATAAATTGATATTGTTTCATTTCAGTATTAAAGTGGGTTTATTACTAGGTATTCTAAAAATACTGGGACCGATTACTAGGAATATGACGACACGTCAGCGGTTTCACGTCATATCGCTAGTCATTTGGCGCCAAAACCCGTACATTTCATATAGACACATTGTAAACGTTAATGTAAATGAAACAATATCAATTTGTTTTGCTCATGAAATGTGATCAATGAAATAAATAAGTTATTTGGTCTGTTACTGACCCACTACTGAAAAAAGGGGGTCTGGAATGTATAAGGGGATTCGTCTGACGCCTCGCCCCCTATAAATTCAACAGACCCCCTATTTTTCCGTAGTGCGTCAGTAACAGACCAAATAACTAATAATAGTACAAATGTACGCCGGGTACCATGATCAGTTGGAGGTGAGCGGTGCATTATTAAAATAAATATTAGCGTATTCAATACACGATTGAAGAATTTAAAGCCCTGCAATATGTGCAATGTATTGTCAGATGTTTTGTAACATTGTTCTACAAAAAGACGAAAATCATAATTATGATAAAGATGTTTATTATTATTTTTTTATCATTATTGGTATTATTACTAATATAGTGATGTTGCTTTTGTCGTTATTGATGAAGATAAAGGTGGTGATGATCATGATGATCACGACGACGATGATGATGGTGGTTTTAATCATGATAAGGATGATGGTGATGATGATGGGGATTGCGCTCAGTATACTCTTATTTTATGTTTATAGATTGTACTCAGACTACCTCTTCATGACTACATCCAAAAAAGATCCGAATTTGTTTCACCAGAGCGTACTGGTAGCGATAGAATTCTTAAATGGATGTCTACGAAACCAAACTTTACGTTCGTGTGTTTATCACAAGCCACCAAAAGAAATCGGATGGGTAACAATTGTTTTTTATCGTAAGAATGAAATGCTAGCTAAAAAGATGTATTTCAATTTTGGAAGTCGGTCAATTTAAATTTAAATGAATATAGTCTGAAAAAGAAGAAGTAAGTCTAAATAAAATTCATATTTATCAATATCAAATGCTTAATTTTGAACTACCAATTAAGCAATATTTCCTGAATATATAAATTATAAATCGAATTAAGATTGAATTTAAATTTAAAGACGTCCCGTGTAAACTGAAGATGATTACGCGGCACTAACGATACAAACATAGATTTGTATTGTACCATGAGATGCGTGGACAAATGGATATCTCGCGAGACCGAAGGGATATCAATTTATCACGATACGAGTAGACAATACAAAGGCATGTTTCGTAACTGTAGCATAGTTTTCCTTTTATCATATTTATACCTACATGTAGTATAACTTTTAAGACAGAATAAAGAACAATTATACAAAGTTCTTTCTTTTCAATAATGAAATATCACAATTTGAATACAAAATTGAATTCATGATCGGCATCTAAATCACGCCCCACTACCGCATTTTGAATGAGGTGAAATCATATTTCAATGACGACACATCATATTTCAAAGACTTATCAATACCTTATTTGGTACAGCATTTTAACAATTTTAATCCATGTTATATTGAAAATGTATTTTCGCCACAATCTGTATGTTTTTGTGCCTGGAAGTGTGCAGAATAATAAATAACAAGGTCAGTTTCTCACGGTCATTAGAAATATAATTATAGGCTACAGTGCTCACTTACCTTTCTGTAAAGTGTCGGACTGCAACTGGTCAATTAACACGGACAGTATATGCACCGTAAGTCGTTCGGACAGTAATGGTTGTTTTTATGGTGTTTTAAAACGTTTCAGTTATATCACGGCAATTAAGGGGTAAGTTACCGTTACTGCTGTGCAATTTATCCTGACACCAGCGATTCAGTCGTAATGCTAACCTCACAACCCTGAGCGCCTAGGAAAGAAAGCTATTACTAGAATAGGACTCCCTATTATAGGTGTACTTACGTTTTGTTTTGTTTTTTAAATAATAATAAAGCAAAGTTAACTGTAAATTATATCCATTGTCACTCGTTCCTTTATATGTCCTTGTTAATTAACTTACACAATCTTATCATTCACTTCTGTGCAAAGTTCCAAAAATCGAGTTCATCTGCAGCCATTTCGAAATTGATATTCAATGGAGGTAATCACTCACCGGTGTACTTACAAAAAAATATTGGTATGGTGGTCCTTTTGTATCAACTCTTTACAAGATTGTGAGATTTAATGTGAACATGATTATCCTATAAAACATTTGTCACTAGAACAATTACATTTAATTGAAATGTTAATTTATCAACTGTTCCAAACTATGACCTTATTTACACGATATTTTCAGATTCAATTTGTTACATTTTCTTATTGGCACAATTTAATCATATTTTCCAAAAAAGACCCATTTCTTTGTTATTTTAGTAGTGTTTATAATAACATCCTTAATTTTTGTAACACAGTATATGATTAAGAAGTTTAAAAATAGCATAAATTAAAATTTATAGTTACCACAAACATACATGCCAAAAAAACAAAAACAAAATTTTAAATTTTGGTCCTTAATTTCTTCCATGTTTTCTATAGTCGAGAAAACTTCACGGAATGTGATCATGTGACTTCAAATTCCTATGATGTCATAAGCAGTTAATAGATAACATGTTCAAATGTGAAAGAAAAATCTACAACAAGTTTTCTACTAAAAAAATGACGTCTTTGGTGATGAGGGGTCAGGGTATGTAGGATTGTTTTATTATTATAGGTAAAAATCATGATGTGTCGTAATTTCTGAGAATATTGATTTTTTGAAAAAAAAAAAATGTAGCATTTGAAAGTCAGATAAGGGGGTTTCCTGATAGAATCATACGATATCCAGTTTTGCGCGCGCAACAAAGAACACGCCGGTTTTGTAATTACCTTGGTATTCGTGATAACACGGTATTCGTAGAACCTACTATACCACTTTTAAAAGTCTTTGGTGTGACCCGAAAGGGGTCGAAACAACGACCACACGTACCCGAGTCTGGCACTCTACAACTACACTACGAATGCGATGACAGTCAATGCTCTTGTGGGACTGTGTTTATGCCTATGTAAAGGTTCACTGGTCGCATGATTATATCCCAAGACCATTTTTCCTTTTCGAAACGGCTTGAGAAATGCATTTATTACTCAACAGCTGTGACCTGATCCTGACATTTGTGCAAAAATGGCCCTGACGGCGCAGGCTAATCCGGGCCGACTCATTCCGACTCTATAAATGTATAGAGTATCGATTCCTGAAACAGAAAATCCACAGGAGGCGAAAAGTGACTTTCAGGGTTAGCCTGCGCGGCATGCTTATGTTGATTCGGGTCGATATTTTTCGCATTGTTTGGTCGATACCAGTTCACAATGTTGGTTTTCCCGTGGAACGGCTCAAATGTATATTCCCGTGACATACATGTATTTTTTGTAACATTAATTATGATATGTATACATGACGTAAGTTGCAATTTGATAAAACTATGTGTATGTTACAATGAAAGTAAATGTTATTGTACAAAGTTCAGGATCAGGTCAAAACCTTAAATAACAAAACCATTATATTTATTTACAGCGGAATCCACTTCGCATCGGAATTTATTTCGTTCATTTGAAGGAATACTTCAGGGTTTTCCCAAGGAAGCAAATCCTTGTTCTAAAATTAGAAGACTACTCGAAGAACATCTCGTCGTCAATGGAGAAAGTGTTTCGTTTTTTAGAGCTCGGTACGTATCACAACATATGACGTCACGCATGTGACTTTTTGGGCAATTAAATGCCTTCGCCGAACTTCATTACCGCCACCTTTAAGGTATCCCGTATCACAGCATATAGTCCTGCAAGATCAATAACTGAATGCGCATAAATGATTACGGATTGCTAAAACTAAAAGCAAATCACAAAATTATAACTTTCTGACTTCTTATCTTAATGAAACAGTGCAGGAGAAATTCTAATTCAAACTTTCAAAAGGAACTAGTTTAGGCTACTACGACCCGGAACCAATTGCGTTGTGGTGTAACGCCATGAAGGTCAAATTATACCAAATAAATCGGCGGGACAGGCTGATCTAGTCACGTAGTCCCTAAAGAAATCCGTGTTTATCTAGAAATTAGTGTATGCCTTCACCAGAAGTGATACTCAATTTAAATTCACTGTAAATGTGCATAGGATGAATTTGAACCGTTTGATTTGAACATTTGTTTGTATTTGACCTTGTCTGATAGTTAAATCAGAGCATGTGGAAAACCAGTTTCGGCCCCCCAGGTTGTGTTCAATCTTCGTGCAGTGGTTTTTTTTTTCTATTAAAGCTGAGTGGTAACTCTTTTCAAAGATGTAAAGTGTGTTAACGGGGAAATACTATATGCCCCGCTGTAGTTATAGGACATTTAAAATGTATTTAACCTTACCATACCGTTTGCTCTATGTGGTACGTATGTTTGAACATCATTAAATAACTTTACTGTAGAGGAATTATTAATCCGGGGAATTAATGCTTATTTTAAAATGTTGATACATTGCTGGTTCCAGAAGCTGTTTATCTACAACTTATTTTATTGTATTGATACATTGCTGGTTCCAAAAGTAGTTTATATACCAGTAAGTTATATAATATAAAAATACTGATGTTTCTTTATCCTTTTCCCTCATATAGACGCTTTCTGACGCCTCTGCAGCAGACGGCTTTTTGAAAACATAGTGACAAAAGAAGAAATTGCACAAAACGTGCAATTTCTCCTTTTGCCGCAATGTTTTCCACTTTTTGTCATAGGTTATCCATTCAACTATGGAGATTTTCTATGTGTTGACAGAATAAGTTCAAAGTCGTCTGCTGCAGAATTGTCGTATGAGGGAAAGGGTTAACCCATCTATGTTGAATTTGATTTCACAGACATATAAATACATCTTATTTGTCTCGGAATTCCGTGACCAATTACGATTATAGGATTTAGTAATCAAATTCAATACTTTTTGTCACCTGATCACTTTTAAACCAATCAAAATCACCGATACAAATTTTCAATTTAATTAATTATCTACTTCCGATTTCGAGGCCTAATGCCAGTCTCACACCTATTAAAGTTAGCCTCTATTTTTAGAACAAGTGACAGACGAAAACAGGTTGATGGAAATAACGGCCATGAAACATCAGAACACCGCGAGCCCGGCGAATAAGGCGATCGGGAAGATGTTACCGGAAACCAGGCGACTGTTGCAGAATTTTTATCACCCATATAACATAGAGCTAGTAAAGTTGTTAGGGAAACAGTTCAACTATAATAATATGGACATGGGTAATTAAGTTAAGCGCCACTCCCTCTGTTCCATAGTTTAAGTTTAATTATAATATACATATCGATAACGTTTGGCCGTGTCCCCTCCCACTGAAAGGCTCTCGACTGAAACTAACCCAGTCTATACAGTTCAACTATAATAATGTGGATATGGGTTATTAAGTTAAGCGCCACGTTTGGCCGTGTCGCCTCCGACTGAAAGGCTCTCGACTGAAACTAACCCAGTCTATACAGTTCAACTATACTAATGTGGATATGGGTTATTAAGTTAAGCGCCACTCCCTCGGTTCCATAGTTTAAGTTTAATTATAATTTACATATCAATAACGTTTGGCCGTGTCCCCTCCCACTGAAAGGCTCTCGACTGAAACTAACCCAGTCTATACAGTTCAACTATAATAATGTGGATATGGGTTATTAAGTTGAGCGCCACTCCCTCGATCCCCTATTCATCGAACAGACCCCCTATATTTCCGTAGTTGGTCAGTAACAAACCCAATAATGTATTTATTTCGACGACCACTTTAAACTGAACTATACTGTAACTTGTTGATATTTGTTGGTAGCATAATATGACATCATGAGTAAAATATCTATCAATATTGATTAAAGAATTGGAATAGATATATTATTTAAAAAAAATACACCGGTTCAACATGAACACATTTATTTCAATTATTTTCATTTCTTTCTGGGTAACTTGTAACATTTGAGAGCCACTTTACGAAAACCAACCCTTAAACTGACTTTTTTTACTTTACTCACCCCCTATAGAAATATACGTGACACGCTTAAACCTTATGATAACTGGTACCCCTGATTGCGAAATAATATGAAAAACGGCACGCCTTGTTACTCCCCCCTGTACATTGAGATTAACCCTTTCCTACATGTGAGCCGTCCCACGAGAAAACCAACATTGTGGAATCTGCGTAAAGTATCGACCCGGATCAGGCTTAGCATGCCGCGGAGGCTTAACCGGACAGACACTTTTCGCCTCCTGTGGATTTTCTGTTTAAGGAATCATTACTTCATACCTATTACTATCCCCCTGAGACGGAATGTGTCGGCCCGGATCAGTCTGCGCGGACTGCGCAGGCTGATCAGGGTCGATACATTAAGAAGATGCCATTATGTTGGTTTTTGAAATGTTAAAACATCTAGACAAAATAACATAATAATTGTAGTATCATATTTTCCATGTTTCACTATTTCCATTAGCTTCCATCATCGGTCTAGTCTGTTCATTAAATATACCCTTTCTTATCTACGGTATGTATTTTGTTACATAAAAACAAGAGGTAAATACACAAAATTGTATTTTGTAGGGGCAAAGCTATATATGTATTGTTAATATTATGGGCCGGTGGCCTAAACTAATACATAAAATCTACGGTTAGCTTCCAACATAGGTTTAGTCTGTTCATTACATGTACCATTTCTTATCTATGGTATGTATTTTGTTACATAAAAACAAGAGGTAAATACAAATAATTGTATTTTTATAGGGGCAAAGCTATATATGTATTGTTAATAGTATGGGCCGGTGGCCTAAATATTTAAATAAAATATTGGAATCTTGAATCTTGAATGTGTATACAGTATAAGCCATGGTTCAAACTGGTTACCCTTTCCTTCCTAAACAAATCTGCAGCAGACGGCTTTGAAATCATATAGGCAAAGCTATTGAAGATATCTTTAGATGAAAGTCTAATTATTGAATCGAGTTGAAAACATTGTGGCAAAAGGAGAAACTGCTCATTATTAAATCGGCTTGATGGAATTTATAGAGGAAAATGTGATCAGACAACTCAATAACATGTAGTATAAAAGACCAAACAGTGGACTGACCCGAACACCATCTCCATATAATTCATTGATTCGGGGTTAAGTGCCGTTTTCAACAATTTTAAGTCATATCACGGAGGCCAGCTCACGTACAACTGTCTTTCCTGATACTCCACACACAACAATCTTTCTAAACAACTGGCCGCTTTTCCAAATACACCCCGTTAGCCCATTAGTGGAAGTCATATGAAGCTTGTCACATTGACTTGTTTTCGAACTTCTAATCTCGACCACAATGAACGCGGTTGTATTGTTTGTCGTGACTTTGCAGCCTATTGTAATGACGGCACCCGAAATACGAGACGCTTAAGTCAGGACTCTGTTACAACCAACTGGCGGGATACGCATCTGTTTGATTGAATGGTAAGTGTATGTCGCTTTCAACAATTGATCAGTTATAACACTGCGTTTCCTGGGTCAGTTACCAGTTTAACTGGTCCGTTTATCCCGACACCAGCGAGTCAGTCGTATTGCTAGCCCCACTACCCTGACCGACAATCCTGACACCAGGCAGTCAGTCGTATTGCTAGCCTCAATACCCTGACCGACAATCCTGACACCAGGCAGTCAGTCGTATTGCTAGCCCCACTACCTTGACCGACAATCCTGACACCAGGCAGTCAGTCGTATTGCTAGCCTCAATACCCTGACCGACAATCCTGACACCGGCGAGTCAGTCTTATTGCTAGCCCCACTACCCTGACCGACAATCCTGACACCAGGCAGTCAGTCGTATTGCTAGCCTCAATACCCTGACCGACAATCCTGACACCAGGCAGTCAGTCGTATTGCTAGCCCCACTACCCTGACCGACAATCCTGACACCAGGCAGTCAGTCGTATTGCTAGCCTCAATACCCTGACCGACAATCCTGACACCAGTCAGTCAGTCGTATTGCTAGCCCCACTACCCTGACCGACAATTCGACACCAGGCAGTCAGTCGTATTGCTAGCCTCAATACCCTGACCGACAATCCTGACACCAGTCATTCAGTCGTATTGCTAGCTTATACCCTGACCGACAATCCTGACACCGGCGAGTAAGTCGTATTGCTAGCCCCACTACCCTGACCGACAATCCTGACACCAGGCAGTCAGTCGTATTGCTAGCCTCAATACCCTGACCGACAATCCTGACACCAGGCAGTCAGTCGTATTGCTAGCCCCACTACCCTGACCGACAATCCTGACACCAGGCAGTCAGTCGTATTGCTAGCCTCAATACCCTGACCGACAATCCTGACACCGGCGAGTCAGTCGTATTGCTAGCCCCACTACCCTGACCGACAATCCTGACATTAGGCAGTCAGTCGTATTGCTAGCCTCAATACCCTGACCGACAATCCTGACACCGGCGAGTCAGTCGTATTGCTAGCCCCACAACCCTGACCGACAACGAGAATGCCATTAGTACCAGTCTTCGTTACGACTCTCTTGTGGCTAGGAGAACTGGCCGCCGTGATATAACTTAACACATGTTGAAAACGGCGTTGAACCCCAATCAATCAAATACGACTCTATCGTAGGTACTTATTCTGATCTGCATTTACTTACCCGTGACATGCGTCAGAGTTGTATCATCTAGGCTAAACTATGAAATATCTCAAGATACAATTCATGATTATTGAATAAAGTTGAAAATATTGTGGCAAAAGCGGAAATTGCTCATGTGCAATTTATACTTTTGTCACAGCACTTTCAAAATGTGTCAGCTGCAAAATGCGTCTGTGCAAGTGGGAAACGGTTGACATGAACGTTATCTGGACCGCCTCGATGGTGAAGTGGTTGAGCGTCTGCCTTAAGTGCAGGAGCTCACGAGTTCGATCCCCGGCCGGGTCATACCGAGCATTTAAATAAAGGTAGTAATGGCTTACCTCCTAGGCGCTCAGAGTCGCGGGGTTAGCATTACAACCGACTGGCTAGTGTCAGGATAAATGGACCAGTATTAATGATAACTTACCCAGGATACGTCGTGATATAACTGAAACAGTGTTGAAAGCGGCGGGCAACACCAAACAATCAATGAACGTTATATTATCCAAGAGAATCAAAAACTAAGACGTGTGCACCTTAGACACATCACATGGAAATCGACCTTCGCAGGAGACTGTGCGACTAGCGAAGATCCATTTCAGCCTGCGACTTGATTGTCTGGTCGGGATATTCTGATTACCATTTAGTGGTATAGCCTTTTGCCACATATCTATAGACGCATGTGCAGCAGTCGACTTTTGGAACTTCTGAGGCAAAAGGAGAAATTGATCGGCATAAAGAACAAACTTCTACGTTGACCAAATGTTTTCAAAACTTTAGAGATGATCAATAGCTTTTGCCTCGATGTAGTGTGCTCTAGATTTGGTGTATTATAAATGTGTCTTCTTAAATTTACAATTGAAAACAATTTTGGGTTAAATATGTACGGATATACGTGGGGCTCTTTCGAAAATATATTATCTTAATCATGCTATACAACTTGTAGTTTGTATGCAATTAAGCATATTGTAATGTATTGTATGAAGGAATGCGATAAGCATTCCGTGAACCTCTTCGGAGAAGGGAATGGTTATACACGAAAATCAACTACGGATTAATGCAATTGTATTTTACGACTAATCTGTTGCAAAGAAGACTAGTTTGGATTAACTCTTTCACTGCCGAATTTCACAAAGTCAACTCTTCCATGTTTAATGTTTAAGTGGCAAACAATGCAGATTTCAGTAGAGACATCTCGTTTTGAGCTGTCTCACCTGAATCTGCATTGTTTGCAAAATACTGTATTCGCCTTTGTCAGCGAAAGGGTTAATCCTTACCCAACTGTACGTGAATTAAAACCCCGTTTACCTCTTATGCTAGGCACAACTGCAACCCACTAGTGTATTGATGGATTGCGTGTTGTGTTACGCCGCTTTAAACACTTGTTCAGTTATACCACTTCTACTTGTCTGTGTATGTATCCCGCCACAAGTAGGTTAGTCGTAATACTATCCCCGTAACCCTTAGCGCAAAGGAGGACAATATATAAATATCATATGGCAGCATGCGTGACATTGATATTGTCAACCCGAGAGCAGAATGTCACCCGAGGCGTAAGCCGAGTGTGACATTCTGTTTCGAGGGTTGACAATATCAATGTCACACATGCTGCCATATGATATTTATTTTATTATACCGAACAAAATTAAGTGACGTCACTGCTGTATGATGTATGACGTCCTGCTGTATGTGTATAAGGGAGTCAATCACGTCATTATTTAGCTAAAATATTGAAGCAGTTACTTGCCCTTATATGACATTCAAAATATCACTGCGGTCACATGACCTGACAGTCAATTTTCGCTTGGTCACGTGTCAAAAAGGTTGAAAATGTTTCTGATAGTCAAAATATCTCTTTTTCGGGTAATGGGATTTTACCCTTGTAGACAAAAGTGAGGTATAATAATCATTACTACACACTATTGCGTACATTGTAGATCAGATGTAGCAACAACATGTTTTGATTTGTTTAAAAATTAGCCTAGTGATCCTAATGCAATCTCTCCAGTGTCTTCAATTTGGTCCAGTGATTTATATTTAGACCCGGCATGAACACACGAAAAATAAGAATCAATCCTTAAATAATTATTAACGCCAGACTTGGGTGACTTGGTTAAGACAGACTTATTGTTTCTAGGAACATGTGCAACAAGATTCATTTTAATATGTGTAATTATTTATGAGGTAATGTTAAAGATTTGTGACGACGACGACGACGACGTCAAGGGTATCACAATAATAGGGACATGAAACATGTTTGAACTTGAAGAGATTTTGTATAATTCATCAAGATAGTGCAAAATTGTGACCTGAAGATGATCTACAAAAAAAGAATCGACATTTTGACCTAGTTTTCGATCCGACAAGATCCATATTCAAACGTGCCCTAGCGGTCATAAACATAAACAGGAATATTTATCGATATAGAATACAAGATGTGACATCTTGATTGTCCACAAGGTTGTTATTGCCGGTTTTAAAAGTTGCCAACTGATCTAGTATTTGAACTGAAATGTCCTCTGTTTGAACTTCCCCTTGATAAGTTTTATCATTGTGGAGTCAACAAAGTGGCCCCTAGGGTGTGACAAGATTTCTTCTTAAATATGGCTTAGTGACCTAGCTGATATAACAAAAACATGTATTCCAACTTTGCCAAGATGTCATCAGGACAAACATTCTACAGGTGATGCAGTAATAGAGCGTCCGTCTCCTGTACCAAAGGTCCCGGGATTGAATCCCTTTGTGAGCAGGTTCTGCATTTGGCATTTGTCATAAAAAACAACGGCGCAGGTATTGGTTATGTCTCCAGGAAGCGGACATTGAGCTTCATTAGTGTAAGCTGAAAGCTTGTTTCGCAATCCATGTAAAATACATAAGATGAAACTAAACTTAACATTCTGACAAAGTTTCACCATTACTGGGTCAAAAAGAAAAGAAAAAGTGTCCGTCTCTCGAGTCTTAACTCTTTCCCTCATATAGACGCTTTCTGACGCCTCTGCCTCAGACGGCTTTTTGAAAACATAGTGACAAAAGAAGAAATTGCACAAAACGTGCAATTTATCCTTTTGCCACAATGTTTCCCACCTTTTGTCATAGGTTATCCATTCATATAGACGCTTTCTGACGCCTCTACAGCAGACCGCTGTTTGAAAACATAGTGACAAAAGAAGAACGAGCAATTTCTCCTTTTGCCACAATGTTTTCCACTTTTATCCATTTGAGGTTTTCTATTTTTTGACAAAATGTGTTCATAGTGTTCTGCTGCAGAATTGTTGTACGTGGGAAAGGGTTAAGTCTCCACGACATTTATTTAGGACTTCATGGTCACCTTTCCTAGATTTTAAAGATACGATTTTATTTTATACTTTATTTTACACAAATATGCCGAACAATCAAATCTCTTGAATGCGTTCAGTTGACTGCTACATTAGCTGACGTTAGCCATTCCACCTCACAAATTATACCGATTGTTAAATGACTGTTATTTGGTGAGTTAACTGCCGTTAGCCGATGTGAAACCAAACTGAACACACTACTGGAATGAGTACCACATCTGTTTAAACCTTTCCCACATCCAATCATTCTGCAGCAGACAACTTTGAAAACATCTTGGCAAACAATTTAAAAAAATAAATTAATCAAATTGAGTTGAAAACATTGTGGTGACAAGAGGAGAAATTGCTCACAATGAGCAATTTCTCCTTCCGCCATAAAGTTTTAAAACGTCATCTGCTGCAGATGACATATAATGCTTCAACAAGTTGGAAATGGCCTACTTAAGAGACAAATATCCTGAGATATGCAAGACAAATATGTTTTTATGTTCTAAAGTACTTATTTGACGCACAGACGCTGTGTAGTTGGTACTCAAAAGAATCGTCCATTTGTTATACACCTACTTAACCCTTTCCCTCATACGGCAATTCTGCAGCAGACGACTTTAAACGTATTTTGTTAAAAAATAGAAAATCTCCATACTTGAATGGATAACCTATTACAAAAAGTGGAAATCATTGTGGCAAATGGAGAAATTGCACGTTTTGTGCATTTTTTTCTTTTGTCACAATGTTTTCAAAAAGCCGTCTGCTGCAGAGGCGTCAGAAAGCGTCTATATGAGGGAAAGGTTTAAAGGGTTTGGTTTGAATAATAAGGGAGATAATGTGAGGAAAAGTACTTGTTTACTCCCCCTCCTTTGAACTTATTTATTTTACATCGATTGCGAAACAAGCTTTAAGCTTATATTAATCACAATCGATGTCTGCTTCCTGTAAACTTAACCAGTACTCGCCCTAAAATCCCAAAGGCAGAACCCGCTCATCACAGGATTCGAACCCGGGACCTTTGGTACAAGAGGCCCGACGCTCTACCTCTGTGCCACTTTCTTCTCCCCCTTCCTTGAATCACAATGCAGAAAAATGAAGACTGAGCAGTGAGTAGATCCAGATCAGTCCGGTTGTTTTAACCCTTTCCCACATACAGGAAATCTGAAGCAGATGACTTTAAAAATAGCTATAACAAATTATGGAAAAAATCTCTGAAAATGAAGGTCAAATTACTGAAAAGAGTTGAAACCTTTGTGGCAAAAGAAGAAATTGCTTGTTTTGAGCATTTTTCCGTTTTGTCACAATGCTTTCATAACTCGTCTGCTGCAGAAAGCGTTCCTATTATCACAAAAGTTTCTTTTATAGAGGTTTATCATATGTTAAACTAGAGTGTTTTTAAATTCACCAGCTGCAGATTCGTTATCTTGGAAAGTGTTAATAATGACGACCTTTAATGTGTGTGAAGTTTAAACAGCAATTTCTCATTTTCCAAAGTTTCTTTCTTTTACACACTGTTCTTATGTTTGACTTCAAACTTTTCCGATATTAAACCTTTTTAGTTAGAAGTTTTCAATGTGGATTATTGAAAGATATTCTATTTATACGAGAAATGTTTCCATTCAAATACCAGTATGTTTTCCAAAGTGGTCACTGCAGATGCATAAAAAATAATTTCTTTAAGTTGAGGAGGCTCCGTCTAACCATCTAGATTCAATGTTATTAAAACCAGACATAATCTTCGCCACAGTAGGAAACACTCATATATATCTGATGACAGACTATTACAGGTCATCCCAGATTGACCTTTGCACCAGCCAATCAATTTGTCATTTGCAAAACGATTATCTATCAACAGGGGAGAAAACCCATTTAAATAAACATGATAGAGAATGTTGGTTGTATTGTGCGAATTAATTGGACAGAAAAAGGAAAAGCAGCTCATAGATATTTAAATGCAAAGGGTCAATTTGAGACGACCTTAAATGCAATGTTGCCATATCAAATATATACGCACAGCAAAACCACTTTGATTTTAATGAGATTTATCTAGTTTCTACTTTAAGACTCACAGAGGTCAAGATAAGGAGGGGGTATGCGGTTCTTTTCTCCACAATATCTCTCTTATCATCCAACCAACCCTATGATGTGGATACTCAAATGAATCATTGTATCAAGTACCCACAACATAGGGTAAGAGGGTCAAATAAGGATTTTAGAATATGCAAAACTAAAAACTACCCTTATCTAGACGCCTAGACTCCCGTGTAAAGCCTAGAACGAACATTTCGAGGGCTTGGCGTGACCCATTTTGACTCTTTTGTAAACAATGCAAATTTAGGTGCCATTGCTCAGAACGAGCAATGGCACCTAAATTCCATTGTTTACCAAGAAAAATGATTTAACGCCTTTAAAGATTTTATGACGAGGTAAATAACCTTGGTAATGAAAATACCAATTTTAGTTACAACCGTTTCACGCCAAGCCCTCGATTTACTATACTTAATTCATTCTCTTATACAATAGCCCGTCGCCGTTTCAAAGGCAGATTTAATCGCTGCAAACACTGTGGTAGGTTTCTGTGAGGCATCCACTGACGTGTGTATTCCATGTTTGCTGTAGTATGTGACTAAAGGCTTCGTTTGAGCATGGTTGGCCTCCAATCTCTTCTTAAGCGCCTCCGCGTTGTCATCTGACCTACGTATCAGGGGTTCTCCGGTTAACCCTTTCCCTCATATAGACGCTTTCTGACGCCTCTGCAGCAGACGGCTTTATGAAAACATTGTGACAAAAGAAGAAATTGCTCAAAACGAGCAATTTCTCCTTTTGCCACAATGTTTTCCACTTTTAGTCATAGGTTATCCATTCAATTATAGAGATTTTCCGATTTTTGACAAAGTATTTTCAAAGTCGTCTGCTGCAGAATTGTTGTATGAGGGAAAGGGTTAACTGAAAAACAAGGGTTATCAACGCCGCTATCAATGAGTTCAGTTATATCACGGCGTTTCCTTGGTAAGTTAGTCGTAATGCTAACTACGCAGACCAGAGAGCCAACTCACAGCCGGGGATTGAGCCTGCGACCTCCGGCTCCTGAGGCAGACGGTCTACCACTACACCACCGAGGCGGTCTATCATAGAGAAACAAATACAAAAGATAATGGATGACCCTATACCACATACTACAAATCTGCAGCAGACGACTTTGAAAACATCTAGAGGCAAAATATATATCAATTGAAGAAGAAGAGGTTGTAAACATTGTGGCAAAGGAAGATGTTGCTGGTTTCAAAAGTTGTCTGCTGCAGAAGTGTAATAAAGTGTATGCATGTAGGAACGGGTTAAACTTAACCAATATCTAAAAACGAATTTTCAAAGTTACTTCACTGTCCATATATCACCATGTTTATTTTCCCTTTCAATATGTTTAACTCCATTTTCAACAGTTTTTCAGTTATATCACTGTGGCCCGTTTTTCTGGCTTTCTCGCACCTGTACTCTACAGTACATTCTTCCCAGGTACATGGCATAGTCTGGCTTACTTCCCATCCTCTTTTTACCAACATGCAACAAATCTGGAGCAGATGACTTTGAAAATGTTAAATTAAAAATATTGAAAAACTATAAATGAAAGAACGATGATCGAATTAAGTTAAAAACATTGTGGCAAAAAAAGAAGTTGCATATTAAGAGCAATGTTTTCAAAAATAATCTTTTTTTTGTGTGTTTTACCCCGCTTCAACAATTGTTTAGTTATATCATGTCATTTCTTAGGTAAGTAACCAGTACTTATGGTCTGTTTACTCTTGACACCAACATAATGCTTACCCACTAACCCTGAGCGCCGAGGAGGGCAGCAGTATGACCCAGCCGGGGATTGAACCCACAACCTGCCGGTCCCGAGGCAGACGCTCTACCATACTTTGACAGCGAGGCGGTAGAGAGGCCTGGCGTAACCACAACAAAGTATTTTAACCCTTTCCAACATACAACAAATCTGCAGCAGACGACTTTGAGATCATCTAAAGAAAAAATATGGAATATCTCTATAAATGAAATTAATGTTACTGAAAGAAGTTAAAAACATTGCGGCAAAAGGAAACATTGCTTTTTTTGAGAAATTTCTTATTTTGTCACAATGTTTTCAAAAATCGTCCGCTGCAGAGGTGTCAGAAAGCATCTGTATGAGGGAAGGGTTAATAAGGGAGATATTATTCAACCTTTTCCATCAATAGATGCTTATTGACGCCTCTGCAACAGATGATCTTCGAGAACATTGAGCAAAAAAGGAGTAAGATCTGTTAATGAGCAATTTCTTTCCTTTTGCCAATTTGTTTCTAACTCTTTTCTGTGACATTCATTTCATACTTTTGCCTAGATGTTTCAAAGACGTCTGCTGCAGATTTGTTGTCTGTGGGAAAGGGTTAAGTTAACTAATCCTTATCTTCAACTCACATCGTCAGTCATGGGAAGCTTGGGAGGGTTGAATTCCACATGATAAGATCGTCCGCTGGCTTTGTGAATCAAACGCCCGCAGATTCTCCTCACCAACAACGAATCGGCGATCGAGAATTCCACAACTGAATGTAATTTAGACTTCCTCTGTTCCAGTAACTTGTCCAGCTGATGTATAAATAAGAACAGAGGTCCAGATAAAGAGGGGTATTCAACTCTTTTTCCCACAATTTCTCATTTATTATCAAACTAATCCCTATGATGTGGGTACTCAAAAGAATCGTCTCACTGAGACGATTATATTGAGTACCCACAACATAGGGTTTCGGGGTCAAATAAGGATTTTGGAACATGAAAAACGCCCCTGATCTAGAGCTCTGTAAGAAGATAAAATAAGAATGAAGAAAACTAGATAAGGAACAGTAACAAAAGTCCAACTTTCGATTTTTGCGATGAGCGACATCTGCCTTTGGGATTTTTCCACACAGACATCCCATGTACTGGTTAAATCTCCAGGAAGCAGACATCGAGAGTTATTAATATAAGCTGAAATATTGTTTAAAAATTTATGTTAATTACATAAAACAGTTTTTTAAAAACTAAAGTTCTGTTTTGAACAATGTCAAGGTTAAATTAGGCATTGTTCAACTTGTTGCATTCAGTATTTTTTCAATTCTTTATATAGGTGTTGTAAAAGGAAAGTATCCAAAAAGAAAACAGTGACCTTTTTTTCCCAATCTGCATCCAAAAATAAAAAACAGTTACCTTTTTTCCCAATCTGCATCCAAAAAAAAAACCAGTGACCTTTTTTCCCAATCTGCATCCAAAATTAAGATAAGATAGATAAACCAATAAATGTTTGGAAAGATTGATTTTACCTTTTCCCACTTGTATCAGCAACGCATGACTTTTAAAAATATTATTACAAAAGAAGAAACTGGTATAGTTGCTGATAATTATTAGTTTGTTTGTTGTGTTGGGGTTTTATGCCGTTTTCAACATTTGTTCAGATATATCACAGCGACACTTCACTTATTCATGATCCCTGGATAAACAAACCAGTACTAAGCTAGGATATGTGCCATGCCCAAGAGCACTCCACCATGGACTGCAAATCCCCGTCGCTTACCGATTGGCCAAGGCGGATTCCTTTGGTCATTATTAGAAACCGAATATGACTGCCAGAATATTTTCAACGCCTAGTTAATAACCATACTTTTATTCATAGATATATCCCACAGTCTTGCCTAGGTGTTTTCAAAGTCATCTGCTGCAGATCAAATTTGGAAAGGGGTGTCCAAATCAGGTACTGTTCAGTACTTACTGATTGACAACCATTTTAGAATGATTGAAAAAAGTTACAAACTAACATTTTACAAATCTTCTTTTATCTGTATAGCCCTGATGTTTGCTCATCAATCTTTAGTAAGTATGGTTTAACCCTTTCCCTCATACGACAATTCTGCAGCAGACGACTTTGAACGTATTTCGTCAACACATAGGAAATCTCCATAATTGAATGGATAACCTATGACTAAAAGTGGAAAACATTGTGGCAAAAGGAGAAATTGCACGTTTTGTGCAATTTCTTCTTTTGTCACTATGTTTTCAAGAAGCCGTCTGCTGCAGAGGCGTCCGAAAGCGTTTATATGAGGGAAAGTAATGAATTTGATATATGGTATATGAGTCATGAAACCCTTTACCACAAACAACAAATCTGCAGCAGATTTTGAAAACATCTAGGCAAAAATATGAAACAAATCTAACAAGAAACCGCTGAAGACGGTAAGGCCGGATTGTCGGCAATTTGACCTTGAAAATCGACAAACCAAGGTTAGGGTCAAAGTAACCATAGAAATCAATAGAACTTGTTACTGGTTACCTTCAGGCGACGTTTCAAGTTTGTAACCCTTGCCAGTGCTGAGATGTTGCCTCAACCTGAAACTTTAACCAAAATGTTGACGGACAGACAGACAGACAGACAGACGGACAGACGGACGGACATCGCCAATCTATAGACCGGAATTGCTAAAGCAATCCGGCCAAAAATGGAATTGTTATCACTTAAAAGACATTCAAACGGTTTGCAAAAGAAGAAATTGCTCATTATGATCGAATTCATCTTTTGCCACAATGTTTTCAAAGCGCGACAGCTGCAGAGGTGTCAGAAAACGTCGCAAAATTTACAGGCTGATCTTGGTCTTCATCATAGGAATAAGAAAAGAACCCTCATTTGTGAAAAACAGAAGGCTAACCCATAATGCCATCAGTTGAAGATGTTAACAACATATTGATTAAATATTTGCAACGATGGAGAGACAGTTCCACTCATTTGCATGCAACAGACTATTTTTGAAAAATAGTGACAAAATGAGAAATCACTCATCATGAGCAATCCTTTTGCCACATACTTTTCAATTCCAATCAAACAAGCAAACACTATGTGCCTTTTTTTGGTGTTCAAGTTAACTGTGACCTTGACCTTTGACTCGATGACCTTTAAAATCAAAAGGGGTCATCGACTGGGCATGCCAAACCTCCCTGTCAATTTTGAGTACTGTAGGTTTAAGTCTAATCCAGTTATCAATCGACCAGCTTTGATCTACTGACATAACAACAGTCATGCACAAAGAAATATACCAGCTGATTTCAGCGAGATGCGTATTTAGGTATTCAAGCAATTAAATGTCAGGTTTTATTCAATTTATAAATCATTATTTGTTATTGACATTTGATGGTGGTGATTTTGAATGCGGGTATGTGGAAATTGTATTCGGAAGTATGTCACAGTATCTTTACATTTGTTCTCAAATCTCGCAAATAAACCTACTAAATTGAATAGGATTTCGCAGATTGTTTATTTTTAAGGTATGTTTTATGGAAACGAAAATTCCGTGGAGATATCTCAAAGCAATTGTTGTTTGCGATACTTTGAAAGAAAAAAAGCCATACACAAGGAAATATACCTTGTTGATTTTATAGTTAAAAATGCAAACAAAAAAGAGATAATTAAATCTTCTATGTTATAATAAAATGTGATTTTTGCCTCGTAGGCTACGATGCTGGTATCTGTGGGAAAGGTATCATTATTTAACACTATCGGATTAAGTATTGATAGAGTACCCAAAAAGCAGACATCGGTAGTGCTTCATATGTGGTGTAAGAAATTGTTGTCACTGGCGTCGTAAGATAAATCAATCAAAAACAGCAACACATGTTTACATATATCAACACTTGACAATAGTTGTCATTTAATAATAAATCAATACATGTGCAGTGATTGCATGGACATGCTGCATTTCCTCATTGCAACGATTTGTTATCCGATTATTTCTGTTGCATCGTCCCTGAAAAAAAATATAATATTAACTCTTTCAGCGCCAAAGGCAATATAGAGGTTTTTGCAAACAATACAGATTCAGGTGAGTCAGCTCGTAACGAGCTGTCTCACCTGGAATCAGCATTGTTTGCCTTTTAGTTATCAAAATATTCCAAAGCTTTTATCACATGAGAAATGGAGACTCCCGATTTTGAACATGGAAGAGTCTACTTTAAACAATTCGGCGCTGAAAGAGTTAAACTTCAGGTCGTGGGGAGACGTTACATGTGGTTGTTCTCCTTGGCTCTCAGGGTTGCAAGGGTTGGTATAACGAATAACAGGCTGGTGCCAGAAAAAATGGTACAGTCCTGGTAAATTACATAGAAAATGCCGTGATATTACTGAAAAACTGTTGAAAGCGGCGTAAAACAAGAAATAATTAAACAAGCGGTGGTTGATTGATTTGGATTTTAACCGTTTATAGCGTTGAATCAGCCAATATAAAAATGTCTCAGTTTCTGAACTAATTTGAGAATTTAATTTTATTGCTGTTTTACGCCGTGTTCAACAGTATGCTATTTGATAACGGTGTTAATTGGATAATTTACCACCAGTAATACCTTCAATATTATCCCGACACTGATACATGTATAAGCCCTCCAGCGATAAAACCGACATTTAGGACTCTGCGTAAATGTATCGACCCGGACCAACCTTAGCATGCCGCGCAGGCTAACCCGGGCAGATACTTTTCGCCTTCTGTGGATTTCTTTTTTGTTTTCAGGAATCATTACTCTATACCCCTGAGACGTAATGTGTCGGCCCGGATTAGACAGCGTGGACTTAGCAGGCTGATCTGGTTCGATACGTTACGCAGAGGCCACTCTGTTGGTTTCCCCGAGGGACGTCTCTTATCGTAACGCTATCCACTCAACCATGGGTACCATTACTATCATTTGTTTAAGTCAGTGAAGTGACCAGGTCGGGAATCGAACCCTGGTCTCGCTCTCCTATGGCGGAAGCTCGAATCCTATCACCACGGCGACGGTCAATGTCATAACGAGCATGATCATTATTAATGATAGAAAGGTCTTTTATCGGATAAAGTTATGATCGATAAATTGGTAAATAATATTTTTCCTAATGAAATTGAATTAAAGCGAACAGGTGTGTTTTTTAATATAAAGGTAGGATTTGCTTATCCTTGCCCTATTACAAAATGTCAATAATATTGAAATATATTATGAAGAACAATTTCTCTTTTTCACTAAACATTTTTTAAAAGTCATCTGCAACAGAGGTGTTAAAATGCATCTCAAAGAAGGAAAGTGTTGTGTGCAATGCAGTACAAGTTGAGAAAGCCAGGAAACATATGAATGGCAAAAATTGTCTGCCATGATATATGACTTTGAAATGTTGTAAACGGCGTAAAACCCCAATTATTCAATCAAATCTGCACCAGGAATAATTAAGAATACTGTTACCCGTTCTTCTGACATCTACCAGGAATAATTAAGAATCTTATTACCTATTTTTCTGACAAATATACCAGGAATAATTAAGAATTATATTACCTGTTCTTCTGACAAATGTACCAGGAATAATTAAGCATACTGTTACCCGTTCTTCTGACATCTACCAGGAATAATTAAGAATCTTATTACCTATTTTTCTGACAAATATACCAGGAATAATTAAGAATTATATTACCTGTTCTTCTGACAAATGTACCAGGAATAATTAAGCATACTGTTACCCGTTCTTCTGACATCTACCAGGAATAATTAAGAATCTTATTACCTATTTTTCTGACAAATATACCAGGAATAATTAAGAATTATATTACCTGTTCTTCTGACAAATGTACCAGGAATAGTTAAGAATACTATTACATTTTCTTCTTACAAAAGTACCAGGAATAATTAAGAATCTTATTACCCGTTCTTCTGACATCTACCAGGAATAATTAAGAATCTTATTACCTATTTTTCTGACAAATATACCAGGAATAATTGAGAATACTTTTACCTGTTTTTCTGACAAATATACCAGGAATAGTTAAGAATCTTATTACCTATTTTTCTGACAAATGTACCAGGAATAGTTAAGCATACTATTACCCGTTCTTCTGACATCTACCAGGAATAATTAAGAATCTTATTACCTATTTTTCTGACAAATATACCAGGAATAATTAAGAATCTTATTACTTGTTTTTCTGACAAATATACCAGGAATAGTTAAGAATCTTATTACCCATTTTTCTGACAAACATACCAGGAATAATTAAGAATACTATTACCTGTTTTTCTGAAAAATATTCCAGGAATAGTTAAGAATCTTATTACATATTTTTTCTGATAAATATACCAGGAATAATTAAGAATACTATTACCTGTTTCTCCGACAAATGTACCAGGAATAGTTAAGGATACTATGACCTTTTCTTCTGACAAATATATCAGGAATAATTAAGAATATTTTTACCTGTTTTTCTGACAAATGTACCAGTTCAGTATAGAGCAAGTATGATCGTTCCAGTCCGCCTCAGGTCCTCTGATTTCTACGCAGTTCTCATTACCGTATCTATTGTTTGGTTCATTGGTTCCCCAGTTACTGTAGTTTAGCAACGCATTGGACTGGTACCAGCGCCACTCGTTCTCGACCATTAAGTCAGAAGCCCCGATCCAAAAGACTCCTATAGCATTAACGATGGTGTCAAATATTGATTACATTACTGTCCGTGTACATTATACGTATATTGGATCTGGTGACACCGCATAACAGGTCGTCTTGAATTGAACTTGTACACTTTAATATTCATGATCCGGTGCTCAGATTTTTCCAATGAAATTGCACGATACAACCAATGTTCGGTTCTATACAATCGGAAAACTCTATAATCACCGTTTCTGTATCTCGTATGTTTTCATGGGTTATCTTACATGTGTATACAGAACGACTTTGTAAGCGACACTTTGATTGGCTGACGCAACTGTCAATCTGGGCCGACCTGTTTGTGTCTGTCATTAGAACTATATGCCAGCGAGCAAACATAAGGTCTGGTTTAAATGAGATTGCTTCATTTTAAAACACAGATATTTTGTATCAAAAATGTGTAAGTTGCAGTATTGAAAGGTTCTCATGCTCTTTGAATTTGTTATGGTAAGGTTGAAACTTTACGCCTGATTGGTATTGAAAGGTACTCATGCTCTACTTTTGTGTTATGGTAAGGTTGAAATTTTACGCTTGATTTCTATTGAAAGGTTCTCGTGCTCTACTATTTTGTTATGGTAAGGTTGAAACTTAAAGCTTGATTGGTATTGAAAGGTTCTCGTGCTCTACTATTTTGTTAAGGTAAGGTTGATATTTTACGCCTGATTGGTACCCATTGTTTATATTCTGTTTTGATAATGCAACAAAAAGCGAATGCTATCTATGTATTTATCTGTAAATATCTCCTTCGACTCAAATATAAAGATTACTGTCAACAGTTGGAAACAATAAAGATGGAATCAACAACAACAGATGTCATTCAACATTGTCAAAATACATTGAAGCAAATGTCTAAATTTTGTCTGGTGTTATTGAAACTTATTTGATAACAATTGTTCTCGAAATATGTTCATCTTGGGTGGTTACACCACAAACAGATTGGTACCGGGGCCGTAGTAGCCTAAATTGTCCTCTTTAGGATTGTACAGTAGCACTTCTTCTGTACTGTTTCGTTCAGATGAGAAGTCTGCGAAGTCCATGGTAATTTTCTTTCAGTTTCAATATTCCCTTACCATTTACGTGCGATCATTTTTATTAATTGCATTTTGAGAACATGTCGAGGGCTTGGCGTGAAACAGTTGTAACTAAAATTGGTATTTTTTTTACCAAGGTTAATCACCTCGCTATAAGGTCTTTAAAAGCGTTAAATCATTTTACTTGGTAAACAATGCAAATTTAGGTGCCATTGCTCGTTCTGAGCAATGGCACCTAAATTTGCATTGTTTACAAAGGGGTCAAAATTGCCCCTAAACCAGGGTTTTCAAAATAGTTTTTTAGTTACAACCCTTTCATACCAAGCCCTCGATGTGTGATCTAAACAAATAACGCATTCTCATAAACATTGATTTTAAAGATAATGGGATAGACTAAAGACATTTTGAATCCTTGTGTTTTGCATGACCGCTATTTCATATATGTTCCCCTCGGCAAGTTTGGACCATTATAGAAAATTTCATTCATGAAGGTTATTGAACTAGTTGTACGTGTTATTCATTGTTTTTCCTGCGTGTGTTATCTATGAACGAAAACATATATATCTTATTTGTTCATGTAACAGTTCTAATAAGCCGATACGTATAGCTTGACTGTCACAGATCTAATGAGCGTATACAACAATTGATGCCAAAAAAATGCTTTATTACTGCTTATCATCTTATTTTTGTTTGTATGGTGTTTAATGCTCCTTTAAACTATAACCAGTTGTCCATTTGTCCTTACACCATCAAGTAAGCCGTTATGCTTAGCCCAAAATCCTCAGCGAATAGGAGGGAAAGCATTTTAAAGTTTTGCTTATCATATTTGAACAATAGAGGATGGCTTGATGAACACTCGCCTACCCTTCCATAGAATGGTCAGTTACATGTATATCCAAAGTTATCTTTCTAAATTTAACGTTTGGCGTTGCATGGTTTTGCACTTCCTGTGTACATTTATATTTCAACCTGGGATTATTAAAAGCTGTACTAGTGACAATCAGATTATAAACCCGAGGATGCTTACATATGAATATCAACTCTTTCCTTTGAAAGGTCAACTATTTCAATAGCTATCGCTCTTGATTTAACTTTTGATGTAATTTGTTATACTTTAAAACTTGGGATATTCACAGAAGTGAGTTGAATTATATTGCGCTATCTTCAATAGCATTTCAGTTATCTGACGATTTGTTTGTTTTATTGGGTTTTTACGCCGTTTTCAATCTGATTTTAGTTATCTCTCGACGACGGCTCACTTATTCATGATCCCCGGGTAAACAAACCAGTACTAGGATAGGACATATGACTTGCCTAAGAGCTGTCAACCTTGACCGCGGCGACCGGGGATGGAACCTGGGATGTCCGGTTCCAAATCACGACCCTTAACACTCGATCACAGCGGATTGCTCAGTTATCTAATGACGACAGGCCATTGATTCATCATCCCGACGTGTTTAACCACTTTAAGGCTTAAATTCTTAAGGGCAATCCACCATGACTGCCACAAGAGGAGATCGAACCAGCGTTACCCGGTCTCAAATTTCAAGCATAATAATTGCATACCTTTCCTTCGAACGACTTCTTGCATTAGAAAGTTGTCCTCGTACTGGGTGTGGATTTCAGCTAGATTTGCTTCATAATGCTCACACACTGTCTGGGGATGAAAAACGAGTAAACTTATTTTTATAGTGATCTAGCTTTAACGTGTGTTAGGTATTAGTCAAACACTTGTCTGCTGCGAACATGAAAACATGATCGAATTGTTTATCTTACAAACCGTTAATTTTTAATGTTAACCGGAAACAAGAGTTTGCGTAACATATATATGTGACTGTTATCACTTACAATCCAGCAATGACTACTTTGAAACATCAGACGGAAAACTGAAACACTTTTAAATTGGAATTCTAGTTGTGAATCCAATCTGTATGGACCTGTCACTTTTTGTCTACAGTCGGCTGTTGAAGGGCAGAGAAGTTCCGTCTTTGCTAGGGTTTAAATGTTTTAAAGTTGATCATTTAACACAAGAAACAATTCCTATCGGTTGCTTCTTAGACTGTGCACATGTATGATGTGCTTTCCCCACAATATCCCTCTTATAACTCAAACCAGACCCTATTGTCTCTCTGAGACGATTCTTTTGAGTACCCGCAATAAAGGTTTTGAGTATCAAATAAGGATACTATAACATAAATAATATCCCTCATCTAAAGCTGTTGCCAATTTGAGCAACCGTAGCTGTTGTGTAGGGGTTTGAACGTATGCCACGGGGATATGAGATTATGGTTCGATCCTAGGTCGACTCATTCCACCGTGGGCTAGTGGTCATCGTCGGTGATTTGGAACCGGGCGTCTCGGGTGCGATCCCCAGTCGCAAAGCTATGGCCATGGTGGAATGCAAAATAATTCCAAAGATTTAAAAGATCGTAGTTATAGCTTTCTCCCATCCATGGTGCTTATACATCCGGGGTTATCACATCAACTGACGAGCTCATGCTAGGATTAATAATGACGGTAGTAACGGTAAATATTACCGGAAACGTCGTGACATCACTCAACTACTGTTAAAAGCGGCAACCAACACTACTCCGACTAATAAACCAATATATACCCACCTGGGCGTCGATCCAGTTCTCCTTATCGTGGCTAAAATGATAACACGCAGTACTGTGGTTCATCCACCCGTCCGGACATTGGGAGGCTGTAATACACAGTGGTGGGATATAGTGGTTGGATACAGTGATGGGATACAGTGATGGAATACAGTGATGGTATACAGTGGTGAGATACAGTAGTGAGATACAGTGGTGCGATACAGTGATGGTATACAGTGATGGTATACAGTGGTGGGATACAGTGACGGGATACAGTGATGGTATACAGTGGTGAGATACAGTGATGAGATACAGTGGTGGGATACAGTGGTGAAATACAGAGATGGAATAACGTGGTGGGATACACTGATGGTATACAGTGGTGGGATACAGTGGTGGTATACAGTAGTGGGATACAGTGGTGGTATACATTGGTGGGATACAATGATGGGATACAGTGGTGGGATACAGTGATGGGATACAGTGATGGGATACAGTCATGGTATACAGACGTGGGATACAGTGGTGGGATACAGTGATGGGATACAGTGATGGGATACAGTGGTGGTATACAGTGGTGGGATACAGTGGTGGGATACAGTGATGGTATACAGTGGTGGGATAAAGTGATGGGATACAGTGGTGGTATACAGTGATGGGATATAGTGGTGGGATACAGTGGTGGGATACAGTGATGGGATACAGTGGTGGGATACAGTGGTGGGATACAGTGATGGTATACAGAGGTGGGATACAGTGGTGGGATACAGTGATGGGATACAGTAGTGGTATACAGTGGTGGGATACAGTGGTGGGATACAGTGATGGTATACAGTGGTGGGATAAAGTGATGGGTTACAGTGGTGGTATACAGTGATGGGATACAGTGATGGGATATAGTGGTGGGATACAGTGGTGGGATACAGTGGTGGGATACAGTGATGGGATACAGTGGTGGGATACAGTGATGGTATACAGAGGTGGGATACAGTGGTGGGATACAGTGATGGGATACAGTAGTGGTATACAGTGGTGGGATACAGTGGTGGGATACAGTGATGGTATACAGTGGTGGGATAAAGTGATGGGATACAGTGGTGGTATACAGTGATGGGATACAGTGATGGGATATAGTGGTGGGATTCAGTGGTGGGATACATTGGTGGTATACAGTGGTGGGATACAGTGGTGGGATACAGTGGTGGCACACAGTGGTGGCATACAGTGGTGGGATACAGTGATGGGATACAGTGGTGAAATACAGTGGTGGGATACAGTGGTGGGATACAGTGGTGGGATACAATGGTGAAATACAGTGGTGGGATACAGTGGTGGGATACAGTGATTGGATACAGTGATATGATACAGTGGTGGGATGCAGTGATGGAATACAGTGATGGTATACTGTGGTGAGATACAGTGGTAAGATACAGTGGTGAGATACAGTGGTGAGATACAGTGGTGGAATACAGTGATGGAATAAAGTGGTGGTATACAGTGGTTAGATACAGTGATGGGATACAGTGGTGGGATAAAGTGGTGGGATACAGTGCTGAGATACAGTGATGGGATACAGTGGTGGGATATAGTGATGGAATACAATGGTGGGATACAGTGGTGGGATACAGTGATTGGATGCAGTGATAGGATACAATGGTGGGATACAGTGATGGGATACAGTGGTGGGATACAGTGGTGGGATACAGTGGTGGTATACAGTGGTGGTATACAGTGGTGGTATACAGTGGTGGTATACAGTGGTGGGATACAGTGGTGGGATACAATGATGGGATACAGTGGTGGGATACAGTGATTGGATACAGTGATATGATACAGGGGTGGGATACACTGGTGAGATACAGTGGTGAGATAAAATGCTGGGATACAGTGGTGGGATACGGTGATGGAATACAGTGATGGTATACAGTGGTGAGATACAGTGGTGGGATACAGTGGTGGAATACAGTGATGGAATAAAGTGGTGGGATACAGTGGTTAGATACAATGATGGGATACAGTGGTGGGATACAGTGCTGAGATACAGTGATGGGATACAGTGGTGGGATATAGTGATGGAATACAATGGTGGGATACAGCGGTGGGATACAGTGATTGGATGCAGTGATATGATACAATGGTGGGATACAGTGATGGGAGATACAGTGGTGGGATACAGTGGTGGGATACATTGATTGGATACAGTGGTGGGATACAGTGGTGGGATACAGTGGTGGGATACAATGATGGAATTCAGCGGTGGAATACAGTGGTGGGATACAATGGTGGGATACAGTGGTGGAATACAATGGTGGGATACAATGGTGGGATACAGTGGTGGGATACAGTTGTTGTATACAATGGTGGGATACAGTAATGGAATACAGCGGTGGAATACAGTGCTGGGACACAGTGCTGGGATACACTTCCGTGTTATCGTTTCCTTTACAACATACATAAATAAGAGCACTGCAATCGAACGCCGACGCTCGTCTGATTGTTTCTAAGTCGAAAAAAGAGAATTACTGAATAACTATTAAAGCCAGAGTTATGTGACTTGGTATAGAAATGCTTATTGTTCCTAGAAAAACGTGTACCAAGTTTCATTTGCAAATGCTGAACGGTTTCTATGAGATAAGGTTAAAGTGTTGTGAAGACGCGGACGACGACGACGCCAAGGCAATCACAATTCCCCCTACATATTTTCATTGAAAAACAGTCGAGATAAAAATGTTGAAAGCGGCAAAAACACCAAACAATCAATAACTTTCTTACTTGTTTACTATGAAGACATGGTGGTAAAATGGAAATACAGAATAAAGACAACAATTAGTATATAAGCTTGGTAAAAATCACTGAAAAAGTTAGTTTTCCGGATAAAGTCCCACGTTATTTCTCAAACAGTGCCACCGAAAACCACGCAAGACGTTAGTTTTGTTCTTTCACCGGCGAATTGCCTAAAGTAGACTCGTCCGACCATCTTCAAAATCGGGCAACACCATTTATCATGTACCGAGATTTCTTGGATATTTTGATAACTAAAGTGCAAACATTGCTGATTTCAGAGGAGACGGCCCGTAACGATCTGACTCGCCAGAATATGTACTGTTAGCAAAACCCCAATGTTGTCACCGAAGCAGGTAATTTAGAAATATACAGAGATAATAATAAAGAACTCAGTGTTAGTCTTACCTACTAAAACCACCACGGAAACAAAAACGTAACAGCAGAACAAGGCGTTCATTTTTAAAATTCACATCTAAATCTTATCTGGTTGAAGAAACCGTCGGCAATAGTCTAAAAATGGCGCTCTTATCTTGTCGTGTCTCCATTTCTTGACCTATATAATATAGGACGTAAAACACTGTAAGGGGAATAGATTATGAACGTCTAGTTGCAGGTTAACCAACAGGGAATTCATCCCATATTTTTAATCATTTGCCATTTAAATATGTTCCAAGCAGACGATTTAAAAAAAAAGAAATTCGAAATTGTGGAAGATTTCTATGCATGAATTATACATATTTATTAATATGGAAAACATTGTACGAAAATGGCGAAAAAGCTGATTATTAGAAATTGTCATCAGCTGAGTCGTTGAAATAAGTCTGCAAGTGGGAAAGGGCAAATTTTGTAGAAGACAGTCGTGCAATAGTGATGCATGAACGACTCGTCCCATACGTTTCGGGTTCGAATCCAGTGATGTGCGGGTTTATTTCTTTTTTAATTTTCCTGTTCGGTTTCCAGGAAGTAGCCATCGAGAAAGATCATAATAAGCTGATAGTTTGTTACGTAATCAATTTAAGATAACTATATTAAGATTGACCTTAGGCTGAAACTAGTCTGTATATATGAATGTTGGCCTGACACAAGTTTCCAAGTTTCTAGCAAGATACTGTCTTTAGCAAAATATCTAACCCTTTCCCACATACAAACATTCTGCAGCAGACGACATTGAAAGCATTTACCGTAGTCAAAAATATAGAATATCTTTTCATCCGAAAGTTAAATTTATTTAAAAGAGTTGAACACATTGTAGCAAAATGAGACTATTTGGGCGATTTCTCCCGTCACAACGTTTTAAAACAGCGTCTGCTGCAGAAACAATCTCATTCAAAACCAGAAATAAACTCACACGCTCGTATATATATATATATATATATATATATATATATATATATATAAATTCATAGACATATGTTGGTCTGATGTTAATGAGATTGCTGCAGTGGCGTCATTATGTGTCTGTATGTTGGAATGGGTTATTTAATTAAGAGGTACTCCAGGAAAACAAACAGTGACGTCATTATGTGTCTGTATGTTGGAATGGGTTATTTAATTAAGAGGTACTCCAGGAAAACAAACAGTGACGTCATTATGTGTCTGTATGTTGGAATGGGTTATTTAATTAAGAGGTACTCCAGGAAAACAAACAGTGACGTCCTTATGTGTCTGTATGTTGGAATGGGTTATTTAATTAAGAGGTACTCCAGGAAAACAAACAGTGACGTCATTATGTGTCTGTATGCTGTAATGGGTTATTTAATTAAGAGGTACTCCAGGAAAACAAACGGTAGCGTCATTATGCGTCTGTATGTTGGAATGGGTTATTTAATTAAGAGGTACTCCAGGAAAACAAACGGTAGCGTCATTATGCGTCTGTATGTTGGAATGGGTTATTTAATTAAGAGGTACTCCAGGAAAACAAACGGTAGCGTCATTATGTGTCTGTATGTTGGAATGGGTTATTTAATTAAGAGGTACTCCAGGAAAACAAACGGTAGCGTCATTATGCGTCTGTATGTTGGAATGGGTTATTTAATTAAGAGGTACTCCAGGAAAACAAACAGTGACGTCATTATGTGTCTGTATGTTGGAATGGGTTATTTAATTAAGAGGTACTCCAGGAAAACAAACGGTAGCGTCATTATGCGTCTGTATGTTGGAATGGGTTATTTAATTAAGAGGTACTCCAGGAAAACAAACAGTGACGTCATAATGCGTCTGTATGCTGGAATGGGTTATTTAATTAAGAGGTACTCCAGGAAAACAAACAGTGACGTCATTATGCGTCTGTATGCTGTAATGGGTTATTTAATCAAGAGGTACTCCAGGAAAACAAACGGTAGCGTTACTATTTCTCGTGTGGAGAAATAACTGTCTGCGCATCCAAGGTCAGGATCCAAATGGATACTGTTTTCGTGAAACCATTTATGGCAATTCGACAAATAGTGCAGATCCAGATTAGAATGCATGTTTACCAGTTTATATAATGTAACACACTAACATCGGGCGTCATTCACTTATTGGAAGACAGTCGGTATTTCTTTCATTTACGGTCCAGGGTTCAAAACTTGTAGCGAACAAGATTAACCTTTAGAATTGTCCGACACGCTAGGAGCGACAACTGCTTTTCTTTTTTAGGTAGAAGACTTATAATATCGAACCGAGACATACGAATAATGTCCATCAGGGGAATCAAAATCAATTCAATTGTATTCGGTAAAAAGTCAGCGTATACACGTCCTTGAATTAGGCTTTCAAACACTTTATTCATACAGTTTTTTGGATGAATCCAAATCTAAATATTGAGTCTAAATGTTGGATTACCGGAGATTATAGTGCTTACAACAATATAACCAGTTTCAAACCTATTGACATTTACTAGTTCATAATCCCTGACAGTACTATTCATCTTTTTTCTACCTTTAGGTGATTATTACGATTTCACTGAGACTGGCATAAATGTTTTAATTTGCTGTCTCTTTAACGTGCCAAATAGGGGAGGTACTTTTGTTGGATATCTGAAATCGGACATCACAAGACTTGAATTTGGAATGATGAGCTATTGGTTTGGTTTTCTGACTACTAGATAATAATTATATCATTAATGAAACAACATATGGGTGCATTTTACACGACTGCTGCATATTTGTCGTATGTGGGAAGGAATCAACTATTAAAATAAGACTGCAGCAGACTATTTCGAAACCATCTTTTTAAAAATATGGCAAACCTCTTTAAATGAAAGTTTAATCATTCAATAGAGTTGTAAATATTGTGGCAGGATTTTCTGTCTGGGGAAACCCGGTTGGGAAAACCTGAGCTGGGAATTTCTCCCTGATACGGATAATTTGAAGCAAGACTAATATAATAGATATACCACTGGTTTTGACAGTTATACCCGCCAGGCTGGACAATACTCATAAAACCGCAACAAGTTCTGTCATGAATGTTGGTTTCATTTTCCTTTGGTCCTCGATCGATAGGCGCAGGGTTATTGCTTTGACAATTCATGGGTCTGCCATAGATCATACAATAAGTGGTCAATCCCTAGGTTTCATGAAACCAAGCATCAACACAGATAGTTTATGCAAACTTATTGTGAAGTACGAAAATAAACACAGATCATTGCATTGGATGAATTGTTTTGGTCGATAAACATGTGTCATTTTGTTATCGCGAAACTGCAGCCAAATATAATTGTTCTCTCACACGTGGGTGCCCTCCTTGGCACTCAGCGTTGCGGGGTTAGCATTACGACTGACTGTCTGGTGTCATGATAAATGGACCAGTAGTACTGTTAACTTACCCATGAAACGCCGTGATATAAATGAACCAGAAGTACTGGTAACTTACCCATGAAACGCTGTGATATAAATAAACCAGAAGTACTGGTAACTTACCCATGAAACGCTGTGATATAAATAAACCAGAAGTACTGGTAGCTTACCCAGGAAACGCTGTGATATAAATAAACCAGTAGTACTGGTAACTTACCCAGGAAACGCCGTGATATAAATGAACCAGAAGTACTGGTAACTTACCCAGGAAACGCCGTGATATAACTGACTGACTGTCTGGTGTCAGGATAAATGGACCAGTAGTACTGGTAATTTACACAGGAAACGCCGTGATATAACTGACTGACTGTCTGGTGTCAGGATAAATGGACCAGTAGTACTGGTAACTTACCCAGGAAACGCTGTGATATAAATGAACCAGAAGTGCTGGTAACTTACTCAGGAAACGCTGTGATATAACTGACTGACTGTCTGGTGTCAGTATAAATGGAACAGTAGTACTGGTAACTTACCCAGGAAACGCCGTGATATAACTGACTGACTGTCTGGTGTCAGGATAAATGGACCAGTAGTACTGGTAACTTACTCAGGAAACGCCGTGATATAACTGACTGACTGTCTGGTGTCAGGATAAATGGAACAGTAGTACTGGTAACTTACCCCGGAAACGTCGTGATATAACTGACTGACTGTCTGGTGTCAGGATAAATGGAACAGTAGTACTGGTAACTTACCCCGGAAACGCCTTGATATAACTGAAATATTATTGAAAGCGGCGTACCAGCAAACAATCATTCAATCACAGATACGTTTACATTGCTCTACATCAATAGGTGTCTATATGCTAGCGTGACGTAATGGGCACCTGTTTCCACGTCATTAGTCAATGGGCATACAACTCCGAATTCATATGTGTCTACCACCGATACATGCTTTTCCTGTTATTTTGTATTTTTTGAAAATTGTTTCTCTGAGTTGATTCGATAGTACACATATTAGTTCTCACAATTAAAATAACACATCAAAGGGATGTAATCTTGCTATATTACAGGGACTGTTTTAACCCTTTCCCTCATACGGCAATTCTGCAGCAGACGACTTTGAACGTATTTTGTCAAAAAATAGAAAATCTCCATAATTGAATGGATAGCCTATGACAATCAAAGCGCCAATGGCACAGTAGTGGCGATCGTATGGAAAATCCTGCAAAGTAACAAGCAGTATATCGGTGTAGGGCTTGCGATGACTTTAGTGCGGGTAAATTTGAGAATGTATCAACCCTGCATCTTTTGACAGTAGAATAATGTTAGTTTGCAAGAATGTTGTCTTGGTGATTTTTTAGTTACGTTCTGAAATTGGTCATGCTGTGTGTTCAAAATTAGGCCATTCCAAAGTTATGAAAAATCTAGTTGGTATTCGATAGACTACCGTTTTAGCTCATTAGAATGGCTATTTGTAATCTAAATTGTTCGGGTAATCACATGTTTATCACCAGGTCGCTAGGCCATATTAAGATAAAATATTTTTTACACTTTAGAAATGACTAAATTATCAAGAAATGAGAGAAAACAGTATCCATTAGTTTGGAGTTTGTTTCAATGATGTCCGATATTAAACATGTCTGCTCAATTTAGTCCCTTCACATTGCATGATTGAGGGTTGTCAGAGACATATAAACACAGTGTATTTATATGTCTCTGAGGTTGTTAAACTGCTTCGAATAATGTGAGTGCAAAAACAAACACAAAACATGCTCAAAAAGCACAATTTCACTATTTGCCAAACTGTTCAACTTATAAAAGTATAGGCATATATTATAACGCTCGATCTCCAAACTAAATTAGGCTACACTTTCAGCATTGATTGCTAATTGGCTCTAGAACGTGCAGACGTGTGTATACATAACATGTGTACACACTGACATCGTGTGTCCTTTAAACCTTTGTAATCCAGTCTTATCATCTAGACGCTTTCATATATTTAAACAACTACAAAATAAAACGTTTATAATATTGAGATTTAAGAACACCGGTCTCGCGAACTATTTATAGAACCTTTTGGAATTTCCAGATTTGAGTATCATCAGAGTTATTTGCCGTTATTTGCAAGGCAGAACGCGCAATGATATTTATTATCTGCCCAATCATGACGAAGATAATATTTACATATTTTAACTCTATGTAGATAATGTCTTGATAAAACTCAAATATTAGTAACAATCCGGTACCAAAGTAGCACTGACATAATTATTATTAATCACGTCTCTGCATCAATGATGGAACTATAACGGATGTGAGTAAATTAGTTTGCAGTAAGGAACAAAAATATCAACCGATTGTTCAAAACCGACTATGTAAATATTTTTCGTTGTTGTTGTTTCTGTTAGCATTGTGGCGATTGTCAAACAATCGCCACAAAAAGTGGAAAACATTGTGGCAAAAGGAGAAATTGCACGTTTTGTGCAATTTCTTCTTTTGTCACTATGTTTTCAAAAAGCCGTCTGCTGCAGAGGCGTCTGAAAGCGTCTATATGAGGTAAAGGGTTAAGCAGTGGAACGGAAATAGAAGATAAATATAGGTGTTGTTTAATAAAACGCGGTTACAAGTCCGGAACCGGTCGTTAAACAGGTATGTGAAGTTAGCGCGTAGATCGAAGCTCAACCATTGAACAAACGTAGTTGTTTGACCTGGGTCGTAGTTCGTAGCTCAACCATTGACAAAACGTAGTTGGTTAACCTGGGTCGTATATCGTAGCTCAGCCACTCAAAACACATATCGAATTGGATGATCTCTGTCGTATATCGTAGCTCAGCCACTCAAAACACATATCGAATTGGATGATCTCTGTCGTATATCGTAGCTCAGCCACTCAAAACACATATCGAATTGGATAATCTCTGTCGTATATCGTAGCTCAGCCACTCAAAACACATATCGAATTGGATGATCTCTGTCGTATATCGTAGCTCAGCCACTCAAAACACATATCGAATTGGATGATCCCTGTCGTATATCGTAGATCAGCCACTCAAAACACATATCGAATTGGATGATCTCTGTCGTATATCGTAGCTCAGCCACTCAAAACACATATCGAATTGGATGATCTCTGTCGTATATCGTAGCTCAGCCACTCAAAACACATATCGAATTGGATGATCTCTGTCGTATATCGTAGCTCAGCCACTCAAAACACATATCGAATTGGATGATCTCTGTCGTATATCGTAGCTCAGCCACTCAAAACACATATCGAATTGGATGATCTCTGTCGTATATCGTAGCTCAGCCACCCAAAACACATCGAATTGGATGATCTCTGTCGTATATCGTAGCTCAGCCACTAAAACACATATCGAATTGGATGATCTCTGTCGTATATCGTAGCTCAGCCACTCAAAACACATCGAATTGGATGATCCCTGTCGTATATCGTAGCTCAGCCTCTTAAAACACATATCGAATTGGATGATCTCTGTCGTATATCGTAGCTCAGCCACTCAAAACACATCGAATTGGATGATCTCTGTCGTATATCGTAGCTCAGCCACTCAAAACACACATCGAATTGGATGATGTCTGTCGTATATCGTAGCTCAGCCACTCAAAACACACATCGAATTGGATGATCTCTGTCGTATATCGTAGCTCAGCCACTCAAAACACACATCGAATTGGATGATCTCTGTCGTATATCGTAGCTCAGCCACTCAAAACACATATCGAATTGGATGATCTCTGTCGTATATCGTAGCTCAGCCACTCAAAACACATCGAATTGGATGATCCCTGTCGTATATCGTAGCTCAGCCTCTTAAAACACATATCGAATTGGATGATCTCTGTCGTATATCGTAGCTCAGCCACTCAAAACACATCGAATTGGATGATCTCTGTCGTATATCGTAGCTCAGCCACTCAAAACACACATCGAATTGGATGATCTCTGTCGTATATCGTAGCTCAGCCTCTCAAAACACATATCGAATTGGATGATCTCTGTCGTATATCGTAGCTCAGCCCCTCAAAACACATATCGAATTGGATGATCTCTGTCGTATATCGTAGCTCAGCCACTCAAAACACATATCGAATTGGATGATCTCTGTCGTATATCGTAGCTCAGCCACTCAAAACACATCGAATTGGATGATCTCTGTCGTATATCGTAGCTCAGCCACTCAAAACACATCGAATTGGATGATCTCTGTCGTATATCGTAGCTCAGCCACTCAAAACACATATCGAATTGGATGATCTCTGTCGTATATCGTAGCTCAGCCACTCAAAACACATACATAGTTGGTTGACCGGGATCAAAGATCGTAGCTCATCCACTCACAAGACATAGCGTATTGGTTGCTCTGGGTCGTAGACCGTAGCTCAACTATTCCAAACTTCTAGCAAATTGGCTGATCAGGGTCATAGATCGTAGCTCAATCATTCACAACATATAGATAATTGGTTGATCTGGGTCGTACATTGTAGCTCAACCATTCAAAGTAAGCAAAGGATTAGTTTATCTGGGTCGTAGATCGTAGGTCGTAATGATTGATCTAGGTCGTATATCGTAGCTTAACCATTCCAAACTTCTAGCAAATGTGTTGATCAGGGTCATATATCGTAGCTCAACCATTCAAAACATATAGATAATTGGTTGATCTGGGTCGTACATTGTAGCTCAATCATTCAAAGCAAGCAGAGGATTTGTTGATCTGGGTCGTAGATCGTAGCTCGACCATTCAAAACACCTAACGTATTGGTTGATCTGGGTCGTAGGTTGTAGCTCAGCCACTCAAAATACCTAGCGTAATGGTTGATCTAGGTCGTAGATCGTAGTTCCACCATTCCAGACTTCTAGCAAATTGGTTGACCTGGTTCAAAGTTCGCAGCTGAACCATTCCAAACTTCTAGCAAATTGGTTGACCTGGGTCAAAGATATAGCATATACACTGTTGAAAGTGACGTTAAACATCATTTTAAACAGATCATTAGAGTTGTCAGTTAAGAAATTGTTTTATTTGGGTTTTACGACGTTTCAACATTATTTCAGTTGTATCCATAGGGACCTGGCAGAGTTAAACAGGTATACTCTATTATACATAGACAATGGAGGTAACTTCCTCGTCCGTCGGAGTTGACTCATGTTTACATTTTAGACCGATGCAACATTTACAAAAAGAGCGACATATCACTTATTCATGATCCCTTGGTAAACAAACCAAATGACATTCTGCCATGACCGCCGAGCCTGAAAATCGAATTATGGAAGCCAGTTCATGCACAATGATCACTCGTCCACGGTGGATTGTTAGGTTCCAATTAAACACGGAGTATTAACTAGTGTTATCAATCCGAGAGTCGTGAGTTTGAACCCAGACTTTGTCATTTTTTCTTTCGGACTGTTTACAAAAGCCCTTGTGACTGGCGTTATTCACCTTCCACCACTGTGGAGAAAGAAGCCTGTTACCTGCGACGAATGCTGTTTAGAGTACAGTTTCTATAATGCCAGGAAACACGTGGTTAGGTGAAATGACCGCCGTTAACCCTTTCCAATTGGCACACGTACATTGATCCATATGCAGCAGACGATTCTGTAAAACAGTGTGGAGAGAGGAAAATTAAACCGTCCTTTATAGAGCGTTTCCATTCGCTCTCCCATGTTGTTTGTTTAAAGTCATCTTCTGAAGATTTGTTGTATGTCGGAAAGTGGTGTTAAACTCAAGTAATTACCCTGGGTTTTTGGCCGAGCCCCGTTGGATCAGTCGGCAGTGACGCGGGCTGTAAATCCGGGCGATGTGAGTTCAAAGCCCATCGCAACCAACATTTGCCCGATGTTTGACAACAGTCAATGCAGCAAGTATCATTTGTTTTCCATCCATGTGTTAATATTATGATAGTCCATATAGAATAGCAGCCAATTGATTTGAACGTGTGCAGTACTGCTGTAGGAAAGTCAGGAAACATATGGGAAGTTGAAATTGCCGCTGTATAGGATTAAAACATGCTGAGAACGGCTTTCAATAACTGCCCAATATGGATATCGGTGGCTTCATGCAAACCGGTTGTAAAGTTCTACATCTTGTTCAAGATGTAGTTACAACCGTTGTTCATGAATCCCTCGATATGTACCGGAGCCACCTTACATTATAACAAGCTCACAACACAACGCACGAGATACCCACGTGTACAACCAACCGTAGCTCATGCCTCGGTTACTATATAAACCCGGACACACCCCATATTGACCAAGGATTTCGTCTGTGCAGCACGTTACTTTACGTTTTGAGGTAGGTTATATTTTATAGTATGCGCTTTTTACCCATCTTTAATTTATCTTTGAAAGTTTTTAAACTTGAGTTTTGTTTTATTATAGTTAATCATCTTCGATTTAGTTTTAAAAAAAATTAAACTTAAAAGAATATTTTATTATACACATTTTGCTCATCTTCGATTTAGTTTTCAAAATGTTCAAACTTGAGGTAATACTTTTTATTTCATCTTGCTTAAATATTTAAATGTCCTAGTATTCTGTTCATTACGCAACGTGTGTCTCCAGCAAATGACTTAATATAAACTTTTCCCTTGAGATATCTTTGAAGTTTTAAAACTGTCTTGACGCAATAACGGATTTGACAAGTCTTCACACGAGTACAACACGTTACTTTTGAGTCTCTGCTAAATATGTTTCATTATGTCTCGCCCTGTATACAGGGGAGATATATTGTTTTTGTCCTCGGCGTCTGTCTGTCTGTCCTTCTGTCTGTCTGTCTGTCTGTCTGTCTGTCCGTCTGTCCGAAATCGTGTCCGCTCCATATCTCCAAGACGGCTTGAAGGATTTTCATGAAACTTGGCTCACATGTTCACCTCATCAAGGCGACGTGCAGAACCCGCGTCTCGACAATATAGGGTCAAGGTCAAGGTCACGCTTGAAGGTCAAAGGTTTGAGGCTTTATTTCGTGTCCGCTCCATATCTCCCAGACGGCTTGAAGGATTTTCATGAAACTTGGGTCACATGTTCACCTCATCAAGGCGACGTGCAGAACCCGCGTCTCGACAATATGGGGTCAAGGTCAAGGTCACACTTGAAGGTCAAAGGTTTGAGGCTTTATTTCGTGTCCGCTCCATATCTCCGAGACGGCTTGAAGGATTTTCATGAAACTTGGGTCACATGTTCACCTCATCAAGGCGACGTGCAGAACCTGCGTCTCGACAATATAGGGTCAAGGTCAAGGTCACGCTTGAATGTCAAAGGTTTGAGGCTTTATTTCGTGTCCGCTCCATATCTCCCAGACGGCTTGAAGGATTTTCATGAAACTTGGGTCACATGTTTACCTCATCAAGGCGACGTGCAGAACCCGCGTCTCGACAATATAGGGTCAATGTCAAGGTCACGCTTGAAGGTCAAAGGTTTGAGGCTTTATTTCGTGTCCGCTCCATATCTGTCCCAAATTTATAGGTTGGAATGTTTTGAGAGATTTTGACAGATATTTGAGGGGAGACATCTGTTTTTTGCAAAAACAATTCTAGTTAAATCTTAAATTAAGGTAAGTATCTTTTTTTAAAGTGTTTAGGGGATTGGTTGAAATAGCCCAGTAGCGTGTTCAACTCGTTAACTTTGTATTCGGGTAACCGTGTGTCCCGGGTTCGATCCCCAGTCGCGGCACTACGGTCATGGTTGAGTGCTCTTGGGCAAGGCACATTTTCTAGCCTAGTACTGGTTAGTTTACCCAGGGATCATGAATAAGTGAACTGTCGCCGTGATATAACTGGAATAATGTTGAAAGCGGCGTAAAACCCCAATAAATAAATAATGTATTCGGGTGATATATTACACATTTTAAACATGTTCGGTTTTAGTTCGGTTTAATTTTTTAAGATTACGAAACATTTTCCGTACGTGCCGGCACTTTTGGACATGTTTATAAAAGACGACTTTTAAAAACACTGGCAAAATGAGCTCATAATGAGCAATTTCTTTGCCACGTAGTTTTGAACTCATATAGTCTATGGTTAATTATCTCATATTGTTTTCTAAATGTTTCTAAAATGTTTTTAAAGTCGTCTGCTGCTGATACAAACTATGTTTAGTATTTCTGATTTTGCGCCTAGTTCAAGCATTTCAATACCTATACTCTTTATTTAGAACTTTACTTTGCACCGGCTCTTGTAAAAAGCCACTTATCTTTCTTTTGGTTTTCGTTTTTAAAATTTCTAGGTCATTTGTAAAGAATTTTTTACTGCATATTTAACGTGATTTCTCTAGGTTTTATTTGTGTTCTGTTAAAACATCTCTTTTTCCTACTCTTAGAGTGTACAACGTGTAAGTGTGTCCCTTCTCGTGCAAATATTGTTTTTTTTTTTTTTTTTATTGGGGTTTTACGCCGCTGGTAAACAAACCAGTACTATACTAGAAAATGTGCCTTGCCCAAGGGCACTCCACCATGACCGTAGTGCCGCGACTGGGGATTCGTGCAAATATACACACTTGATTACATACAGCACAGCTTGTGTTAGCGGTCGATAAGCAGCCAGTTGATGTTAAACCAAAACAACACTGTCAGACACTATTTGATTTATATTAAGCCGACACCCGACTTAAGTAGCCAAGTTTTGGTTTTCCCCTTGGTGACTACCTAATACGATAGTAATGAGCAATGTCTCCTTTTGTCGCAATGATATTTGTTTAACCCTTTCAGCGCCGAATTGTTTAAAGTAGACTCTTTCATGTTCAAACTCGGACGACTCTATTTTCATGTTTTAGGATTTTTGGAATATTTGTATAACTCACAGCCAAACAATGCAGATTTCAGGTGAGACAGCTCGTTACGACCTGACTCATCTGTATTGTTTGCAAAAAGCTCAATATTGCCTTTGGCGCTGAAAGAGTAAACGAAAGGAAATATATTTGAGATGTTTCAAACCTGTGTAGATATGTTTATAAAGTCGTCTGCTGCGAATCTGTTGTATCTGGTGTGGAAGGTGGTGAGTTAATCTGCGTGTACCTTAGATTAAACATTCATTGAAAACATTGTTTGAAAATAGGTGACTTGTTTTTGAGTATAAATCCCTTTTCCTTAATATTTTTCAATATTGTCAGATGGTGTGATACCGACAGGCGTCTGTATGGAGGTAAATTTCCACATTCCCAATCTTTAATTAAATTGTATTGGTCTGTATCAATAGTCTTTAAATGGAGCTTACGAGTTTGGAAAGTATACCAAATAATGATGGTATTAAATTACTCGAAACTCTCATGCACAAGTCTTATCTATATAGATATATAGTAAAGGAAAAAAGTTTAGCGACATAGGTTTGAATATCAATATATAACCATTCATACTATAGAAACATACAATTTCATGTTTAATACAAAGTTTAATCTCTTTATGAAGGTTTTTAATCAAAGTGAATTAGTTAATCAAAGTAATTTTCAGACAGTTAACGTCACGTGAGAAAAGAACTACCAAAATTGAAAAAACACAACTAGTCAGTATCTTGTATGGCCACCGTCCTAAGTCTATTGCGATCAGTCCGAGCACATACTCGCGTACCAGTAGCATTCCGTAGAATGTTGGCTACCCACACACTAGTTTTGAACCGATTACGCCTTGAAGACGTCACGACGTAGTTATCTTCCCGTTGGGTTGTTTTGTTAGGCCTACCTGAGCGCTGTCTGTCTCACACTTCCTGATTGTTCATATCGTGTCCTCAGGCGGTGTATTGTGCTCCTGTGGACCCCAAAATGCACAGCAACATCTTTAACAAGCATGCCAGCCTCAAACATGCCCAAAGCTTGTTGACGTCTGTCTAACGTCATCCCAGGTACACGCCCCATAGCAAAAATCTTTTGAGTTTTATTCCGTATTTTTTACTTCTGCTTATAAACGATTATGTCTGTACATGTGGGAATCAATTTTACACAACCCGTCTTGCCGTGCACGTACACATCGTGATTTCGGCAAATCAGCCGGTCATCCATTATGGTACAATAGATTCACACTAAAATGTGTTAAGTCGATTGGGGATGAGCATGCCTACATGTCATATGGATAGTTTGCATGCTAGAATGGCCCAAAATTGAGTTATTTTACTTTAAAGCGACTGAACTCCAGATACCCAACTGTCGAAAAAAAAATCAAATTTTAAGAAAATAAGTGTTATTTTTGTATTTGGGGCATTAAAATATGATTACTGACATATTACATACCCCTGTAATCGGTGAGATTGTCTTGTTTTCGATACTTTTTCCATCGCAAATTATACCCTGTCAGTAACGGGGTAAGTATTTTTAAATAGGAAACTCCTTCATCGGGACAATTGAAAACGACTCAAGTTCACTTTATTGATAAACATCGATACATTTTCTACCCTGGTTTTACTTGGATAACATAAAGAATAACATTTAGGGCGAATTCCGATTTTTTGTTTTTTTTTGTTTTTTTGTTCGTGCCATCTGGATTTCAGTCGCTTTAAAGTATGTCGCTAAACTTTTTTCCTTTAGTATATCTCGAAGATTAGATCATTAATCTCATTCAGAAGTCCAGATAAGGAGGTGCTCCTTTCCCCATAATATCTCTTATTAATCAACACAACCATATGTTGCGGTCACTCACAATAATCTTTTTACCGAGACGAGTGTTTTTGAGTACCAACAGAATAGGGTTAAAGGGATTAAAAAGGATTTTAAAACATGCAAAACACCCATTATCTAGAGCTGTGTTTTGAGCCAATATGACATTTTGAAGCTCCTCAAAACTTTTGTGGAAGTCATAAGGATATATCGATGAAGATTATAAGGATATCTGGATAAAACGAATTAACTTCACTCTTTACCCAATAATGCTTTCAATAGCTTTCTGCTGCGAATCACCAAATTCATATCGGCAAAATCCGGGGAACTCATAATTAATTTCTCATTTACAGATATATTGTCTCAGTAGTGTGCAAACTGTCAACATGTCGATCAAGATTGCGGTGCTCGTGGCACTTTGCTGCTTTATTGCTGTAGAAGCTTTCCCAGCTAGGAGCCACGCATCAAAGAATGCCATTTTGAGATGGAGGCTCAGCGAACTTCTGCGCCAGTACGTATCTAATATCTTATTTTTGTTCATTGATTTGATTGATTGATTGGGGTTTAACGCCATTTGAAACAATATTTGTCATATCACGGCGGCCAGTTCGCCTGCTCATGTGTATCATGGCTTTCTCACACCAGTACTTCACGCATCATTCTTTCAAAGCAACTGGCAGCTTTTCCACATAGACTGTCAGCCGATTGGTGGAAGACGAATGACGCTTGTCACAGTGACTTGTCAAACATCAATATCAGTTCGATCACTTCTTGTTGATACCGACCGAGCTACCGGGGCTCGTACTCACGCTTTCAGCGCCGAATTCTTTATAGTAGACTCTTCCATATGCTAAAGATGCTGAGTGTGGCGGTTTTTTGGGAAGTAAAAAACATAATTTGATGTATTTTGGGGGATTTTGAGAATTGGCAGTGTTGGTTAAGTTTTGCGTTTAGGTCACTTACATGGAAGGTTAAGTTTCGCGTTTAGGTCACTTACTTGGAAACTGTCACTTACATGGAAACTAACTGTCACTTACATCTGTCACTTACATGGAAACTAACTGTCACTTACATCTGTCACTTACATGGAAACTAACTGTCACTTACATCTGTCACTTACATGGAAACTATTAAACTTATAACTAGGAAAACTTGTTCATCTAATACCCTTCTGTACATTGTATGATAAAGATGCTGATCGGGCCTGTTTTTGGGGGGGGTGGGTAAAAAACATATATTTTGATGTATCTTGGTCGATAATGAGAATTGGACAGTTTCTTCTTTTTTTTCAAATGTTTCCAAAACAATATAAACATAATGTAGTTCCAACATATTATGAATATCTCTAATCGGATTGTGTTTTGGGCGTCAAGGTTACTGTTACTAAAAATAGGAATATATTTAATATCTTGAGTTATAGTTGACTTATTGTAACCATGTGTGGTTTGTAGTAAGCATTTATTTAAGATCATTAAACGTATTGGTTTTGGGCTACTGGGGTCAATGTCACTGTTACATAAATACATTTGCCTGTCCATACTTAAGACTTGGCTTATGGTCTTGACAGATTGTGGCAGCCATCTAACGAGACGATCTTCCTTATTATGTATATGAACTTGGATTTATTTCCACACGGTAAATCTTGTTCCAATAATTGAAAAATAGCAGTTGTGTGTGGTCATTATAATATGTAAATATTCATTCCGAATTTGAAGATGTTTCATATAAGATAAATAAACCGTAAAAGGATAATATCGGGCGAGCCTCAGGCACCCGCAAGTTGCTCGAGTTTCAGTTGTATTTAGCTCAACGTTAAAGTTGTTGTTTTACGGTTTGTCTTTTACACTTGCATTGATAGTCAAAGTGGGTGACGGCGAGAACATTTAATTACGCATAATTCTTGTTTTTGGCCGGATTGCTCTAGCAATTCAAGTCTATAGAATGGCGATGTCCGTCTGTCCGTCCGCATGAGAGAGTACTTGTGGGGTGCGTGTTTTTCCTAAAGCCCACCCACCACCCTTATAAAGACACTTAGATACACTTTTTATTTTTTATAACAGGTATCTCATTTGCATATTAATGTTATTCATTCCGTAAAAGGGTGTTAATTACGGAATGAATTGCATACTTGTGGGGTGCACCACACAAGTAAAACATCAAACGAAATAACCCCACAAGTACTCTCTCATGAGTTCGTCCGTCTGTCCCTCTGTCCGTACTGATGACCGAGTACTTGTGGGGTGTGGTGTTCTCCTAAAGCCCACCCACCACCCTTATAAAGACAGTTTTTTTTTATTTTTATAACGGGTATCTCATTTGCATATTAATGTTATTCATTCCGTTAAAGGGGGTTAATTACGAAATTAATTGCATACTTGTGAAAAACATCAAAGGAAATAACCCCACAAATACACTTCATCAGTACGTCCGTCTGTCCGTCAACATTTTGGTTAAAGTTTCAGGTTGAGGCAAAATCTCAGCACTGGAAAGGGTTACAGACTTGAAACTTTGCCAGTATGGTTACTTTGACCTTGGAATCCGCTGGGGTCGAGTGGTTAGAGTCGTGGAATTTCGAAACCGGGTGTTGTCCCAGGTTCGATCCCTAGTCGCGGCACTACGGTCATGGTGGAGTGCCCTTGGGCAAGACACATTTTCTAGCCTAGTACTGGTTTGTTTACCCAGGGATCATGAATAAGTGAACAGTCGCCGTGATATAACTGAAATATTGTTGAAAGCGGCGTAAAACCCAAATAAATAAATAAATAAATAAATAGATACTTTGACCTTGACCTTGGTTTGTCGATTGCCGACAATCCGGCCTTAATGTCTTCAGCGGTTTCTTGTTTATATATACACTGACCCAAAATGAAAACATCGATTTCAAAAGTATATATATATATATATTTTGTTGATAAATGTATATTCGGGGTTAATTTGTTTTGTTATCGAAGCTTCAATGGGTAAAAATCAGACAACATAACAATTAAGTGGAGAGAGGTAAAAACAAAATATACCAGAAACATGTAAATTATCACACAACATTTGGAGAAAACAAAGTACTAAGTGATTTTATAAGAAGCATCAGTAACCAGTGTGACCGCCATTTTTACCAATGCATTGAGGAATATATCGCCTCATTGAATTGACGTAACGTTGTATGCGCTCATTTAGTTGCCATTCCAATACTAAAAACAATTGATTTTTAAAGCATTTTTTTTTTTTTTATCTGTGCTAAGCAGCAAATGATTACTTTAACCTGTAAGTGAAACCAATGTTGCTGCGCACGTGCAAAGTAAGGAAAACGTATCGGTTTCCACTGATTGCGCGTAAAATACAATTGATTTCGTGCCCATAACAGTTTGGCAGCTCGGTGACGAACTGTCAAAATATATCCAGTATATGGACGATGAGCACAAATTGGAACACGGTTCTGTCTCATATTGTTTATGATCGCCCGTGCATGAACCCCGTTACGCCGAGCAGTAATGGTTGCTGGTAAAAAACGATTACGTAGGTGAGTTAACGTTATAACGAGATCAGTACGTAACGTTGCAGCACGTACCCGACGGGGTCTTGCACCATCTCTGACAGATCAAGTAGTGTTGTACCGGTTCGTAAGATTATGAATAGTCTGGCTGCAACAGCTAAGATGATGCACCATGTTATTTACCATTGACCCCGCCTGCAATTGATTTTTAAAACAAATGTATTTTTTTGTAGTCTGTGCTAAGCAGCAGTCAGTGTAAAACCAATGTTGCCGCGCAGGTGCAAAGTAAAGAAACCGTTTTTCATGGTTGGACGCATGAATATACCGACGATTTTTAAAACAATTGCATAATCGTTATCTGCAATGAAATCGTGATAAATATGTGTAACACAACAACACATATACTAACACATTTTTTTCTTCGTTTCTGTTAAGACAGTGTTTCGATTAAGTTGAAATGGGGGCAAACAGTTCGTGCATAATATTCCATGAAAATACTCGTCCGTTCGGTAATAAATGAGAATGAAAACGGTATATATTTAGTTCCCTGCGTAATTGAAATAACTTTCAGGGCAGGTGAAAGTGGCAGTGGTGGTATTAGTGGTAGCAGTGGTGGTAGTGGTAGCAGTGGTGGCAGTGGAGGCAGTGGTTACAGTGGTAGTGTTAGCGGAGGCGGCAGTGCTAGCGGAGGCGGCAGTGCTAGCGGAGGCGGCAGTGCTAGCGGAAGCGGCAGTGCTAGCGGAGGCGGCAGGGCAAGCGGCAGTGGAAGCGGAATTGGTAATGGACATTGGGCCCAAGGTAGTCAGGAAGAAGCTATTGAAGCCGCACTAGGTAATATTGTTCAGTATACATTATGAGCTTCGATGCATAATAATGCGCAGTTTGACCATTTTCGACCTGTGTAGATGCGCTCTCTATACTAGGAGATAAAAACAAGGGTCACTTAAATTGTACGTGAACAGGGTAGATGCCGATCAGACACGGATGATTTGGGTCAACACTGGTCGATGTTTGAATGTGTATTTACCTGCATATAGGCCCGTATGTGATATCAGCAGTCTTATTAGATATATACCCAAGTATCAATTCAGTAACAAACGTTCATATTTAGATCTGACTACTGCCTATAACATGTCATCTTAGATTGACCTGATATCAATTTGGCTTGTTAAATAGTATACATGTTTGGATGTTCATAGTGTTGTGTAGTAGTGTTACTATTTCTGTTCACTTATGTGTTTCCTGACTTTCTCATACACAACGGACTTTCCAAGCAACTGGCTGCTCTTCTACATGCACTGTTATGCGATTGATGGAAGACGAGTGACGCATGTCACATTGAATTTTAGTCAAACGTCGGAAATAATGTTTGCCAGGCTGGGGTTTGATGTTCAAACCCCTTGATTGATATCCCGCGTCGCTACCGACCGAACTACCGGTGCTCGGCTCAAGTCATATTTATTGAAGTGATGCTCGTCTATAGATTTAAGGTGCTGAACTCTAGATTAAAGATATTATAGTCGAAGTTTTAAAACTGTTCAAAAGATGTCTTTATATATTAGAATCTGTAATAATTGCACTTTCCAGTACGATAAACATCTAAATATTGATCGTTTATGTTTCATTTTTACTGGCTAGACATACCCAGTAAGCGAAAATGTGTACATGTTCATGACTTTCAATTGACAGTTTTTCAACACACTGCCAAAAAAGTTTGAAACTACTTATTACTTACTTTGTTGTCACTATTAGCAATGTTTGAAGAAGTTTCGGAGTTCGAGATTTTTTTCTACATTTGGAGTTCATAACCTTTAAGAATCTAAATGCACCTCCGTGCAGTAAATGCGCAGACGAGTTGTGCACCTGATCAGTTAGACGAGTCTTCGCTGTCCATGTATACACTAAACATGCCTACATGTAGTTGGTGACGAAAAACTGGAAGCATAACTCCCACTAGGGTTTGGCTAATACTGTATGTCTTTAAATTGTGTAAAGAAACGAGTTGTCATTAATGTCTATATCGTTAGAATCGGCTCTTGTATAATGATCTAAATTTGTTCGATATTATTTGATAAATATATTCGATATTATTTGATAAATATGGTCGATATTATTTGATAAATATGGTCGATATTATTTGAAACCTAAATATGTCGTTCGATCCATAAGGGCCTGGCAAGCTACTAAAATAAACAAAAGATATATTCTATTTTATATAGACAAGGGATATAACTTCTGTAATCCGGATTTGACCGAAGTTTGCATTTTGGTCCGATATAAAATGAAAAACTACGTTCGAATAAAGCGTTATGCATTAGTATGTAAAATATCTACAATAAACACTGATCACAAGGAGTTCATTCGTAAACAATCGGTTTCCGAACACCAAACTTAAAATCTCAACATTAACAGTGAAATGTTACAGGTCGGACACGAGTCTGCATCCTTACTTCTAGCACATCTTTGCTTATAAACCTATGATACAACTAGTTGCCGCATGCATTTCCTATGACATCTGAAGGATAAACGTATTAATATAAAACATAAAAAGTTTTTTTTTCGGCGATAGCTGTTTAACCTCAGTTTTGACCTAGATGTTAAACACATGATCTAGTTTGTAGACCCATCAAATATTGTTTTTAATGAATAATGTCGAATAAATAAAGAAAATGAAACGTTTTGATTGGTTCATAATCAAGTTGGCTATCCTACGAGAGGCACTTATGAGATGAAGTTTTAAAATGAAATGTTCTGTAACCTAACTTTTAATTGTTTTTCTTAACAAATAAAATTCAGTGAAAAAAATCGGTAAAAACGTATGAAATATAATATTTAAGAGCAAAATATTAATTATGTTTGAAACATAAGTTTTCAGTTATTTATCATCAATTGAAACTTATACACCTCTTGGGAGCCTCGCGTAATCTCCAGTTAATTGGCGTATTCTCGGCCTTGATAATCTATTCATAGCGGAAACTGAGGCCGATTAGCCTTTGGTAAACACATTGATTATTGCGCAAATTGTATAATTCATGGAAAAGTACTGGTTGTTTTGATTATTATCGCCGTTTATCTTTTTGTGTCACCTGCGTAGCATGATAGGCACTTAGGGATTTTTTTTTTGTCCGGCGTCTGTCTGTCTGTCGTCACACTTTTTCGTCACATTTTCAAATAACTTTTTTTCTAATCAAAGGATAACATTGAAACGTCTGACAAATGTTAATAACAATGTGTGTGATTGGTTCACAAAAAGGGGGATAATCCAAATATTGTTATATCAGAGTTATTGCCCCTTTTCTGTCAAAAATTTAAATTTTCAAATTACTTTTTCAAATTACTTTTGTTCTACTCAAAGGATTGGATTGAAACTTCTGACAAATGTTTATATCAATCTTTGTGATGGGTTCACAAAGGGAGGATAATCCAAATATTTTTATATCAGAGTTATTGCCCCTTTTCTGTCAAAAATTAAAACTTTCTGACAAGGCAGGTGACACACGTGCTCCGGGGAGCACTCCATTCTATTTTAAAGATATTTCATTAGCTCATTTTATTTTATCATAATGACATAAAATGTGTGATTTTCTGAGATTGTTTAATACGTTGATCCTTATTTTAACAGGTTATTTCATTGGTAGCTTAAACTGAAATGGCCAAAAAACCTCTGTAAAATTGAGGTTGCAGACTCGTGTCCGACATGTCAAATGTCATCGTAAGCGTCTTCATTTTGAGTACCCACAGCATAGGGTTTGAGAGTCCAATTAGGCTTTGAGAGCATAAAACACGCTCTGAACGATTCCTGGATAGTTTAGATCTACTGGAATCGAACAGGAATATTGAGATTGTTATAACCAACTATATCAATACCACTGTCTGATGGCACAGCAGCATAACCTACTTAATGTATATACTAACAATACGTTTATGCTTTAAAGGTATAAGTGTTTCTCTATGAGTGCCGTGGAAGGATTTACAACTCTAGTTTGAAGGTTTCATGTAATCTATTATTGTTTGTAGATGCTTTTTCCAAAAGGTTAAGTGGAATTGAAGAGGGTTTGGACGAAATTATAGAGACACTAACGGCCTACGGTAAGTTCTATAAAAAGTGATATTATTATATAAACCTCTTTCGGATTATGTACTACTCGTTGTCTTTTCTATAGGTGTCGATCCACATCAGCTTGGGCATGTGCATCTGTATAATCTGATAAAAACTCTACACTTTACATATGACTTGCATACCCTTTCTCACATACAACAACTCTGCAGTAGTTTATCCTTTCTTCCATACAACAACTCTGCAGTAGACTACCCTTTCTCACATACAACAACTCTACAGTAGATCCTTTCTCACATACAACAACTCTGCAGTAGACTACCCTTTCTCACATACAACAACTCTGCAGTAGACTACCCTTTCTCACATACAACAACTCTGCAGTAGACTATCCTTTCTCACATACAACAACTCTGCAGTAGACTATCCTTTCTCACATACAACAACTCTGCAGTAGACTATCCTTTCTCACATACAACAACTCTGCAGTAGACTATCCTTTCTCACATACAACAACTCTGCAGTAGACTATCCTTTCTCACATACAACAACTCTGCAGCAGACTATCCTTTCTCACATACAACAACTCTGCAGTAGACTATCCTTTCTCACATACAACAACTCTGCAGTAGATTATCCTTTCTCACATACAACAACTCTGCAGTAGTTTATCCTTTCTCACATACAACAACTCTGCAGTAGACTATCCTTTCTCACATACAACAACTCTGCAGTAGACTATCCTTTCTCACATACAACAACTCTGCAGTAGACTATCCTTTCTCACATACAACAACTCTGCAGCAGACTATCCTTTCTCACATACAACAACTCTGCAGTAGACTATCCTTTCTCACATACAACAACTCTGCAGTAGACTACCCTTTCTCACATACAACAACTCTGCAGCAGACTATCCTTTCTCACATACAACAACTCTGCAGTAGACTATCCTTTCTCACATACAACAACTCTGCAGTAGATTATCCTTTCTCACATACAACAACTCTGCAGTAGTTTATCCTTTCTCACATACAACAACTCTGCAGTAGACTACCCTTTCTCACATACAACAACTCTGCAGTAGTTTATCCTTTCTTCCATACAACAACTCTGCAGTAGACTATCCTTTCTCACATACAACAACTCTGCAGTAGATTATCCTTTCTCACATACAACAACTCTGCAGTAGATTATCCTTTCTCACATACAACAACTATGCAGTAGATTATACTTTCTCACATACAACAACTCTGCAGTAGACTACCCTTTCTCACATACAACAACTCTGCAGTAGACTATCCTTTCTCACATACACCAACTCTGTAGTAGACTATCCTTTCTCACATACACCAACTCTGTAGTAGACTATCCTTTCTCACATACAACACTGCAGTAGTTTATCCTTTCTCACATACAACAACTCTGCAGCAGACTATCCTTTCTCACATACAACAACTCTGCAGTAGACTATCCTTTCTCACATACAACAATGCAGTAGTTTATCCTTTCTCACATACAACAACTCTGTAGTAGATTATCCTTTCTCACATACAACACTGCAGTAGTTTATCCTTTCTCACATACAACAACTCTGCAGCAGACTATCCTTTCTCACATACAACAACTCTGCAGTAGACTATCCTTTCTCACATACAACAATGCAGTAGTTTATCCTTTCTCACATACAAAAACTCTGTAGTAGATTATCCTTTCTCACATACAACAACTCTGCAGTAGTTCATCCTTTCTCACATACAACAACTCTGCAGTAGACTACCCTTTCTCACATACAACAACTCTGCAGTAGACTATCCTTTCTCACATACAACAACTCTGTAGTAGACTATCCTTTCTCACATACAACAATGCAGTAGTTTATCCTTTCTCACATACAACAACTCTGCAGCAGACTATCCTTTCTCACATACAACAACTCTGCAGCAGACTATCCTTTCTCACATACAACAATGCAGTAGATTATCCTTTCTCACATACAACAACTATGTAGTAGACTATCCTTTCTCACATACAACTACTCTGCAGCAGTTTATCCTTTCTCACATACAACTCTGCAGTAGACTACCCTTTCTCACATACAACAACTCTGCAGTAGACTATCCTTTCTCACATACAACAACTCTGCAGTAGACTATCCTTTCTCACATACAACTATGCAGTAGATTATCCTTTCTCACATACAACTACTCTGCAGTAGATTATCCTTTTTCACATACAACAACTCGGCAGTAGATTATCCTTTCTCACATACAACAACTCGGCAGTAGATTATCCTTTCTCACATACAACTATGCAGTAGATTATCCTTTCTCACATACAACTACTCTGCAGTAGATTATCCTTTCTCACATACAACAACTCGGCAGTAGATTATCTTTTCTCACATACAACAACTCTGCAGTAGATTATCTTTTCTCACATACAACAATGCAGTAGATTATCCTTTCTCACATACAACAACTCTGCAGTAGATTATCCTTTCTCACATACAACAATGCAGTAGATTATCCTTTCTCACATACAACAACTCTGCAGTAGATTATCCTTTCTCACATACAACAATGCAGTAGATTATCCTTTCTCACATACAACAATGCAGTAGATTATCCTTTCTCACATACAACAACTCTGTAGTAGATTATCCTTTCTCACATACAACAACTCTGTAGTAGATTATCCTTTCTCACATACAACAACACTGCAGTAGATTATCCTTTCTCACATACAACAATGCAGTAGATTATCCTTTCTCACATACAACAATGCAGTAGATTATCCTTTCTCACATACAACAATGCAGTAGATTATCCTTTCTCACATACAACAACTCTGCAGTAGATTATCCTTTCTCACATACAACAACACTGCAGTAGACTATCCTTTCTCACATACAACAACACTGCAGTAGATTATCCTTTCTCACATACAACACCACTGCAGTAGATTATCCTTTCTCACATACAACTACTCTGCAGTAGATTATCCTTTCTCACATATAACAACACTGCAGTAGATTATCCTTTCTCACATACAACTACTCTGCAGTAGATTATCCTTTCTCACATACAACAACACTGCAGTAGTTTATCCTTTCTCACATACAACAACTCTGCAGTAGATTATCCTTTCTAACATACAACAACACTGCAGTAGATTATCCTTTCTCACATACAACAACTCTGCAACAGACTATACTTTCTCACATACAACAACTCTGTAGTAGATTATCCTTTCTCACATACAACAACACTGCAGTAGATTATCCTTTCTCACATACAACAATGCAGTAGATTATCCTTTCTCACATACAACAACTCTGCAGTAGATTATCCTTTCTCACATACAACAACACTGCAGTAGACTATCCTTTCTCACATACAACAACACTGCAGTAGATTATCCTTTCTCACATACAACAACACTGCAGTAGATTATCCTTTCTCACATACAACAACACTGCAGTAGATTATCCTTTCTCACATACAACAACTCTGCAGTAGACTATCCTTTCTCACATACAACAACTCTGCAGTAGACTATCCTTTCTCACATACAACAACTCTACAGTAGACTATCCTTTCTCACATTCAACAACTCTGCAGTAGATTATCCTTTCTCACATACAACAACTCTGCTGTAGACTACCCTTTATCACATACAACAACTCTGCAGTAGACTATCCTTTCTCACATACAACAACTCTGCAGTAGACTATCCTTTCTCACATACAACAACTCTGCAGTAGACTATCCTTTCTCACATACAACAACTCTGCAGTAGATTATCCTTTCTAACATACAACAACTCTACAGTAGACTATCCTTTCTCACATACAACAACTCTGCAGTACACTACCCTTTCTCACATACAACAACTCTGCAGTAGATTATCCTTTCTCACATACAACAACTCTGTAGTAGATTACCCTTTCTCACATACAACAACTCTGTAGTAGATTATCCTTTCTCACATACAACAACTCTGCAGCAGACTACTCTTTCTCACATACAACAACTTTACAGTAGATTATCCTTTCTCACATACAACAACTCTGTAGTAGATTACCCTTTCTCACATACAACAACTCTGCAGTAGATTATCCTTTTTCACATACAACAACTCTGCAGCAGACTACCCTTTCTCACATACAACAACTCTGCAGCAGACTACCCTTTCTCACATACAACAACTCTGCAGTAGATTATCCTTTGTCACATACAACAACTCTGCAGTAGATTATCCTTTTTCACATACAACAACTCTGCAGCAGACTACTCTTTCTCACATACAACAACTCTGCAGTAGACTATCCTTTCTCACATACAACAACTCTGCAGTAGATTATCCTTTCTCACATACAACAACTCTGCAGCAGACTACTCTTTCTCACATACAACAACTCTGCAGTAGACTATCCTTTCTCACATACAACAACTCTGCAGTAGACCATCCTTTCTCACATACAACAACTCTGCAGCAGACTACTCTTTCTCACATACAACAACTCTGCAGCAGACTACTCTTTCTCACATACAACAACTCTGCAGTAGACTACTCTTTCTCACATATAACAACTCTGCAGCAGACTACCCTTTCTCACATACAACAACTCTGCAGTAGATTATCCTTTCTCACATACAACAATGCAGCAGACTAGCCTTCCTGATAATTAAGAAACTCAAAATAATGAGTTTGATAACCATATTTCGTAAATAATCCTATTTTATCCGACTGTATATGGGTTTTTTTATTTACATGATATTCATTTTGTACATGTATAAATTAAATTCGACCTAGGAGCGATGAACTTCGGAAATAAATATTTATATCAATATTCTAAATACAAAAGACAATATAGTGATGCATCATAATGTATACGGTATTGCCGTCACTTTCTGAAATAATTGACTGCCATTATAAACATGGTTTATCTGACCAAATGTATTTTTCCTGAAAGGACCATCGCTCACAGGTCAAATTATACTTATAATTGTTTAACGACACTATATTTAATATTTCTCTTTTCAACACATAAGAAATGTGCAAAGCGAAAAGGCCTACAGGAGACACACATAATGTAGTTATTTAAACTCTGTATACACTGTCAATACCAGCCACACTGGCTATTTCGTGATATCAGTAAGCCTATTCTAGCGCGCCTGGAACTTGACAATACTAATCTACCTGAACAACTGATCACGTGTTACAACATCCGTAAACATCCGTCTACTATTATTTCACAATGCCAATCTTATTATTCTAGTTGAGGTGCATGGTGACGATGAGGATGGTGACGGTGAGGGTGGTGACGAGGATGAGGGCGAGGATGAGGATGGGGATGAGGATGAGGAGGCCGAGGAGAAGAGTGGCAGAGGCGATGAACAGACCAAAAGGAAAGTGATTGAGCTTGAGATTAAATTACTTAAGGAACTTGCGAACGATATGCTGGATTCATCAACTAATTAGGTAAGCCTTAACACTCTTTACATAGACTCGGATAAATGGCTATCAATCAAGCGATCGTTAGTTAAAACGGTGGCTCGGCCAATCATTATTACCGACGTTGTTAAGTCGGTGTAAATAGCTGAATGAGCCGTCTCGTGAGAAAACCAACATTATGGCCTCTGCGTAATGTATCGATCCGGATCAGCCTGCGCAGTCGGCGCAGCCTGATCCGGGCCGACACATTCCGTCTCAGGGGGACAGAGGTAGAGTAATGATTCCCGAAACAGGAAATCCAATGGAGGTGAAAATTGTCTATCCGGGTTAGTCTTGGATGGGCATGCTTTGTCTGATCCAAGTCGATACTTTACGCAAGAGTCCACACTGTTGGTTTTCTCGTGGGACGGCTCATATCAATATATCTGCGTAATGTATCGACCAGATCAGCCTGCGCTGTCCGCGCAGACTGATCCGGCCGACACATTCCGTCTTAGGGGGGATAGATGTATACAGTAGTTATTCCTGAAACAGAAAATCCACAGGATACGAACAGTGTCTGTCCAGGTAAGCCTGCGTGGCATGCTTAGGCTGATCCAAGTCGATACTTTACGCAGAGTCCACACTGTTGGTTTTCTCGAGGGGACGGCTTAAATAGTCAATGTGGGAAAGTAGCAAGTTTTCTGGGAAGACTATTGATGTGAGTATGTCGATGGTGTGTGACGGACCCGATAATGCAATGGTAGGGGCAGATAACTATTGTTAGACTTACTACTTTACTATGGGCGAGTTCGATCGCAAACTCTAGTTTGACCAGACTGTGGTCGACCTCAATTCTAATGCGTTTCATTCGATAATCTATTCACTACGGTCATGGTGGAGTGCCCTTGGGCAAGGCACATTTTCTAGCCTAGTACTGGTTTGTTTACCCAGGGATCATGAATAATTAAATTTAATTGCGCGCTAAATGACCTTAGCTGTCGATGCGCCATAAAACAATATACATTCATTCATTCATTCGATAATTTATTACGTTATTTACTACGCGGACTTAATAATTATGGTGTTCTAAGTATTGTTGTTTTTCCAGCTTTTATTGTTGCATACCTAAGTTACTCCACCGTACATAAGGTGAAAGTTATAAAAATGAATGATAGCTTTTGTAGAATGATTCCTCGCGTACATAAGCTGAAACTCATACAAAATAATAGCTTGTGTAGAAAGATTACTCGACCGTACATATGGTGAAGAACTCATAAAAAAATGATAACTTTTGTAAAAAGATTACTCCACCGTACAAAACACCGTAAGTAAGGTAAAATACGATCGGAAATGATTAAAAAACCCATTTTTCTCCATGATATTAGTGAAATAATAAATTACCCCAAATTGTTTAATTCTATTGATTGTTTTCGTGATCATCGCTTCTTTCAACAATTGTTCAGGAATATCACTGCGTTTTCTGAGTAAGTTACAAGTGTAACTGGTCCATTTATTCTGACGCCAGTCAGTCGTAATAGTAACCCCGCAACCCTGAGCACCAGGAGGGCATACATTACTACCATTATTAAAGTCTTCTGTATGACCCGGCCGATATATATATGGTTAGATAAATTGAGCAAAACGTTAATTAATATATATGTAAAAAACGCCATGCCTACAATGCCATTTCTCCACAACAACATCTGGCGGTAGGCGAAGATATACCACTGTTCTAGAGAGGTGTTGCTCTTCAGAGGTCTATTTCCCAAGATGCCGAGCACCGGAAGCTCAGTCGGTAGCGATGCTGGCTGTCAATCAAAGGGTTGCGAGTTCGATTATCAGCTCGGCCTACATTCTTTCCGACGTTTGACAAAAGTCACTGTGCCCAGCGTCATTCGTCCTTCACCAATAGTCGTTGTGTGGAGTACTGGTGTGAGAAAGCTAGGACACAAATGAGTAGGTGAACTTGCCGCCGTAATATGTCTGGAAAAGTGTTGAAAACTGCGTTAAGCCCCAAAGAATCAACTGTTTATCAAGATAGAAACGCATGTTTACGCATCTGAAACTAGGCAACTTTGGAAACAATTGTAAGAAATCGGCAATTTCTTCTGTTCCGACAATGTTTTGCACTCCGTCGCCCATAAATCGTCTTTCGTCAATAGTTTACATGTGGTCAGTGTGCTGCTCTTTTAAATTAGCGGACGATTATATCTGTCGCTCTGAAATGGTTTTCACTCCACCAATGTAACCTTGTAATTGTTTATCTTTTTCGCCGAGCCCCGGCAGCTCAGTCGGAAGTGACGCGGGCTGTCAATCAAGGGGTTGTGAGTTCGAATCCCAGCTCGGCCAATATTCTTGGCGATGTTTGACAAAAGTCACTGTGACTTGCGTAATTTGTCCTTCATCAAAGGGCTAATAGTCGAAAAGCAGCCAGGTGCTTGGAAAGTATGTGTTCAGTACTGGTATGGGAAAGTCAGGAAACTCATGGGTAGGTGAACTGGCCGCAGCGAATATGACTGAAAAAAAAAACAGCGTTAGATTCCAATCAGTCATGTTTTTCTTTTTCAGATATTCAAGAAAACAGATTACCATCATGAATGATTGATGTTGGTCAACGTTTTAGCTTATTTCGATACAATTATTACCATTGATTGTTGAATATGCATTTACTAAATACAAATATTTGAATTCGTATTATCTTGTTAAGAGTTCGTGCCTTGTTGTGTTTGTAATTGCATCTGAGAGGTAGTTTATTATGTTACAACATACTATATATGCATATATTATATCATAGATTATATATACATCTTGTTGATCGTCTGGATTAGACCCATTTTCTGAAATTCTTGAATAAACCTATCGATCCTTGTTCACCCGTTTTATTTGTTTTTTAGTTTGGCGTTTCAACATAATTTCAATTATATCTTTGCGTTTTCTGTGTAATTTCGAACTCTGGTACCCCGCTCCAACAACGAACAGCTTGTCTTTACAACATTCATGGATCCAAAAGGAAAAAAGGATGCAGTATTTTAACCAATCAAAACAAAATTGTATTGCAAATATGTTCTCTCCGGTACGCTCCGATTGCCAAACGCGGTTTCTGCTTCTCAAACGAAAGCCGCATGAGAACCGGGTATACCTGTACAACAGTCCGATGGCACAACAACATGACCTACTTTATGTACAAACAAGCACTACGGTTATGCTTGAATGATATCAAGGGCTTGGCGTGAAACGGTTGTTAACTAATAAACTATTTTGAAAACCCTGGTTTAGGGGCAATTTTGAACCCTTGGTAAACAATGCAAATTTAGGTGCCATTGCTCAGAACGAGCAATGGCACCTACATTTCCATTGTTTACCAAGAAAAATGAATTAAAGCTTTTAAAGACTTAATGGCGAGAAGATTAACCTTGGTAAAAATAATACCAATTTTAGTTACAACCGTTTCACGCCAAGCCATCGATATTAAGTGTTTATTTATATGTGTCATACGATTGTAGCATATCTATGGTTTTAATTGTTCACTGTGTTTGTTATGAATGACGATGGGCGTGGGATCGAACGCTGTTACCCGCTCCTACAACGGACAGCTATGTCATGGATGCGATAGGAAAAATAGATCCAATATTTCAAACAAATTCATAAAACAACCATTTTACTAGATATCCCGAACTTTGGAAGACCAGTTAATAATGATAACGGTACTGATAATTTAATCGTTTGGAGATAACAATTATTTAATGATTCTTGGTATAATTGTGGCCAGTACTTAACTATTCGTACAGCGAAAACACATATAGCGCTCCGTACAGTCTGTTTACTTAATAATCTGATAATAACCGACCCTTACAGTTGAATGCAGTAAAATCGGGTCGGCCGAAGATGTTAAGAAGATATACAATGCGTTATCTTGCACGCATTATGGGTACGGTTCCTTTCTGTTTAAAAAACATCTTGAATAAAAAGACTTACGCTTGGGAGTGTACCCATCTATTGACTGACGATCAGACCACGGTACGTGTTGAAACTACCAAAAATGTTGCTTAAAGTATTCCCAATGTTCTAGCCTAGTACTGGTTTGAATACCCAGAGATCTTGAAGAGGTGAACATGATATAACTAAAATAATGTTTAAAACCGCATAAAACTTCAATAAATCGAACTCGAGTATTCCAAAAACATAACAAAAAGCTTTTTGCAAACCGAGGGCTTGGCGTGAAACGGTTGTAACTAAAATTGGTATTTTTTTATCAAGGTTAATCGCCTGGCCATAAAGTCTTTATAAGCGTTAAATCCTTTTTCTTGGTAAACAATGGAAATTCAGGTGCCATTGCTCGTTCTGAGCAATGACCCCTAAATTTGCATTGTTTACAAAGGGGTCAAAATTGCCCCTAAACCAGGGTTTTCAAAAGAGGTTTTTAGTTACAACCGTTTCGCGCCCTCGAAACGTTGTTACAGCGGCTAAAGTCTGGATACACTTGTTTAACCAGTGAGAACGGTTGGGGAAACGCCGCCAAACGGGGAAAACGGTCAACACTTGTCTTAACTTTTAATAAAAGCTTTTGCGGAGTTGAGCCATTGCGAGTCGTCCTCTAGGTCAGTTACCGTGAAATACATTGAATAAATTCATGCAAAAAGCCTCCCAACGTCGCATAAAACGCGGGCTTTTACAGCACGGCTGTAACGCTGTTTTTGTTTTTTTACCTATACCTAATCCATGTTCGCCTGAATTCGACCCGCAGCCAACTGTTCGAAGAGGTTAATCTAACATGGACCCCTTTATTTCAATGTCTTAATAGTCTTGCAGGTTTGTTTAAAATACACGTCCGACGGTCTACAGACAGGTAGTACCCACACACAAAATCCTGGCTGAGCCTTTATCCCAATTAGCAGGACAATTGGCAATTAGACGGAGCCTATGTATTTATCACTAGGGATACCTGGCCCTTAAAACGGAGTCTGCGATGATGGTGACAATAACCCAAATGTGTGACTTGTATTTGGTCATTGACGAGGTTAACAAACCAGTACTATGCTAGAAACAATGCATTGTCAATTGGCATTCCGTCATGACCACAGCGCCGGGATCGCACCCGAGGCGCCCAGTTCCAACTCCCCGACGTTAACCACGGCGGAATGAATCGACCTAGGATGGAATCCTACATGTAATCTCCCACGCCCGTGGCAGACGTTCATACCCCTACATAACAGCTACGGTTATTCAAATAGGCAAAAGCTATATATATAAGGGACACTATTCCTGTTATCTGTATGTGATACTTAAAACCTATATTGTGTGTAATCAAAAGAATAGTCTCGGTAAAACAATAGCGTTTGTTTAAGTAATAAGAAAGATATTGTGGGGAAAGCACATCATAGATGTGCAGTCTGAGAAGCAACCGATAGAATTTTATCCGTGTGTTAAAATAAAATGATCAATACACTAATAAAGACGGGAATGCTCTGGCCTTCAACAGATGACTGTAGACAAAAAGAGACCGGTCCCACAGATTGGAATAAAAACTAGAATTCCAATTTTAAAATAAATGTTTCAGTTTTAAGTCTGATGTTTCAAAGTAGTCATTGCTAGATTGTAAGTGCTAACAATTACTAAAACTCTTGTTCCCGGTTAACATTAAAAATGAACGGTTTGTAATATAAACAATTCGATCATGTTTTCATGTTCCCAGCCTAATACTTGTGATTCACTTCGTTATTGTAAATAAGAAGTCTACATGGAGTGTCCTGCACGAGTCACATTTCCTACACTAATGCTGGTTAATCACGTCGGGATGATGAATCAATGGGCTGTCGTCATTAGATTACTGAGGAATCCACTGTGGTCGAGTGTTCAGGGTCGGGGATTTCGAACCATACATCCCAAGTTTGATCTCCGATCGCCGCGGTCAAGTTGGAGTGCCCTTTGGCAAGGCATATTTCCTATCCTAGTACTTGTTTATTTACCCAGAGATCATGTATAAGTGAGCCGTCACCGTGATATAACTGAAATCAGATTGAAAACGGCGTAAAACCCCAATATAACAAACAAATCGTTAGATACCTGAAATCAGATTGAAAACGGCGTAAAACCCCAATATAACAAACAAATCGTTAGATACCTGAAATCAGATTGAAAACGGCGTAAAACCCCAATATAACAAACAAATCGTTAGATACCTGAAATCAGATTGAAAACGGCGTAAAACCCCAATATAACAAACAAATCGTTAGATACCTGAAATCAGATTGAAAACGGCGTAAAACCCCAATATAACAAACAAATCGTTAGATACCTGAAATCAGATTGAAAACGGCGTAAACCCCCAATACAACAAACAAGTCGTTAGATACCTGAAATCAGATTGAAAACGGCGTAAAACCCCAATACAACAAACAAATCGTTAGATACCTGAAATCAGATTGAAAACGGCGTAAAACCCAAATACAACAAACAAATCGTTAGATACCTGAAATCAGATTGAAAACGGCGTAAAACCCCAATATAACAAACAAATCGTTAGATACCTGAAATCAGATTGAAAACGGCGTAAAACCCCAATATAACAAACAAATCGTTAGATACCTGAAATCAGATTGAAAACGGCGTAAAACCCCAATATAACAAACAAATCGTTAGATACCTGAAATCAGATTGAAAACGGCGTAAAACCCAAATATAACAAACAAGTCGTTAGATACCTGAAATCAGATTGAAAACGGCGTAAAACCCCAATACAACAAACAAGTCGTTAGATACCTGAAATCAGATTGAAAACGGCGTAAAACCCAAATACAACAAACAAATCGTTAGATACCTGAAATCAGATTGAAAACGGCGTAAACCCCCAATACAACAAACAAGTCGTTAGATACCTGAAATCAGATTGAAAACGGCGTAAAACCCAAATACAACAAACAAATCGTTAGATACCTGAATTCAGATTGAAAACGGCGTAAAACCCAAATATAACAAACAAATCGTTAGATACCTGAAATCAGATTGAAAACGGCGTAAAACCCAAATATAACAAACAAATCGTTAGATACCTGAAATCAGATTGAAAACGGCGTAAAACCTAAATATAACAAACAAATCGTTAGATACCTGAAATCAGATTGAAAACGGCGTAAAACCCAAATATAACAAACAAATCGTTAGATACCTGAAATCAGATTGAAAACGGCGTAAAACCCAAATATAACAAACAAATCGTTAGATACCTGAAATCAGATTGAAAACGGCGTAAAACCCCAATACAACAAACAAGTCGTTAGATACCTGAAATCAGATTGAAAACGGCGTAAAAGTCGTTAGATACCCGAAATCAGATTGAAAACGGCGTAAAACCCCAATACAACAAACAAATCGTTAGATACCTGAAATCAGATTGAAAACGAATCGTTAAAAGGACAATCTAAGACTACTACGACACGGTATCAATCATTTTGTGGCGTAACACCATAGATGACCACATTTGGGAACAATTGTTTGTTATCAAATACGTTTCATTAACACCAGACAACATTTACAACTTTGCTGCAATGTATTTTGACAATGTTGAACGACAACTGTTGTTGTAGATACCATCTTTATTGTTTGCAACCGTTTTCAGTAATATTTATATTTGAGTCGAAGGAGAAATTCCCAGATAAATACATAGATACATGTAGCATTCGCTCTTTGTTGCATTATCCAAAAAAAAAAAAAATGGGTACCAACCAGGCGTAAAGTTTCAACCTTACCATAACAAAATAGTAGAGCATGAGTACCTTTCAATACTGCAACTTACAAGCTTTTAATACAACATATGTGTTTTATAGTGAAGCAATCTTATTTAAACCGGACCTTCGCTCGCTGGCAAATAGTTCTGATGACCGACACAAACAGGTCGGCTTAGATTGACATTTGCGTTAGCCAATCAATTTGTCGCTTACAAAGTCGTTCTGTATACAAATGTAAGATAACCCATACAAATATACGAGACAAAGAAACGGTGATTATAGAAGTTATATACAATTTCATTCGAAATAAAAATAAAAAACGAGCACGCGATCATGAATATTAAAGTGTACAAGCTCAATTCAAGACGATTTGTTATGTGGCGTCATCCGATTCAATATAGGCATACACGATACGTATTTGGGTCTGATTTAAATGAGATTAATAGTTAGAGTTTTAATTTACAACTTAATAATTGTCATATCGGTCACTTGACCGACACAATTCAATTTACACGGACAGTAATGTAATACATATTTGACAACCTCGTTATTGCTATAGGTGTCTTTTGGATCGGAGCTTCCGACTTAATGGTCGAGAACGAGTGGCGCTGGTACCTGTCCAATGCGTTGCTAAACTACAGTAACTGGGGAGCCAATGAACCATAGTAATGGAGCTATATCGGAGCTTGAAAGGTTCAACGGATTCGTACACACAAAAAGTGTGTCTATAAAGTTTTGCTTGCTACACCATGTGTAAAGGGCGCTGCCATTATTCTTGTATGCCCGTCCCTATAGCATTGTAGGGGCAGAGAACTTCAGTTAAGAACATCATGGAATTGACAAATTTACCGTTCACGCTCCACTCCGTTCAGTTCCGCTCCGATCCCACTCCAATCCCCTCTTAGAGCGTTCAGTCGTTCAAATGATTGATTGCTTTGTTCGAATTGATCGCTTTTTTACGCTCACCGGGAGCCATTTTCTTTGATCAAGTGGTTTCGTAAAATAAGTATTGAGTAAATTGTTGCAACCGCTCAATGAGCAAAGCATTCATGTGATTGGATGTTTTCATTGATTATGATGGTTTCGTTGATAAAGCAAAATTCCGTTCCAACTTAGTTCCAATCACGCTCACGATCCAATTACGTTTCGCTCAGATTGTTACAGTTAAGAACACGTTAACTGTAACCGAGTTGGATCCCACCACCGTGTCAAGCCAAAGACATTACTATGACATATATTGACGCGAAGAGCTACCAGTATAGCCTGGTGCACCTTAAAGAGGAATTTTATTGAAACCGTTTCACCGGTAAATTACAGAAAACGCCGGGATATAATTGAAATTATGTGGAATTGCCAAACTAAAAAACAGATAAATTAGGTGAACAAGGATCGATAGGTTTATTCAAGAATTTCAGAAAATAGGTCTAATCCAGACATTCAACAATATGTATATATGTATAGTAAGTTGTAACAGATAATAAACTATCTCTCCGATACAATAGCAAACACAACATGGTACAAAATCTTAACAAGAAAAATACGGAATTAAATATTTTAATTTAGTCAATGCATATTCAACAATCGATGATGATAATTGTATCGAAATAAGTGAAAACTTTGACAACAATCAATCATCCATGATGGTAATCTGTTTTCTTGCATATCTGAAAAAGATAAAATTACAAGGTTACATTGGTGGAGTGAAAACCATTTTCGAGCGAGAGTTATAATCGTCCGCTAATTTAAACGAGCAGCACACTGACCACATGTAAACTATTGACGAAAGACGATTTATGGGCGACGGAGAACAAAACATTGTCGGAACAGATGAAAATGCTTATTTCCTATAGTTTCAGATGCGTAAACATGCGTTTCTATCTTGAGAAAAAGGCGATTGAAAGGCGCTAAACGCCGTTTTTAACACTTTGTTAGTCATATCACGGCGGCCAGTTCATATACTCATGTGTGTCCCAGCTTTCTTAAACCAGTACTCTACACAACATACTTTCTGAGCGACTGAGCAACTGTCTACTTTTCCACATAACCCGAGCCCAAATGAAAGACAAATGACGCTTGTCACAGTGACTTGTCAAAACGTCGGAAGGAATTTTGGCCGAGCTGAGAATCGAACTCTCAACTCCTGGATTAACAGCCCGTGTCGCTAACGACCGAGCTAACGGTGCTTGGCATCTTAGAAATAGAAAACCTCTGAAGAGCATTACCTCTCTAGAACGGTGGAATGTCTTATGGCATTTCTTTTTAGGCATTACGTTTTTTACATAAAGTAACGTTTTGCTCAATTTATCTAACCATATATATCGGCCGGGTCATAGACAATACTTTAAAAATGGTAGTCATGGCTGGTGTCAGGATTAATAGACCAGTAACACTTGTACTTCCCTAGGAAACGCAGTAATATTTCTGAACAATTGTTAAAAGCGGCGATAATCACCAAAATAATTAATATATCTAAACAATTTGTGGAAACTTATTAATTCACCGATATACAAAAGAGGTTTTCTACAGAAGCTATCATATTTGATCGTTTGTGACATTACGTAGTACGGAAGTAATCATTCTACGGGGGTAATCTTTCTACAAAGCTATCATATTTGATCGTTTGTGATCTTACGTAGTACGGAAGTAATCATTCTACGGGAGTAATCTTCATATTTGATAGTTTGTGACCTTACCTAGTACGGGAGTAATCTTTCTACAAAGCCATTATATTTGATCGTTTGTGACCTTACGTAGTACGGGAGTAATCTTTTTACAAAGCTATCATATTTGATCGTTTGTGACCTTACGTACGGGAGTAATGTTTCTACAGAAGCTATCATTTTTGATGAGTTTTCACCGTATGTACGTTGGAGTAATTATTCTATAAAAGGTGTCAATTTTGATGAGTTTTTAACATTATGTACACTGGAGTAATCTTTCTACAAAAGGTGTCATTTTTGATGATATTTTTCACCTAATGTAGGGTGGATTAATCTTTCTACAAAAGCTATCATTTTTTATGAGTTTTTCACTTATGTACAGTGGAGAAATCGTTTTACAAAAGTTATAATTTTGAATGAATTATTCATTATTCCTTTTGTACGTAAGAGTAACTTGGGTGTGCAACAATAAAAGTTGGGGAAAAACGATACTTAGCAAACCATATTAAGTCTTGCGTGTATACCGTAATTAATTATCGAAAGAAACGCATTAGAATTATGCAGTTATGGGAAAACTTTGCATCCAATGGATAATCGACATTTTCGGCGAAAGCCGACTAACGTGGGTTTTGACCTAGATGTTAAGCAAATTATCTAGATTGTAGATTGGTATAACATCAAAGAAATAAAGGAAATGAAACGTTTTGATTGGTTCATAGTTAAGTTGGCGATCAGGTACTAATAAGAGTAGTTTTAAATGAAATGTTCTGCATACTATTCTTTTTGAAACATGATAAGTGTTCAGTTATTCATCGTCAATTGAAACTAATACTTTGTTACATAATACACCTCTTGGGAGCCTCGCGTAATCTCCAAATTATTAAATGTGATAAATTATCGGCCTTGAACGTTATTAATGTCATGTCGCGCTAGTGTAATGGATGTTGACTTGGATTGTCAAGTGAAAGGTATGTGATTCGCTTCCCGTCAAACCAAAGTATATATATGAACTTAAACATTTATAAACCAAATATTACATATTTACCGTTGTTTTCTGTCATTCTAATAAGATAAAATATCACATAATATGCGCATGTTCCATTTATTAGTGTTTCTCATATTGATCGCCGTTTATCTTTTTTAAATATATTTCTTGTTAGTTATCCTATCCTTTAAGTTTTAACTGACCACTATATTAAGTAAATAATAAAGCGACCGTTAAAGGGACTGAACACCATAATGGTCCAAAATAATTATATTTTATATTTATTCTAATTAATCCAAAATACGTCGATATATATGTAACGGAATGTTGTAGAAGGTCGTACAAGTCCTGTTTTTCATAGGAAATAAGCAGTTAGAAAACGTCCGCTCCGTGTTTTCCCGTTTAAAAATACCGTGGAATTTCCTCTTGCTCATTTGAAGATTCAATTCGGCATTCTCTAACACTATCGACTCATTACATTCATGTATGCGTGAGTGTAAGGAACGACAACTCTGCGAAGGAGATTGTCAATTCGGTTGTAGTGATCACGTGATAAATATACAGCGATATTTTTAGATTTACTGGGTTACTAACCCAGTAGATTTTACAATGCAAAATAACGAAAAATCTCCGCAATATTAATAGTGTGCATATATTGTAGTACATCAGTCCGCATATCTCAATGCCTTACATGCAAAAACATCAAGGTAAAAGCAATTTTTAACAATTTTCTTTTTATTTCCACTTTTTCTCATATGGGATTCAGTCCCTTTAAAGGCTATTCCATTTGTCGTTATCTTTTTTCCATTGATAATAATAACATGAAATATATAGAATATGCATAAATATTTTCCGTTGGTGTAAAGAAAATAGATAGGATATTACTTTTACAAGCATACATATTTTGCTATATATTGATGTTGCATATTTAGTATATAAAGAGAGTTCGATCATCAACCATCTAGTACCGGTAGTCGCAATGCGCATGTACCCGATTGAACGGACTTTAGGCGAGCAATGGTTAACTGTCATGTCAAATACTAAAAGGGTTATTTCCCTTTATGTGTTGGAGCATTCAACAATAATATTGACATTTGATTTGCAAGACAACAGGAAGACATTGTTAGCATTCTGTATAATAGCAGACAGTCCACCCCTAAAATGACACAGAACATGGCTAGGGTGTTTAAAATCACCTAAAAGTAGATTTACAATCTTCAACATTTTAAGGTGTTACCTGCTCACTCGTGGTCCTGACCGTGGTCGTTAAAGTGACGTCTTTTCCACTTACCATAGTGAGTTCGACCACAGTCTGCTCAAACTATAGTCTACAAAAAAGTCTGGAGTTATCTGCCCCTATCATTGCATTATCGGGTCAGACACATCATTGACATATTCACAGCAATAGTCTTCCGAGGCAACCTGCTACATCCACACAGTGACTATTTAGCTATTCACACAGACTTAACAACGTCGGTAATAATGGTTGGCCGAGACGCTGTTTTAACTAACGATCTCTTGATTGATAGCCATTGTTGATACCGAATGATTATCGAGTCTCTGTACAGATTGCTCTCGAGTCTCTGTAAAGATTGTAAAGGCTTACCTAATCAGTTGATGAATCTAGCATATCGTCCGCCAGTTTCTTAAGTAATTGAATCTCAAGCTCCATCACTTTCCTTTTGGTCTGTTCATCGCCACTGCCACTCTCATCACCACTCTCATCCTCGTCATCTCCACTCTCATCCTCGACATCACCCTCCTCCATACCTAGAATAAGATTGGCATTGTGAAATAATATCTACAACAGTAGACGGAATGCCAAATAATATCTACAACAGTAGACGGATGTGGCCGTAACAAGTGATCAGGAAAGACCTTAAAATACGTTTACATATGAGCCATCCCGCGAGAAAACCAAAATTGTGGACTGCGTAATGTATCAAACTAACCCGGACAGACGATGTTTGCCTCATGAATCATTACTCTATACCTCTATCCCCGAGACGGAATGTGTCGGCCCGGATTAGCCTGTGCGACTGCGCAGGCTGATCTGGTCGATACATTACGCAGGGGCCATTATGTTGGTTCGCCCAGGGAACGGCTCATATTATATACGCTTCTAGTCCGTTTATGTGTAAGTCACATGTACAATTTAGAGTTTTTTATAGGATTATACAGATGCACATGCCGAAGCTGATCTGGATCGACACTTATAAAAAGACAATTAGTAAATAATCCCAATGAGAGGTTTGTGTAATATACTTACTGTCCCCTTTTTGTAGTTCCTCAATAAGGGCACCAAGTCTCTCTTCAATTTCACCTAACCTTATGTTAATAGTACCTACAAACAATAATACATTACATGAATCCTCCAAATTATAGAGTTGTACAACATTCCTACGATACACATAAGCAAACACTAATACCTTTAAAGCATAACTGTAATGTTTATTGACGCGTGGAAGCGCGGCGTCAGTATTTAATAGGTTTGAATGTTGTACCATGTGGTGATGTAATCGAAAAGGGAGCAAACAACATTATTATTGTAAAGAAAAACTCTAATATGTTTGAAAAATATAAAATAATATCTGAATTAATAAATTGTATTAACCGATTTAAGTTACACCAAGATGCAAAATACGTATGTCTTCTACCGTTATTACAACTCTTTAGACACATTTAATTTGTATTTAATAACTTTCCCACTTCTAGGCTACGCTTTTTGTAATAGTTTGATTTACGGCCCTGACGACTCGGTTCATCATAGCTCAGAAAAAAAGTACACTTTTCCCCAATGTACACACATTTGATAAACAAAAATGCGATAATGAAATAAAATCTTTTAAGTTTCATATCAATACGTTTATCCTTTAGATGTCATAGGAAATTCATGCTGCAACTAGTTGTATCATAGGTTTATAAGCAAAGATGTGCTAGAAGTAAGGATGCAGACTCGTGTCCGACCTGTAACATTTCACTGTTAATGTTGAGATTTTAAGTTTGGTGTTCGGAAACCGATTGTTTACGAATGAATTCCCTGTGACGCGTGTTAAGTAGAGATTTCACATACTAATGCATAGTGCTTTATTCGATCGTAGTTATTCATTTTGTATCAGATCCAAAATGCAAGCATGGGTCAAATCCAGTCGACCAGGGAGTAACATCCCTCGTCTATATACAATAGAATAGTATATATATGTATATTTATATTTTAATTTGATAGCTTGCCAGGCCCTTATGGATCAAACGGCATCGTTAGGTTTCAAATAATATCGATCATATTTATCAAATAATATCGATCATATTTAGATCTTTATATACAATGTAAGAGACGGGTCTAACGATAATGGCCTAAATGACCATCGGTTTTCAAACAATTTAAAGACATAATTCAGTTGTATTATGCTTCCGGTTTTTCGTCAGAAAATAAATGTAGGCAGTAAATGCTGAACTGTCAATTGAAAGTCTTAAAAATGAACAAAATGACTTACTGGGTATATTTCAGAAACAAAGAAGCATTTATAAACGATCAATATTTAGATGTTTATGGTACTTAAGTGAAAATATTTCCTTTTCAGTTCATCCTGTAATTATGATTCTAATATTTCAAGACAGCTTTTGAACAGTTTTAACTTTCACTATAATATCTTTTATCTGAAGTTCAGCACTTTTAATCATCTCTAGACGGGGCTAACTTCAACAAACATGACTTGAACCGAGCACCGGTAGCTCGGTCGGTAGCGACGCGGGATATCAATAAATGAGTTTGATGTTCGAAGCCCAGCTCGGCAAACTTTATAACCGACATTTGGTCGATGTGAATGCGTCACTAGTCTACACTCAATGGCACAACAGTGCATGTGGAAGAGCAGCCAAGTGCTCAAACATTCTGCCGTGTGGCGTACTGGTATGAGAAAGCCAGGAAACACGCGAGTATGTGTTCTGACCCTCGTGATATACTTGAACAATTGTTGAACACGTCATTAATCCCCAATCAATCAATATGTTTTGAACAGTAAATGTAAGTCCAACACTACGAACACCCAAGCATCATTTTTTTACCAAGGTTAATCACCTCGCCATAAAGTCTTTATAATCGTTAAATCAAAAATTGCCCCTAAACTAGGGTTTTCAAAAGAGGTTTTTAGTTAAAACCGTTTCACGCAAAGCCCTCGATGTGTTCTATTTTACAAACAAAACTGACAGCGGTTAAATGTTTTTCACAATATTTATACTTTTCGAACGTCATACAACATATATAAATCATTTAAATCAAGGTGCACGAAACAGCAGTTTGATCTTGCTATCCTTTCGCGTTAGAAAGTCTTAAAATACTGATTATCTATTTTATCATTACCGATAGAATAATCGCGTGAACATCAAAACGTATAATGGATATGAAGACACTACACACATAAAAGGTCTCCTTAAATTGACCGTACACATTAAGCGGATCTACGCCGTTCGAATATGGTCAAACGGCGCATTATTCTGCATCGATGATCATAGTGTACTGAAAAATATTACCTAGTATGGCTTTAATAGCAGCTCCCTGACCATATTTGCCACTTCCGCCAGCAATGCCACTTCCGCTAGCACTGCCTCGTCCGCCTCCAATGCCACTTCCGCCAGCACTACCTCCAATGCCACTTCCGCTAGCACTGCCTCCAATGCCACTTCCGCTAGCACTGCCTCGTCCGCCACCAATGCCACTTCCGCTAGCACTGCCTCGTCCGCCACCACTGCCACCTGCCCTGAAATAGTAATTTCAATTACGCAGGGAACTTAATAATCAGTTTTGCTTCTAATGTATTATCAGACGCAAGGATAATTTTATGGAATACTATGAACATACCATACGGCGGTCAGTTTATCTACATGTATTTTCTGGTTTTCTCACACCAGTACTCCACATAACAATCTTCCCAAGCAACTGGCTGCTTTTCCACAGACTTAGCCCATTGGTGGAAGACGAATGACGCATGTCGCATTGACTTTTGTCAATCGTCTGAAAGAAAGTTTGCCGAGCCGGGATTCGAACTCAAAAACTCCTCGATTGAAACCCCGCGTCGCTACCGACTGAGCTTCCGGGGCTCGTCTAAAACAGAAACGAAGAAAAACATTTCTTTTGACTCTGAAATTCGTGTATTGAAACATAACGCTTGTGTATAACCACCCTTGTTTTATGTTGGCAATTTAATCCCCAAAACGTGATTGGTTTATGCTAACAGGATATCCTGATATAAATCGATCGCGTCAATATGTCTTGTTTTTGTAATATCATTCAGGTAAAACCGTTTTATGTTTGGGTAGTAACCGGTTGTCAGATATGGTTTTAGTTTTTAACGATACAATATATACAGTCACCGAAACTAACAAGGGTTGCGTATAGAAAAAGTCCAGGGTTTCCCGTATTTCTATAAATAGACTTCTGTTATTCGACTGAGACGACAGGTCTCAATTCGTGTTTACACTCCAGATGAAAATAAACAAGTACAAAGGCTTGTTTGAAAACAATTTTATAATCTTACAATTGTAATCTTTCAAACTAATGTTTTCGAAGAATCGACGCTAAAAATACTCGGTCTGTAGCGATCCGGGGCTGTCAATCCAGGGGTTGCGAGTTCGAATCCAAACTAGGCCAACCTTCTGACATTTGATAAAAGTCAATGGGACAAGCGACATTCGTCTTCCATCAATGGCCAAACAGTCTGGAGAAGCAGCAAGTTTCTTGGGAACGATGGTTTTTGGTGTCGAGTATGTGAATTGGCCGCCGTGATATGACTGACAAATTGTTGAAAATGGAGAAAACCGCAAACAATCAACCATTTTCGAGCCAATAATGTTTTTGCCAAACTAACGTATTTCTAAACACCGGCATTATGTAAATTTAAGTGCGATAGCATAACCCGATCTCTAGATAAGGGGCGTTTTTCATGTTCTAAAATCCTTATTTGACCATCTAACCCTATGATGTGGGTATTAAAAATTGTTTGTCTCAGTGAGACGATTCTTTTAAGAACCCACACCATAGGGTTTGCTCTAATAAGACCGAAATTGTTAAAACAATAGCTGAATCAACGTTTGTCACTTTCAGCGTCAATGGCATGGTTGAGGTTTTTGCAAAGATTACAGATTCAGGCGAGTCGGCGTGTAACGAGCTGTCTCACCTTAAATCAGTTTGCCTTTTAAGCTATCAAAATATACCAACTCTTATTGTATGAGAAATGGAAAGGCCCAATGTTTAACATGGAAGAGTCGAACATGGAAGAGTCAACATTAAACTATTCGGCGAGAGTACATGTGAGCCGCGGTAGCTCTGTCGGTGTCGGTATCGATAAGAGCTGCAATCCAGGGGTTGCGAGTTTGAACTAAAATTTATGTTTGACAAGTCACTGTGACAAGCGTCATTCGTCCTCCACCAGTCGGCTAAAAGTATGTGGAAAAAATGAGTTTCTTTGAAAGTATGATGTTTGGAGTACTGTTGTAAGAAAGCCATGGAACACATGATCTGGCCGCAGTTATATTACTGAACAAAATATTTAAAACAGGTGTCAAATCCAAATCAATCAATAAATCAATGAAATAAAATATTAGATACGTACTGGCGCAGAAGTTCGCTGAGCCTTCTTCTCAAAATGATATTCTTTGTTAAGTGGCTCCTAGATGGGTAAGACTCTACAGCAATAAAGCAGCAAAGGGCCACGAGCACCGCAATCTTGATCGACATGTTGACCGTTTACACACTACTGACACAATATATCTGTAAACAAGAAATTAACCTTATTATGAGTTCCCCGGATGTTGCCGTTATTAATTGTGTGATCCGCAGCAGACAGCTATTGAAGGTATACTTCAGTAAAGTGTGAATTAATTCGTTTGATCCGGATATCTTTATAATATTCATCGATATTATCCTTACAATATCCACAAAGGTTTTGATGAGCTTCAAAATATCACATCTTAAATGACAACGCTCTAGAAAAGGAGCGTGTTGCATGTTATAAAATCCTTATACCTTCTAACCCTATCCTGTTGGTACTCCGTGAGACGATTATTGCGAGTAACCACTGGTCGGAATCTTAAGTCCGTAACAACAAGCTGGAGATTGGTTTTTCGTACAACATGGCTCAAATAATGAACATGTCTCGTTATTAGATATTTTATTTTTTTCAATTATTCTGCTAATATTTATCGTGTTTGTTTAAAGAGTTAAATTTTGCAATTCGGCCGTCGTTTAAAACTCGAAATGTTTTCGTTTAGACGGAGAGTCCAGCCAGGGAGACTAGATAAGGACGAGTGAATTTCTGTTCTTGTCCGATCAATATTTCTCTTATTGATCAAACCTTTAATATGGGTACTCAAAATAGTCGTCCCACTCGCCATAAGTATGACCTGGTTGAGGATCAAACCTGCGACCTCCCGCGAACGTTCTACCACGACACCATCGTGGCTGTCGAAGCGCATGATCTGAACAGAACCTCTCCGAAAATTGACTTAAGCGTACAATAGACTTTATAATGTTTTTCTTTATTCGCTGACATTTTGCGATAAGGTTTTGCAGGACGGCTTCTATCTACAGAAAACATACAATTGTTAAAAAGAAAAATATCAAACCCTTAAACAGTTTCAAAATTGCAGCCGTGTGATGATTTATACGTTAATTGTTTCGAGTGTAATTATACCGTTTGTATATTCTTCAAATGTGAGAGTTTCGGGTAATTTAATACCCTCATTATTTAAAGACGAAAAAGTGTGACGGACAGACGGACGGACGGACAAAACGAAAGTAATCCCTAAGTGCCTACCATGCTACGCAGGTGACACAAAGTCGCCTATTTTCAAACAGTGTCTTCAATGGTTATTAATCTAAGGAACACGCAGATTAACTCCGCGGCTTATCCCAGCATGCTCATTATTATCGTCTCAGGCAGTAACCAAGGGGAAAGTCGAATATTGGCTACTAAAGTCAGGTGTCGTCTTAATACAAGTCAAATACTGTCGGACAGTGTTATTTTTGTTTACCATCAATCGCAGATAAAGTTGACTTTTTACACGAGATGGTGCAAAGTTACGCGCTAAAGAGTATTCAAGAGTAGTTATTGAGATGTTGAAAATAAACGCAAACATAAAATAAGATAATTTGGTAACATTATTAATATCAGCAGCAGTCGACTTTGAAACATGTATGCACAAATAAAGGAACATTTAGAAACTGTAATTTAATAAGGCATAAGTATGGAATAGAGCTACAAAACAACGTGGCAAGAGAAAATGCTTATTATGAACACTTTCTTAACTTTCCACATTGTTTTCAAAAGTCGTCTGTGGAATCATGTCAAAATATGTCTGCAGGTAGTAAAAAAATGTTACATAAATTTGAAAGCTAAAACCAAAGATGTAAATAGACCCTAACCAAACACCGTTTACATGTTTCGCTGACCAATATGGATAGGGATATACCAAACAATAAAGAACATTAACATATATTTTTTAGTACGTTTGAAAACTAAACCCGTGGATGTATTTAAAATGTGTATTGAATATTACATATTTACAGAGGTTCAGATAAGGAGGGGTATTAAGCTCTTTCCCACAATTTCTATTTTATTGTTAAAGCAAACTCTTTGTTGTGGGTACTTAAATTAATATGTTGAGTACCCACAGCATAGGATAAGAGTGTCAAATAAGGATTTTAGAACATGCAAAATGCCCTTTTCTAGAGCTGATAGCTAGCAGATATTCAAATGTTGTACGGAATGGGTACGCAAAACAACACCGATTTATTGAGTTAATACAATTTTAAAACTTCGACGAAGTCATTACCGGGCCCAACGTTACGTATTGATGAGCACGATATAAATGTTTAAGCACCATGCAATACATATTATCATTTCAATTTTGAAAACTTATTACTTTGCAAAATGCGTATGATAAAATATAATTATTTTAACTTTCAAATTTAAAACATTCGAAATTAAATCAAAGATGGGTAAAAAGCGCATAATATCAAATATAACCTACCTGAAAAACAAAGTAACGTGCTGCACAGACAAAATCCTTGTTCAATATGGGGTGTGTCCGGGTTTATATAGTAACCGAGGCGTAGGCTACGGTTGGCTGTATACGTGGGTATCTCGTGCGTTGTGTTGTGAGTTTGTTCTAATGTAATTAGGTGGCTCGGTACATATCGATTGTTTCATGCAAAACGGTTGTAAATACGTCTTTAACAAGATGTTGTTACAACCGTTTTGCATGGAGTCCTAGATATCCATATTGGAATTGAAACGCCGTGCTCAGCATTTTATAGTCCTATCACAGTGGCCAGTTCAACGTCCCAAGTGTTTCCTGACTTGTTGACACCCGTACTTCACTCAACAATATTTCAAAGCAACTGGCTGCTATTCCATATAGACTCTCATAGTATCAACATATCGGTTTATAGTCCTACCACAGCGACCAGTTCAACGTCCCAAGTGTTTCATGACTTGTTTGCACTCAACAATATTTCAAAGCAACTGGCTGCTATTCCATATAGACTATTATGGTATCAACATAGTGATGGAAGACACATGATACGTGCTGCATTGACGGTTGTGAAACGTCGGACATATATTGGGTACGATGGGCTTTGAACTCACATCGCCCGGATTTACATCCCGCGTCACTTCCGATTGAACCAATGGGGCTCGGCCTAAGACCCATGTTAATAACTTGATTGGAGTTTAAACCTTTCCGACATACAACAAACCTTCAGCAGATGACTTTAAAAAATCAACATAGGAAAGCGAATGGAAACGCTTTATAAAGGACGGTTTAATTTTCCTTTCACCACAATGTTTTACAGAATCGTCTGCTGCATATGGGTCAATGAACGTGTGCTAATTGGAAAGGGTTAACGGCGGTCTGTTGGTCAAAACTGCTCGTCGGAAGATTCTGGAACGACCAAATGGACAACAGGGGTGATCCTAATCAAAATGTTCTGAACTGCATTCTTGTCTAGATGTTCTCTTGTCACAAATCCCTGCAGGTCGGCGTGCGTATGACATGACGCGACCGATAGGAATCCGCCATAGTCGTGGGGTTAACGTCGGGGATTTGAAAACGGGCGTCTCGGGTTCGATCCTCTGTCGCGGCACGACGGTCATGGTAGAGTGCTTTTTGGCAAGGCACATTTCCTATGTACTGGTGTGTTTACCAAGGGATCATGAATAAGTGAACCGTCGCCGTGATAAAGCTGAAATAATGTTTCAAACTGAGTAAAACCTCAATACAAGAGTTGTCGGAGGACAATATAGCTCGCCTATCAGGGATATCGTCTATCAGGGCCTACTTCAGAACAGTTATAGCATGGGTATAAAGTCCAAAATCCAAAAGTGGAATAATTCAGTTGAAATTGAATTTACAAAAGAAAGACAAGAATTACGCGTAATTAAATGTCTCACTGTGTCCCCTGCTTTGACTATCAAGGCAAGTGTAAAAGACAAAAAGTAAACAAAACTAAACACAATTATTTTTAAACAAGAAATAATAAAAAAAAAAAAAAAAAAATACAAGAAATTTAAAAAAAAAAATTGAGCTGAACACAAAGTTCTAAAATTCAAGAAAAAAAATAAAAAATAAAAAAATAATGCTCAAAGTTCAAAAATACAAGAAAATTAAAAAAAAAATGAAATTATTCCAACAAAATATGAAGAAGCTATGCCCAATTTTCAAAATCCAGCAAAAAACAAATGTTTTACCCCAAAAAATATGAAAGCCCTAGAACCAGTACTTATTGAGAAAAAAAAAATCGAAACTTTAACGTTGAGCTAAACGCAAAATTGAAAAATACAAGAAAAGAAAAAGAAAAAAATCCAAATGTTTGAAAAAAATCCATTCCAGAGTTATGGGACTTGACATACAAGGTCCCCTAATGACCCTTAATAAGTGTGTGAAGTTTGAAAGCAACAGCATACACAGTGTCTGAGAAAAGGCCTTGCACGCAAAGGTTTGACCAAATTTCTAAGTCCAAAAAGGGGCACAATTTAGTCAAAATCCATTCCAGAGTTATGGGACTTGACATACAAGGTCCCCTAATGATCCTGAATAAGTGTGTGAAGTTTCAAAGCAACAGCATACACAGTGTCTGAGAAAAGGCCTTGCACGCAAAGGTTTGACCAAAATTCTAAGTCGAAAAAGGGGCACAATTCAGTCAAAATTCATTCCAGAGTTATGGGACTTGACATACAAGGTCCCCTAATGACCCTGAATAAGTGTGTGAAGTTTGAAAGCAACAGCATACACAGTGTCTGAGAAAAGGCCTTGCACGCAAAGGTTTGACCAAATTTCTAAGTCCAAAAAGGGGCACAATTCAGTCAAAATCCATTCCAGAGTTATGGGACTTGACATACAAGGTCCCCTAATGATCCTGAATAAGTGTGTGAAGTTTCAAAGCAACAGCATACACAGTGTCTGAGAAAAGGCCTTGCACGCAAAGGTTTGACCAAGCTGGCAACGCGGACGCCAACGCCAACGCCAACGCCAACGCCAACGCCAACGCCGGGGTGATAACATAAGCTCCCCTATTTCTTCGAATAGGCGAGCTAATAATAAAGACTCGACCGATTATCACGCGATCTCTGATATGACGCAGTCAGGGCGAACAAGTACAAATTACATGCTAATGTAAAAATAATAGCCATGAGCATCAGGATATACTTGTGAAACACATGAACTCCATCAGTATGTATATTTATGTGTAGAAGAAAACGTTTAACTCATGTGTTTACCGAAGCTAGTATATGCACGTATACAAAGTGGGGGAATGACCATAAAAGGAATTTTAGTTTAGTCTAGTGTACTGTATGTTGGCGAGAAAAATAAGCTCTAGCGATGCAGGTATTGTGTAATGTGCACGCAGTTGATGGTATTTCGAGAAGTAAACATCCAACTGTATAGACCGTTACCAAATTCCCAAGTTCTGATTTCTAAGAGATTTCAATTTAGATTGGGAACATTCCGAGTTCTGACATGTATACGCGTTCCACTTTTTCACTCAGCGGAAAGACATGTTAGGGGTCGAGGTTGGATTCAAATTCAAAGTTAACTCGTATTCAATAACCATTAACCTATTCAGGGTTAAGTTATATATGCCATTTGAGTTATGTATCAGTTACTTTTGGAAATACAATTCGTTTGAATTAAGTTTTAATTACAACATAACTGGTTTTAAGAGAAAAGAATTAAGGCTTGTTGACCAGAATTAGACACGCATATTCGTGATTGAGTTATCTTGACAAGTAGCTTCAGTCCACCCTGTCCGTCTATATGTGCGCTTGTCGGTTGGGTAAGATACTTAGAAGAGTAGCTTCAGTCCACCCTGTCTGTCTATATGTGCGCTTGTCTGTTGGGTTAGATACTTAGAAGAGTAGCTTCAGTCCACCCAGTCCGTCTATATGTGCGCTTGTCGGTTAGGTTAGATACTTAGAAGAGTAGCTTCAGTCCACCCTGTCCGTCTATATGTGCGGTTGTCGGTTAGGTTAGCTACTTAGAAGAGTAGCTTCAGTCCACTCAGTTCGTCTATATGTGCGCTTGTCGGTTGGGTTAGATACTTAGAAGAGTAGCTTCAGTCCACCCTGTCCATCTATATGTGAACTTGTCGGTTGGGTTTGATACTTAGAAGGGTAGCTTCAGTCCACCCTGTCCATCTATATGTGAACTTGTCGGTTGGGTTTGATACTTAGAAGAGTAGCTTCAGTCCACCCTGTCCATCTATATGTGAACGTGTCGGTTGGGTTAGATACTTAGAAGAGTAGCTTCAGTCCACCCTGTCCGTCTATATGTGCGCTTGTCGGTTAGGTTAGCTACTTAGAAGAGTAGCTTCAGTCCACTCAGTTCGTCTATATGTGCGCTTGTCGGTTGGGTTTGATACTTAGAAGGGTAGCTTCAGTCCACCCTGTCCATCTATATGTGAACTTGTCGGTTGGGTTTGATACTTAGAAGAGTAGCTTCAGTCCACCCTGTCCATCTATATGTGAACGTGTCGGTTGGGTTAGATACTTAGAAGAGTAGCTTCAGTCCACCCTGTCCGTCTATATGTGAACTTGTCGGTTGGGTTAGCTACTTAGAAGAGTAGCTTCAGTCCACCCTGTCCATCTATATGTGAACGTGTCGGTTGGGTTAGATATTTAGAAGAGTAGCTTCAGTCCACCCAGTCCGTCTATATGTGCGCTTGTCGGTTGGGTTAGCTACTTAGAAGAGTAGCTTCAGTCCACCCAGTCCGTCTATATGTGCGCTTGTCGGTTGGGTTAGCTACTTAGAAGAGTAGCTTCAGTCCACTCAGTTCGTCTATATGTGCGCTTGTCGGTTGGGTTAGATACTTAGAAGAGTAGCTTCAGTCCACCCTGTCCATCTATATGTGAAATTGTCGGTTAGGTTAGATACTTAGAAGAGTAGCTTCAGTCCACCCTGTCCATCTATATGTGAAATTGTCGGTTAGGTTAGATACTTAGAAGAGTAGCTTCAGTCCACCCTGTCCGTCTATATGTGCTTTTGTCGGTTGGGTTAGATTCTTAGAATAGTAGCTTCAGTCCACGCTGTCAGTCCGCTCCGTCTTATCGCTATCTGCAGTCTGATCTGGATATATAAAAGTTTAATTTGTAGTCAAAGTTTTTGCTCAAGTATCCGATCGGTCCGAAGCAAATTTATCCCCGAAATTGGCCAATCAAAAGTCATATTTGGAGCATGGAGTTCATTGTTGAGCACGGAGAATGTTTTAAGAGTTTTATAGTTTCGGACACTGATCTGGATATACAGTTATCACTAGAATCAACTTTTCCTTTTTCCAAGAATGTAAAGGGTCACTCGTTTAACCCTTATCCACATATCGACGTTTCCCGGTGCCTCTGCAGCAGACGACTTTGGAAAACATTGAGACAAATGGAAAAATTGTTCATGATGAGTATTTTTATTTCGAGACAGAGTGTTCAACTATGTAACATAATGAGGTTACCACATAATGATACTTTCATTTATGTATTTTTTTTCTTCATATTTTGGCATTGTGGTTTTCAACATCGTCAACTGCAGATTGATTGCATACTGGAAAGGGTTAAACGTATTTGATACGGTTAATCTCAATGCATGCAAAATCATCGATGACAACTGAGATTGGCCAACCGTAAGAAAAAAACTGCATATATTGAATATGGGCCTTATTATAACCCTTCCGTCAGTAGAAATATTCCATTTTCAACATTGAGCGACTCTGTTTTGTTCATGTAAAAAGATTTTTTGGAAAAGTACTTTTACTAACAGGCAAACAATGCTGATTTAACTCTTTCCCTCATAAAGACGCTTTCTGACGCCTCTGCATCAGACGGCTTTTTGAAAACATAGTGACAAAAGAAGTATTTGCACAAAACGTGCAATTTCTCCTTTTGGCACAATGTTTTCCACTTTGTGTCATAGGTTATCCATCTAATTATGGAGATTTTCTATTTTTTGACAAAATACGTTCAAAGTCGTCTGCTGCAGAATTGTCGTATGAGGGAAAAGGGTTAAGGCTAGATAGCTCCTTACCAGCTGAGCTGACTCGCCTAAATATGGATTATTTGCAAAAACCTCAATGTTGCAATTAATGCTGAAAGAGTTAAGAAAAATTGCTGTTATCTACAATGGATATTATTACATATCTGTGGTAACAAACGCCCAATGCCTTTGTTAGTCTGGATGCAGGATAACATCTTGAATCAAGAGTTTCTATTCAACGAATGTAACCTGAGTCGTAACTATGTTCACATATAATCATACGTCGTACAAATATATGTGTCTCTTTAAAAAGAAAAAGTATAAACTTGGTGTCAATTACATCCAATCGTGTATGTTTTTTCTATGAAAGTAGTAACAAGTTTGATGAAAATACATGGACCTTACATCTATAGTAATATGTACCATTGATGAAAGGTCAACATTAGGTCAGTATACTCGAGCGATACTTACATCAGAAGTCTTATTCGTGGAAGACAGTGGTACAGAGGTAGAGCGTCGGCCTCTTGTACCAAAGGTCCCGGGTTGGAATCCCGTGATGAGCGGGTTCTGCCTTTGGGATTTTTCCACACAAAAGGCGCGAGTACTGGTTATGTTTCCAGGAAGCAGACATCGATCGTGATTAATATAAGCTTAAAGCTTGTTTCGCAATCGATGTAAAATAAATAAGTTTAAACTTCATTGTGGCTACGTTATAATTTCTGATGCAATTAAAAAAATATGGAACTCATTACAGACTGAAATCTTGAATCAAACGGTTTTACTAAACAATTGAAACCAAAATCAAACCTCAGTGCACATATAATCATATGACGTACATGAAGAAGTATTCCTTGAGAAAGAAACTATAACTCATGTTCTTCATAAAGGAACCTGTTAACAAAGACAATATTGGTCCCATGGCCTTTGACGACGACAGATGACGAATAATTAAAACAAAGACATTGGCAGTGTTGACAATTTTGTTTGTTTGTACGTTGTTTTACGCCGCGCTTCCAACAATTTGTTCAGTTATATCACGGCGTTTCCTGCGTAAATTACCAGTACTTTTAGTCTATCTACCCTGACACCAGAGATTCGGTCGTCAGCAATCCTGAGTGCAAAGGACGAAAAGCCATTACCACCATTTTTAAAGTATTTGGTACGGCCCGGCCCGGCCGGGGATTCTACACGCAACATCTCACACGCGAGGCAGACTACCCCAATCAGGCGGGCAAGGACAAAGCAAAGACAGAGATCTGCATGAACTTTCACAGAGCTTGATCTATGATTCACAGTTCACAATACACAGAAACGAACGGACAAACATATGTTTCAATTCATAGAGGTCAATTAACTCTTTCAGAGCCAATTTCGATATTGAAGCTTTTGCAAACAACACAGATTCATATGGGTGAGCTCGTGACGAGCAGTCTCACCTGATCCCAGTATTGTTTGCCTTTTAGTTATCAAAAATATACCAACACGTTTTATTACTGTAGGGAATTTGGCACTGGAGGGGTTAAACTTAAAGCTACAGCCGAATCCGACTTAGTGTACATGTACCTATAAAAGAAAACACACACTAAGAGCGTGATTTTGTATAGTGATACATCTGTTGATATCTGCATCCAATCGCAAACAAAACATTTAACATGTTTTACAAAGGTATGTCAAAATGTAGACACCCACGGACTGTTGGAAAAAGTGATTTAAATACTTACAATAAGAATTTGGATGCAAAGCATCAAAGACGCCGGCTAAATGTCCCTTTATTTTTTAAAAAAAAGGCCAAGATGTGCCTATATTGCTTACCTGGCTACCATAGCCTATATAAAAAGGTTACCAAGAGCAGAAAGGGTCAATATTGACGTAGTGATTAAACGTTTTATATGCTACGATCTATGTGGTATTCAGCATGTGAAGTTTAGTCGTGAAACCATTTGGTTTACGGTTTGCTTAACATTCACTGCAAATATAATGTGTCAAACAAGCTGAAGTTTCTCAAGTTTTCTTTACCAATTAACTGTTTTAAATCCTCAAACTAGATCCATTAGATAAAAAAAAAAAACATAGGTGCTTAAATATTAACATATATTAAGGGTATATTGCCTCTAGTTATAAGTTAAGAGTGACACAGTCTTTGGAAGGAGAGGGGGAAGTCTATTCTCCTCCCAGTTAAGCAGAAATATGATAGCAAAAACGGGAGTATATAAACAAAGAATACGAAGTAATTAAAAACAAATTATGATCAAGATTGAGCATTATGAAAGTTCACATTTATTGTCAACATATATATATCAAGAAATATTAAGTCTGTTTTGTTTGTTTGTATTGTCACTTTAATCGTTTTGAACATGCCATTCGAAAACTGAAAAATTAACAAAAGAGAATGGTCAAGTTAGTTCCCCAAGAGCAAAGAGCAAAACCCAGTTGGTAGGAATCGTTCATCTCGAACGAAACATGAAAGAACGGGTACGAATCCAATGAAATTTAGAAATCGGATGAAATCGTGAAAGTACACCTTGTCGTCTATTAAATAAAAATGATAAAACATGCTGCATTTACAAATAATAGAACGGGTCACGTTACGACCCTTCCTATTGCATAGTTAGGTTAACGTTGTTTTTACAGTTTCTAGAATTATGCTGTAATATGTAGTAATTAAAATGAATTATCATTGATTGTTTAAAGATTACCCATTGATTTAAAAATCTCAATATTGTAAATAGGCAATAACATCGCCAGAAACTTTTTTATGAGCCTAGGAAGTTGGGGGAAAGATATTGAATATCAATTAAATGTGTCTAAAGTTTTTTAATAACGGTAGAAGACATACGTACTTTGTATCTTGCTGTTTCTTAAATCATTTTATACAATTTATTTTGTTAATAAAGGTGGTTTTTTTTTCAAATATATAACAGAGATTTTCTTAACAACAATAATGTTGGTTGCTTTCTTTTCGATTACGTCACCCCATGTTACAAAATTAAAACCTATCCCATACTGACACCGCTACGGTTATGGAAGGGAATATTCGCCAAAACTCTATGTGTCTAGATTACATTCTTATTTATAAACATTACATGATCATGTGTCTTCTTTCTTAATTGTTACATGCATGTCTCATCTCATGTGTCCTTCTTACGAGTGCATGGTGTGTGATGCTTATTGCACATTTCATGACATTCTTATTTATAAACATTACATGCTCAAGCGTCTTCTTTCTTAATTCTTACATGCATGTCTCATCTCATGTGTCCTTCTTACGAGTGCATGGTGTATGATGCTTATTGCATCTTTCTTTCTTACACTTGCATTCGTCTTGCCGTATTCTTATTAATGCCATTCGTCTAAGTCATATTATGTCACCAGGTGGCGCTTTAAATTAAATTCTTATTCCAGGGAGATAACCGCGTATGAACGAAATATATCCCACATTTTATAATTGATCCCCCAAGTCACTACTCTTCAAAATAGAGGTAACCGGTGTTTAGGTATATTTGTCACCACGCTCTTTTTTAATAAAGACAACTAACAATCGAACTAATAGCCTTGTATGGGTGTGAGCTATGGAGTAATATAACAAGTTGCGACGTACTCAAGCTCAACCGTTTGCAACATTTTTTTGTAAAAACTATTCAGGGATTTAATATCAGAACAAGGTCTGATATGTGCGAATCAATGCTTGGAATTAAGCGAATCAAATCATTGATTGACAAAAAGAAGTTAATATTCCTGCACACAATATTGAGCCTTGAGAATAGCCCTCTTTGCAAAAGGATTTTCATGAGAAAATATATGCAATTCGTATATAACCCGACAAAATCAATACGTGGTTACATTCCAGATATATGTTCATTGTTGAATAAATACAACTTGAATTTTCTTATGAATATGTATGTAAATGACGGTTGCTTCCTGCCACATAAACCAGTATGGAAGCAATGTATCAATAATGCTGTTGACCAGTTGGAAACAAATGAGTGGTTAATGAGGATGCAATCGACTGATTTCGTCAGGTTCAGTCGATTACATACATCAATCACTGCCTGCAACCTGTATAATCTCTATGGTACAAGAATAGCTGCACATAACATAGCCTTTATGGCTAAATTGTGGGTGACTGTTGCTTCAGAAAAACCTTCGTCATGTGATTTGTGTGGCCGTTTACATTTAGATGTTATCAAACATAGAATAACGGATGTAGCGCAACATATGATAAGAAACGATTATTTCTTAGTGGCATATACACCAATATTGGCCATGAAGTATATACTGAGCTAGTGCTTGCAACCAGTGAAACGTTTTTGATGATGGTTTTAGGTGCAAGCCCTACATCAGTCACCACTGATTCAGAGTATTACTTTCGCTGCGAAGCGATATTATTCGCATACAAATGTTTCAACGGCCCATTTTAGAAGACACAATGACTCTGTGTATGTGTGAATACGTGGGTATATGTGTATATGTGTGTATGAATATGTATATGTATATGTATGTGTATATATGTATGTATGTAAATATATGCATATATACATATTGTGACTATTAACAATCTGTGTACTATAATGTAAAGATTGATATTCAATTTCCATATCATTTTATGTTTAGAAACTAGTCCAATTACTTGTTGTTAACAGTTGATATAATGAATGTATTCAATTAATCTCCGAACGGAGGAAATAAAGAGAATGAATGAATGAATGAATACTACTACTACTGCTACTACTGCTACTACTACTACTACTACTACTACTACTACTACTACTACTACTACTACTACTACTACTACTACTATTACTACTACTACTACTATTACTACTACTACTACTACTAATACTACTGCTACTACTACTACTACTACTACTTATACTACTACTACTACTACTACTACTACTACTACTACTACTACTGCTACTGCTACTACTACTACTACTTCTACTACTACTACTGATACTACCAAAAGTATTACTACTACTACTACTACTACCACGACTATTACTACTACTACTACTACTACTACTACTACTACTACTACTACTACTACTACTAGTACTACTTCTACTACTACTACTACTACTACTACTACTTCTACTACTACTACTACTACTACTACTACTACAAGTATTACTACTACTACGTCTGCTACTACGACTGCTACTACGAATGCTACTACTACTACCAATACTACTTATACCTTGTTACAACAAGGTTTGGATATACTTGAAGAATATTGTGATAGATGGAAACTTCAAGTTAATGTAAATAAAAATAAAGTATTAATTTCCAGAAAGGGTAGTATGGCAACATATGAAGTTAAAGTGTAAAGAAGAAAGTCTAGAAATGTTGATAAGTTCAAGTCGACAGACATCCGTTCAAGAATCAGCAAAATTAATATACGGATTTTCGAAGTTACTACGTTCCTAACAACACAGGCAGCTCCGCCGAAACAAATAGTTCCAAGGCGGAACAAATAGTTCAAAGAGCAGTAGTTTTCGCTTCGTCATTCATTTGTGCTGAACTATCCCAGGGTAGATTTGCCACGTCAACTGAAAACCATCCTCCTGAAATCAAAGACAGTTGCATTCAAATTGAAAATTGTTGTTGTCCTTTTTCTTTATATGTCATTGTTTTTCTCCTGTCGAGTCATAGATGCTTGTGTGACTAGATGGCGAACAAGGACGAACCTGATCAGGCTGCGGAGGCTTATATAAATCTTGAAAGTCGTTTTTGTATGACCAGGTTTATTTCTGAGAAAATACACTTGTTGTAAGAATTTGCTAGTTGCAGAAAATAAGGTTCACTTATAATTAGGTCACCTTACATGCTTGCAGACACATTTTCTCGAAAGTAAGGCATGTTTACGCATCTGAAGCAAACGGCTTTCGAACGCATTGTAATGAAAGTAGAAATTCCTTCAAATTATGCTTTTACTTTGATGTTTTCAACTCCATTCATCCAAATGTATTTCCAGTGTTTCATTAGAAACTATTCCACAGAACTCCCCCTTGGAAGTTTGACAAACAAAATTAATATTGATGTAGTTATTGCATATTGTTTAGGACGGTTTTTTGTTGGCTCTCATATAATAAAATGGCAAACAACACTTCAATTAAGCCTTTGCCTTATACAAAAGCTTTCTGACGCTTCTGCAGCTGACTGCATTGAACACATTGTTACATTGTTGCAATAGGATAAACTGCTCATCGTGAGCATTTTTGATGTAAGGTATGATGTTTGATCTCTATTCAATCATTAAACAATTAGTTAAAGTGATTTATCAAAAGTTTTAACCAGACTTAAACTTATCTGCTGTAGATTTGTTGTATCTTGAAAATGGTTTGGCCAGATAATAATTGATGAATCTTTGTCAAAATCTATTTTATTTCAGATTAACTTGGCCTAATGAGCAGAACTGTGTTTCACAGGCTCATATTTATCAGCAATTTATTTCCACACTATAAGGAAGAATATCCTTGGACATTTTTGGGAAACATGCATATAATATTACCGTGTGTCTGATTCCAAGATCATTTGGTATAATTGTTCGTTGAGAGACCCTCTACAAAAATCATATTGATTGGTTGATAAACATGGCTCCAATGCGGCATCAAAACAGGTTCAAAAGGGGGCGTTTCCTTTTTTACTGGTATGTATAGACTAAAAACATAGAAACTATTTCATTTCTATTAAATCAGGTGAGCGATAATGGACCGTCATGGCCCACTGCATGTTTATAGTGAACACTTTAAAATCTTCTTGTCCGAAAGCACAAATGTTTCTTGGTGACATTAATCCTTACATTAATCCTTAACTCTTTCAGCGCCGAATTGTTTAAAGTAGACTCTTCCATGTTCAAAATTGGGTGTGTCCATTTCTCAATTTATGAAAGTTTTGGACTATTTTGGTAACTAAAAGGCAAACAATGCTGATTTCAGGTGAGACAGCTCGTTACGAGCTGACTCACCTGAAATCAGCATTCTTTACAAAAACCTCAATATTGCCTGTGGCGCTGAAAGAGTTAACAGAATACGTCGAAAAACATGGTCGTCACTGAGCAGGGCTATTTTCCTTATATGTTTGATATAATCACGTTTAGCACAAATATTGCTTGAGTGACTCTATACCAAGATTATTCGCATTATTCTGATCTTTTAAAAACCTGTGGTCCAAGGGGGCGTGTTAAGTTATCCTAGTATGTATATACATCTCAATTTTGGTTGAAATCTTCTTGTCAAAAGGAATGAACCAGATTTGAAAGAAAAATTGGCACAGATGTTCATCGGGCGTCTTTTCAACAATATTGTTGAATTTATTCCGATCCGTTGAAAAAAATATAGACACCAGGGGTATTCGCGGTTTTTTTGTCGCCCAGATATGACATAAATAATATGTAATCTCATTTGGAAATGTATATTAGGCATTCACGATAAAATGCACCTTTCATCTCTGGCATTTACAATTAAAATGCGTACGACTGAGAACATCGACACAAGTACGCAATACTGGTGTGATTTGGCCTACCTAATATGTATGGCCAGTGCTTGAACTCAGAGCTGCAGATAATGAGCAGTATACGGCACTTTTCCTCAAAATATCTCTCTAAAAGTCCATCCGAACCCTATGATGTGGGTAATCAAAAGAATCGTCACAGTACCAACAACATAGGGTTAGAGGGTCGAATAAGGATAAAAATAAAAAGTGTACTTTACGCAGAGTCCACAATGTTGGTTTTCTCGTGGGACGGCTCATATATTTTCTGGAATGAATTGCGTCCAATATCTGCAGTGATGAGACTTGTGAAAGCTAAATAGTTGTATGTAATTAAAAGGCATTAAGAACGAACCCTGCCCTTTAAGGAATGAATAATCAAAAACGAACACAAATACAAATATTTTGCCAGAATTTTATGGATCATGATTGCAGATACATTTGTTATCCTGGCAATGCACATTATCTTTATGATTGCATGTGATGTTCCCACAGTCCGTAACGAAAACACAAGCTGAAATGAGATAAATTGATTGATTTTAGTTAAGCGCCATTTTCAACAACGTTTTCAGCTAATTCACGACAAATAAAAAATACCTTTATTCCTCTCAATTCTCCAAACAGAATACATGTACATGATAAAAATACATAGTCGACGAGGAGAAAAAACACAAAAAGCTGTGAATATGGTGACAAAAACCTTTTTAAACAATTAGTCATAGATTGTCCATTCAATTATAGAGAGTTTCTATTTGTTGACAAAATATGTTCTAATTCGTCTGTTGCAGAATTGTCGTATGAGGGAAAATGGATAAAGCAGTATAGAGTCCAAGTTTACCATAAATTGATGTATTGTTTGGTGTTTTACGCCGCATTCAACAGTTTGTCAGTTGTATCACGGCGTTTCCTGGGTCAGTTACCCGTACTATCCTTGCACCAGCTAGTCAGTCGTAATGTAACCCCGGGATTCCTGAGCGTCAAGTTGGGCAGCCATTAATACCGGATGATATTATCATTTCTAAGGTAGTTTGTATCAACCGACCGGAGATCGAACCAACGACCTCCCGCACCCGAGGCGGACGCTCTACCACTACAACACCGAGGCGGACGCTCTACCACTACAACACCGAGGCGGACGCTCTACCACTACAACACCGAGGCGGACGCTCTATCACTACAACACCGGTGCAGTCAAGTTTACTATTAAGGGTTGTTTTTCCAAGAGCACATTCAAAACCTAGTTTACGTCTCTAATGAACCTTGTCATTTCCTTTATTCTAGTTGGGTGTTCTAGTGTATATCTAGTGTCTATGTATATACATGTAACATTACATTGCACTTGAACTCCTCGGTTATTTTCTATTTCGACCATTTACACATCTGTCATAGATGACTTTAGACACTTTCCGTATTTTTCATAATACGTATTATACAGTGATTGCGCTAACTTTTTGAAACAAGAACTCCTGACTTCCTTGAACTGGATTTTGGAAAGTCCTGGTCAAAGTTCTTGGAAGACCCAGATGCCGAACTGGCTTTGCCGCAACTTGAACATTCTATTTTGTTTTCCTTTGTTTTGCTTTTGATAATTATTACAGTTTTTGTTATAAAACACAGATGTTGCTATTTTGTTATTAATGATATAATTTCAGTTTTTTATTATAACACTTTTAAAGCAGTAAATTTGTGTATGTGAACTATTATAATTCTTCTAGAGTCTCTTGTCATTATCTATTTTTAACCTGTATTCTTTTTTTCTCAAAAAGATCAATCGTATAACGTATAATGATTATACTCACATTTTGGGATAGTCGCACATGTACACTGATGGTGTTCGCATGCCAGTTCCAAACCGTCTCCACAGCCCGTGCTGCTGTTACATGCTATATCGGGACTTATCGCGTCTCCGCATTCAGTAGAATAGACCGCAACTGAAACAAGCATACATTTTTACGCCGTTTTCAACATTATTTCAGTTATATCAAGGCGACAGTTCGCTCATTCATGATCCCTGGGTAAACAAACCAGTAATAGGTTAGAAAATGTGCCTTACCCAAGGCCACGCCACCATGACCGTCGTCCCGCGACTGGGGATCGAATCGGGGAAGCCCGATTTCAAATTGCCGACACTAACCACTTGAAAACGGCGAATTCCTGAAACACACAGAAAGAGTAACGTTCCAGAGCTATGATTTAATCCTTCTAAAGGCAGTTAAAGGATTTTGCAAACATTGCACATTTCAGGTGAGACAGCTAATAACAAGCTTTCTCTCCTGAAATCTGCATTTATTTCCCACTTAGACAGTATTTGTTAGCAAATATCCTGTTGTACGAAAAATGAAGTGGTCCAATTTTCACCATGGAAGAGTCGACTTTGTGAATTTCGGCTGGGTATGAGTTAACCGTTTACCCGACTCGGACTGACACCAAGGGGAAACTGTGTACTTGAAGTAATTGTTGTTCTTAAGCTGGAATGAAGTTAGGGTGAAGTTTTTATATTCTAAATGTGTGTTTGATCTCTGATAATCATACCCAACTACACAGTTGTTTTAATACATAATGAGTGTGTGTAGACCCACTGTGACCAGCGTCATTCGTATTTAACCAATGGGCTAACAGTCTATGTGGAAAAGCCGCCAGTTTCTTGGAAAGTATGTTGTGTGGAGTACTTAGAAAGCCTGGAAACACATTATTAGGTGAACTGACCGCAGTGATAGGAACGAACAGTTGTTGTAAACGGCGTTAAACTTCAATCAATCAATCAATCAATCAATTGATCGACTTCGAGTCATCCCGTTATCCACGGCGTTCAACTCAAATAAATAAATCAATCAATCAATATATCAATCAATCAATCAATCAATCAATCAATAAATCAATCGACTTCGAGTCATCACGTTATCCACGGCGTTCAACTCAAATAAATCAATCAATAGATCAATAAATCAATCAACCAATGAATCAATTTCGAGTCATCCAGTGTCCACGGCGTTCAACTCAAATCAATCAATCAATAAATATATCAATCAATCAATTAATCAATCAATCAATTAATCAATCAATCAATCGACTTCGAGTCATCCCGTGTCCACGGCGTTCAACTCAAATCAATCGATTGTTTGATTGATTGGGGATTTTTAACAATTTCTCAGTTATATCACTGCGGCCAGTTCACCTACGCATGCATTTCCTGGTTTTCTCGCACCAGTACTCCACACAACAATCTTTCCAAGCAACTGGCTGCTTTTCCACATAGACTTAGCCCATTGGTGGAAGACGAATGACGCATGTCGCATTGACTTTTGTCAATCCTCGGAAAGAAAGTTGGCCGAGTCGGGATTCGAACTCACAACCTCTAGATTGACAGCCTGCGTCGCTACCGACTGAGCTACTGGGGCTCGGCTTAATCAATTAATCAATCAATTAATTAATCGACTTCGAGTCATCCCGTGTCCACCGTAGTAATCCGCGACGTTCAACTCCAATCAATCATTCGAAAACAAAATCAATCAATCGATCAACAAATTAATAAATCAATCCACGGCATTCCACTCCAATCAATCAATCATCACCAACGTTGCAATACATGGTTTTAAATTACTTACCGACCAGCGCGCAGATAGCGAGACAAACAGCAATACAAGTCTTCATCCTCTTCAGTCTGTTGTTAATTAAAGACAGCGCCCGCGGTCCTTAAAATCACGGAATTATAGCTGTGTCGCGACACTACAAAATTTACATCGCTATTCGCAAAGGCGTTCTGCAGAGAAGCCGACCGCAGATAATAATTTGTAAAAAGCGTCTCCTGTAATCGATACGATTACGCAGCCATTAATAAAGCACTTATAAATATTCTTATGAATAAGACTTTTGATTATCACGGACCGATCCGAGTATTCGCAACGCAGGCTGACATAGGGTATGTTTTATCATGCCCGGCTCGTTTTATCTTATCGTAACCCTTACACTCTTACATCATTGAATTACTGAAACCGGTTGCATCGACGTTGCTTTTTATACTCGTTCATATAATATATATATGCACTAGTGTACTAGATATGCATGACGATGGGTAAGCAGGGAACTGTATAGACCATGCTGAGACCGCACGAATTTACCTGCAGATCTCGGTCCACATCGATAGCATTTAAAATGACGCATACTTGGAAAAGCAAATGTTGTTTAAAATTGCATACAACGGGTAAAGGGTTAGATCGTGATTCGTGTAGGCTGTTAGGAAGTCAAAATCACACGTTTGACCGCGACCTCCTTGTCTCATATCTTGAAGGCGGTACAATTGTCGTTGTTTTACTGGCTCCGTTTTGTTTTATAGGGATTGTATGCCGCTTCCAAGATGATTTCAGTTATATCACGGCGGCATTTTACGTATTCATGATCCCTGGGTAAAAAAAAAACCAGTACTAGGCCAGAAAATGGGCCTTGCCCAAGAGCACTTAACCATGACTGTCGTGCCTACTGGCTCCGTGGTTAAGTGGTTAGCACGTCCGCCCATTGAGCGGGGCTGCAGGGATTGAACCCCGATGGTGTCCATACAAAATACTTTAAAGACTGAATAAATGGCTTCCAACCAGTCGGGGCTTAGGTTGAGGCGGGGATGGAATTAATTTTACTCGCGTCAAAATAAACAATACCGGTATGAGTGATCAATTACCAATGAATAAACAATACCAGTATGACTGATCAATTACCAATGAATAAACAATACCGGTATGACTGATCAATTACCAATGAATAAACAATACCGGTATGACTGATGAATTATCAATGAATAATCAATACTGGTATTACTAATGAACTATAGTGAATGAACAATACCGGTATGACTGATCAATTACAGTGAATAAACAATACCGGTATGACTGATCAATTACCAATGAATAATCAATACCGGTATGACTGATCAATTACCAATGAATAATCAATACCAGTATGACTGATCAATTACCAATGAATAAACAATACTGGTATGACTGATCAATTACCAATGAATAAACAATACCGGTATGACTGATCAATTACCAATGAATAAATAATACTGGTATAACTGATCAATTATAGTGAATAAACAATACCGGTATGACTGATCAATTACCAATGAATAAAAAATACCGGTATGACTGATCAATTACAATCAATGAATAAACAATACCGGTATGACTGATCAATTACCAATGAATAAACAATACCGGTATGACTGATCAATTACCAATGAATAAACAATACTGGTATAACTGATCAATTACAGTGAATAAAAAAAAAAGGTATGACTGATCAATTACCAATGAATAAACAATACTGGTATTACTGATCAATTACAAATGAATAAATAATACCGGTATGACTGATGAATTATCAATGAATAATCAATACTGGTATGACTGATGCATTATAGTGAATGAACAATACCGGTATTGCAATACGCTTTTGAAACATATTTACATAACTTTCGCACATGACGTTTCATTAAAACTTTAAACTTTATGTATCTCGATTCCCTGTTTAGATTTCAAAATCGACTTTTCCAAAATGGCATCATTGGTTCCGTTTAAAGGCGAGATTCTCACAACAGAACATCATGTGTTGTGGCGAACACATCATTCCAATGGACTTACAATCTACGGAGGACCCGGCGACTTTCTTTTCTAAAGGTGTCATCATCTTATCAAGTGATCAGAAATTTAGCCTATCTTTAATTTTCCTATGATTTTGTCGAAGTACAGGAGGCACGTTTACGTGTTGGGTTCTGAATGCATATGTATGCGTATAGAGAGGACTCATGCGAGTCTCCACTGTCCTTCCACATGTTAGTAGGTCCTAGATCCATGTCTGGACAAACGATAGAACTGTAGCCCTTTAATCCTAACATGTTAGTCAGTCCTAGATACATCTCTGGACAAAATATAGAACTGTAGCCCTTTTATCCTTCCACATGTTAGTAAGTCCTAGATCCATCTCTGGACAAAATATAGAACTGTAGCGCTTTTATCCTTACACATGTTAGTAAGTCCTAGAAACATCTCTGGACAAAAGATAGAATTGTAGCCCTTTAATCTGTACACATGTTAGTAAGTCCTAGATACATCTCTGGACAAAAGCTTAGGCTGATCTGGGTCGATACTTTACGCAGAGGCCATAATGTTATCTTTCTCGTGAGACGGCTCATTTCAGTTATATCACGACATTTCATTGGTAACTAATCAGTCATACCGGTATTGTTTATTCATTGGCAATTGATCAGTCATACCGGTATTGTTTATTCATTGGCAATTGATCAGTCATACCGGTATTGTTTATTCATTGGTAATTGATCAGTCATACCGGTATTGTTTATTCATTGGTAATTGATCAGTCATACCGGTATTGTTTATTCATTGGTAATTGATCAGTCATACCGGTATTGTTTATTCATTGGCAATTGATCAGTCATACCGGTATTGTTTATTCATTGGCAATTGATCAGTCATACCGGTATTGTTTATTCATTGGTAACTAATCAGTCATACAGGTATTGTTTATTCATTGGCAATTGATCAGTCATACCGGTATTGTTTATTCATTGGCAATTGATCAGTCATACCGGTATTGTTTATTCATTGGTAATTGATCAGTCATACCGGTATTGTTTATTCATTGGCAATTGATCAGTCATACCGGTATTGTTTATTCATTGGCAATTGATCAGTCATACCGGTATTGTTTATTCATTGGCAATTGATCAGTCATACCGGTATTGTTTATTCATTGGTAATTGATCAGTCATACCGGTATTGTTTATTCATTGGCAATTGATCAGTCATACCGGTATTGTTTATTCATTGGTAATTGATCAGTCATACCAGTATTGTTTATTCATTGGTAATTGATCAGTCATACCGGTATTGTTTATTCATTGGTTATTGATCAGTCATACAGGTATTGTTTATTCATTGGTTTTTGATCAGTTATACCAGTATTGTTTATTCATTGGTAATTGATCAGTTATACCAGTATTGTTTATTCATTGGTAATTGATCAGTCATACCGGTATTGTTTATTCATTGATAATTCATCAGTCATACCGGTATTGTTTATTCATTGATAATTCATCAGTCATACCGGTATTGTTTATTCATTGGTAATTCATCAGTCATACCGGTATAGTTTATTCATTGGTAACTGATCAGTCATACCGGTAGTGTTTATTCACTGTAATTGATCAGTCATACTGGTATTGTTCATTCACTATAATTCATCAGTCATACCAGTATTGATTATTCATTGATAATTCATCAGTCATACCGGTATTGTTTATTCATTGGTAATTGATCAGTTATACCAGTATTGATTATTCCCTCTAATTGATCAGTCATACCGGTCTTGTTTATTCATTGGTAATTGATCAGTCATACCGGTATTATTCATTGGTAATTGATCAGTCATACCAGTATTGTTTATTCATTGGTAATTGATCAGTCATGCCGGTATTGTTTATTCATTGGTAATTGATCAGTCATACCAGTATGGTTTATTCATTGGTAATTGATCAGTCATACTGGTATTGTTCATTCACTATAATTCATCAGTCATACCAGTATTGATTATTCATTGATAATTCCGGTAATTTTTACTATTGGTAATTGATCAGTTATACCAGTATTGTTTATTCATTGGTAATTGATCAGTCATACCGGTATTGTTTATTCATTGGTAATTGATCAGTCATACCAGTATTGTTTATTCATTGGTAATTGATCAGTCATACCGGTATTGTTTATTCATTGGTTATTGATCAGTCATACAGGTATTGTTTATTCATTGGTTTTTGATCAGTTATACCAGTATTGTTTATTCATTGGTAATTGATCAGTTATACCAGTATTGTTTATTCATTGGTAATTGATCAGTCATACCGGTATTGTTTATTCATTGATAATTCATCAGTCATACCGGTATTGTTTATTCATTGATAATTCATCAGTCATACCGGTATTGTTTATTCATTGGTAATTCATCAGTCATACCGGTATAGTTTATTCATTGGTAACTGATCAGTCATACCGGTAGTGTTTATTCACTGTAATTGATCAGTCATACTGGTATTGTTCATTCACTATAATTCATCAGTCATACCAGTATTGATTATTCATTGATAATTCATCAGTCATACCGGTATTGTTTATTCATTGGTAATTGATCAGTTATACCAGTATTGATTATTCCCTCTAATTGATCAGTCATACCGGTCTTGTTTATTCATTGGTAATTGATCAGTCATACCGGTATTATTCATTGGTAATTGATCAGTCATACCAGTATTGTTTATTCATTGGTAATTGATCAGTCATGCCGGTATTGTTTATTCATTGGTAATTGATCAGTCATACCAGTATGGTTTATTCATTGGTAATTGATCAGTCATACTGGTATTGTTCATTCACTATAATTCATCAGTCATACCAGTATTGATTATTCATTGATAATTCCGGTATTTTTTACTATTGGTAATTGATCAGTTATACCAGTATTGTTTATTCATTGGTAATTGAAAATTATTCTAATTGGAAAAGTCGATTTTGAAATCTAAACAGGGAATCGAGATACATAAAGTTTAAAGTTTTAATGAAACGTCATGTGCGAAAGTTATGTAAATATGTTTCAAAAGCGTATTGCAATAGGAGGAGATTCATATTTACTCACCAATCAGAGACTGAGAATGAAAGCAGTATATATAAATTAAGTGTCGGCGAAGTAAATTACTTTGGGGAGGGATATAAATAGTAGATACACTTATATAAAGCTCGTGTTTGATGGATCAAACTATAAAGGCATTTCTTACTATTTATATATGTATTCTTTTCAAACATAAGTATAACGATATATCACGATAGTTCCATCTCATGTGAGATATATAGGATCCATCATGAGTTTTCTTTGGAGATCAAGATTTCTTAAATGAGTCTAGAAAAAGACGGTTATTAACCGATCCTCTTGGCGAGGTTAATAACTCTCTTTTTCGAGACGAATTTAAGAAATCTTCTCCAAAGTAAAACGAGTGATGGATTCTTTTTATCACCTAAACAGTGTGTTTTAATGAAAAATATTGACAACATCAAAACAAAGACCGAATAACATATTCTTCATAAGAACTTGTGATTCACCGCATAAAAAAGTAGTCCTCATCATTTTTGAATAAGAAGAAGAAAAAAAAAATGTTTTAAACAATTAAGACTCGTTATTTATTCAAAATAACGTATTATTGCATTTTTCAATGTGTAAAATTTAACAACTTAACAATAAACATAATAAAGATAAAGGTCAAAATGACGTCATCAGTAGTCGCGTGTATGACGTGTATTTGATATCACACATGTTGGATATCGTTGTTCCGTGATTTGTTCTCAACTTGAAAATAAGGGTATTTATGTGATAAAATAAGAAGTTACTTATCATCACTCTAGGCCATTTGTTATGGTCTAATGGTCACTATTTTAACGACTTTCAAATCGACGTCCGAAAATGCTTATGTTTAGGCTGGTCTATTTTCCTTTCTAGTTCGCTTTCAACCCATCGTTTGACTCGCTGCACCGAGTATATAGACTTCATGAACCACCAACTGATAAGAATACATGAACTTACGTACATACACATCGAGGTCTTGGTGTGAAACGGTTGTAACTAAAATTTGTACTTTTGTTACTAAGGTTAAAGTCTTTATAAGCGTTTAATCATTTTTCTTGGTAAACAATGAAAATTAAATTGCCACTGCTCGTTTCGAGCAATGGCACCTTAACTTGCATTGATAACAAAGGGGTCAAAATTGCCCCTAAACCAGGGTTTTTAAAATAGGTTATTAGTTACAACCGTTTCACACCAAGCCCTCGACATAACCTTTATATATGGTGACAAATAGGCCCATGAGGAAATAATTAGAAGTATATCAAAATTGAAAAAGGGAAAGGCACATTGTAAGGATGATATAGGGGCGAGATTCTATAAGAAAACATGTTTTGAAATGATGCCATTTAAAAACGTTTTATTTAAGGATGTTTTAAATAGTGGTAATTTTCCTGAAATCTGGACTGAATGTCTGATTATACCTTTGAATAACTCTGAGCAAGTAATGACACCATCTAATTATAGGGGTATTGAGCTGCTGAATACTATGTATAAAAGTGTTTCGTCGTATAGTAACTGAGCGGCTGAACTGTTGGGCCAATGAACTTAATAGTATACACGAAGCTCAAGCTGGTTATTCTAAAGTTGATAACATATTCTGTCTACAGAGTTTTATACAAATGTATACATCTAATCCTGGTGGTCGCTTTATGTATTATATGTAGACTTTCAAAAGGCACTTGATTCCGTAAATCATTTTAATCTCTTTTCGTAGTTAGTACGTAAGGGTCTTGATGGTAAGATATTACATGTGCTATTATCTTCATAGTAAAACAATTTGACTGATTGTGGTTTAACGCTGTTTTAACAATTTCTCAGTCATATCACGGCGGCCAGTTCAACTACTGATGTGTTTCCTGGTTTTCTCACACCAGTACTCCACACAACAATCTTGCCAAGCAACTGGCTGCTTTTCCACATAGACTTAGCCCATTGGTGGAAGACGAATGACGCCTGTCGCAATGACTTTTGTCAAACGTCGGATATAAAACAAGGGCGCAAATTAAGATTGACTGCAACCGCATCTCTGAGTTATTTTCCTGCAACATGGGAACAATTCAGGGGGATTTATGTTTCTCCACTGACATTTAGTATTTATATTAATGATCTGGTTACAGACCTTAGAGAAAAATGCAGAATTGGCTTACTTGTCACAAATTACTTTCCAGAAATATACGGTCTCCTTTTCGCAGACTGTGTGGCAAATTGCGCAGACACCACACACCATCTACTACAGCAAAGTTATGTTATTTCCCAGTACTGCATCGATTCTGGCATAAGCGTGAACTTAACAACACTGAAAATTGTGGTATTTAGAAATGGCGGACCTTTAAGAAATTACGAAAATGGAAATGGAATGATGAAATTGTAAATTTGATAAGTATATGGGTCCTTTATTCAGCCCTACACGGTCATGGCACTTGGCAAAGACAAAACTATGTGCACACAGTAGGAAATAAACGCTTTCAGTATAGTTTTGGTAACTCTAAACATCTTGAAATATTCAAATCATTTGACAGTATGGTTGTTCTTATCCTGACATACGGTTCTGAGCTATGGGGTCATTCATACTCTGATGTCGTCGAAAAGGTTCAACTAAACTTTTGTAAATTAGTTTTGGCAACTTTAAACATCTTGAAATATTCAAATAATTTGACAGTATGGTTGTTCTTATCCTGACATACGGTTCCGAGCTATGGGGTCATTCATACTCTGATGTCGTCGAAAAGGTTCAACTAAACTTTTGTAAATACTATATTTGGGTTAACCGTGCTATGAGAATGTGGAAGATATCCTGTATGTGTTATATATTTTTCAAAATTAAATATCTTTTTGGTTTCAGCACCGGTCCCTACGAAATTGTTACTTTAAAATGCTTAAAGCTATTGACGAGGTTGGAAGAGTCACATTGTCAATGATTTATTATACACGTACATGTACGGGTTTGGTAATGTCTGGATTTCTGAAGAAGTCGGTAATTGCAATATTCATTCTTATCACATAACTTGCACTCCAGGAGTGACATAAAGCAGTGACATAAATATCATATGTAACTAGTTACATAAATAGCCGACTCACAGCACGTACGTGACGTCACTTCAGTGTGACGTCACTTTAAATGACAGCATATTGTTAAAAATTGTTCTGAATTTCGGCATTTATTAAAAAATATTATTGAAAGAGAATACATCTCGATAATTGAAATGTTAATAAGTGCCTTGTTGCTAATTTTGTATAAAATCAAAAGGTTTTTGATAGGGACTACTTTTTACAGTGGAAGTATGCATTAGAACATCGGGGTGAACTTCGGTCAATGTTTATATGAGGACGAAGAAAGATCGATTTAAAGATTAAAAACAAACTTTTTAAGGTTTTATGTGATAAATAGAATCTTACATTCGTGCTTATTTGATATTGCTTTTATGAAACTCGTCAACTGAAACGAATATGACGCTCATATTATTTCAGTCGACTCGTTTCATAAAAACAATAACAAATTAGCACTCATGTAAGATCCTCTATTTATATAGTTTCAAACAGCGCATATGTTACACAAAAGTGGCATGCCAATGTATATGACTGTTCGAGATGCAATACTTATAAATATTTTAAATCCCTTCTTAATCCAAAAGTATGGACCTATCTGTCCAGCTTCGTAAGGCTCTCGCTAGATGTATATGCTCTAGTCATAAACTTGTCGAATCGGGTCGTCATCATAACATAAGCAGATAGGATCGAACATGCTTTTACTGTTTATTAACCAAAGATTATATACTTTTGGAAGATGAGTATCACTCATTTTTCATTTGTCCAAGTTTCGCAGAAGACGAATATTTAAATAGGTTCCATTTTCATTGGTATAATGGTAACAGAGAGCGCGGTTGTTTTCATTTCCTATCAGCATCTAACAATGTTGTAACGATAAGAAATGTAACTATTTTCGTTTCGAAAATAATAAAAATGGTCGACAATTTGTGATAATGATGTACCCATACGTACATGTATAACTTGCCATAAAACTCTACTGCATTTGAAATTGATTTACTATTATACATGTTTCTGTCTATACAGAGTTAATCATAGTTATCTTGAGAAAAAAATGTATATATACACATATACGTTCACATATATTATGGACACAACAAAAGTGATTTATATATTTGTATATATGTAAAAATATATAGTATGTTATATTGTGGGCCCGAGGCCTTTAATTACAATATAAAACATCTGTTTTCCGTATTTTGTATAAGAAAGTTTTTACTAATATAAAAATTATAAATGTATTTTCACACATTTTCTTATTAACAGTTTAATTCAAACATATTCCCTTTTTTCACACATTTTAATTTAATTAACAGTTTAAAGCAAATAAAAAACAATAACATGTACGTAGCTATATTTGTGAATCTTTGATATATTTCAATTTCAATTTCTTTAATACTCCCAGTTTGTACATGGACAAAAACATGAGTTAAATACAATTTAGCATTACAAACGGCGAAACAAAATGACATATATACATGACAAAATATAGAACAACCCTCTTTGTGATGTTGTTTACAAACAAGATAATAAATATATTGATCTCTGAATAGACAGATATTGATCAATATTGATTTTTATTTTAATTTTAATTTTTGAGATTAGGATGGTTAAAATAGCCAAAAATATAATTAACCGGATTTTATAAGGGTTACTGTTAAATTTCAGTCCCTCTTTTACCTCCCTATGTTTCACTCTAACGGAATTTTGGATTGGAAGAGTAAGTTCCCTTTGTAGACTTCTCTAACGGAATTTTTTTAACACGAGAATCTAGTAAAGCGTGCTTCAACGGCCTTATAACGTTATTTCTATCTATTTTTCGTGCAAGTGGATGAAGTCAGAGACATATAAACACAGAGATAAGCGACACTGGATTTTCAAGCGAAATCACGATTTAGTGAACGGGTATAGCCAAAAAATCGATAATATTGCGTAATGTGATCCGTGTATTGCAAGCGCTTTATAGAACATGAAAAGCGTCTAACGACCCCGATTTTTTCACTCGGAACACTTGTTTTACTTCGTAGGTTGTATACAATTAATACCCTGAATTCCAAGCGAAGTCTTATTTGTCCAACAAAAAATACTAGTTATATGTCTGTTGTCCCGTCAATATGTATTTACTTATCTTTGGTAGTTTAATAATGGAATACGAGAACAAATACACCATTACTTGTAAACGGGAAACATCTACTGGTCAACGTTATGTTTAGGGACCGCAGAGACATACAGAGACACAGCTTCTACTGGTTTATGCCGATTTCGTCTAATCCAATTTTGTCTACACTTTGTACACTTTATCCTGGTTCGTCTACAACCCGGTGCCATTTCGTCTACACTTAGATTTATGAGACAGACAGTCCCTAAATAAGTTGCTAACACGCTTATTCAAAAAACTGTAGACGAAATTGGATTAGATGAAATGGGATGTTACCCTTCTACTGTTCTGTTTTTTATTACCAGCATGTACTCGGCAATACAACGATTTTGCAAACATCAATGCGACTCATCGAGGTTTTGTTTTAATAAATGAATAACCAATATTGTATGGTGTACATGTCGATGTCTGTTATGTCAATTCAAAGGCCCTATTTCTTTATTAACATTTCAGGTTTGACATAATTTCCCACTTAAATACGCCTTTTGAAATAATTGAGGCATAAGGAGAAATTACTCATAATAAACAATTTCTCCTTTTGCAACACTGATTTCAATAATCATACTATCTTTTACAGATATTTTTAAAGTCGTCTGCTGCAGATTTGTTGATTGTGGGGCAGGATAATTAGAAGATGACAGACAGAGAGTATGTGTTTTCGCATATTTACATGATTGTGGCCAACTACCCCTATTCTTTGTTTAATTGTTTGAGATAAATTTGTTAATTAGAAGTTGACAGAGAGTAAATGTTTTCACACCTTTCCATTATAAAAGGGCCCATTGCTTGTGCAAAATGTTTCACAGTAATTATTACCTAATTAGCAAATTAGTCATCAATACATTTCTTCCATCTGTGGAATTTTAATTTCCTCTCGTTTGGAGTATAATTCTTCTCGGATAAACATATAAAATATTGTAAATGATGGCAAAGTACAAACAAGGAGACCTTTTCTCGTGGGATAATAATGAAAATAACTGGTGTTACACATACATATCAATGTATTTCCATTGATCACTCTGACAACATTGCAAGAAATTCTGCTTTATACGAAAAAAAACCATGAATGGGTTTTTTCGCTTATAGTTAACGGGTGTGATTTTTTTTTTTTTTTTTTTTTTTTTTTCAATAACCCATGAAGCTTTCTGAAATGAAACTGGAAAAATCCATGGGGGCCGCCATTTTGGATATGTATAAAAGGCAGACGTAAAACACAGATTAAAAATTATTGTCGTCTTTTTAATCATTTTTTTTTTAAATCGGTATTTTGGGTATGTATAAAATGAGCAGAAAAACACGGATTGAAAATTATTGTCGTCTTTTTAATCATTTTTTTTAAAATCGGTAATTATTGTCGTCTTTTTAATCATTTTTTTTTTAAATAGATATTTAAGATCATTAAAATGCTGTGTTATGTGGGAATAAACATTTGTACGAAAAGTTAAAACTAAATGGAAATCTGTAAGAAATATGTTTTCCCGTTTGTAAAAAAAACGACAGCATTAGCCTTCTACGACCGAACCTAAATTTTGACTGTATCGTAGCCAAAGAAGGACGTGACGTCATTTCCGTTACACTTCATCTTGGCCTAACGTCAATGGAGCGACGTCGTTTCCCGCAAAAAAAGTGGTATCAACATGAAAGACCCCAAATTCCTATACATTAGCTATTGCCACACTCATTCAAAGTATAATTATTTATCAAACATTGTGGCAAAAGGATAACTTTCTCATAAGGAGCAATTGTTGTTTTGGTGACAATCTTGTCCTAAATCGTCTGTTGCATAGGCCTCAGAAACTGTCTCTTATAGGGAAAGGGTTTAGCAGAAATGTGACCCCTTACATAATTTGTTCCAGTCATATTGACTGGTTGAAAAGGTAGTCGCCAGATGGCATCAGAAAAGGGCTGATCTATTTGCTTCTTTACCATAATGCAGGTGATCGATTAAGGATCATCTTGGCCCTCATGTTTTAACCTCGTTCATTATAAATGTATTCCTTGATTTTCTGAAAGTTTTTACTTTATTATTTTCTGTTCGTAATAATAGACGACAGCAATACGAATTCCAAATATGTTTTGATAATGCAAGAAACATGACATTAACATTATTATTGTCTAGTCAATTACTTATAAATCCTTTTTGTATGGCCAAAGTATGTTCTTTAATTTTTGTTTATAATTATCTTGCGTTTTTTCGTAAATAGGTAGCACCTATAGATATATTATAACAATATAATACAAGTTAATCCATTTAATGAATGTCCCAACAACTGGATTATGGTGTTTTTTTTAGATATATGTTAAAACAATGAACAATATCGGATACAAGACCAACTTAAAAAACGTAGTTTGCAAATTGTTTGGGATAAATTCATAAAGCTTATATCATTTTTTTAATTTCTCGATGGTAATTTTTTATCAATAACGACACATTCATCAGCTCTGTAACGTAATTGAGTAAATTTGATGTTTTCCCTGTTTCTATAGAGATCTTTTATTTCCAAAATAGTTTTCGGGGGAGACAAATCACGATTCTTCTCTTTTTTGGGGCTCTAGTCTTAGTCTGAAAATATAATTTACAATTAAATATTTCATATTTTAAAGTCATCTGCCACTAACAATATGTGTTCGAATTGTGCAATACTGTCTTAACCCTTTCTTATCCCTTTCCCAGTTGCAAAAAACATGCAGCAGATGGCTTTGAACACATTAAGAAAACCTCAATACATGAAAGTTCAATTACTGAAATCATTTGAAAACTTTGTTGCAAAAAGATATAATGCTTGTTTTCAAAAGTCGTTTGCTGCAGATTATGGGAAACGTTACAAGAAGACATTTTGATTTATGCGCTTTACTGTTTTGGTAAGAAAGGGTTACATCAATTGTCAATTAGATGTGGTTAAGTGTAAAGGGTTTTTAAAAAAAACAGTTGAAAGTTAACATCAAAAGCAGTAAACTTTGAACTGAAATTTAATTGAAAGATACTGGTGTTATTGTGAACATGTCAAATCAAACATCACATCTGGTACTATCGTCGATATGTCACCACCTGACACCTGGTTACCATCTGGAAACAAGTTGTATCAATTAAACCGTATCATGTTATAATGAAAAAATTGTCCTTTAGCCCCAATTTGTTCAATTTTATATTTTAGCTACTCTGGAGACAAAACATTCAACACTAAAAAGAAGAATGCATGATAAGTAAATCACTGATTTATGTAATTCACCAAACCAGGACACTTATCTATAAGTTAGATATATCTTAGGAATAATATTGTCATAGAAGAGCTGAAACTATTTCTATTCCACTAATCTATTAACATGTCTTTTCACATCAAAACAAAAATGTCGCTCACAAAATTTAAATTTAAAAAAGGAGGCGCTGTTAAAAACAGCATTTGATAAGGAATATCAGAGAAATCTTATTCATAAAACCTATGTTCCCCATTATAAATTTGAAAAATGTGTACACCGTTTCAAAGATATGTCTTCCTGACAAGACGGATTAATTCAAATTGACAAGAAACAATTGAAATTACTCATTTTGACCAATTTAAATAAAGAGACGCTCTCAAAAACAGTGCATTTGATAAGTAAAATCAGAGAAATCTAAGTCATAACACCTATGTTTCGCATTATCAATTTAAAAAAATTGTACACCGTTTTAAAGATATAAGTCTTCCTGACAATACGGATTAATTCAAATTGAAACGAAACAATTAAAATCACTCATTTTGACCAATTTAAAAAAGGAGGCGCTCTCAAAAACAGTGCCTTTGATAAGTAAAATCAGAGAAATCTTAGTCATAACACCTATGTTTCGCATTATCAATTTAAAAGAATTGTACGCATTTTCAAAGATATAAGTCTTCCTGACAAGACGGATTAATTCAAATTGACAAGAAACAATTGAAATTACTCATTTTGACCAATTTAAAAAAGAAGGCGCTCTCAAAAACAGTGCATTTGATAAGTACAATCGAAATCTTAGTAATAACACCTACGTTTCGCTTTATCAATTTTAAAAAATTGTACACCGTTTCAAAGATATAAGTCTTCCTGACAAGATAGAATAATTCAAATTGACAAAAAACAATTGAAATCACTCATTTTGACCAATTTAAAAAAGAAGGAGGCGCTCTAACGAACAGGGCATTTGATAAGTAAAATCCGAGAAATCTTAGTCATAACAGTAAACACCTATGGTTTGCATTATCAATTTGAACAAAAGTTGCACACCGTTGAAAGATATAAGTCTTCCCGACAAGACGAAATCTTTTAAATTGACACAGAATAATTGAAAAATGTAATTTATTAACATGTCTTTTTGCTCATTCTAGTGGTAGACGGTGGTATCACAATATTCCAAATCAGTATAATCTGTACTTTCACTTTCACATACAATTCTATAGAACTTCCAAATAAATGATAAACAAAATCAACCATCAAAAGTTTCCTATATTAGACCGTAAATAGGAATCGGAAGGTATGAAAATATTATTTTTATTGCTGTGAATATACATAAACAAATAGCTGTCACAATACGGAGCACTTGGCTTCACAATATTTGCAAACAAGATATTTTTTAAAACAAGTTTTCCACATAGGACTACTTCTCCTATAAATATGAATTAATAAATATCAAAAACATTAATTATTATCAAACAATTTACCTTATTTAGTTTCCTAGATGTGTAAAAACAATTTTCCACCGCTCGCTTCCTTTCACAACAAAATAAATATCGCGGTCATTTTCAGAATCCACTGTAACGTCACGTGGTTTGATCACGTGCCTTGACCAGCTCGCCGTTTGAAGGATTTTGTTCTTCGTAAGGCATTTGCAATCGCGTGTCGCTTATCTCTGTGTTTATATGTCTCTGATATAGTTTACGTTGAAGTGTTGTTATGATGATGTATAACATTGTGCATATTTAGTTTCTTGTTATTGTTTTTCTGTTATATTTGGAAATTCAACGGTGTATACCAAAGTGAACGGTAATTCGGATATTCTATTTCGCACAGCAATTAATTTGAGCAATGAATGAACAGCTTTAAAGGAATTGCCAGATAAGTGATTTCTTGTACTTTGTATACACATAATCTATATATTGTAACTAATAATTAACTTTAATTCATTTAAAATTTAATGATGTTTATCTGTTTGTTTTGGATTTTTTGTTGTGTTTATTTTTGAGTCAATGATTTTCTGACCAGTCCTAATGTTTAAGTAAATCATTGTATTACACTTGTTTAATATATCTATGTAATAACAGTTTTTGTCCAATGCAAATGTAATTTTTAGTTATTTTTATGTTTATAATTGATGACCTGATTCTTTGTGAGATTTTTATTTATTTCAGGAGAAGACTGGATGAAAGAAAATATCAACAATCTGTTCTCGAAGAAAAAGTAGCAGTTAACTCACACAGCATGATACTCATGGTAAGTGAGCATATTAGCATTTATCGTTATAAAACAGTTAAAGATAAAATGTTTATCTACTGCAAATTACAGTAATCATACACATAACACTGATAATAGTGTATAGCATTGAATACATAACTACAAAGTGCCTATGTGTAATATTACATTTTCTTATGTACATGTTCCTTCCCGGAATAACATAGATTATATAAATTTTGCTAATTAATGTAATACATTGAAACACTACAACAATTTTTTTACTACAATACAATTTCATAATAAACATCATGACACATTGTGAGGTAAACATGATTTCTGCCACTTATGAGTTACATGTGCAGACAGATATATCTATATGCATATTGTTTGATTGTGATAACTGATAAAGTTATAATTTATTACTAATATGTGTGACTTATTATTACTGTACCAATGAAAATTTGATATTTCTTTTTTTCCGAAAAAGTTTTCAAAATGCACCCTTTTTCCACATTGTTATCTTTTGTGTCACAAACTTATATGTTATTGATATCTGTGTTCCATTTGGAAAGTGAAAACAAAATATAAAGTAATAGTTCAAAATAGTGTGAATATTTTAGTAATTTAAAATAGAACATGAATACATTTCTTATTTTAGATATGGAGTTATATATATAATTCACTATCATATGAAATAAAAATCATAACTGAATTTAAACCAAGTCCTATCCCGCTTCTATTTTTGGAAGGTTTTTGTTAGTGTGTGCTAGTCGTGGCATTATTATTTGTATGTAGACGTAAAGCGCTTCTATGTGAATTTCTTATACTTTTATTTGTTGAGTATCCTTTCTTTTTTCGAGCGTGTTTCTTTTTCGTTTTCGGTTGTTTTGGAAGGCTTTTGTGAGTGTGTGCATGGGGTGGAAACCGTGGAATGTCATTTGTATATGTAATTTTAAGCACTTCTATATGTATTCCTTCTACTTTTGTTTGTTGACATTTCCTGTATTTAAGAGGGCATTGGACGAGCAGGAGGATAGCCCCAACCGTTTGCAACTTCGCCGTAACACGTCCGTTACAGGGTTTATTGGGAGATGCATGCAGTAAATGGTTGAGTGGGGACCAATGACTGAATGAATGAATGAATGTATATTGTTTTACGGCGCATCGACAGCTAAGGTCATTTAGCGCGCATTTAAATTTTAATTATTCATGATCCCTGGGTGAACAAACCAGTACTAGGCTAGAAAATGTGCCTTGCCCAAGAGCACTCCACCATGACCGAATTGCCGCGACTGGGGATCGAACCCGGGACACCCGGTTTCGAAATCCCCGACGCTAACCACTCGACCACAGCGGATTCTGGACCAATGACTGGAACGATCACTTGTTTTGACTGGTCATTGAGAAGGCGGAGAAAATGTTTTCCTTTTTTTAAGTTGCATTTCTATCCAGAGGGAAGAAACTCATGTAAAAAAAGTTCAAATCGATTTTTCTAAAAATAAGAAGCTGATTGGGTTTGGGAGTGTGGACCCATACCAGAGCATCTTTTCATTGGAAATTGTGTTATTTTATCGTTCTAATTTTGAAAAAAATAGACCAAAACAAACTAACTGATTGGACAATTATCAACAATTGATTGTTTTAGACCTGTCTTTTCTTAAATGAAGCAGGCAAAACAGAAACAAAATTATACTTTATATATTAGGTAAAAATGCTTTTAGGATGGTCAATGTAAGATGAAATGGCAATCTCCGTAGAAATATAGCTATGTATATTCATTTTATGAACACTAGACGAAATGGGAATAAGGGTGTAGACGAAATGGGACAAAAAACTGTAGACGAAATGGGATTAGACGAAATGGGAAGTTACCATTTCAAGGTTAGGTGTCGTATACAAACAGTGGTGAGATAAAATGTACATAACTGTTATAAAAACACACTCTAGTCAATGAGGCATATACAATGTATACACACAAAGTATGTTTATCTAGTCCCTTTAAAAGTATTTAAATGCTGTTTATGGAAAGAAGATGATTTGGTAAGTCACAGAAAACCAACATTATCTTATTTCCAAAGTTTTCTGTGACATACCTGAAATCATCTTAAGTTACACAATAAGTAAATGTTTATTGTTTGGTGTTAAACGCCGCTTTCAACATCATTTATGTTATATCACGGAGTTTCCTGGGTAAGTTACCAGTCCTACTGGTCCATTTATCCTGACATCAGCCAGTCAGTCGTAATGCTAACCCTGCAACCATCAGCGCCACGGAAGGCAGCCATTACTACCATTGTTAATGTGGTATGACCCGGTCAGGGATGCAACCTGTGACCTCCCGCACCGAGGTGGATGCTCTACCACAACATACCATCGAGGTGGTCAGGTAATTGTTTATCTACTGTTAAACTAATTATACTGTTTTTTAGATGATTTCCGGTATGTCAAAACAAAAACACATTCTCTTATTTCATGATAATGAAGATCCTTATCAGTATGTACTTATCCAGTATGATCAGGGTCTTCACTATTAGGAAATAAGAGAATGTTAGTTTTCTGTGACATACTTGAAATCTATATCCCATAAACAGCATAATTGTATAATGCTTTAATACTATATAATCTTTATTTCCTCCAATATATGAAGATCATACAAACATGAACACATTGATAAACAAACAAACAAAAAGAGCAAACAGGAAAGGTTATAAACAAAAATAAAAGATCTTATCTACGACCCTGCATAAATGTGCAAACAATCGGAGTTTGCATATTCAAATTGACAATATAAGTTCCCTAATGTAGAGAATTGACAAAGTTACATACAGTATATGTAACAATTCCATGCGTCATGGAGAAACGATGCAACCATATTAAAGAACATGTCATTGTTTCACTGAAGGAGACGTTCCAAATTTGGGTCCAAACCAAACAATGCTCGAACAATCTCTTCTCCATGTAGAGAGTTATTAAACTCAGACACAGTAAAATCAAATTCTCGAGTAATACATTCTTCGAAAAGGAGCTTACAAGTCTGCACACAGTTACAATTAACTAAGATATGCTCTGTTATATAACATGTTATGTCAGCTATTCCACACCTAGAACAAGTCGAGTATGTGGAAGATAGAAATGCTATCATCTGAGCCACAGAAAAGCAGAATGAAAGCATACTTTGATTGTGTTTAGCTAAATGCCATACAGGACTCGCAGAGAATTGCTGCTGTATTTGTCTATATATCTCAAATTCCGCAGCAGTCGTTCTCTCAGTCCATTCGTTAACAAAATAACTTGATATTCTAGTGTTTAGATATATTTTCCAAATGCACTTTGTCGGAAATCTGCCATGTAAAACATAATCTTGCATAATATAAAACAAGTCATATAAAAATTTGCGTAACAGATTAATAACGTCTGAAATAAAACCACTATCTAAATAACTATTATAAGATGACATAGACGCAAAAGGAAAATTTGTTTTGTTGCACAGTCCCTTTCAAGGCGACACAGTTGACCAAACAAGGTAAGTTTTCCTCTTTTCAATTTCAGCTTGAATCGGTAACGCACATATAAGGCCGAGGACAGCATCTGTCCTTGACCTAATATGTAATCCATGCATTTGTTTCAGACATAATCGATGTGATAGTTCTAAAGGCAGACTGTCCCGATTAGTGAGCGACTGTGTTAACTCACATCCAAAAATAGCTCTCGAGATAACTATTATTTGTTAATTCTATAACTTGTCAGAGGATTTAATCCATGCCTGTGTAAACCCTCCTTAATTAACCCAAACTATGTACAACGTAACTGTCTATCAATGTGATTTACAGACGTAGAAGAATGAGAGTATTTGCTACAGATTAAACCTAAATGCACAAACTCCTCTTTTTCTGGAATTTTCTGAAACCCAACAGACCAAGACCGAGAACAGCGTGAATATGACCGTTTAGACTCATTAAATGTTACAACGGCACATTTACTAGAATTATACCGGTACCGCCACAGGCATGAATATTGGTAGCAAATATTATTCATGCTTTGTAAAGCTTTACTGGATAAAGATAGAAGGGTCATGTCGTCTGCAAATGACGGGGCACACGAACTAGACCCTTCAACTTGAAACCCTAAATTGCTGTTTACTAGCTGTTCTATAAGGGAATTAATGTAAACAAGATATAACAATGGTGACCAGACCCCACCCTGCCGAGTACCTTGTAAGATCGGGAACCAGTCAAAATAAAGTATGTTGTACATAACACAGCTGTACATACCTGTATATGCATAGAAACAACGGATTTTAACAGATGAGAACATATACCTAGTTTATGTAATTTATAGTAAAGACCATCATGCCACACACGGTCAAACGCTTGACGGGCATCTAAAAAGCAGGTAAACAATTAACTACCATTTTCTTTACAGTAACTGACACTCTCCTTTAAAACAAAAGATGTCACAAGGCTACATAACTGTAACAATACACCAAATCATACAAACATGTTTAAGTTTAAGCATAAGTCCACCATGAATGAGGTGTTCATTACTTACTCGATCATTTCCGCACTTTTTTCCTGTTTTCAACGATGCTAATGCGTTTAAAACTTCTTCTTGACAAATATGGTCATCATCTGCTATAATTGACTTTTCTTTCAGACGACTAACGTGCCTAGTAATGGTCTCATAATGACAACTGTCATAACGTTCATACTCGGTGTCCGAATAAAGGGATGCAAAATGACGACCCCAATCATGGCAGATATGTTCAATGTCACGAACAACAACTTGACTCTTCAGTAATGTTTTCTTTTTAGAATTAAAGAGTCTCCAAAACAACGGACTGTCTACATCAGATGCCGTGTCAATATCAGTGTTTATTTGCTGTAGATGATTAGAGCATTTATTTCTATGCAATTTTCGAAAGGAACATTTTGTTGCTTTATAATCTCTAAATGAAGCATAATCATCTCCCTTTGGTCTACTAGCTAAATGTGCCTCAGACGACTGAATGATATCCGACACAATGCAGTGATAAAGACTATCTATAAAGGAGTGTACATCAGCAACTAGTAACTGATCTACATGTATACTGTTTTGTAGAAAACAGTGAAGAATTATCTCGTAGGATTTACCCTGATCTCCGGTAACCCTTTTCCAATTAACTGAAATATTTACATCAGGTTTTATACAATCGAAATTCGAAATTTCAACTCTATAGGACGATGGGACGAGACGTTTAAACAGTCATCGTCTAAAATATTACAACATTTAACAGAACTTGTTAAGTCCGGGGACACAAATACGTGATCAATAAGTGATTTGGGACCCTTGCCATAAGACACATAACTAGCCTCTGCTCCAATACAAATGAATGAAGTGGTAATAGTACGCAAGTTAAATATCTGAGTGAGCTCGCAAAGCGCAGCGCCTCTTCCATCAATTTGCTTAATAATAGTTTCACCATTTAAATGAGCGTTAAAATCACCCATCAAGATGACTTTTCCTAACTGGGAGTACATACTAATTAAATCGTGCAAAAAATCCAACTGTTCACGATAGGACATAATGCTGTGATTACATCAGGGTAAATATACCTGCAATATATAAACATATGTATCACGTGACGTCTGCATTTGGATCCCTATAATCCTGTCACCGTCTATACTGAGTGGGGTAATTAATTCATTCAGTTTATTATTCCAAATATTGGCCACACCTGCCTTTCCTACTTTTCTATTGCTGTAGCCGTTCAAATCTGAATCACATACACCCATCCCATTACAGTTAGAGTGTATGCTACTCAGAAAACGTAATTCGGAAGAATATAGCCAATGCTCCGAAATGCCGCAAATATCAACAGACTCTTGATCGAGTAGATTACTGCGATAGAATGCACTGGACATAAGTCCAGTTGCATTCCATGAACACATATTTAAAATAGACATATTAATGAAAATATAAGTAATTAACATGAAACCAAATGGTAAATACAAAATTAACAATACACTTGTTGTGTATATTTGCTTCAATGGACTGAGTTATTTTTTATATCAGTTGACTTGTGTATATTTATCCCCCCAAACGTTTTTATTGGACACCAACCTTTAAAGAGGTATAATCTAGTTCACTGTTGTGATTCGTTCCCATTATTTCTTGCAATTCCTTAATCGGTACCTACCGAGCAGGAAAAAACTATTTCATTTAAATAATTAAAATATGAAATCTTTCTCATACTGCAGTTTAATTAGAATCAAGCATCACCTCATACAAGTTTATAAGGGAAATCAATTGTTATTTTACTTATTTTTTTTTATGAATTTCTATAGATATGCAACTTTAAACATTTGTTTATTTAGTTGATACTTTCAACCGATTTCCACGGTTTTATTTCATAGACTTTTGCTTTTCTATGGCTAAAAGTTTAAAACCTTATTGATGGCTATATATTTTTCAATTAACTGTTCGCATAAGCAGATGAACTGTTTTCACACAAAATTGTATAACACCATAACAGCGTTAGCATATATTCAGTATTCATGTAAATTGAAAGGTGATGGCAATGGATACATGTAGGTGCACACATTTCACATAATCAAAACCAAAAATAAAAGAAGTAAAACGAATGAACGAAAATAAATATGTGTCAATGGTAAAAACCGTTTCAAATCAACCCCAGAAACATATGTTCAACTCTAAATCATAAACGGATCGTTGAAAGGGGGAATCCACAAATCAAGAAAATCAAAGTAGTTAAAGTGGCACTGCAGCCATTTCAACATGTCGTAAATAGTGCACGAACTAGAAGATAAGCATAAAACAAATCCATTCATCATTAAACAAAAAAATATATTCTCGTTGTTTTAATGCTTTTATAAGGGTTTAAACTTACCGCAGCCGCGATACGAAATCGATTTTTGTTTGTCACGTGACATATTTGGATGTGACGTCATCCTAGAGTTGCATATGGTGACAGAGCATAGGAAGCGTGAATTGTTTAATTAAAGTGTTAATTAATGAAAAATGGGTAGATGCGTCGCGGCATTTTGTGACAATACGTCAGTCTCGGGAATTGGAATGTTCTTTTTCCCGACTGAACCCGGTTTAAGTAAGAAATGGTGCGATAATATCAACAGAAATAAATATGCCAGAGAATCTTTTAAATTGTGGAGCAACAACTAAATATAGTAAACTTTGTGAAATTCATTTTGAAGAAAATTGTTTCGAAATCAGTCGAACATTTGCTGAAAAGCTTGGGTATAAACCCGGAAAAGCTCCAATTGGAACCTTATGCAGTACCAACAATTTTTCAAAGACCTTGTAGCACTCTGGCCAGCTACATCAAATTGTCCACGAGGAAAACACAGATAAATAAACGAGATAGTATAGTGATACATTTATTTATTTAAATAGGTAAACTAGAGTCTCATGACTCTCTCTCTCTCTCTCTCTCTCTCTCTCTCTCTCTCTCTCTCTCTCTCTCTCTCTCTCATGCCGACATATCATTCTCTGACTCTCCCCAGAGCCATGCCTCTCCTCCCTATCTCTGCATGTATCTCTATCTATGCAATGTCTCTCTATCTATGCAATGTCTCTCTCTCGCTTCCACAAAAATATTCATTTATATACTACATGGCTGGCGCCGTATACACGTGATATCCCGTATATAGTTATACCCTCAATGGATCTAATATCTCACGTATATACCTCTATACCTCTACCCTCATTGTGTTACAACCTGACGATTCTCGCAAAAAGATCCCTTAAATGACTTTTCAAAAACGTAGGAGAAAAGAGGTATTTGTTTTTTCGTCAATTAAAATTATTTAATATCATCGTAGCATCTAACGGGACTGAACTAAGATTTGATCTGATATCTAGTGGTTTATTATCTCGTGACGTGAGTATACAGACAAAATCAAGAAATTAACATTAGAGTTTATAAGAGTAAGAAAGTCGGAACAGACAACTTGTGAATATGTTGTTAAATGGTCATGTTTTCTTCTTCCATTAGGTTTTCAAACCTGTTTGAAATTGCTTTTTGAAATGCAACATTGTTATGTTAGATCTGGCAAGTTCTGATAACAGTCAGCGTAAATAAGGAACTCCTTACATGTCTCTGTCACAATGTTTTTGTTTATTTGTTCGAACTCTTTAGTGCAGTTTTTAATATTTTTTTTGCTTTTTTATAATCACTAAAACTTACTAAGGTATTCTTTGTCTCGTTTTAATCTCATCCCCCATCCCCTCTCTCTCTCTCTCTCTCTACACACACACATATATATATATATATATATATATATATATATATATATAAATTGGAATATCTCTGCAAATAATATAATTGATGCAAGATGTTGAAAACATTGTGGTAAAAGTGGAAATTTTCTCCTTTTGTTACAGTGTTTTCAAATGTCGTCTGCTGCAGAGGGGTCAGAAAGCGACACTTTGTGACAAAGGGTTAATTGTCAGAATAATTTTAATAAAGTGCGAGTTTGAACTCTTACTATTATTTAGAATTTTAAATGAGGTGAACAAATATGTAAAAAGAGAAAATAGGCAACATCTAATTTCATAAAAGTGTATGTTTGCTTTCACTATTCTGTTTCTCCAGTACAAATGAACTGCATAGGCCAAAATATGGAAATTCTCTAAAGTAATCATTTAACTGTTGAATTGATTTGAAAACATAGTGACAAAAAGAGAAATTATGTTCAATTCATCTTTTGGTCACAAGGCTTTCAAAAGTCTACTGCATCAGAAAGCATCAGTATGTGGGAAAGGGTTAATTGCTTGATCCTTCAAATGTCAATTTGGGTAATATCGGATTAAGGTTTTTTTTTAAAACAAAAAACAATTTTTGTAGCGCTTTTCTTTGAGTTACTTTATGGACTGGTGTTTACAATTGTGTATATATGCCAAGGCAAATTAACAAATGACAGACATGACTGTCACATGTGGTATATCACCTAACCTCTGTAAACACAATATTATCAAATAAAACCTTAACCCTTCATACAAGTGTTGAAATTCCCTTTTCCCTAATAATGACTAGTGCCAAATAAACATAATTTTATTGTTTGCTTATTAATTGAATCTGTGATGAAGCAGACAACTTTCAAAACATCCACACACAAATATGAAATATATTGTAATTTCATTATAATCACTGCATGGTGAAAGTAGTAACACCAAATATTTACATCTTTTAATCTGTTTTGGATAAGCTAATAATTATATCTTGATTTGATTATTTGAAATGAAGAAGAAGTATATGAGTGGTTATACCCAATTGAAAACATTGTAGTAAAAGTAGCTTATTTCTCTTTCAAATGATGTATTTAGATGTAGAAAAGTACAAGAGTATTACATTTAATTACAAGTAATGTTTTCGGAAATAATAGACTTGATTTTTTTGGGGTTTTACGCCGCTTTCAACAAGAATGTAAATGTAAATGTTTCACTCATAAGTCCTTACAATTTCAGATATTGAAAGGTCTGCTGAATCACTCTGAAAACAATGTCCCCAACAAGAAGAAAGACAAACAAGTAGACCAATGTGTTTCCTGTGATAACACCAAGCAGACAAACACGGAACTGGTGGATCAGAGTGTCTCATTCGACAATTTACAGCAGGTCGAGAAATAGAAGAATCAATTATTTCAGGACAGCAGTGTTTAGTCAATTCCGTGAGTGTTATTTTTTATAAAGTTTCAGAAACTGTAAGACGAATAGGTTTATTTATCATGTTATACATAAAGATTTTCTAAAAGTTTTCCCAAAACATGGTTTATCCACTATTGCACCGGAAACCCCCACACAAAAAAACTAAAGATATATTTCAGCTTATAGTTATTTCTCCTTTTGCAGCAATGATATCGGGGGACATTCAAAACCCATATGGTCAAAACCCATATAATCACTTTTTGTCATAGTAGTCAAAACCCATATGGTAAAACAAAACAGGGTAGTCAAAACCCATACGATAGAAAATGCAGGTTAATCAAAACCCATACGATAGAAAAAACAGGGTATTTTTGACTACCCTGCATTTTCTATCGTATGGGTTTTGACTACCCTGTTTGTTTTACCATATGGGTTTTGACTACTAAGACAAATGGGTTTTGACCATATGGGTTTTGACATACACTCATGATATCAACTCTCAGCAATATTTACATATGCAGGTCTTTCCCACATGTAGACGCATTTCAACACATATGCATCAGACAACTTTTGAAGACATTGTGGCAAATGTTGAAATTAGCAATTGCTCCTTTTGCCACAACGTTTTCAACTTCATTAACCCTTTCACACATACAACAATTATTATGCAGCAAACGACTTTCATAACACTAGGCAAAGTCATAGAAACTCTCTTTTAACGAAAGAACCATTATTTAATAAAGTTGAAAACATTGTGGCAAAAGGAGAAATTGCTCATTATTGGCAATTTTGCCTTTTGCCAAAATGTTTGCAGAAGTCGACTTCTTCAGAGGCGTCAGAAATGTTCTACATGTGGGAAAGGGTTAGAAAAAAAATCATTTTCAAGTCTGTTTCATGTTTTTGTCTAAATATTTTCGTAGTCATCTGCTACAGAATTGCTGTATGTGGGAGAGGGTTATTACTCTGGTAAAAGGATTAATGGGTTCCTAACTATGAAATGTTATTTACCCCATAATGATTTCGACAGGAAATTTCTTGTCATACCTATACAATAGAAATACAATTTCTGTCATCTGTACAGGTCAGCTATTTGGACTTTGTTATTATTAGTTTTTAGTTAGTTTTTGTTCAAGAAAAAACACAAGAAACTTCAGACACCAATACGATGGATGTCAAAGATTCCTGTGAAAACAAGAACCTTCTCAACGCAGACAAAATGTTTAATGGTTGACAAATCAACACATATAGCCCACCTATATCGCAACTCCTATCACTACCAACACCTATCTTAGATGATGAAGACATAAGTTTTAGATCAGAGAAAACCAGTTACATGGAAGAAGATTGTGAATCAGACTACCTCCCAGATATAGATATGGACTCTGATGATGACAGGTACTTTGACCTGACATATGTTATGATATTAGGGTCAAATAGATACAATTATTAGTGAATGAAGTTCAGAGATACTTTTCATTTTCCCACATACAACACACTTGCATCAGATGACTTTGAAAGCATCTAGGCGAAAATATAGAAAAATCTCAATACAATTGCTAATTAAGATAAAAATTTATGGCAAAATGAAAATCACTTATTATACTCAAAATCTGCTTTTCCCCCTATCTTTAATTTTTATGCCCCCCCCCCCCCCCCCCGGAATCTCCGATTCGGGGGGCATATAGTTTTTGGCCTGTCTGCACGTCTGTCTGTCTGTCTGTCTGCACGTCTGTCTGTCTGCACGAAAAAAACTTTAACCTTGACCACTACTTTTGAACCATAACAGGTATGGCTACCATATTTCACATGTGTATTCCTTGTGACATGACCTTTCTGTCAGTACCAACATTTTTGACCTTGCGACCTTGACCTTTGACCTAGATGTAGTTTTTGGCCTGTCTGCACGAAAAAAAACTTTAACCTTGACCACTACTTTTGAACCATAACAGGTACGGCTACCATATTTCACATGTGTATTCCTTGTGACATTACCTTTCTGTCAGTACCAAAATGTTTGACCTTGCGACCTTGACCTTTGACCTAGATGTTGCCATTCTCGAAAAAAACTTTAACCTTGGCCATTTCTTTTGAACCATAACAGGTACGGCTACAATATTTCACATGTGTATTCCTTGTGACATGACCTTTCTGTCAGTACCAACATTTTTGACCTTGCGACCTTGACCTTTGACCTAGATGTTGCCATTCTCAATATTTTTTTTTTAACCTTCCCCACTTCTTTTGAACCATAACAGGTAAGGCTACCATATTTCACATGTGTATACCTTGTGACATGACCTTTCTGTCACTACCAACATTGTTCACCTTGCGACCTTGACCTTTGACCTAGATGTTGCCATTCTCGATAAAAACTTTAACCTTGACCACTTCTTTTGAACCATAACAGGTACGGCTACCATATTTCACATGTGTATACCTTGTGACATGACCTTTCTGTCACTACCAAAGTTTTCACCTTGCGACCTTGACCTTTGACCTAGATGTTGCCATTCTCGAAAAAAACCTATAACCTTGACCACTATTTTTGAACCATAACAGGTACGGCTACCATATTTCATGTGTATATCTTGTGACATGACCTTTCTGTCAGTACCAAAATGTTTCACCTTGCGACCTTGACCTTTGACCTAGATGTGGCCATTCTCGAAAAAAAATTAACCTTGACCACTACTTTTGAACCATAACAGGTACGGCTACCATATTTCACATGTGTATTCCTTGTGACATGACCTTTCTGTCAGTACCAACATTTTTGACCTGGCGACCTTGACCTTTGACCTAGATGTTGCCATTGGGGGGCATCAGTGTTTCACAAACACATCTTGTTTATTTGTCTTATGCGGTTTTCTCAAAATGTGTCTGCAAGGGGTAAAACGTTATTTATTCAAAATATTGTTAAATATAGTATATTGATACAAAATAAACAAAATTTAATCATTGAAAATTAACCTCCACCCCATAAAAGGGGAACATATATTGGGTGTCTAGAAAACTAAGACCTAAGACATAAAACCGAAGACCTAAGACCCACTTGAAAACTAAGACCTACTGTACTTGAAAACTAAGACCTAGAAAACTAAGACCCAATGTACTAGAAAACTAAGACTCACTGTACTAGAAAACTAAGACCTAGACAACTAAGACCCATTGTTGGACGGTACCCCTAAGGGTACTGTCTATAGCCATGTACATTTTGAGAAATCTTACAACAATTGGCTCCCTGATTATAAACAGAATGACAGACTCGAGAGGGATGTTTTGAACCCTCAACACAAAAGTAGTGTCAATTATCAGGCAATATAACTGCATTTTCGAAAACATTGGTCAATCAAGATATCTGAATTTTGAAAAAGGACTGTAAACAGGCAGTATTAGTGGTTGAAGTATAATAATACGTTTACAAATTTGCGTTGAAGTTTGAATTAATATATTCATAAACAATGTAAGAATATATGTGGCGTGTTTTGACATTTTGTGCCCAATTTCGGCCAACGTCATTTAAGAGAAAACGCGTCGAAAGATGAACGTTAAAAATGAGACAAATATCTGTATCAAATAGTTATTTGTCCCGTTAATAAAACCAAATTCCGATCTATTTTTACAAATTACGCTGTCAATCTTGTTAACCGCCAAGTTACATGTATGCAGAATCGAATGCGTCCTTTTTATTCAAATAGTTTGAGTGAATTACTGCCCTTTCGTAAATTGACCTAATTAGCAGTGTTTTCTTTGGATTGATTTACAACATGGGATATTTTGAATTCCCACCTCTTATGGCTGGGTATTTTCTAATCCTCACCCCTTATGGCTGGGCGACTTGGAAAGCCCAACCCTTATGGTTCTTGTGCCATCTTCTGACGCTTAGCGCGGGAACGCGGACAGAATCATCAGGACGGGGCCCGATAAGTTGTTGCTGGTGGCCTGTTGCGGGGTCTGGGGCCAAAATTAACAAGGACGGGGCATAAGGCGTGGTGAGGGTGCGTTTTTATAGATTCCCCTGGGCTTTCTGTGAGGTTCATGTTGAAATTGGGGGCTTAATGTGCCCCGCGCGGGACCCCCTGACATAACCGAAAAACACCCCTTAACCCGCAATTGTTGGTACGCTGATGTACTACACATGTCATGGGGAGTAACCCCACCGAGAGTCCTTAACAAATCAAGGCCACCTTCGTTGCCGAAGCAATTTTCATTACATTAAAATTCATATACAATTACAAATACAAAGTGCCCGAAGATAATTGACGATGAAATCTTTTGACATTACAATGCATTTTAAAATATAAGGGACCTAGTATATATAATAAATGTAGTAACCGGCATGTAGCACTAATGAAAACTGTCGCTTGTTAGGTAGACCCTATCCTAATGCATGGGTAGTATATAAAGCTTGGAACGTTCCAAAACCGATGAAACCACCCATTTTTTCCATTATTTTCATTCACAGCATCTTTTTACTAATCTTTCTATCTTTCTTCATTACAATGATTGTTATTTTGGCTGATGAACGAATTATGGTCCTTCTTATTTTGATGAAATATTGTGATAAACTCCCAAATAATCTCCCGCCACGCCGACGATTCCATATGCGTATATATACCATGCTACAACCTCGACAATCGTCGTGCTAGCTAAAACTCCCGGATTCAATGAATCTGTTCCGAGTATAGATTCACAGAATCTGTAGTGCTGCGTAATGCATGCGTGTAGTATAGACATACACCCGTTCATGAAATAAAGCAACGAAGTGTTCATTTAACACTTTCAAAATATTAGTCCTCCAACACTTTGAAATCAATGAATGAATGAACACTACAACACGTATATAAAGAAAGATGTATGAAACTGCAAGTTTACTTGCTTTGGAAAGAACATTTTCCAAAATATTACAGAAAATATTCAAAAGTTACAGCACCTCATATTTTTGAAAATCTTTGCAAAATAGAGTTTTAAAACAAAATGGGTCTTATTTTTCTAATACAGTGGGTCTTAGTTGTCTAGGTCTTAGTTTTCTAGTACAGTGGGTCTTAGTTTTCTAGTAGGTCTTAGGTCTTAGGTTTTAGGTCTTAGGTCTTAGGTTTTAGTTTTCTAGACTCCTGTTATATATTATAACATTCAAAAAGCATATATGTTGCCAGCAATAGATTATGTGTGGAGTAATCAGCAGAATGCGCTCCTTTCTCATGTGACAGAGCCCTTGAATCTTGAAGGAGATGCAAGGTGCTTCTCCGCAGTTCATACAGCCAAGTATGGCAGCTACACTGCGATGGACCTAAATTCTTCAAAAGTGTTGGACATGCAGTTAGTTCAGGTGTGTTATTTATTGAATGCTATAGTGATTCAGATACATTTCTGTTAAACATGTCTTAACAGTTTCATGAAACCATACTAAACCAGAAATAAACCATTTGGCTTGTGCAAGACAGAATTGTTTACATTGAAAGTGCTAGATATGGGATCTAAACAAGTGGCTGCTTGTTACAAATAACTGCTTTATCATTTCCAACATATGGATTCTTTCTGATGCATCTGCAGACGACTTTTGAAACGTTGTTGCTAAAGAAATAATTGCACCTAATGAGCAATACCTCCTTTTGTAACAATGTTTTAGAGGTTAACCATTTTTCTCACAGATGTTTGCAAAGTCGCCTGATGCTGACTTTATATATGTAGGAAAGGGTTAATGCAGATGGTCACTTTTCACACATTTTCCTGCAATTCATTGCATTTTAGATCATATGAACTGTTCAAACAATTGGCATCTTTCATATTTATAGTATCTTAAAAGTATAACATATTGTTGTAATTTCGTAGAGTAATGAGGTGACATGTTCCAATGCTATGGACATTGAGTGGTTAAAACGCTGTTTACACACCATTGAAGAAGAACGACTGACCATCTCAGATTTAACAACAGATAGACACCCATCGGTTAGAAAATTGCTACGTGAGAAGCATCCAGAAATATCCCACTGGTTCGATGTTTGGAATGTATCTAAATGTATGTATATACAAATTTAGTTTTATGTATAGAGGTGACACCTCAAACTTGGCAAAATATGATATTTTATTACAGATAAAATATTAATGGTGCTCATGCACAAGAAGGTTTTGGTTTTTCAGATATTGAATTATTATTATTATTGACTGTAAAGAAAATAAATGATGTGTAGAAACACCATTTACTCTCTTTCAATGCTAGAAACAGCTTTTGTCTCCTCTGCATTCTTTTTAAAATACATGTATGTGGAAAAGAGGAATTACTTGATCCTTTATCCTTTATACTTCTCATAAAATAACAGCAATTTGTGAAGATGATGTTAAGGCTTCCAGGACCCAGCAAGTATTGGTGACAGAAAATCTGAAAAAAGAGGATACATGAAATCATGGTGTGAAACCCTAATTGAACTCATAACATTGCCTAGTATAGCCAGTTGTATACATAATACTATAAACGATCAACAATTAAGTTGCTCTTTATTTCTTTCCAGCCATCAAGTAAAAAATTGAGGCTGCAAGTAAACGAAAGGGGTGTGAAATACTTTTGGATTGGTCGCAATCAATTTCCAATCACTTATACTTTAGTGCAGCAGCAAGTAATGGGGATGGAGATCTGTTGACTCAAATGTGGACATCTATTTCAAACCATGTAGCTACTCTTCATGAGGGACATGGTGACATGTTTAGAAATTATCAGCACTCAGACCTACAGGACAGAGCTTGGATTAAAAATAAGTAGTTATCAATGTTGGTTACAGATTGAAACAATATTATATTTAAATAGGCATGTGTCACTGAGCTACAGATAAGGGTGCATACTTCATCAAGTTCATGTATTAAAACTATTTTTGACCTACCCATTTGAATCCCACAACATGAACTATAGTTCTAATGAGTAATCAAACAGATATTGAGTAGAAAAAAGCAGATTTGGTTGCCTAGAACCCACATAGCTGGGTTGTTTCACCCAGGTCCCATGAGTTTGTGAACTGTGAGAGTGATTGGACATAAATGCTGTTGAAAACGGCCTATAAACCCCAACAATGCAATCACATTGACCTTTGAAAACATGATGAGCAATGGCTCTTTATACCACACTGTTTTAAGTCCTATCGCGTGGATCGGATGATTCACCCAGGAAGCATGGGTGTGTGAGCAGTGAGGGGTATTTAACATAAATGCTGTTGAAAACGGCCTAAAAAACAACAACAACGCAATCAAAACGACCTTTGAAAACATCATGAGCAATGGCTCCTTATACCACACTGTGTTCAGTCCTATCGCGTAGATGGGCTGATTCACCCAGGAAGCATGTGTGTGTGAGCAGTGAGGGGTATCTAATATAAATGCTGTTGAAAGCATGATGAGCAATGGCGCCTCTTAGCAGAACGACCTTTGAAAACATGATGAGCAATGGCTGTATTTATCACATTGTTTTCGATAGTTCATTTATAGGTCAAATTACGCTAAATACATCCGCAGACCCTTTGATCTACACTACTGAAGTCCCTAAATAAACCTTTGTTTGTGTAGAAATGAGTGTATACCATCACCAGTGTGTATTGAATATATGACAATGAGTTTAAATGCATTGCGAATGTGTATAGGATGCACTGGAAATGATTGATTTGATGACTTTTATTTTTTTGACCTTGTCTGAAAGTGAAAGTAGAGAATGCTAAACACCGGTTTGTCCGGGACCTTTTTTGTCGTAAATGACGGTAACCATTTTCGCCTGGTGAGTTCTTTCTTGCATAATACATGACCCCACATTTTCTTTGGATTGTTTTAAAGCTAAGAGGTAACTCTTTTCAATGATATATGGTGTTCTCTATGGGAAATGCTTAGAAAGTGTGACAATTGATGACTGAAGTTGGTCGATTTACATGGAAACAAAGAAGGAATTTATTTAGTGTATTGTGACCTAAAGAGGTTTTGGGTGGAACATATAAAAAGTCAAATTTGTGTCAGCTGCACATATTGAAGCATTCTAGGGTACTTTATTGGGTGGGATTCAGTCAAATTGCTTGAAAATTGATAAAATTGGGTGCCTGGAGTGTAATTTAGGTCCATTGGGGGTATCCAGCCATTAGGTTATAGCCTTTTTGACCATTTGCCATACACAATGATGTTTCTCAAGCTATAAAAAGTGTTCTTTGATTGGTTAGCTGCATACAAGAGGCATAAACATGAAGTATAGCCATGTCCTTAAACATGTGACACAGTAAATCCTAAAAATGTTATGTTTTTCTGCTTTTTTTGTCTTTGAGACCGGGATGATGTGCGAGCGCATAAAACTTGCCGGACTCAATTCGCGAAACCTAGGTTTGGGTTGAATAGGAAATTTGAAATTTCTTTGAAAATAATTGCCTTATTGTCCTAATATTTGCTAATTTGCTTTCATTTGATATCATTCTCTGTAGATTTACACAAAAACCAGACCTCTGAGGTAAAAAAAAGTGTCTAAAGAAGGTTAAAAATTCACAAAAATGACAGGTCAATTTTTTGTCGTCTGCAAAAATGTTTGGATATAGTCAATCTGGTTAAAAATGATGATACTGCTTCCCTAAAATGTTTGTGAATGGTGCATAAATATAAAGTTTGATCATTTCTATGAACATTTGAGACAGAAAAATCTTAATTTGTGATGTTTTTTCTTACTTTTCCTTTGCGAAGTTCTATGTATTGCACAAAAGCATGAATCTTGGCCGAAAAACCTAAATTTGGGTGGTATACAAAAATCTAATTTTCTTTGATAATAACAACTTATTTGACCTAATATTTGCTTTTGTAATTTTGTTTTATATCATACTTTGTAAATAATTAGGAAATACCTATTATTAAAAACATATTTTTTGTCTTAAAGGTCAAATTACGCTAAATACATCCGCAGACCCTTTGATCTACACTACTGAAGTCCCTAAATAAACCTTTGTTTGTGTAGAAATGAGTGTATACCATCACCAGTGTGTATTGAATATATGACAATGAGTTTAAATGCATTGCGAATGTGTATAGGATGCACTGGAAATGATTGATTTGATGACTTTTATTTTTTTGACCTTGTCTGAAAGTGAAAGTAGAGAATGCTAAACACCGGTTTGTCCGGGACCTTTTTTGTCGTAAATGACGGTAACCATTTTCGCCTGGTGAGTTCTTTCTTGCATAATACATGACCCCACATTTTCTTTGGATTGTTTTAAAGCTAAGAGGTAACTCTTTTCAATGATATATGGTGTTCTCTATGGGAAATGCTTAGAAAGTGTGACAATTGATGACTGAAGTTGGTCGATTTACCTGGAAACAAAGAAGGAATTTATTTAGTGTATTGTGACCTATAGGGAGTTGTTTATGCATGTGGGAATATCGTTCACTGTATCGCCGAAAGGGATTTGGCATGCAGAGGTGCGAAGACCATTTAAAACATACCAACCCTTTCCCACATGTAGATATTTTATACCACTTTCCACACTTATTTAGTCATGCAACAACTCGCTTCCAAGATCAAAGTCCCTACAATGCAAACAAAACGACATTTTAAAGCATGGCGGACAATTGCTCCTCTTGCCACAATGTGTTCAGGTATATTGAATAGCTGGGTTGATTCACCCAGGAATCACGAGTGTGTGAACTGACGGGGGTGGTATGACTGAAATGATGTTGAAAACGGCCTTAAACACCCAACAATACAAACAAGACAACCTCTGAAAGCAGGGCGGGCAATTGCTCCCTTTGTCACAGTGTGTTCAGTACTATTGAGTAGCTGGATTGAATCACCCAGGACGCATGCGTATGTGAACAGTGGTGCGGGTGATTGAACATATATGATGTTGAAAACGGCGTAAAACACCCAACAATACAAACACACATGATTAGCAATGGCTCCTCTTTCCACACTGTTTTCAGTCCTAACGCATAGCTGGGTTGTTTCACCCAGGTCCCATGAGTTTGTAAACTGTGAGAGTGATTGGACATAAATGCTGTTGAAAACGGCCTATAAACCCCAACAATGCAATCACAGTGACCTTTAAAAACATGATGAGCAATGGCTCCTTATACCACACTGTTTTCAGTCCTATCGCGTAGATGGGATGATTCACCCAGGAAGCATGGGTGTGTGAGCAGTGAGGGTTATTTAACATAAATGCTGTTGAAAACGGCCTATAAAAAACCAACAACGCAATCAAAACGACCTTTGAAGACATCATGAGCAATGGCTCCTTACACCACACTGTGTTCAGTCCTATCGCGTAGATGGGCTGATTCACCAAGGAAGCATGTGTGTGTGAGCAGTGAGGGGTATCTAATATAAATGCTGTTGAAAACATGATGAGCAATGGCGCCTCTTACCACACTGTTTTCAGTCCTATTGCCTAGCTGGGTAGAATCACCCAGAAAACATGAGTGTGTGCACTGTGATGGCGATTAGTTATACACGCTGTTGAAAACGGCCTAAAACCCCAACAATGCAAGCAGAACGACCTTTGAAAACATGATGAGAAATGGCTGTTTTTATCACAATGTTTTCGATAGTTCATTTATAGGGAGTTGTTTATGCATGTGGGAATATCGTTCACTGTACCGCCGAAAGGGATTTGGCCTGCAGAGGTGCGAAGACCATTTAAAACATACCAACCCTTTCCCACATGTAGATATTTTATACCACTTTCCACACTTATTTAGTCATGCAACAACTCGCTTCCAAGATCAAAGTCCCTACAATGCAAACAAAACGACATTTTAAAGCATGGCGGACAATTGCTCCTCTTGCCACAATGTGTTCAGGTCTATTGCATAGCTGGGTTGATTCACCCAGGAATCACGAGTGTGTGAACTGACGGGGGTGGTATGACTGGAATGATGTCGAAAACGGCCTTAAACACACAACAATACAAACAAGACGACCTCTGAAAACATGATGAGCAATGGCTCCTTATACCACACTGTTTTCAGTCCTATCGCGTAGATGAGATGATTCACCAAGGAAGCATGGGTGTGTGAGCAGTGAGAGGTATTTAACATAAATGCTGTTGAAAACGGCCTAAAAAAAAAAAAAAACGCTATCAAAACGACCTTTGAAAACATCATGAACAATGGCTCCTTATACCACATTGTGTTCAGTCCTATCGCGTAGATAGGCTGATTCACCCAGGAAGCATGTGTGTGTGAGCAGTGAGGGCTATCTAATATAAATGCTGTTGAAAATATGATGAGCAATGGCGCCTCTTACCACACTGTTTTCAGTCCTATTGCCTAGTTGGGTAGAATCACCCAGAAAACATGAGAGTGTGCACGGTGATGGCGATTGGGCATACAAGCTGTTGAAAACGGCCTAAAACCCCAACAATGCAAGCAGAACGACCTTTGAAAGCATGATGAGCAATGGCTGTTTTTATCACAATGTTTTCGATAGTTCATTTATAGGGAGTTGTTTATGCATGTGGGAATATCGTTCACTGTACCGCCGAAAGGGATTTGGCCTGCAGAGGTGCGAAGACCATTTAAAACATACCAACCCTTTCCCACATGTAGATATTTTATACCACTTTCCACACTTATTTAGTCATGCAACAACTCGCTTCCAAGATCAAAGTCCCTACAATGCAAACAAAACGACATTTTAAAGCATGGTGGACAATTGCTCCTCTTGCCACAATGTGTTCAGGTCTATTGCATGGTATGACTGGAATGATGTTGAAAACGGCCTTAAACACCCAACAATACAAACTAGACGACCTCTGAAAGCAGGGCGGGCAATTGCTCCCTTTGTCACAGTGTGTTCAGTACTATTGAATAGCTGGATTGAATCACCCAGGACGCATGCGTATGTGAACAGTGGTGCGGGTGATTGGACATATATGATGTTGAAAACGGCGTAAAACACCCAACAATACAAACAACATGATTAGCAATGGCTCCTCTTTCCACATTGTTTTCAGTCCTAACGCATATATGGGATGATTCATCCAGGAAGCATGGGTGTGTGAGCAGTGAGGGGTATTTAACATAAATGCTGTTGAAAACGGCCTAAAAAACAACAACAACGCAATCAAACGACCTTTGAAAACATCATGAGCAATGGCTCCTTATACCACACTGTGTTCAGTCCTATCGCGTATATGGACTGATTCACACAGGAAGCGTGTGTGTGTGAGCAGTGAGGGGTATCTAATATAAATGCTGTTGAAAACATGATGAGCAATAGCGCCTCTTACCCCACTGTTTTCAGTCCTATTGCCTAGCTGGGTAGAATCACCCAGAAAACATGAGTGTGTACATTGTGATGGCGATTGGACATACACGCTGTTGAAAACGGCCTAAAACCCCAACAATACAAGCAGAACGACCTTTGAAAACATGATGAGCAATGGCTGTTTTTATCACAATGTTTTCGATAGTTCATTTATAGGGAGTTGTTTAGGCATGTGGGAATATCGTTCACTGTACCGTCGAAAGGGACTTGGCCTGTAGAGGTGCGAAGACCATTTAAAACATACCAATCCTTTCCCACATGTAGATAATTTATACCACTTTCCACACTTATTTAGTCATGCAACAACTCTCTTCCAAGATCAACGTCCCTACAATGCAAACAAACCGACATTTTAAAGCATGGCGGACAATTGCTCCTCTTTCCATAAAGTTTTTAGGTCTATTGCATAGCTGGATTGATTCACCCAGGAATCACGAGTGTGTGAACTGACGGGGGTGGTATGACTGGAATGATGTTGAAAATGGCCTTAAACACACAACAATACAAACAAGACGACCTCTGAAAGCAGGGCGGGCAATTGCTACCTTTGTCACAGTGTGTTTAGTACTATTGAGTAGCTGGATTGAATCACCCAGGACGGATGCGTATTTGAACAGTGGTGCGGGTGATTGGACATATATGATGTTGAAAACGGCGTAAAACACCCAACAATACAAACAAACATGATTAGCAATGGCTCCTCTTTCCACACTGTTTTCAGTCCTAACGCATAGCTGGGTTGTTTCACCCAGGTCCCATGAGTTTGTGAACTGTGAGAGTGATTGGACATAACTGCTGTTGAAAACGGCCTATAAAACCCAACAATGCAATCACATTGAACTTTGAAAACATGATGAGCAATGGCTCCTTATACCACACTGTTTTCAGTCCTATCGCGTAGATGGGATGATTCACCAAGGAAGCATGGGTGTGTGAGCAGTGAGGGGTATTTAACATAAATGCTGTTGAAAACGGCCTAAAAAAACCAACAACGCAATCAAAACGACCCATGAAAACATCATGAGCAATGGCTCCTTATACCACACTGTGTTCAGTCCTATCGCGTAGATGGGCTGATTCACCCAGGAAGCATGTGTGTGTGAGCAGTGAGGGGTATCTAATATAAATGCTGTTGAAAACATGATGAGCAATGGCGCCTCTTACCACACTGTTTTCAGTCCTATTGCCTAGTTGGGTAGAATCACCCAGAAAACATGAGTGTGTGCACGGTGATGGCGATTGGGCATACACGCTGTTGAAAACGGCCTAAAACCCCAACAATGCAAGCAGAACGACCTTTGAAAACATGATGAGCAATGGCTGTTTTTATCACGATGTTTTCGATAGTTCATTTATAGGGAGTTGTTTATGCATGTGGGAATATCGTTCACTGTACCGCCGAAAGGGATTTGGACTGCAGAGGTGCGAAGACCATTTAAAACATACCAACCCTTTCCCACATGTAGATATTTTATACCACTTTCCACACTTATTTAGTCATGCAACAACTCGCTTCCAAGATCAAAGTCCCTACAATGCAAACAAAACGACATTTTAAAGCATGGCGGACAATTGCTCCTCTTGCCACAATGTGTTCAGGTCTATTGCATAGCTGGGTTGATTCACCCAGGAATCACGAGTGTGTGAACTTACGGGGGTGGTATGACTGGAATGATGTTGAAAACGGCCTTAAACACCCAACAATACAAACAAGACGACCTCTGAAAGCAGGGCGGGCAATTGCTCCCTTTGTCACAGTGTGTTCAGTATTATTGAGTAGCTGGATTGAATCACCCAGGACGCATGCGTATGTGAACAGTGGTGCGGGTGATTGAACATATATGATGTTGAAAACGTCGTAAAACACCCAACAATACAAACAAACATGATTAGCAATGGCTCATCTTTCCACACTGTGTTTAGTCCTAACGCATAGCTGGGTTGTTTCACCAAAGGTCCCATGAGTTTGTGAACTGTGAGAGTGATTGGACATAAAATGCTGTTGAAAACGCCCTATAAACCCCAACAATGCAATCACATTGATCTTTGAAAACATGATGAGCAATGGCTTCTTATACCACACTGTTTTCAGTCCTATCGCGTAGATGGGATGATTCACCCAGGAAGCATGGGTGTGTGAGCAGTGAGGTGTATTTAACATAAATGCTGTTGAAAACGGCCTAAAAAGAACTAACAACGCAATCAAAACGACCTTTGAAAACATCATGAGCAATGGCTCCTTATACCACACTGTGTTCAGTCCTATCGCGTAGATGGGCTGATTCACCCAGGAAGCATGTGTGTGTGAGCAGCGAGGGGTATCTAATATAAATGCTGTTGACAACATGATGAGCAATGGCGCCTCTTACCACACTGTTTTCAGTCCTATTGCCTAGCTGGGTAGAATCACCCAGAAAACATGAGTGTGTGCACTGTGATGGCGATTGGGCATACACGCTGTTGAAAATGGCCTAAAACCCCAACAATGCAAGCAGAACGACCTTTGAAAACATGATGAGCAATGGCTGTTTTTATCACAATGTTTTCGATAGTTCATTTATAGGGAGTTGTTTATGCATGTGGGAATATCGTTCACTGTACCGCCGAAAGGGATTTGGCCTGCAGAGGTGCGAAGACCATTTAAAACATACCAACCCTTTCCCACATGTAGATATTTTATACCACTTTCCACACTTGTTTAGTCGTGCAACAACTCGCTTCCAAGATCAAAGTCCCTACAATGCAAACAAAACGACATTTTAAAGCATGGCGGACAATTGCTCCTCTTGCCACAATGTGTTCAGGTCTATTGCATAGCTGGGTTGAATCACCCAGGAATCACGAGTGTGTGAACTGACGGGGGTGGTATGACTGGAATGATGTTGAAAACGGCCTTAAACACCCAACAATAAAAACAAGACGACCTCTGAAAGCAGGGCGGGCAATTGCTCCCTTTGTCACAGTGTGTTCAGTACTATTGAGTAGCTGGATTGAATTGATTAGCAATGGCTCCTCTCTCCACACTGTTTTCAGTCCTAACGCATAGCTGGGTTGTTTCACCCAGGTCCCATGAGGTTGTGAACTGTGAGAATGATTGGACATAAATGCTGTTGAAAACGGCCTATAAACCCCAACAATGCAATCACATTGACCTTTGAAAACATGATGAGCAATCGCTCCTTATACCACACTGTTTTCAGTCTTATCGCGTAGATGGGATGATTCACCCAGGAAGCATTGGTGTGTGAGCAGTGAGGGGTATTTAACATAAATGCTGTTGAAAACGGCCTAAAAAAAACAACAACGCAATCAAAACGACCTTTGAAAACATCATGAGCAATGGCTCCTTATACCACACTGTGTTCAGTCCTATCGCGTAGATGGGCTGATTCACCCAGGAAGCATGTGTGTGTGAGCAGTGAGGGGTATCTAATATAAATGCTGTTGAAAACATGATGAGCAATGGCGCCTCTTACCACACTGTTTTCAGTCCTATTGCCTAGCTGGGTAGAATCACACAGAAAACATGAGTGTGTGCACTGTGATGGCGATTGGGCATACACGCTGTTGAAAACGGCATAAAACCCCCAACACTGCAAGCAGAACGACCTTTGAAAACATGATGAGCAATGGCTGTTTTTATCACATTGTTTTCGATAGTTCATTTATAGGGAGTTCTTTATGCATGTGGGAATATCGTTCACTGTACCGCCGAAAGGGATTTGGCCTGCAGAGGTGCGAAGACCATTTAAAACATACCAACCCTTTCCCACATGTAGATATTTTATACCATTATCCACACTTATTTAGTCGTGCAACAACTCGCTTCCAAGATCAAAGTCCCTACAATGCAAACAAAACGACATTTTAAAGCATGGCGGACAATTGCTCCTCTTGCCACAATGGGTTCAGGTCTATTGCATAGCTGGGTTGATTCACCCAGGAATCACGAGTGTGTGAACTGACGGGGGTGGTATGACTGGAATGATGTTGGAAACGGCCTTAAACACCCAACAATACAAACAAGACGACCTCTGAAAGCAGGGCGGGCAATTGCTCCCTTTGTCACAGTGTGTTCAGTACTATTGAGTAGCTGGATTGAATCACCCAGGACGCATGCGTATGTGAACAGTGGTGCGGATGATTGGACATATATGATGTTGAAAACGGCGTAAAACACCCAACAATACAAACAAACATGATTAGCAATGGCTCCTCTTTCCACACTGTTTTCAGTCCTAACGCATAGCTGGGTTGTTTCACACAGGTCCCATGAGTTTGTGAACTGTGAGAGTGATTGGACATAAATGCTGTTGAAAATGGCCTATAAAACCCCAACAATGCAATCACATTGACCTTTGAAAACATGATGAGCAATGGCTCCTTATACCACACTGTTTTCAGTCCTATCGCGTAGATGGGATGATTCACCCAGGAAGCATGGGTGTGCAAGCAGTGAGGGGTATTTAACATAAATGCTGTTGAAAACGGCCTAAAAAAAACCAACAACGCAATCAAAACGACCTTTGAAAACATCATGAGCAATGGCTCCTTATACCACACTGTGTTCAGTCCTATCGCATAGATGGGCTGATTCACCCAGGAAGCATGTGTGTGTGAGCAGTGAGGGGTATCTAATATAAATGCTGTTGAAAACATGATGAGCAATGGCGCCTCTTATCACACTGTTTTCAGTCCTATTACCCAGCTGGGTAGAATCACCCAGAAAACATGAGTGTGTGCACTGTGATGGCGATTGGGCATACACGCTGTTGAAAACGGCCTAAAACCCCAACAATGCAAGCAGAACGACCTTTGAAAACATGATGAGCAATGACTGTTTTTATCACAATGTTTCCGATAGTTCATTCATAGGGAGTTGTTTATGCATGTGGGAATATCGTTCACTGTACCGCCGAAAGGGATTTGGCCTGCAGAGGTGCGAAGACCATTTAAAACATACCAACCCTTACCCACATGTAGATATTTTATACCACTTTCCACACTTATTTAGTCGTGCAACAACTCGCTTCCAAGATCAAAGTCCCTACAATGCAAACGAAACGACATTTTAAAGCATGGCGGACAATTGCTCCTCTTGCCACAATATGTTCAGGTCTATTGCATAGCTGGGTTGATTCACGCAGGAATCACGAGTGTGTGAACTGACGGGGGTGGTATGACTGGAATGATGTTGAAAACGGCCTTAAACACCCAACAATACAAACAAGACGACCTCTGAAAGCAGGGCGGGCAATTGCTCCCTTTGTCACAGTGTGTTCAATACTATTGAGTAGCTGGATTGAATCACCCAGGACGCATGCGTATGTGAACAGTGGTGCGGGTGATTGGACATATATGATGTTGAAAACGGCGTAAATCACCCAACAATACAAACAAACATGATTAGCAATGGGTCCTCTTTCCACACTGTTTTCAGTTCTAACGCATAGCTGGGTTGTTTAACCCAGGTCCCATGAGTTTGTGAACTGTGAGAGTGATTGGACATAAATGCTGTTGAAAACGGCCTATAAACCCCAAAAATGCATGAAAACATGATGAGCAATGGCTCCTTATACCACACTGTTTTCAGTCCTATCGCGTAGATGGGATGATTCACCCAGGAAGCATTGGTGTGTGAGCAGTGAGGGGTATTTAACATAAATGCTGTTGAAAACGGCCTAAAAAAAACAACAACGCAATCAAAACGACCTTTGAAAACATCATGAGCAATGGCTCCTTATACCACACTGTGTTCAGTCCTATCGCGTAGATGGGATGATTCACCCAGTAAGCATGAGTGTGTGAGCAGTGAGGGTTATTTAACATAAATGCTGTTGAAAACGGCCTATAAAAAACCAACAACGCAATCAAAACGACCTTTGAAGACATCATGAGCAATGGCTCCTTACACCACACTGTGTTCAGTCCTATCGCGTAGATGGGCTGATTCACCAAGGAAGCATGTGTGTGTGAGCAGTGAGGGGTATCTAATATAAATGCTTTTGAAAACATGATGAGCAATGGCGCCTCTTACCACACTGTTTTCAGTCCTATTGCCTAGCTGGGTAGAATCACCTAGAAAACATGAGTGTGTGCACTGTGATGGCGATTGGGCATACACGCTGTTGAAAACGGCCTAAAACCCCAACAATGCAAGCAGAACGACCTTTGAAAACATGATGAGCAATGGCTGTTTTTTCACAATGTTTTCGATAGTTCATTTATAGGGAGTTGTTTATGCATGTGGGAATATCGTTCACTGTACCGCCGAAAGGGATTTGGCCTGCAGAGGTGCGAAGACCATTTAAAACATACCAACCCTTTCCCACATGTAGATATTTTATACCACTTTCAACACTTATTTAGTCATGCAACAACTCGCTTCCAAGATCAAAGTCCCTACAATGCAAACAAAACGACATTTTAAAGCATGGCGGACAATTGCTCCTCTTGCCACAATGTGTTCAGGTCTATTGCATAGCTGGGTTGATTCACCCAGGAATCACGAGTGTGTGAACTGACGGGGGTGGTATGACTGGAATGATGTTGAAAACGGCCTTAAACACCCAACAATACAAACAAGACGACCTCTGAAAGCAGGGCGGGCAATTGCTCCCTTTGTCACAGTGTGTTCAGTACTATTGAGTAGCTGGATTGAATCACCCAGGACGCATGCGTATGTGAACAGTGGTGCGGGTGATTGGACATATATGATGTTGAAAACGGCGTAAAACACCCAACAATACAAACAAACATGATTAGCGTCCCACATTTAAAGCAGACGTCAAAATTATGAAATCTTTTTATATTTGAAAAAATACAAATATATTGAAAAAAAAGGGAAAGCATTGTGGCAAAAGGATAAATGGGTATTATGCGCAATTTCTGCTATGCCCAAATGTTTTCTGAATTCATCAGAAATCACCTTTATGTAGGAAAGGGTTGGCTAGACCTCAATTGTGTATATAAAGGGAGTCAATCTAAAATAGGTTGGACACTAGCACTAAGAAGCTAACCTTTATTGAACACTCAGTTTCAAAATTTTCAAACGAGCCAGGCATACTAAAACAGATCTTTGGAGATTTAACAATTGTTTTAATAATCGCCCAATTGCGTATTTATACAGTCATTATTATACCTCCTTCGATGAACAGGGGGTATATCGGAGTCACTGTGTCGGTTTGTCTGTCGGTCGGAAGCCACATTTGGTCCGGCCTATTTCTTACAAACCACTGGGTGGAATTCAATAACAATTTTCATGAAGCTTCTATACCAAAAGGAGATGTGCATATCCTAAAGGGTTTACAATTGCATACTATTTTACAGAGTTATGGCCCTTTTACTTATCAAGTTATGGTGTGGTGAAGGTGCTGTTTAGGGGTTATTTATCATCTTCAGTGATAGTTCTAGTTTGACCTTTAGCCTTTGTCAGAATCTTCTAGAATAGTAAGTTGTTAGCCAAGAAAATGAACAGCAAAGTTTTCATCAGACTTCTTTGATGTGCAGACTTATCTGGAGCTCTCCTAGTTGCGCAGTCACAAAGGTTTGTTGTTTTCACATGACATGACCCATAATATTATTCATATTAAGTTAAGCTTTCCCTTTGTTTTAAAGATTCAAAACCACACAAGGAACTGAGAGAAGTCATAGAGAAAAAGCATCTACTAAAGGACATTAGGAAATTGTCACCCAGTGAGCAAGCATACAGTTTGGAATCCTTCCACAGTATCTGCTGCGTTTTTGCTACAAAATGTGTGCATTTCTTTTATCACAGTATGGAAGGCAGGTAAGCTCAACATTCATGTATAATCTGTTTTACAGTATCAAGTCTGTTTTAAGGTATTTGGCGCTGTCCCACTATATAAGATAAACGGGTATTAACCCTTTTCCTCATATAGATGCTTTCTGACGCCTCTGCAGTAGACAGCCTTTTGAAAACATTACGACAAAAGAAGAAATTTCCCAAAACGAGCAATTTCTTCTTTTGTCACCATGTTGTCAACCCTATTCAATTATCATCCTTTCATTTAAATGGATTTTCTGTGATTTTTCCTTTACATTTTCAAAGTCTCCTGCTGTAAATTTGTTAAATGTCGGAAAAGGTTAGAACAAGATTAGAACCTGAATGGATTGGGGGCATTGCCAATTTGTTATACCTGCTTCATCAGTCATATGATATAAAATATCATTATACAGCTCAATTTTTTTAAAAATGAAATTTCAATTTTAGATTGATGACTAAAATTAGCTTGTCTCCACTACAACGAGAATGCAAATAGACCACAAAACGTAACACAAAGTGGAGAGTTACAATGGAAAGTGTACATTCCAAAATATAAGAGGAAATGCAGTTGTCAAAGAAAGGAAGGTGGCAGCAACTTATAGTGAGTATTGATTCACCTATATAATCTTGTGCAACATGTAAACCATCAAAGCCGTGTAGTCTGATCACCTGCTTTTAGTTAATGGTCCCGCATGTATACCATCCTACGGTATTGGCGACTAATGTTGATCAAGATTAGTGTGTGAAGTCTTATCTGCTTCTACACTTTTTACAGAAAGTTTCAGACAAACTTTGTGCATTTATATTGGTTAGCATGTACACAACTATTGTTCTTCATTTATATGTTTACAACGAGCTTAGGATAGATTTTGAACAGCACGACTCAAAAAAACAATATAATTGTTTATTCTCATTTCACAGAACTAAATCTTTTATTTGGAAACATAATTAGTCATTGCCTCAAACATAAGGATAAAACCCGTCTTTAGTTTACAATATAACAGTGTTGATTAGCATGTAGTTACAAAACATTCATTTCATACCATTCTTTAAATTGTATTCGTCGAGTCCCAGTAGCTCAGTCGTTAGCAACTCGGATCATAAAGCAAGGGTTGGTGAGTTCGAATACCAGCTTGGCCAACACTCTTTCCGACATTTGACAAATGTCACTGACAAGCGTGATTCACAAATTGGCTCACAGTCTATGTGGAAAAGCAGCCAGTTGCTTGGAAAGTATATTGTATGGATTACTGGTGAAGTGGCTGACGTGATATGACTGAACAATTGATTTCAACAGGAAATTTCTTGTCATACCTATACAATAGAAATATAATTTCTGTCATCTGTACAGGTCAGCTATTTCTACTTTGCTTTTAGCTTTTAATTAGTTTTGGTTCAAGAAAAAAAAACAAGAAACTTCAGACACCAATACGATGGATGTCAAAGATTCCTGTGAAAACAAGAACCTTCTCAACGCAGACAAAATGTTTAATGGTTGATTAATGTTGATATAAGCTGGGTGTCTCTCATTTGTTTTATGATATACAGAGGCCAGCTTGATAAACTCTGGACAACTGTATATAAATGTATAACCCGAGTGCTGTGATGGAGGGTGAATTTGCTGAAAGGCTTATTCTCCTTTTTCCCAGAATACTTACTTTAGCATAACATTGACATGAATCAAACTCGAGCAAATTAATATTTGATTGTATTAACATTTAGAGAAATTTGGAGAAGATGTATTAAGATCAACATTTGTTGAAAACTTTTCAATTGTGTGTATGTCTGTGCATACATGTTTATATATATGTATATGTACATATGTTTTTCCCATACATGTTTGTATGTGTGTGTTAATGTTCAGGACGGTTTTCATTGACTTTCATATAATAAAATGGCAAACAACAATTCTATTAAGGCTTTGCCACTTACAGAAGCTTTCTGATGCTTCTGCAGCTGACTGCACTGAAAGCATTATTTCAATAGGCTAAACTGCTCATCATGAGCAATGCCCAGATACGGAAAAAATGTTCTCAGATTCATATATTTCATTATGAATTAAAATTAGATTTAAGGCATTTTAAATCTTAAAATGCCCAATTTCAACTTCAATTAAATTTCTGTCTTATTATTTTCCCGTACTAGTCCGATTACCTGTCCCTGTCAGAATGTATGGAAATGTATTATATGGAAACAATGGCACATAAATGGTACGATGTTTGATCTCTATTCAATCATTAAACATTTAGTTAAAGAGGTTTATCAAAAGTTTTAACCAGACTCAAACTAATCTGCTGTAGATGTGTTGTATCTGGAAAAGGGTTTAGCCAAATAATAATTTACAGGGGCGTAACTTTGCAATAATCAATGTGTGAGGCCGTCTCGTGAGAAAATCAACATTGTGGACTCTGCGTAAAGTATCGACCCGGATCAGCCTAAGCATGCCACACAGGCCTACCCGGATAGACAAGTTTCGCCTCCTGTGGATTTTCTGTTTCAGGAATCACTACTCTATACATCTATCCCCCTAAGACTGAATGTGTCGACCAGATCAGTCTGCGCGGACAGCGCTGGCTGATATGGTCGATACATTACGCAGATGTCTATCGCCGCAGATGCATTTTGGGGAATTTTGAGAAAAACTGTGTAGGCACGTGCCTGCAGTTCCTAAAAAGGGAGCTACGCCCCTGATTGATGAATCTTTGTCAAAATCAAATTTGTTTCAGATTTACTTGGCCTAATTAGCAGAACTGTGTTTCACAGGCTCATATTTCTCTGCAATAGTAATTGATTAGTTTGATATTGTGCATTTACACATATTAGTTGGTCCCACCGTAAAAGGAAGAATATCCTCCGACATTTTTGAGAACATGCACATACTATTAGAGTGTGTCTGATTCCAAGATCATTTGGAATAATTGTTCGTTGGGAGACACTCTACAAACGTCATATTGATTGGTTGAGAAACATGGCTCCAATGCGGCATCAAAACAGGTTTAAATGGGGGTGGGGCGTTTCCTTTTTCCTTGTATGTATAGAGTAAAAACATAGAAAACTATTCAATTTCTATTAAATCAGGTGAGTGATTAGGGACCGTCATTGCCCAAATTGCATGTGTATAGTGAACACTTTAAATTCTTTTTGTCCGAAAGTAAAGGTCCGGCTTGAAAATAATTTGGCACAAATGTTTCTTGGTGACCTTAAACTTTAACATGTTCCGTCGAAAAACATGGTCGTTACTGAGCGGGACTTGTTTCCTTATATGTTTAATGTAATAACGCTTAGCACAAATATTGCTTGAGTGACTCTATACCAAGATTATTCGCATTATTCTGATCTTTTGAAAACCTGTGGTCCAAGGGGGCGTGTTAAGTTATCCTAGTATGTATATACATTTCAATCTTTGGTGAAACTTGAAAATATTTTGGTCAAAAGGAATAAACCAGATTTGAACCAAAATTGGGATCATTGGGCGTCTTTTTAACACTATTGTTGAAAGCATTCCGATCCGTTGAAACATATAGACACCAGGGGGATTTGCGTGTTTTTTTGTCGCCCAGATATGACATAAATATGTAATCTCATTTGGAAATGTACATAAGGCATTCACGATAAAATGCCCCTTTTATCTCTGGCATTTACAATTAAAATGCCAATTTTCACTCAATCTATCCATGCGGTTGTCATCTGTTTCATACTAGTTCAACCATTCCTGGGATCTATGTCGTCTTTCTTAATAGCAAGACTGAACAAAACATAAATACACTGTAGGAAAAGTTTGTGTGTCTTATTTCTAAACATTTGGGGTAGAATAAGTTCAACGAGGGCTTTTATCGTGAATGTGTACGGACAAGTACGCAATACTGGTGTCATTTTGCCTACCTAATATGTATGGCCAGTGCTTGAACTCAGAGCTACAGATAAGGAGCAGTATACAGCTCTTTTCCACACAATATCTCTCTAAAGGTATATCCGAACCCTATGATGTGGGTACTCAAAAGAATCGTCTCAGTATCGACAACATAGGGTTAGAGGGTCGAATAAGGATTTTAGAACATGCAAAACGACCGTTATCCAGAGCTCTGTAGAACTATTCAAAATGTCCATTCATCTGTGAATAAAAATCGGCAGAGGCCAAAATAATGTTGAGTCCCTCCATCGCGGATCAGATTGATTTTAGTCAGTTTTTTCAGGTGACCATTTTAGCACAACAGTGTATGTTTCTTTCCTAACAAACAAACTTACAGGTTGACTATATTTTTTTGTTTGGCCATGAGGTCAAATCAAAGGTCACTATTATCCCAGAGATTTCTATTTTCAATTTCAATATTAACTTTTATTACATGCACGTGTTAACAATTATGCTATCCATGCCTTCGGCTGCATAAAGTGTATATCCGGGTTAGCCTGCGTGGCATGATTAGGCAGATCCGGTCGATACTTTACGCAGAGTCCACAATGTTGGTTTTCTCGTGGGACGGCTCATATATTTTCCGGCATGAAATGCGACCAATATCTGCAGTGATGATACTTGTGAAAGCTAAATAGTTTTACGTAATTAAAAGGCATTACGAACGAACCTTGCCCTTTTAGAAATGAATAATCAAAAACAAACACAAATACAAATATTTTGCCATAATTTTATGGATCATGAGTGCAGACACATTTGTTATCCTGGCAATGCAAATGTAGCTTATCGGCACATGTGGTGTTCGTACATTCAGCAAGACTAAGACAATCTGAAATGAGATAAAGTGATTGATTTGAGTTAAGCGCAATTTTCAACAACGTTTTCAGCTAACAAAGACAGGTAATTGTTAAACAAAGGTGGTCTTTAATTACAGGGTCATTTGTGAAATAATTGATTCATTGGGAAATTAAAATTGGATGCCAAAGACAGGTAATTGCTAAACAAAGGTGGTCTTTAACACAGGTTTTACTTAATATAAATTCGGATCATTCACCATCGATGCGCAGGTCCTTTGCACATTTGTAACAATTACGTTACCATCCATTATTTGTTCACCCTTTTTTTCTATTTTTAAGCGGTCTCAAATGACCAGGTTTGTTTTGGGAATATTGAACTCTTTTTTTAAATGACATGATAAATGAAAGGCACTCAAATCGCAGATACAGTCCCACAAATAACGCCTTAACCATAAGCATAGAAGTCTAAATAAGCACAATTGCATGTTCCAAGTTTACCATAAATTGAAAGTATTGTTTGGTGTTTTACGCCGCATACAACAGTTTATCAGTTATATCACGGGTTTTCCTGGGTAAGTTACCAGTACTGCTGGTCAAGTTTACCTTGCACCAGCTAGTCAGTCGTAATGCTAACCCCGGGATTCCTGAGCGCCAAGTTGGGCAGCCATTAATACCGGATGATATTATCATTTCTAAGGTAGTTTGTATCAACCGACCGGAGATCGAACCAACGACCTCCCGCACCCGAGGCGGACGCTCTACCACTACAACACCGGTGAAGTCAAGTTTACTATAAAAGGTTGTTTTTTCAAGAGAACGTTCAACACCTAGTTTACGTCTCTAATGAAGCTTGTCATGTCGGTGTTATAGTGTATATCTTGTGTCTCGACTTTAAAATAGAAGTAATGGTTTTCCGTCCTTGGCGTTCAAGGGTTGTGGGCTTTGCCTATCGACTGAATCGATGGCGTCATGATGATTCAACCAGTAGTACTGGTACATTACACAGGAAACGCCATGATATAGATAACACATTGTTGAAATCGTCATTTAACACCACACAATCAAACAAAGCAAGCACTGCAATTGTTTTGACTATGAACCATGTATGTGTCAAGTCTATAAAAAGGCGCTGCTTTTCGAAATCAAGCCCAATTATTGTTTGTGAACATTGCCAGTGTGGTCTGGATCTGCACTATTCTGCAATTAGTCATAAAATCTGTAGTTCGGTTAGGTAGTTTCTATTTCGACCATTTACACATCTGTCATAGAGGACTTTAAAACACTTTCCGTAGTTTTCATAATATGTACTATACATAGATTGGGCTTACATTTTTAAACAAGAAGTCCGGTCTTCCTTGGACTGAATTTTTGAAAATCCTGGTTAAAATTCTCGGATGTCCCAAATGCCGAACTGGCTGTTCCGCAACTTGAACATTCTATGTTGTTTCCCTTTGTTTTGCTTTTGATAATTATTACAGTTTTTGTTATAAAACACAGATGTTGCTACTATGTCAGTAATTATATCATTTCAGTTTGTTATCATAACACTTTTAAAGCAGTAGATTTGTTTATGTGAACTATTATAATTCTTCTAGACATTATCTATTTTTAACCTGTATTCTTTTTTTCTCAAAAAGATCAATCGTATAGCGTATAATGATTATACTCACTTTGTTTGATAGTCGCACATGTACACTTATGATGTTCGCATGCCAGTTCCAAACCGGCTCCACAGCCCACGCTGTCGTTACATGCTGTCTGGGCGTCTACTCCGTGTCCGCATTCAGTAGAGTAGACCGCAGCTGTAACAAGCATAAATTTGTAATATTGGGGTTTACAACATTATTTCAGTTATATCACGGCGACAGTTCACTTATTCATGACCCCTGGGTAAACAAACCAGTACTAGGTTAGAAAAAGTGCCTTGCCCAAGGACACGCCTCCATGACCGTCGTCCCGCGACTGGGGATCGAACCCGAGACGCCCGGTTTCAAATTCCCGATACTAACCACTAGACCACGACGGATTCCTGAATGATACATAAAAAGTAACGTTCCAGAGTTATGATTTATTTACCCTTCCGCTACCAAAGGCAGTTAAAGGACGTTGCAAACATTGCAGATTTCAGGTGAGACAGCTCATAACGAGCTCATAACGAGCTCATAACGAGCTCATAACAAGCTCATAACGATCTCATAACAAGTTCATGACAAGCTCATAACTAGCTCATAACAAGTTCATATATATCTCATAACGAGCTCATAACAAGTTCATATAGAGCTCATAACGAGCTCATAACGAGTTCATAACAAGCTCATAACGAGCTCATAAAAGTTCATAACAAGCTCATAACTAGCTCATAACGGGCTCATAACGAGCTCATAACAAGTTCATAACAAGCTCATAACGAGCTTATACCGAGCTCATAACAAGTTCAAAACAAGCTCATAACGAACTCATAACAAGTTCATAACAAGTTCATAACGAGCTCATAACGAGTTCATAACGAGCTTATAACAAGCACATAACAAGTTCATAACGAGCTCATAACGACCTCATAACAAGGTCATAACAAGCTCATAACGAGCTCATAACAAGCTCATAACAAGCTTGCTATAACAAGCTCATAACAAGCTTGCTATAACAAGCTCATATCAAGCTCATAACAAGCTCATAACAAGCTGTCTCTCCTGAGGTTTGCATTGTTTCCCACTAAGACAGCAAACAGACGGCGGGATTGGCATCAGTCGGAAGCGACGCGAGCTGTTAATCAATGGGTTGTGAGTTCGAACACAGGCTCGGCCAACATTCTTTCGGACGTTTGATGAAAGTCAATGCAACAAGCGTCATTCAATGTGCTAACAGCCTATGTGGAAAAGCAGCCAGTTGCTTGGAAAGACTGTTGTGTCGAGTATTTGTGTGAGAAAACCAGGAAACGCATGGGTAGGTGAATTGGTTGCCGTGATATGATTGAAAGCTTGTTGAAAACGGCGTGAAACCTCAATAAATCAATTAAACAACAGTCAATTCATAAACATTGTTGAAGACGTGTGATTTTCCCTCGCTCTCCGCCCAAGAAACTCTCACAAGTGTTTACTTAGGCTCTTGTCCGGAGAGTAATCCGGCAACTACAAGAAGTTTTTTGTAGCGAGATTATTCCAGGTATGTTTAGCAGGGTGTGGCCTTGCATCGTCATGCATTAAAATATCAAGGTACTGTTGTAGGAATAGAACAACCACTGGACTTAAAATGTGGATCTCTATCTGCAGTTCAGCACCTTTAATACCCTTTCCCTCATACGACAGTTCTGCAGCAGACAACTTTGAACGTATTTTGTCAAAACATAGAAAATCTCCACAATTGAATGGATAACCTATGACAAAAAGTGGAAAACATTGTGGCAAAAGGAGAAATTGAACGTTTTGTGCAATTTCTTCTTTTGTCACTATGTTTTTAAAATGCCGTCTGCTGCAAGGGCGTCAGAAAGCGTCTATATGAGGGAAAGGGTTAATACCCACAACGACGATTTAAGGAAAAAGTTAGCATACAGATTTCACCACTTAAAATATGCCATTCATCTAAAGCTCTCTACCTCAATTCATTGAAATTTTTCCTCAAAAGTTCCATGGACTGATAATGTTGGATAACATTATCGAGCATTGTCCTATAAAAGCCCACATGTTTGATTACATCTTAACAGTCTATGAAAGTCCAACCTGACATGACACCGAGGTCCGAAAACCATTGCTCTATCCTGCTAATACTGAAGCTAGCTGATTAATAAGGCAATATAAATGTCCCTTTTTAGATTTACATTCACATTGCTGTCAATCTGACTAAAGTAAACGATCTGACCACAAATGTGACCTATGCGTAGCGTTAAAGCGACCGAACTCCAGATACCCAACTGTCGATAAAAAATAAAATTTCCAATTTTAAGAAAATAAGTGTTATTTTTGTATTTGGGGCATTAAAATATGATAACTGACATATTACATACCCCTATAATCGGTGAGATTTTCTTGTTTTCGATACTTTTTCCATCGCAAATTCTACCATGTCAGTAACGGGGTAAGTATTTTTAAATAGGAAACCCCTTCATCGGGACAATTGAAAACGACCCAAGTTCACTTTATTGATAAAAAACGATACATTTTCTACCCTGGTTTTACTTGGATAACATCAAGAATAACATTTAGGGCGAATTCGATATATATATATTTTTTTTTTCCGTGCCATCTGGATTTCAGTCGCTTTACTAGGAGATGATTTTAATGAGATTGCATTGCTGTATGAGTATGTTCTTCGCATGTTTCTTAACCCTTTCCCTCATATAGACGCTTTCTGACGCCTCTACAACAGACGGCTTTTTGAAAACATAGTGACAAAAGAAGAAATTGCACAAAACGTGCAATTTCTCCTTTTGCCACAATGTTTTCCACCTTTTGTCATAGGTTATCCATTCAATTATGGAGATTTTCTATGTTTTGACAAAATACGTTCAAAGTCGTCTGCTGCAGAATTGTCGTATGTGGGAAACGGTTAAAGAATTGAAGAAAGGCATCTCCCCGGGTAAAGGACTCATGAATGATTTTCTCATTTTCATTGTTTGAATGTATTGAAAATGCTAAAGGAGCTGAATTCAAGATTAAAGATAGTACAGTCAAAGTTTCAAACTTGTTCAAAAGTTGTCTTGAAATATTAGTAATAATTTCCCTTTCCAGCATAATGAAAATCTAAATATTGATTGCTATTTTTTACTGGGTAGACATACTTAGAAAGCCAAATGTTGTACATTTTCATGACTTTTAATTGACTGTTTTTTCAACATTAACTTCCAAAACAGTTAATTTATTAATTACTTTGTTGTCACAATTAGCAGTAATTGCAGAGGTTTCAACATTTCAAAATGTTTGATCTCCCTCCAGAGTTCCGCACCTACCGCCTAAACGATCGATATTTAGATATTTATTTTTATGGAATGTGAAATGATTACTCCAATTTTATACTAGAATTATGATTCTTATATTTCAAGACAACTTTTGAACAGTTTTAACACTTTTGACTATATTATCTATAATCTTCAGTTCAGCACCTTTAACACTGTCCTTTCGTAAATATAGTACGAATTCGTCGGAGTGTTGTTGTAGTCTATGAGTGAGTGAAATAAACAATAAACTACATCGGGTAAAACATTACGTCAGGTAAAGGGTTCGCGAATGATTTTATCATTTCCACACTGTAGTGTATATTGTTGATTGGTTGGTGCCTAGAAACGCCGTTTATCAACAGTGTTTCAGTCATATAACGGCGGCCAGTTCACCTACTCATGACGTGTTTCCTAGCTTTCTAACACCAGTAATCCACACAACATACTTTCCAAGCAACTGGCTGCTTTTCCTCATAGACTGTAAGCCAATTGGTGAAACGCGAATGAGGCTTGTCACAGTGACTTTTGTCAATCGTCGGAAAGAATGTTGGTCGACCTGGGATTCGAACTCACAAACCCTGGAATGACAGCCTTCGTCGCTACCGACTTTCGTTAAATTTGCGTCAGTACGTAGTAATTATTAAGGCGTCTTGGAAAGAACGACGAACAATGCTGTAAAACTTCTATCATGAGCAACATCTCCCGTTGTCGCATTTTTGTTAAACACTTAAAACAATTATGAAAATGTTTCGTGTTTGCCAAGAAGTTTTCAAATTCGTCTGCAGATTTGTTTGTTTGTTGGAAAGGATTTAATCTGCGTGCAGTGAAAATTTGGTGAGCCTGTACAAACGCACTGTCACACCAAAGTCTTCTATGTCTACCTAAATTGTATGGAGACCAAAATGCATAGTCAATCTCACAACAACAAACAAAATACGTGTAACCCTACTATGTGTAGTTTTTGAAAACATAGTGACAAAAGAAGAAATTGCACAAAACGTGCAATTTCTTCTTTTGCCACAATGTTTTCCACTAACCCTACTATGTGTAGGCTAATACAAAAATATACGATGCAAAGACCGGAGATACTCTCATAACCGAGCCCCCGTTAGCTCAGTCGGTAGCGACGCGGGCTGTCAATACGGGGGTTGCGATATCAAACCCCAGCTCGGCCAACATTCTTTCAGACGTTTGACATAAGTCACTGTGACCGGCATCATTTGTCTTCAACCAATGGGCTAACAATCTATGTGGAAAGGCAGCCAGTTGCTTGGAAAGTATGTTGTGTGGAGTACTTAGAAAGCCTGGAAACACATTAATAGGTGAACTGACCGCAGTGATAGGTTAAACTTCAATCAATCAATCAATCAATTGATCGACGTCGAGTCATCCCGTTATCCACGGCGTTCAACTCAAATCAATCGCTTAATCAATCAATCAATATATCAATCAATCAATCAATCAATCAATCAATCAATCAATCAATCTACTTCGAGTCATCACGTGTCCACTGTAGTTATCCACGGCATTCAAATCCAATCAATCAATCATCACCAACGTTGCAATACATGGTTTTAAATTACTTACCGACCAGCGCGCAGATAGCGAGACAAACAGCAATACAAGTCTTCATCCTCTTCAGTCTGTTGTTAATTCAAGACAGCGCCCGCGGTCCTTATAATCGCGGAATTATAGCTGTGTCGCAACACTACAAAATTTACATAGCTATTCGCAAAGGCGTTCTGCAAAGACGCCGACCGCAGATAATCATTTGTAAAAAGCGACCGCGGATTCGCTGGCCGTCGCCTGTAATCGATACGATTACGCAGCCATTAATAAAGCACTTATAAATATTCTTATGAATAAGACTTTTGATTATCATGGACCGATCCGAGTATTCGCAACGCAGGCTGTCATAGGATATGTTTTATCATGCCCCGGCTCGTATTATCTTATCGTAACCCTTGAAGCACCGAACTACTGAAACCAGTTACGTGGACGTTGCTTTTTATACTCGTTCGTATAATATATCTATCGAATAATGTGTACTAGATATTCATGGAGATGGGTAAATAAGGAACTGTATATACCATGCATAGACCGCACAAACGTGCCTGCAGATCTCGGTCCACATCGATAGCATTTAAAATAGTGCATACTAGGAAAGGCAAATGCTGTTTAAAATTGCGTACAACGGAATAAGGGTTCGATCGTGATTCGAGAAGGCGGTTATCAAAATCATGTCAAAATCACACGTTTGACCGTAAACCTTGCCCAAATTCATCTATCATATCTTTGACCTCAATCTCGTTGTTTTACTGGCTCAGTGGTTAAGTGGTTAGCACGTCCGCCCATTGAGCGGGGCTGCAGGGATTGATCCTCCGGTGGAGTCATACCAAATACTTTAAAGACTGAATGAATGGCTCCCCAACCTATCTGGGCTTAGGTTGGCGTGGATGGGATTATTTGTACGCGTCAGAATAATGCCTCAGTCACATTTGCTGCGGCGGACGTGGGATCTGAAATATATACGGCCAATATATAGAGCCGCCGCAGCAATCCGATGGTCAAATACTGTAGTAGTCACATATATTAGAGTAGCCGCACGGCGTATTTTGTATTTGTGGAGACACACAAAACCTGCGACTGCCGTACGGACTTTGCAGTGAAGACGCACGGTCGCCTTATGGCGACCCTGCGTCGACCGTAGATTTTTGACAATTACCAAGGCAGATGCAAGGTAGCCGCAAGATATATAATAATGATAATAATAATGATAATATGCATAAGAAAATAAACTGGTATATATATCTGCTCCATGCATGGCGCAGACTGCAACGGGGCCGTTAGGATGGCATGTGGCGAGCGTACGGGAGCCGTGCGTTTCCTTGCGTTGCCCGCAGGGTGTGCCACATACCGCAATGCCAAAACACGGTTTCAAAAGAAAATTGTAATTTATAAGACCCCAGTACGCCCGACGTATGGTCGCCATGGAACTGCTGTACGGCATTGCTACGGCTCGTCTAATTGCTACGGCTAACCTAGAAATGAAAGAAGATTATAACTCCGTGCTATAGTCCCACGGCGAACCCTACGGCCTGTAGAAGATGTGGTCTTGGTGGAGTGCACTTGGGCAAGGCACATTTCCTAGCCTAGTATTGGTTTGTTTACCAAGGGATAATGAAGAAATGAACTGGCGCCTTGATATGTGGAAACTCTCTATAAGTGAAAGAATATGTATTGAATAGAGTTGAAACCAATATGGCTCGAGGAGAAATTTACGCATCTTCAGCAATATCTCCTTATGCAACATTTGTTTTAATAGTCGTCTGCTGTGTTTGCGTCTCTATGATTCGGCGTGTGGGAAAGGGTTAACCAACTTTCAGATTTGACTTCTATTACATAATTCCGTTATGTGTCCGCAAATAAATTCCCCCATACAATAAATCTGCACCAGACGACTTTGTTAAACATGTAGACAACGGTATAGACATTACTTTTGATCATTATAAACCAGACGCTTAGTTCGCAATCGCTGTATAATACTCTTAAGTATAAGTTTAGTTTGTGTTTACTATCAATTTTGACCTTCTTTCGGATATATAACGGCGTTTTCTTCGTAAGTGACCAATACCACTGGTCAGTTTATACTGCCAACAGCGACGCAGTCGTAATGCTAACCACCTACTCCTGAACGCCAAGGAGGGAAAGCCATAACTAAACTTTTTAGTTTTCATGAATAGATAACTGTCTTTCTTATTCAGAGTTTTAACGCCGTTTTCAACATTATTTCAGTTATATGACGGCGACAGTTCACTTATTCGTGATCCCCGGGTAAACAAACCAGTACTAGGCTAGAGAATGTGACCGTAGGGCCGTGACTGGGGATTGAACCGGTCGGATTCCTCTGAACAAATAACTGTACGGTAACTAAAACCTGCAAGAAACAATACTGTAAGGGTCCTTCGACCCAGATTCGAGATTGTTAACCCTTTCAGACTTAAAATAAATCTACAGCAGACGTCTCTTAAAAGAAACGACATGGCCGAACATTTGGAAACAATGGAAATATACTGTAAAAGAAAATGTTGTTATTGAATTGATTTGAAAGCGTTATAAATATTAAATTGACAAAATTGTTCAAATTAAGCAATTTCTTTTCTTTTTGCCAGATGTATTCAAATGTTGTCTGCTGCAGATGCGTCAAATTCCGTCTGTATGTTGGAAGATTGATACTGCTTTCTCACATAAAATACATCTGCAGCAGATGAAATCGTAAAAATCTAGGCAAAAATATATCAGAATATTGATAGAATAGAGTTTAATACAGCCTGACAGAAGTAAAAATTGCACATTTTAAGCAATTTCTCAATTTTTCACAAAATGTTTTTAAACGTCGTCTATCGCAGATGCACTAATATTTCGTCTGCATAAGGGGAATGGGAAAACGAAGAAGTTATGGAAACTTTCGACACGAAGTAAGATAAGACTGGTATATTAAGGTCGCAAATCTATTGCAGTTCACACTTCTCAGTCTACCAACTAATCCAAAAACATGCGAGTCTTACTTAGCTGCCTTGCCTTGTGTGCATGTATCGGTGAGTGTTTGATTTATCGAATTGGTTGATTTGTAGTTTAAAAGTTATCCCCTCTGTAGTAGTAACACCATCTCTGATTTTGACACGGTCTACCGCATTGGTTGAATAGTCTTTGCTTAAGAATTATAAGTTTATAACGATTGATTGTTAGATGTTTTACTCCGCTTTCAAGATTGTTTCCGTAGCACAGTCGGTAGCGATGTGGGCTGTCAATCCAGGGGTTGTGAGTTCGAAACCAAGCTCAGTCAATATTCTTTTCGACTGGTCCTTTTATTCTGACACCAGCCAGTCATTCGTCATGCTAACCCCGCAATCTTGAGCGCCAAGAAGGGCAGCCATTACTACCATTTTTAATGTATTTGGTATGACCCGGTCGCAGATCGAACCCGCGACCTCCCACACCCGAGACGGACGCTCACCCACAAAACCACCTACGTGATGAATGAATAACGAACAATGTAGTCCAAGATTAGACTGCACGAATGTTATTAATCTCGGTAAACATTGTTCTTACCTTGATTTCAACGACAAAATGTATCGAAACAACGATCGTAAAATTAAAGAAATCAATTTCAAATCGCACAGCCACTCATTTGTCTTGATCCCTAAGGAAGCGGTGATGATCATAATTACAAAGATGTAAACAAATATCTTAACACTTAGCACCGTACCGAAGATGTATACTGTGCAAAAACCCCAATTCTCGCCAATTACCGACTTTCTGTCGAGTTAAGACAACCAGCAATGTTACAGCGGGATAAAGCATAATGCTGATTCAAATATTCTAAGCAAAACCAAGGGTAGAGCATCTGCCTCGGGTGTGGGAGTTCACTGGTTCGATCCCCGACCGGGTCATACCAAAGACTTAAAACTGGTAGTAACAGCTTTTCCTCATTGGCGTTCATGGTTGTAAGGTTAGCATTACAACTGACTCGCTGGTGTCAGGATAAATGGACCAATGACGCCAGTGCACACAGAATCTTGCGTTTCTTAGCTTTTCAGCACCAGTTCACAAGACAACATTTTTCAAAGAAACATATATTGTCTCCAGCCTATTGTTCGACGACGAAAGACGCAAGAAATTCGCCTTGGCCGAGTGGTTAGCGTCGGGGAATTGAAACCGGGCGTTTCGGGTTTGATCCCCAGTCGAGGCGCAGTGGTTATGGTGGGGCGACAATGGACAAGGCACATTTCCTAGCCTAGTACTGGTTTCTTTACCCAGGGGTCATGAATAAGTGCACGGACGTCGTGATATAACTGAAATAATGTTGAAAATGGAATAATACCCTATAGAAAACAAAAGGAAAGACCTTTGTCATAGACAAATTACTTTTGTCAACCTTCGAAAAGAATCAATGGCCGAGCGGTCGGCCCTTTTGCCGCAATGTTTTCAATTTTGTTCGGTAAATATACCTACAATTATAGAGAGTTTCCAAGTGTTTAAGTATACATTTTCAAAGTCGTCTGCTACAGATGTGCTGTATGTGAGAAAGGTGTTAAACTGATTAATTTATTTTCAACCCTTTCTCTCATATAGACGCTTTCTGACGCCTCTGCAGCAGACGGCTTTTTGAAAACATTGTGACAAAAGAAGAAATTGCTCAAAACGAGCAATTTCTCCTTTTGCCGCAATATTTTCCGCTTTTAGTCATAGGTTATCCATTCAATTATAGATTTTTTTGATTTTTTGACAAAATATGTTCAAAGTCGTCTGTTGAAGAAATGTCGGATGAAGGAAAGGGTTATCGACGTCGTCAATAGTATTTCAGTTATAGCACGGCGAGGTTTTCACCTAGAGTCTGTTTCCTGCAATCCTCACACCCTATGTCTGTTTCCTGCCATCCTCACACCATATGTCTGTTTCCTGCAATCCTCACACCATATGTCTGTTTCCTGCCATCCTCACACCTTATGTCTGTTTCCTGCCATCCTCACACCTTATGTCTGTTTCCTGCAATCCTCACACCATATGTCTGTTTCCTGCCATCCTCACACCATATGTCTGTTTCCTGCCATCCTCACACCTTATGTCTGTTTCCTGCCATCCTCACAACTTATGTCTGTTTCCTGCAATCCTCACACCATATGTCTGTTTCCTGCCATCCTCACACCTTATGTCTGTTTCCTGCCATCCTCACACCATATGTCTGTTTCCTGCCATCCTCACACCTTATGTCTGTTTCCTGCAATCCTCACACCATATGTCTGTTTCCTGCCATCCTCACATCATATGTCTGTTTCCTGCCATCCTCACACCTTATGTCTGTTTCCTGCCATCCTCACAACTTATGTCTGTTTCCTGCAATCCTCACACCATATGTCTGTTTCCTGCCATCCTCACACCTTATGTCTGTTTCCTGCCATCCTCACACCATATGTCTGTTTCCTGCCATCCTCACACCTTATGTCTGTTTCCTGCAATCCTCACACCATATGTCTGTTTCCTGCCATCCTCACATCATATGTCTGTTTCCTGCCATCCTCACACCTAGAGTCTGTTTCCTGCAATCCTCACACCTAGAGTCTGTTTCCTGCAATCCTCACACCTTATGTCTGTTTCCTGCCATCCTCACACCATATGTGTGTTTCCTGCCATCCTCACACCATATGTCTGTTTCCTGCCATCCTCACACCATATGTCTGTTTCCTGCCATCCTCACACCTTATGTCTGTTTCCTGCCATCCTCACACCATATGTCTGTTTCCTGCCATCCTCACACCATATGTCTGTTTCCTGCCATCCTCACACCATATGTCTGTTTCCTGCCATCCTCACACCTTATGTCTGTTTCCTGCCATCCTCACATCAATATTCCCCACAATAGTCCTCTTAGTGAAACAGGCTAAATTCTAATATGAGCCGTCCCGCGAGAAAACCTACATCAGATCAGCCTGCGCAGTCCGCGCAGACTGATCCGGGCCGACACATTCGATCTAAGGGTTATAGAGTAAGGATTCCTGAAACAGAAAATCAACAGGAGGGTAAAAGTGTCTGTCCGGATTAGCCTGCGCGGCATGCTTAGGCTGATCCGGGTCGATATTTTACGCAGAGTCCACAATGTTTGTTTTCTCGCGGGACGGCCAATATTATAAACTAGTTCGCCCATGATGGACGAATGACTCTTCGACAGCAGGCGACTCTGGAAAATGTTTCGTCTAAAGGAGAAATACTCATGGCGAATTTCTCCTTTTGTCACAATGCATTCAACCGTATGCAATATTTACATTTGAGGTAAATTGAGATGTCCATATTTATGCTTAGATGTTTAAAAAGTAGTACATTATGTATTTGTTACATGTTTTAAAGGATTAAGCAAGAAACATCTTGAAAATAGGAATAATTATGTTCATACTTAGTTTGAAGAAGAAGAGCTGAATTGACTTGTTTTGAACATTTTTATTTTTCTCAATAAATACTTGTGTTAGGGCTTTCATATTTGGAATATAATTACATATAATTCCTTTTTTCACATTGTATGTTGAAGATATGGAGTGTGACGTTCTTTTTGGAGTAAAAAACATGATTTTGGTTGATTTTGAGAGTTTAAGATAAATTCATTATTTTTGGTTACATTAATTTTTAATTATGATCATTCATTTATCAAATATAGTTCTTCACCATTTCAAACGGGTTTTGGTGTCAAACATTTGGAAAACCTTTTTTTAAGGTTTTACTATTTTTGGACTCAGTCAGTTTTAACATTTGCGTTTAGCTCAACGTTAAAGTTTTGATTTTAACTCGACTATTCGAAGAAAAATGGAACTTTACTACTCGCCCCGGTGTCGGTGTCCGATTAATGTTTTAGAGCAAGCTGGCATTTTCATTTATAACTCTAATACCCTTCATTCAAATCAGTCTTCATACTTCACACATTTGTTAAGGACCATCACACAATTAGGTTACATAACTCCATTGTATCCTAAATATGGAGTTATGGCCATTGATTGTCTTAGGAAATTTGAATTTTTAAATAACATATATTTAAATGTATGTATCTATTCAGTTGCTTTTACATATAGAGTATATATGATTTAATAGTACTTAATATATATTATAAAATACGGAAATAGTGCTTAAGTGAATGAGCGTATTTAAGTCGAGCGCGCCGTCCTCCGACAGCTCTTGTTTGTTTATCTAATTGATCTAATTGATTATAGATTACGGTATCCAGGTGAGCAATAAAGGAACATCTTGGCCTTCTTGTTTAAGATAAAGGTACATTTGGCATTCTTGTTCAAAATATTTACATCCTGTCCGTTTGCACAGGTTATTTAAATGTATTGAACTGCATCTGCTTCCCTTTAAGTCATGCTTTAAAATCATGCGCGGCGTCTTTGATGCTTAGCATCAAAATTAGTCTTGTCGTATTGTTACACGATGTTATAAGAAGATGCCTGAAGTAGAGGCATCGACAGACGTCCTCTAACATCCGTAAATCAATTGATTTCATTTATGTTATGCACTACAGCACTGACCTATTCCTTGGAATGTCATCAAGATGACGAGTGCCAAAATATGGGTGAAACTTGTCTCAACACTGGCGAGAAGCTAGCATGCACAGATCACGTGTGCACATGCGAAAAGAAAATCAGTAAGTAAAATGTATGGATTTGGTTGAGTTTAATGCCGTTTTTTAACAGTTATGTCAATTATATGATGGCAGATAATTCTCCTGACATGTCCTCCCTGATAGTATCTCACTTCGTCTTCAAAAACAACTTTTTTTCGCAAGCAAATTCACACGTTTAAGCCCATGGGCAAATGACGCTTGTTACAATAACGTTGGTTGAGCATTGGAATGAATAAATAGCCGGAGCCGTAGTGCGAACCCTCGACTCTTGGACCGAAATATTTCACACTGTAAAATAAGTAAGAGGTACTAAGCATGCCTGCCAACGGACTAAAATGAACATGGTACCTGCATGACAAGGTGCATGTAAATTTCTAATATCAAACTTTAAACCAAGGCATAAATTACAAGTACTTGATATTAACTTAATATATATACCATGGATAAGTAATATTTTATTTGAAAATTGGAATTTGTTACAGGTATGTATGAGAACAGGAATTTGAGAGCATTCAGGTCTAGATAGCAAATATGCGAACATTACGCCTCTGCTGAGAACCTGGAGAGGCTCATCTGAGTCTTCACGTAAAGAAATAGCATGAAAAAAAGTCTCCAGATGAGGCTCAGAACTCTATCGTGTGATTAATTTTTCATTGAACCTTTTTTGTATACCGGAATTTAATATACGCGCTAGCTAAAGGTGCTGAACTCCAGGTTATATATAGATTGAATAGTTAAAGTATTAAATATCTTCAAAGGTTGCCTTGAGATATTAGAATCGTAATTCTGAGATGGAATAAGAGTAATAAATTTCACTTTCCAGTACAATAAACATCTAAATAAGTATCAATTGTTCAGCGGTAAATATTTCTTTATTTTACAGTGTGTACAGCAAACCATGATTGTGATCAACACGCTCATGGACACGGGCATAACTGTGGGCACGGCGAGCATTTTGTCTGCGATATGGGTATGGGCGAATGCATGTGTGCAAAACACTGATTGCTTTAAATTAAACATTAATCTCTAACTGAATGGATGTGTTGGCTTTTTTTTGAATAATCTTAATCCTATTCAGATGTTTGTATATTGACTGAGAAGAATGTTTTTGTGTGGAGTACCTGTGCGAGAAAGCCACGACACGAATGATCAAGTTTAACGACCGATTGATTAATTGGTTGATTGATTGATTGATTGATTGATTGATTATATCTTAACGCCGTTTTCAACAATTATTCCGTCATATCACGACGGCCATTTCATGTATTTTATGGCTTCATCCTCCTCTCACACTAGGACTCCAAACAACATTCTTTCCAAGCAACTGGCTGCTTTTCCAAGTGTCGCATAGACGTTTAACCCAGTTAGGTTCGTACTCACAACCCCTTGATTGACAGCCTACGACACTACCGACTGAGCTACCTGGGCTCGGCTCGGTGAATGAATTGATATGTCTAATATTGATAAAAAATACCACGTTAGAATCGAAGCAGTCGATTCATCTTCCCTCGATAAGAAGGAAACGAAAGAAATTTACTCAACCCTTCTCCCGGATGAAAAGTAACTTTTAAATATCTAACCCATTGCCCAGATAGTGAAGACAATTTCTTAAACCATTCTAAGAAAGAGGACGGCATTGATACATTGTACTAACACCTTTCCCGACAGTTGCAATGGCTCAAGTCATTCCCAAATAATGAAGTATCAATCCCTTCCCAGAGGGCGACGAACTTGTTGGTTTTTCTTAACGCCTTCAACTATGGGGACGAAGCTGATGAACTCTCTAAACCCCTTCCCAAATAGGGATACGCATAGAAACCGGAGGGCAGTATATGTTTTGCTTTGAGGCCAAATGGCCATTTTTCGATGCAGAATTCAGCTGTGGCCAAGATACATGTATAAGCGTGTTGAATTTGAGATCGGTGTAGCATGAAAATTGGTTGATTGATTGATTGAATGTTTGGTGTTTTACGCTGATTTCAACATTTGTTCAGTTATATCACGGCGTTTCCCGGCTAAGTTGCTAGTACTACTCGTCCATTTAACCGGACACAAGCCCGTCAGTCGTCATGCACACCCCGCAACCCTGTACGCAAACGAGGACAGCCGTTACTACCATGTTTAAAGTCTTTGGTATTACCCGATCGGGGATCGAACCCGCGACCCGCTCTACCACTACACCAATGAGGCGGCGTTGGACTTTGGAGATCGCGTAAAACTAGAGATAAACCTGATGTCTCATGAAATTAACCCATTTTCTCGACATTTGTTTAATTAATCACCATAAGTGAGCAAGGATAACATGTTCACGTTGCGTTGAACCTCTTGTCGTAATAGGAAGCAGATGCTGCACGTAGCGGTTGTCCTCTTTTACTGCCCTTTAGCACGAAACACTTCCTAGCATTGAACTGGTTATTGACACGATAATAATAACTCTTGAATAACTGTTTCGTCATCGTGATGTTACTGTTATTTTGTTTAAATTGACACAATTTTGAGCCGTCCCATGAGAAAACCAACATTGTGGTATCTGCGTAAAGTATCGACCCGGATCGGTCTAAGCATGCCGGTAAACATAAATCTACAACGTGACCATCCAATCGGATAACCGTCCTATATGATTTATTAGCGAACATTACAGAGCCAGAATAGACTGTTCGGATGCGCAGGATGATCTGGTTAAACACTGATCGCAAATGCCTTAAAGTTGGTCTTCACAAAGTACCGCTGAACTTGTGGAGCCATTTCATTCTCAGCAGTTATCTATTTCGATTGATATTGAATACAATGTATATACATTAGTCCCATGAGTGTGTGTAGCGAAATCTTTGATGTAAGCTATTTCATTCGGCAAATGTTGGAATACGTTGTTCGAAAACACCTTAAGGCTCGTTATACACTTTTCGTAAATACCTTAAGGCTCGTTATACACTATTCGTAAACACATTAAGGCTCGTTATACACTATTCGTAAAGGCCTTAAGGCTCGTTATACACTGTTCGTAAATACCTTAAAGCTCGTTATACACTATTCGTAAACACCTTAAGGCTCGTTATACACTATTCGTAAATACCTTAAGGCTCGTTATACACTGTTCGTAAAGGCCTTAAGGCTCGTTATACACTGTTCGTAAATACCTTAAGGCTCGTTATACATTATTCGTAAATACCTTAAGGCTGGTTATACACTGTTCGTAAATACCTTAAGGCTCGTTATACACTGTTCGTAAAGGCCTTAAGGCTCGTTATACACTGTTCGTAAATACCTTAAGGCTCGTTATACATTATTCGTAAACACCTTAAGGCTCGTTATACACTGTTCGTAAATACCTTAAGGCTCGTTATACACTGTTCGTAAATACCTTAAAGCTCGTTATATACTATTCGTAAATACCTTAAGGCTCGTTATATACTATTCGTAAAGGCCTTAAGGCTCGTTATACACTATTCGTAAAGGCCTTAAAGTTGGTCTTCACAGAGTACCGCTGAACTTGTGGAGCAATTTCATTCCCAGCAGTTATCTTTTCCGATTGATATTGAATACAATGTATGTACATTAGTCCCATGAGTGTATGTAGCGATATCTTTGATGTAAGCTGTCTCATACGGCAAATGTTGTTCTACATTGTTCGTAAATACCTTAAGGCTCGTTATACTCTGTTCGTAAATACCTTAAGGCTCGTTATACACTGTTCGTAAACACCTTAAGGCTCGTTATACACTGTTCGTAAATACATTAAAGCTCGTTATACACTGTTCGTAAATACCTTAAGGCTCGTTATACACTGTTCGTAAATACCTTAAGGTTCGTTATACTCTGTTCGTAAATACATTAAAACTCATTATACATTGTTCGTAAATACATTAAAGCTCGTTATACACTGTTCGTAAATACCTTAAGGCTCGTTATACACTATTCGTAAACACATTAAGGCTCGTTATACACTATTCGTAAAGGCCTTAAGGCTCGTTATACACTGTTCGTAAATACCTTAAAGCTCGTTATACACTATTCGTAAACACCTTAAGGCTCGTTATACACTATTCGTAAATACCTTAAGGCTCGTTATACACTGTTCGTAAAGGCCTTAAGGCTCGTTATACACTGTTCGTAAATACCTTAAGGCTCGTTATACATTATTCGTAAATACCTTAAGGCTGGTTATACACTGTTCGTAAATACCTTAAGGCTCGTTATACACTGTTCGTAAATACCTTAAAGCTCGTTATATACTATTCGTAAATACCTTAAGGCTCGTTATATACTATTCGTAAAGGCCTTAAGGCTCGTTATACACTATTCGTAAAGGCCTTAAAGTTGGTCTTCACAGAGTACCGCTGAACTTGTGGAGCAATTTCATTCCCAGCAGTTATCTTTTCCGATTGATATTGAATACAATGTATGTACATTAGTCCCATGAGTGTATGTAGCGATATCTTTGATGTAAGCTGTCTCATACGGCAAATGTTGTTCTACATTGTTCGTAAATACCTTAAGGCTCGTTATACTCTGTTCGTAAATACCTTAAGGCTCGTTATACACTGTTCGTAAACACCTTAAAGCTCGTTATACACTGTTCGTAAAACCTTAAAGCTCGTTATACACTGTTCGTAAACACCTTAAGGCTCGTTATACACTGTTCGTAAATACATTAAAGCTCGTTATACACTGTTCGTAAATACCTTAAGGCTCGTTATACACTGTTCGTAAATACCTTAAGGTTCGTTATACTCTGTTCGTAAATACATTAAAACTCATTATACATTGTTCGTAAATACATTAAAGCTCGTTATACACTGTTCGTAAATACCTTAAGGCTCGTTATACACTATTCGTAAACACATTAAGGCTCGTTATACACTATTCGTAAAGGCCTTAAGGCTCGTTATACACTGTTCGTAAATACCTTAAAGCTCGTTATACACTATTCGTAAACACCTTAAGGCTCGTTATACACTATTCGTAAATACCTTAAGGCTCGTTATACACTGTTCGTAAAGGCCTTAAGGCTCGTTATACACTGTTCGTAAATACCTTAAGGCTCGTTATACATTATTCGTAAATACCTTAAGGCTGGTTATACACTGTTCGTAAATACCTTAAGGCTCGTTATACACTGTTCGTAAATACCTTAAAGCTCGTTATATACTATTCGTAAATACCTTAAGGCTCGTTATATACTATTCGTAAAGGCCTTAAGGCTCGTTATACACTATTCGTAAAGGCCTTAAAGTTGGTCTTCACAGAGTACCGCTGAACTTGTGGAGCAATTTCATTCCCAGCAGTTATCTTTTCCGATTGATATTGAATACAATGTATGTACATTAGTCCCATGAGTGTATGTAGCGATATCTTTGATGTAAGCTGTCTCATACGGCAAATGTTGTTCTACATTGTTCGTAAATACCTTAAGGCTCGTTATACTCTGTTCGTAAATACCTTAAGGCTCGTTATACACTGTTCGTAAACACCTTAAAGCTCGTTATACACTGTTCGTAAAACCTTAAAGCTCGTTATACACTGTTCGTAAACACCTTAAGGCTCGTTATACACTGTTCGTAAATACATTAAAGCTCGTTATACACTGTTCGTAAATACCTTAAGGCTCGTTATACACTGTTCGTAAATACCTTAAGGTTCGTTATACTCTGTTCGTAAATACATTAAAACTCATTATACATTGTTCGTAAATACATTAAAGCTCGTTATACACTGTTCGTAAATACCTTGAAGCTCGTTATACACTGTTCGTAAATACCTTAAGGCTCGTTATACACTGTTCGTAAATACCTTAAAGCTCGTTATACACTGTTCATAAATACATTAAAGCTCGTTATACACTGTTCGTAAATACCTTAAGGCTCGTTATACACTGTTCGTAAATATATTAAAGCTCGTTATACACTGTTCGTAAATACCTTAAGGCTCGTTATACACTGTTCGTAAATACCTTAAAGCTCGTTATACACTGTTTGTAAATACCTTAGGGCTCGTTATACACTGTTCCTAAATACCTTAAAGCTCGTTATACACTGTTCGTAAATACATTAAAGCTCGTTATACACTGTTCGTAAATACCTTAAGGTTCGTTATACACTATTCGTAAATACCTTAAGTCTCGTTATACACTGTTCGTAAATACCTTAAATCTCGTTATACACTGTTCGTAAATACCTTAAGACTCGTTATACACTGTTCGTAAATACCTTAAAGCTCGTTGTACACTGTTCGTAAATACCTTAAGGCTCGTTATACACTGTTCGTAAATACCTTAAAGCTCGTTATACACTGTTCGTAAATACCTTAAAGCTCGTTATACACTGTTCGTAAATACCTTAAGGCTCGTTATACACTGTTCGTAAATACCTTAAAGCTCGTTATACACTGTTCGTAAATACCTTAAAGGTGCTGAACTCCAGAAAATAAATATTATAGTCAAAGTTTCAAAACTGTTTAAAGGTTTTATTGAAATAATAGAATCATAATTCTGGGATAAAATTAGAGTAATCATTTCACTTTCCAGTACAATAAACATATAAATATTGATTGTTTATGCTTTATTTTTACTGGTTACACATACCCAGTAAGCCAAATTGTGTACATCTTCATGACTTTCAATTGACAGTTGTTCAACATTTACTGCCGAGATAGTTGTTAACTGCTTATTACTGATTTTGTTGTCACTATTAGCAATAATTGCAGAACTTACAACATTTCAAAATGTTGATCTCCATTTGGAGTTCAGCACCTGTATTCCTTGCCAACATAAAGGAATTATGCAGCAGACGACTTTGAAAACCTATATAAAAAAACGTAATAAAAATCTCCGTAAATGATAGTTTATCTATTAAAAAGAGAAGAAAACATTGTGAC
>JASEVX010000013.1:30763011-30783011 GCA_031761405.1 Serripes groenlandicus | reverse complement strand
GTGAATTCAGTCGTTCTTTGTCCGTCACACAATCGGCGGTTAAAGGTCTTTAAAACCTCGCTTATCGGCTCAACATTCAAATTTCATGAACTTATTTTTTATTTAACCCCCTTCCACATATAGACGCTTCTGTAGCAGACGGATTTTGGAAAATATTACAATGTCGTCTGCTGCGGATATGCTAAATGTGGGCAAGGCTAAACTCTAAGTTGGCTTTCTTAAAACGCATGGTTGTTTATATCGCTAGACTTTATATATCCAGTATGGAGTGTAGCGATTTCATCGAGCATAATTGTGCAACGAATAATCTAACTAAATAAACGTGTGTGTATGTATATGTTTGCCCTATTTATGAACTTAACGAGACGAAATATGAGTACCAACTATGTTCACCATATATACAGCCTTTAAAACAAGGCCTACATTAAACCAATACCTTCTGTCCTTAAATATATACATTAAAACCAGACCAGCTAGCCTTCGTTTCTACATTAAACCAAGGCCTTCTGTCCCTCGTATCTACAATCAACCTAGTTATCTACATTTAAACAAGACCTTCTGTCCCTCGTATCTACATTCAACCTATATCTACATTTAAACAAGACCTACTAGCCTATCATATATCCATTAGCATGTATAAGTACATGCATTTGAACTGCATCAGACGAAGAGTTAACTTACCGTTAGCAAACCCTAATTGACTCGGTGATTTCCGTTTTGTATCGCTATTCACGGTATTACGGATCAGTGATTTTCGTCCGAAGTCGTAAGAAAGCAGCAGTGTTCGTGGTCTTGTCGATCATTTCCGTTTGAATTGAACCGGCAATATCACCAACGACACCGATTTTAAAACGTCTTCATACGGAAATCACGGAGCCCTTTAGGGATTAGGTGGTCGGAGTGTAAGACAGATATGTGGTCGGAGTGAAAAACAGATGGGTGATCGGATAGTAAAAAACAGATAGGTGGTCAAAGGGTAATTAGATAGGTGGTCGGAGTGTACAAAACAGATAGGTGGTCGGAGAGTAAAACATATATGTGGTCGGTGTGTAAAACAGATATGTGGTCGGAGTGAAAAACAGACAGACATGAATGGAGTAAGACAAAGACACGGATTGAGAACGGAACAATCACGTACAAGTACAGTCACATTCACTTTGATTTATACACACACGACAAACAGTGTACATGAATATTGCACGTGTAAGCGTAAAACGTATATTATAACTTAACAAAAACCCATATTTACACTTAAATAATTAGCTGAACTTAACCAATTATTTTAACACAGGTAGAATAAAATCAAGCTTAAGTTTATTTGGATCGCTCTATCTGACTATGTCCTTGCGACCAAAGGGGGCCTTGCACGCTATTAAAAGAAATGTAAACATTGGTCAAATCTGGCTGACGGGGTAGCTACATGCCATGTCTATATATATAATAGAGTGTATAATTCCTTTAAAATCGTGCCATGCCCCTATGCTTACGACAGGAGTCTTGAAAGTTTCAAATGTGCATCCCCTCAGCACAGTGCTCAAGCCACGTAGAGATTGAACACTATACTTTACCTTAATCTTTAACTAATTGATTTATTGATTGTTTTGTGTTTTACTCCACTTTCAACACTGTTTCCGTTATATCAAGGCGTTTCCTGGGCAAGTCAGTCAGTCGTTATGCCAACCCCATAATACTTAGCGCCAAGAAGGGCAGCCATAACTATCACTTTGAAAGTTTTTGGTATGACCGGGTCGGAGATCGAACCCGCGACCTCCCGCACTCGATGCGGACGCTCTGCCACTACCGTCACCGAGGCGTTCCCTCTAAATGATTTTTGAATTTGTGAACAAACTAGTTCCAGATCAGTCTTACCATTCGCACAGCCTGATCACTATATACACGGTTAACATATAACTTACAAAAGAATGACAGACAATTCTGTCAACTTGTGTATATTCTGATGAGACTGAGAAACATTAACACGGAGATATGAACTTACACTCTTCAGAATTGCTAAGGTGTACGATTCTGCACGGTAGGGCTAAAATAACCACGTTTACGTATGTATATACGTATGTTTTACTCCAATGTGTCGCTTTACTCTATGCAAAGGTAGACGGATGTTTGGAAATGTCAGGCATGACCTTTATGCATGTCCATCCGTTGGTTTAGTGTAGAGATGGAAATGAAAATGCCTCCTGATCTTTAGTGTAGAGATTGATTGATTGTTTGGTGTTTTACGCCGCGTTCAACACTGTGTTAGTTATATGTTTCCTGGGGAGGTTACCATTTAACCTGACACATGCGAGTCAGTCGACACGCTAACCCCGCAACCCTGAGCATCAAGGAGGGCAACACCTAAGTGTAGAAACAGGCGATGGGTTTGGAACGGGTTTTTGTAACGATGTTGTAATTGGACTAAGTACCGTTACATAAACAGGTTCTACTTTACCATAACAATGCACGACAAAGTGCTTGATTGTATGGTGTTTTGCGCAGCTTTAAACAAATGTTTAGTTATATCACGGCGTTTCCTGGGTAAGTTACCAGTACTACTGGTCCATTTATCCTGACACCAGCTAGTCAGTCGTAACGATAACCTCACAGCCCCGGGCGCAAAGGAGGGAAGCCCATTATTTCCATTGCCAGTTATATCACACTGTCCCCTTGGTAATAATCCAGTGCTATTGGTCCATTCATCCTAACACAAGCGAGTCAGTCGTAATGCTAATCCTACAACCCTGAACGCCAAAAGAGGAAAAGCCATTACTAACAGTTTTAAGGCGTTTGTATGACCCGGCCGGGGATCGAGCCTGCGCCCATACACTAATGTAATGTGTTTTACGCTTTTTTCAACAATTTTTAAATCACGGCGTTATTTACCAGTGCTACTGGTCCATTCATCCTAACACAAGCGAGTCAGTCGTAATGCTATAACCTCACAGCCCTTAGAGCGAAGGAGTGAAGCTAATTACTATCTTATTTAATATAGTTTGGACATTTCCAAACCTTCGTTTACTGTTATAGATGAATGCTGGCAAATTTCAGTCGATATTCTTTGATATGGAAATGAAAATGCCTCCTGATCAATGCACAGTGAAATGTAAAAGGCTTAGATCTAGTTTCGGTGGAATTCTAAACAAAAATGGTAACATATGTCAATTTGTGCGACTTTTCAGAATAAACGACCTTTCTCAAATTACGCAAATCGAGTAATATTTCTCCAAACATATATATACACAATGAACGCACGTTTCAGGCATTTAACGCGCGACAACAAATGTCGTGTTTATTTCACTGATACTCTCGTTATCACGTGACATTTAATCCGTCAAGTATGATAGCTGTTTTTATCGGGCTCCTTGTGGCGAGAAACAAACATGAAATTAGTCATTAATTTCATTAATGGACCCATGGAATCATACTCTCATAGTGCCATTTGTTATTTGGCTATCCCAGGACAGTTTTCTACAATGATCACGATTGAAGATTGAGGGAGACATGCTCTTCATCTTTACCCTTTCCCACATACAGACACTTTGTGACGCCTTTGCAGCAGACACATTTTGAAAATATTGTAGCAAAAGGAGAAATTGCTCATCGTGTCTATTTTAAGAAAACCAGTACACTTAGAGACAGCAGGGGGAAAGCGTGATTTGTATACACCACTTTGCAGAGTTCCAGATAAAGAGGCGTATACAGCTCTTTTCCCCACAATGTCTCTTGTTTTTTGAGTACCCACAACATAGGTTATAAGGTCAAATAAGGATTTTAGACCTTATCTAGAGCTCTATCGTTTCCCTTTTCCGACTGACATTTAGTCAAAGATGTGGAAATTCTCTATAAGTGAAAGTATATTTATTGCATAGAGTTGAAACCGATATGGCAAGAGGGGAAATTTTCTCATCTTTAGCAATATCTCCTTTTGTCACATTTGTTTTAATAGACGTCTGCTGTGTTTGCGTCTCTATGAGTCGGCGTGTGGGAAAGGGTTAACCAACTTTCAGATTTGACTTCTATTACATAATTCCGTTATGTGTCCGCAAATAAATTCCCCCATACAATAAATCTGCACCAGACGACTTTGTTAAACATGTAGACAACGGTATAGACATTACTTTTGATCAGTATAAACCAGACGCTTATTTCGCAATCGTTGTATAATACTCTGAAGTATTAGTTTATTTTGTGTTTACTGTCAATTTTGACGATTTTTCGGATATATAACGGCGTTTTCTTCGTAAGTGACCAATACCACTGGTCAATTTATACTGCCAACAGCGACGCAGTCGTAATGCTAACCACCTACTCCTGAACGCCAAGGAGGGAAAGCCATAACTAAACTATTTAGTTTTCATGAATAGATAAACCGTACGGTGACACAAAACAGTGCGGAGAAACATTAGTCGGTCGTAAGCTGCAATACTTCCAACACTGTAAGGGTCCTTTGACCACGATTCGAGATGTTTAACCCTTTCAGACTTAAGATAAATATACGGCAGACGTTTGTTAAAAATAAAACGTCATGGCCGAACATTTGGAAAAAAAATGGAGAGATACTGTAAATGAAAATGTTGTTATTGAATTGATTTGAAAGCGTTATAAATATCAAAAGGACAAAATTGTTCAAATTAAACAATTTCTCTTCTTTTTCCAGATGTATTCAAATGTTGTCTGCTGCAAATGCGTCAAATTCCGTCTATATGTGGAAAGAGTGAGCTTTCCCGTATACAACAAATCTGCAGGGGACGGCATCGTATAAATCTGGGCAAAAATATACCAAAGTTTTGTAAAAATTAAAGAATATTGATAGAATAGAGTTGAATACAGCCTGACAGAAGGAAAAATTGCACATTTTAAGCAATTTCTCAATTTTTCCCACAATGTTTTTATACGTCATCTATTGCAGATACACAAACATTTCGTCTGCATGAGGGGAATGGGAAAAGGAAGAAGTTACGGAAACTTTCGACACGAAGTAAGATAGGACTGGTATATAAAGACCGCAAATCTCTAGCAGTTCACACTTCTCAGTCTACCAACTAATCGAGAAACATGCGAGTCTTACTTAGCTGCCTTGCCTTGTGTGCATGTATCGGTGAGTGTTTGATTTATCGAGTTGATTGATTTGTAGTTTAAAAGTTATCCCATCTGTAGTAGTAACACCATCTCTGATTTTGACACGGTCTACCGCATTGGTTGAATAGTCTTTGCTTGGAAATTATAAGTTTATAACGATTGATTGTTAGATGTTTTGCTCCGCTTTCAAGATTGTTTCCGTAGCTCAGTCGGTAGCGATGTGGGCTGTCAATCCAGGAGTTGTGAGTTCGAAACCAAGCTCAGTCAACATTCTTTCCGACTGGTCCTTTTATTCTGACACCAGCCAGTCATTCGTCATGCTAACCCCGCAATCTTGAGCGCCAAGAAGGGCAGCCATTACTACAGTTTTTAATGTATTTGGTATGACCCGGTCGCAGATCGAACCCGCGACCTCCCACACCCGAGACGGACGCTCACCCACAACACCACCTACGTGATGAATGAATAACGAACAATGTAGTCCAAGATTAGACTGCACTAATGTTAATAATTAATCTCGGTAAACATCGTTCTTAACTATAGTTCAACGACAAAATGTATCGAAACAACGAACGTAAAATTAAAGAAATCAATTTCAAATCGCACAGCCACTCATTTGATTGAAGTAAGCGTTGATCAACATAATTACAAAGATGTAAACAAATATCTTAACACTTAGCACCGTACCGAAGATGTATACTGTGCAAAAAAACCAATTCCCGCCAATTACCGACTTTTTGTCGATTTAAGACAACTACCATTGTTACAGCGGGATAAAGCATAATGTTGATTCAAATATTCTAAGTAAAACCAAGGGTAGAGCATCTGACTCGGGTGTGGGAGTTCACTGGTTCGATCCCTGTCCGGGTCATACCAAAGTCTTAAAACTGGTAGTAACAGCTTTTCCTCCATGGCGTTCAGGGTGGTAAATTAGCATTACGACTGACTCGCTTGTGTTAGGATAAATGGACCAATGATGCCAGTGCACAGAACCATGCGTTTCTTAGCTTTTCAGCACCAGTTCACAAGACAACATTTTTCAAAGAAACATATATTGTATTCAGCCTATTTATTGTTCGACGACGAAAGACGCAATATATCCGCCGTGGCCGAGTGGTTTGCGTCGGGGATTTGAAATCATGCATGCGTTCCGGGTTCGATCCCCAGTCGCGGCGCAGTGGTTATGGTGGAGCGACCTTGGACAAGGCACATTTCCTAGCCTAGTACTGGTTTGTTTACCCAGGGGTCATAAAAAAGTGCACGGACGTCGTGATATAACTGAAATAATGTTGAAAATGGCATAAAACCCTATGGAAAACAAAAGGAAAGACGTTTGTCATAGACAAATTACTTTTGTCAACCTTCAAAAAGAATCAATGGCCGAGCGGTCGGCCCTTTTTCCACAATGTTTTCAACTTTCTTTCAGTAAATATACCTATAATTATAGAAAGTTTCCATGTGTTTAAGTAGACATTTTCAAAGTCGTCTGCTACAGATGTGCTGTATGTGAGAAAGGTGTTAAACTGATTAATTGATTTTTAACCTTTTCTCTTATAAAGACGCTTTCTGACGCCTCTGCAGCAGATGGCTTTTTGAAAACATTGTGACAAAAGAAGAAATTGCTCAAAACGAGCAAGTTCTCCTTTTGCCGTAATGTTTTTCCGCTTTTAGTTTATCCATTCAATTATGAAGATTTTTTATTTTTTGACAAAGTATGTTCAAAGTCGTCTGGTGAAGAAATGTCGTATGAAGGAAAGGGTTATCGACGTCGTCAATAGTATTTCAGTTATATCACGGCGAGGTTTTCACCTTATGTCTGTTTCCTGCAATCCTCACACCGTATGTCTGTTTCCTGCCATCCTAACACCTTATGTCTGGTTTCCTGCCATCCTCACACCTTATGTTTGTTTCCTGCCACCCTCACACCTTATGTCTGTTTTCTGTCATCCTCACACCATATGTCTGTTTCCTGCCATACTAACACCTTATGTCTGTTTCCTGCAATCCTCACACCTTATGTCTGTTTCCTGCCATCCTCACACATTATGTCTGTTTCCTGCCATCCTCACACCATATGTCTGTTTGTTGCCACCCTGACACCTTATGTCTATTTCCTGCCATCCTCACACCTTATGTCTGTTTCCTGCCATCCTCACACCTTATGTCTGTTTCCTGCAATCCTCACACCTTATGTCTGCTTCCTGCCATCCTCACACCTTATGTCTGTTTCCTGCCATCCTCACAACTTATGTCTGTTTCTTGCCACCCTGACACCTTATGTTTATTTCCTGCCATCCTCACACCTTATGTCTGTTTCCTGCCACCCTCAAACATTATGTCTGTTTCCTGCCACCCTCACACCGTATGTATGTTTCCTGCCACCCTCACACATTATGTCTGTTTCCTTCCACCCTCAAACTTAGATTATGTTTCCTGCCATCTTCACACCATGTGTCTGTTTCCTGCCATTATCACATCATATGTCTGTTTCCTGCCATCATCACAAATTATGTATGTTTCTTGCCACCCTCACACCTTATGTCTGTTTCCTGCCATCCTCACACCTTATGTCTGTTTCCTGCCACCCTCAAACTTAGATTCTGTTTCCTGCCATCCTCACACCATATGTCTGTTTCCCGCCATCCTCACATCATATGTCTGTTTCCTGCCATCCTCACACATTATGTCTGTTTCTTGCCACCCTCACACCTTATGTCTGTTTCCTGCCATCCTCACACCTTATGTCTGTTTCCTGCCATCCTCACACCATATGTCTCTTTCCTGCCATTTTCACACCATATGTCTGTATCCTGCCATACTCACACATTATGTCTGGTTTCCTGCCATCCTCACACCTTATGTTTGTTTCCTGCCACCTTCACACCTTATGTCTGTTTTCTGTCATGCTCACATCATATGTCTGTTTCCTGCCATCCTCACACCTTATGTATGTTTCCTGCCATGCTCACATCATATGTCTGTTTCCTGCCATCCTCACACCTTATGTATGTTTCCTGCCATCCTCACTTCTTATGTCTGTTTCCTGCCACCCTCACACATTATGTCTGTTTTCTGCCGTCCTCACACCATATGTCTGTTTCCTGCCATCCTCACACCTTATGTCTGTTTTCTGCCATCCTCACACCATATGTCTGTTTCGTGTCATACTCACACCTTATGTCTGTTTTCTGCCATCCTCACACCTTATGTCTGTTTTCTGCCATCCGCACACATTATGTCTACTTCTTGCCACCCTCACACTTAGAGTCTGTTTCCTGCCATCCTCACACTATATGTCTGTTTCCTGCCATCCTCACACCATATGTCTGTTTCCTGCCATCCTCACACCTTATGTATGTTTCCTGTTACCCTCACACCTTATGTCTGTTTCCTGCCAGCCTCACACCTAGAGTCTGTTTCCTGCCATCCTCACACCATATGTCTGTTTCCTGCCATCCTCACACCATATGTCTGTTTCCTGCCATCCTCACACCATATGTCTGTTTCCTGCCATTCTCACACCATATGTCTGTTTCCTGCCATCCTCACACCATATGTCTGTTTCCTGCCATCCTCACACCATATGTCTGTTTCCTGCCATTCTCACACCATATGTCTGTTTCCTGCCATCCTCACACCATATGTCTGTTTCCCGCCATCCTCACATCTTATGTCTGTTCCCTGCCATCCTCACATCAATATTCCCCACAATAGTCCTCCTAGTCAAACAGGCTATATTCCAATAAGAGCCATCCCGCGAGAAAACAAACATTATCGACTCTGCGTAATGTATCGACCCAGATCCGCCTGCGCAGTCCGCGCAGACTGATCCGGGCCGACACATTCCGTCTCAGTGGGATAGAGGTATAGAGTAATGATTCCTGAAAATAGAAAATCAACAAGAGGGTCAATCTGTCTGTCCGGATTAGCCTGCGCGGTATGCTTAGGTAGATCCGGATCGATACTTTACGCAGAGTCCACAACGTTTGTTTTCTCGCGGGACGGCCAATATTATAAACTAGTTCGCCCATTGTTGATGGACGAATGACGCTAGTCAAGATGACTTTTTGTCAATCTTTGGGAAGAATGAATGCCCTCGGCGGGCTTCGAGCCCACGCCTCCTCTTTTGATAGGCCTCGGTTTTACTGACTAAGCTATTGCGACTCTTCGACAGCAGGCGACTTTGGAAAATATTTCGTCAAAAGGAGAAATACTGATGGGGAATTTATCCTTTTGTCAATATGCATTCAACCGTATGCAATATTTACATTTGAGGTAAATTGAGATGCTCCATATGTATGCATATATGTTTTAGAAGTAGTACGCTATGTATTTGTTGCATGTTTCAAAGGATTAAAACAAGAAACATCTTGAAAATTGGAATAATTATTTTCATACTCAGTTTGAAAAAAAGTATATGAAAAGAAGAAGAAATGAATTGACTTGTTTTGAACATTTGATCCGATCCGCGAGAAAACCAACATTGTGGACTATGCGTTAAGTATCGACCTATATCAGCGTAAGCATGCCGCGCAGACTAATCCGGACGGATTCTTTTCGCTTCTTGTATTTTCTATTTTTCTGTTTCATGAATCATTATTCTATACCTATATCCCCCTGAGACGGAATGAGCCTGCGCGGACTGCGCAGGCTGATCTGGATCAATATATTACGCAGATATTCTCACGTTGAACCACAGGGACTTGCTCCTCTAAATAATAGATATGACCCTATATATGCATATAAATTAATATATATGCATAGATAGGGTCATATCTAATTTTAGAGGACAAAGTCCCTGTGGTTGAACGGCTCATTTATCGTATTGTTCCACGATGTTATAAGAAGATGCCTGAAGTAGAGGCATCAACACACGTCCTCTAACATCCGTAAATCAATGGATTTCATTTATTTTATGCACTACAGCACTCACCTATTCCTTGGACTGTCACCATGATGACGAGTGCGCAGGTAGGGGTGAAACTTGTCTCAACACTGACGAGAAGCTAGGATGCCAAGATCACGTGTGCACATGCGTCCATAAAGTCAGTAAGTAAAATTTATGGATTTGGTTGAGTTTAATGACGTTTTTTAACAGTTATGTCAGTTATATGACGGATGCGAATTCACCTGACATGTGCTCCCTGATGGTATCTCACTTCGACTCCAAAAACAACTTATTTTCACAAGCAAATTCACACGTTTAAGCCCATGGGCGAATGACGCTTGTTACAATAACGTTGGTTGAGCATTGGAATGCATAAATAGGCGGAGCCGTACTGCGAACCCTCGAATCTTGGACCGAAATATTTCACACTGCAAAATAAGTAAGAGATACTAAGCATACTTGCCAACGGACTAAAATGAACATGGTACCTGCATGACAAGGTGCATGTAAATTTCAAATATAAAACGTTGAACCAAGTAATATAAATTACAAGTACTTGATAGTAACTTAATATATATACATGTATATACCATGGATAAGTAAGATTTAATATGCAAATTGGAATTTGTTACAGGAATGTATGAGAACAGGAATTTGAGAGCATTCAGGTCTAGATAGCAAATATGCGAACATAACGCCTGTGCTGAGAACCTAGAGAGGCTCATCTGAGTCTTCACTTAAAGAAATAGCATGAAAAAAAGTCTCCAGATGAGGCTCAGAACTCTATCGTGTGATTCATTTTTCATTGAACCTTTTTTTTATACCGGAATTTAATATACGCGCTAGCTAAAGGTGCTGAACTATAGATTATAGATTGAATAGTTAAAGTTTTAAAACTGTTCAAAGGTTGTCTTGAGATATTAGAATCATAATTCTGAAGTTGAATAAGAGTACTAATTTCACTTTCCAGTACAATAAACATCTTAATATTGATCGCTTAGACTGCATTTTAAATGGGTAGACATACCCAGTAAGCCAAATTGTGTACATTTGTATTGATTTTCAATTGATTGTTTTTCAACATTTCCTGCCAAAATACTTTATAGAAATATGTTTTACTCCACTTTGTTTTCACTATGAGCAATATATGCAGACGTTTCAACATTTCAAAATGGAGTTCAGCACCTTTAAAATACTAGTGCTCAATATTCATTGGTTATACACGTTTAGATATCACTCGGCAAGTTCTCTCGTATCAATTGTTCAGCGGGAAATATTTTCTTTATTTTACAGCTTGTTCAGGCAACCATGATTGTGAACAACACGCTCATGGACACGAGCATGACTGTGGGCACGGCATGCATTTTACCTGCGATATGAGTATGGGCGAATGCATGTGTGCAAAACACTGATTGTTTTAAATTAAACTTTAATCTCTTAACTGAATGGATGTGTTGGCTTTTCTTTGAATAATCTTAATCCTGTTTAGATGTTAGTATGTTGACTGAGAATAATGTTTTTGTGTGGAGTACCTGTGCGAGAAAGCCACGACACGAATGATCAAGTTTAACGACCGATTGATTGATTGATTGATTGATGGATGGATTGTAGTTTAACGCCGTTTTCAACAATTATTCCGTCATATCACGGCGGCCAGTTCATGTATTTTATGGCTTCATCCTCCTCTCACACTAGGACTCCAGACAACATTCTTTCCAAGCAACTGGCTGCTTTTCCAAGTGTCGCATTGACGTTTGACCCAGTTAGGTTCGTACTCACAATCCGTTGATTGACAGCCTGCGACGCTACCGACTAAGCTACCTGGGCTCGGCTCGGTGAATGAATTGATATGACTAATATTAATATAAAAAAAACACCACGTTAGAATCGAAGCAGTCGATTCATCTTCCCTCGATAAGGAGGAAACGAAAGAAATTTACTAAACACTTCTCCCGGATGAAAAAGTAACTTTTAAATATCTAACCCCTTTCCCAGATAGTGAAGACAATTTCTTAAACCATTATAAGAAAGAGGACGGCATTGATAAATTGTACTAACACCTTTCCCGACAGTTGCAATGGCTCAAGTCATTCCCAAATAATGAAGTATCAATCCCTTCCCAGAGGGCGATGAACTTGTTGGTTTTTCTTAACGCCTTCAACTATGGGGACGAAGCTGATGAACTCTCTAAACCCCTTCCCAAATAGGGATACGCATAGAAACCGGAGGGCAGTATATGTTTTGCTTTGAGGCGAAATGGTCCTTTTTCGATGCAGAATTCAGCTGTGACCAAGATACATGTATAAGAGTGTTGGATTTGAGATCGGTGTAGCATGAAAATTGGTTGATTGATTGATTGAATGTTTGGTGTTTTACGCTGATTTCAACATTTGTTCAGTTATATCACGGCGTTTCCCGGCTAAGTTGCTAGTACTACTCGCCCATTTAACCGGACACAAGCCAATCAGTCGTCATGCACACCCCGCAACCCTGTACGCAAACGAGGACAGCCGTTACTACCATGTTTAAAGTCTTTGGTATTACCCGATCGGGGATCGAACCCGCGACCCGCTCTACCACTACACCAATGAGGCGGCGTTGGACCTCGGAGATCGCGTAAAACTAGAGATAAACCTGATGTCTCATGAAATCAGCCCATTTTCTCGACATTTGTTAGACTGATCGCCATAAGTAAGCAAGGATAACATGTTCACGTTGCGTTGAACCTCTTGTCGTAATAGGAAGCAGATGCTGCACGTAGCGGTTGTCCTCTTTTACTGCCCTTTAGCACGAAACACTTCCTAGCATTGAACTGGTTATTGACACGATAATAATAACTCTTGAATAACTGTTTCGTCATCGTGATGTTACTGTTATTTTGTTTAAATTGACACAATTTTGAGCCGTCCCATGAGAAAACCAACATTGTAGTATCTGCGTAAAGTATCGACCCGGATCAGTCTAAGCATGCCGGTAAACATAAATCTACAACGTGACCATCCAATCGGATAACCGTCCTATATGATTTATTAGCGAACATTACAGAGCCAGAATAGACTGTTCGGATGCGCAGGATGATCTGGTTAAACACTGATCGCAAATGCCTTAAAGTTGGTCATCACAAAGTACCGCTGAACTTGTGGAACCATTTCATTCTCAGCAGTTATCTATTTCGATTGATATTGAATACAATGTATATACAATAGTCCCATGAGTGTGTGTAGCGAAATCTTTGATGTAAGCTATTTCATTCGGCAAATGTTGGAATACGTTGTTCGTAAACACCTTAAGGCTCGTTATACACTGTTCGTAAATACCTTAAGGCTCGTTATACACTGTTCGTAAAGGCCTTAAGGCTCGTTATACATTATTCGTAAATACCTTAAGGCTCGTTATACACTATTCATAAATACCTTAAGGCTCGTTATACACTATTCGTAAATACCTTAAGGCTCGTTATACACTGTTCGTAAATACCTTAAAGCTCGTTATACACTATTCGTAAGCACCTTAAGGCTCGTTATACACTGTTCGTAAATACCTTAAGGCTCGTTATACACTATTCGTAAATACCTTAAGGCTCGTTATACACTATTCGTAAACACCTTAAGGCTCGTTATACACTATTCGTAAACACCTTAAGGCTCGTTATACACTGTTCGTAAATACCTTAAGGCTCGCTATACACTATTCGTAAGCACCTTAAGGCTCGTTATACACTGTTCGTAAATACCTTAAGGCTCGTTATACACTGTTCGTAAATACCTTAAAGCTCGTTATACACTGTTCGTAAATACCTTAAGGCTCGTTATACACTGTTCGTAAATACCTTAAGGCTCGTTATACACTGTTCGTAAATACCTTAAAGCTCGTTATACACTGTTCGTAAATACCTTAAAGCTCGTTATACACTGTTCGTAAATACCTTAAAGCTCGTTATACACTGTTCGTAAAGGCATTAAGGCTCGTTATACACTGTTCGTAAATACCTTAAAGCTCGTTATACACTGTTCGTAAAGGCCTTAAGGCTCGTTATACACTGTTCGTAAATACCTTAAGGCTCGTTATACACTATTCGTAAACACCTTAAGGCTCGTTATACACTATTTGTAAAGGCCTTAAGGCTCGTTATACACTATTCGTAAAGGCCTTAAAGTTGGTCTTCACAGAGTACCGCTGAACTTGTGGAGCAATTTCATTCCCAGCAGTTATCTTTTCCGATTGATATTGAATACAATGTATGTACATTAGTCCCATGAGTGTATGTAGCGATATCTTTGATGTAAGCTGTCTCATACGGCAAATGTTGTTCTACATTGTTCGTAAATACCTTAAGGCTCCTTATACTCTGTTCGTAAATACATTAAATCTCGTTATACACTGTTCGTAAATACCTTAAAGCTTGTTATACACTGTTCGTAAATACCTGAAGGCTCGTTATACAATGTTCGTAAACACCTTAAAGCTCGTTATACACTGTTCGTAAATACCTTGAGGCTCGTTATACACTGTTCGTAAATACCTTAAGGCTCGTTATACACTGTTCGTAAATACATTAAGGCTCATTATACACTGTTCGTAAATACATTAAGGCTCGTTATACACTGTTCGTAAATACCTTAAAGCTCGTTATACACTGTTCGTAAACACCTTAAGGCTCGTTATACTCTGTTCGTAAACACCTGAAGGCTCGTTATACACTGTTCGTAAATACCTTAAGGCTCGTTATACACTATTCGTAAATACCTTAAGGCTCGTTATACAATATTCGTAAATACCTTAAAGCTCGTTATACATTGTTCATAAATACCTTAAGGCTCGTTATACATTGTTCGTAAATACCTTAAGGCTCGTTATACATTGTTCGTAAATACCTTAAGGCTCGTTATACACTGTTCGTAAATACCTTAAGGCTCGTTATACATTGTTCATAAATACCTACAAGCTCGTTATACACTATTCGTAAATACCTTAAGGCTCGTTATACATTGTTCGTAAATACCTTAAGGCTCATTATACACTGTTCGTAAATACCTTAAGGCTCGTTATACACTGTTCGTAAATACCTTAAGGCTCGTTATACACTGTTCGTAAATACCTTAAGGCTCGTTATACACTGTTCGTAAATACCTTAAGGCTCGTTATACACTGTTCGTAAATACCTTAAGGCTCGTTATACACTGTTCGTAAATACCTTAAGGTTCGTTATACACTGTTCGTAAATACCTTAAGGTTCGTTATATACTATTCGTAAATACCTTAAGGCTCGTTATACACTGTTCATAAATACCTACAAGCTCGTTATACACTGTTCGTAAATACCTGAAGGCTCGTTATTTCACTTTCCAGTTCAATTAACATATAAATATTGATTGTTTATGCTTCATTTTTACTGGTTACACATACCCAGTAAGCCAAATTGTGTACATCTTCATGACTTTCAATTGACAGTTGTTCAACATTTACTGCCGAGATAGTTTTTAACTGCTTATTACTGATTTTGTTGTCACTATTAGCAATATTTGCAGAACTTTCAACATTTCAAAATGTTGATCTCCATTTTGAGTTCAGCACCTGTATCCCTTGCCAACATAAAGGAATTCTGCAGCAGACGACTTTGAAAACCTATATAAAAAAATGTAATAAAAATCTACCTAAATGATAGTTTATCTATTAAAAATAGAAGAAAACATTGTGACAAAAGCATAAATTGCTTGTTTTACGCAATTCCTTCATGTGTCACAAAGGTTTCAAAGGTCGTCTGCTGTAGAGGCGTCTGAAAGCGTCTGTATGTGGGAAAGGGTTAATTAGGGGCTTTAGGCACAGACCACAGCTCAATTTATATCAAGTTATTTATTTCTAAGAGGTAGGTTTTTATGTCTTTTTATTGAAGAATATACATTAGTGGGCCAATCTCGTGTTGATTTGATTTGTGAATTAGCTGTCTCGTAAAGTCACGCGGAAATAAAGGTCAATAAATGTGGATGTGTTTTAGAAGTTAGCTGTCTCGTAAAGTCACGCGGCTTTCCGTAACAACTGTTAAATAAAGGTCAATAAATGTGGATATGTTTTTGGAAGTTAGCTGTCTCTTAAAGTCACGCGGCTTTCCGTAACAACTGTTAAATAAAGGTCAATAAGTGTGGATGTGTTTTGAAAGTTAGCTGTCTCGTAAAGTCACGCGGCTTTCCGTAACAACTGTTAAATAAAGGTCTATAAATGTGGATGTGTTTTGGAAGTTAGCTGTCTCGTAAAGCCACGCGGCTTTCCGTAACAACTGTTTAATAAAGGTCAATAAATGTGGATGTGTTTTGGAAGTTAGCTGTCTCGTAAAGTCACGCGGCTTTCCGTAACAACTGTTAAATAAAGGTCAACAAGAGAAAGTTGATGCAAGGCATCAATGTCGCCGGAAAAGACTGCATTGATTTATTTGTCAACACACATGTATTCTTGACTTTCATTAGTCTAAACATACACATAATGTTTTCATAAGGACTAATTCCAGGATTTTTGAAATTCCACATAGATCTACAAATTTCAGGATTTCTTTTGGTCAGGATTTTGGATGTTTTGTATTTGTCAATAAAACCACAACAAATACATTTTGGGATTTAAATCTACATGCAATAAAAAGCTATTAAACCCTTTCCATATCTGAAGCAACAGGGAAAACCTTTAAACGCATAAAACATTGAGAAAACGGTTAAATTGCTGAAATCATGAACTTCCTCCTTTTTAATAATGATTATAATAAATATATCACAGATGTTAAAATTTATCCGCGCAGACTAATCCGGCCCGACACATTCCGTCTCAGGTGAATAAGTGTATACGGTAATGATTTCTAAAACAGAAAATCTACAGGTGGTGAAAAATGTCTGTCCGGTTTAGCCTGCTCTGAATGATTAGGCTGATCCGGGTCGATACTTTACGTATCATCAAATTTAATTTAAAGTCATCAATGTTGGTTTTCTCGTAATTCGGCTCATTTAATGAAGATTTTGAAAATCTCTACATAAACGTAAGTATACTTTTAGATTTAAGATGGAAATATTGTGAGAATAGGAGAAGTATATCATTGAGTATATCATTGAATACAATTTCTTATTTCCTCACAATCTGCTAACCTGGTGCAAAATTGATCAAATATCATCTGTACAGCGGAAATATCTAATAAAGACAAGAACACCGATATAATAGCTATAGTCACTTGTATTTGTATCACTTGATATTAAAACAAAATAATGAATAGGAATTAAAACAAGTTATTGCACAATTAAATTGAATAACGAAAGGAAACATGTTCATTATGTCTTCTATAATAACACAATTATGGAATATTATCAAAGTAAAACAACATTAATAACTTAATATTCGAAGATTTCAAAGGGCCGCCTTAAAAGAATCAGCCCAGCAAATTCAGTCGTTCTTTGTCCGTCATACAATCGGCGGCGAAAGGTCTTTAAGACCTCGCTTATCGGCTCAACATTTAAATTTCATGAACATATGTAACTTTTTTTTTTTTATTTAACCCCTTCCCACATATAGACGCTTCTGTAGCAGACGGCTTTTGGAAAATATTACAATGTCGTCTGCTGCGGATATGCTAAATGTGGGCAAGTCTTAACTCTACGTTGGCTTTCTTAAAACGCATGGTTGTTTATATCGCTAGACTTTATATATCCAGTATGGAATGTAGCGATTTCAACGAGCGTAATTGTGCAACGAATAATCTAACTAAATACACGTGTGTATGTATATGTTTGCCCTATTTATGAACTGCACGAGACAAAATATGAATACCAACTATGTTCACCATATATACGGCCTTTAAAACAAGGCCTACATTAAACCAATACTTTCTGTCCCTAAATATCTACATTAAAACAAGACAAGCTAGCCTTCGTTTCTACATTAAAACTAAGGCCTTCTGTCCCTCGTATCTACACTCAACATACATCTACATTTAAACAAGACCTACTAGCCAATCATATAGTCACTAGCATGTACAAGTACATGCATTTGAACTGCATCAAACGAAGAGTTAACTTGCCGTAAGCAAACCCTAATTGACTCGGTGATTTCCGTTTTGTATCGCTATTCACGATATTACGGATCGGTGATTTCCGTCCGAAGTCGTAAGAAAGCAGCAGTGTTCATGGTCTTGTCGATCATTTCCGTTTGAATACCACCAACGACACCGATTTTAAAACGTCTTCATACGGAAATCACGGAGCCCTTTAGGGATATAGCCTACATTAACATACCTGTGTTAAGGAGTAAAACCACCAGCGTAGCGCGTTGAAGTTGAAGGTTGTTGTTTGGGTTGGGTTTTATCTATTTGTTGCTAGAAGTTAACATTTTAGAAGTTCTACATTCGGACAGCGAATGCGGATGCACAGACTGCATGCACCTGGATGTTAACTGTACGCATGTGCAACTTCGTCTGTCGTGCTCCTTTATATAACGATCATCAAAACAATTATTCTCAGATCTACAATAGTTGCCTCCCTTGTCGACAATACCAAACATGTTTGAACAATTGTCTATCAGAAAGAATTGCCGACATGGGGATGTAAAAAGTATAGTTCTGGGAAATTTGACTGCGGGAAAGATTGAAACAATTAGATAGGTGGTCGGAGAGTAAAAAAGATAGGTGGTCGGAGTGTAAAACAGATATGTGGTCGGAGTGAAAAACAGATGGGTGATCGGATAGTAAAACAGATAGGTGGTCGAAGAGTAATTAGATAGGTGGTCGGAGTGTAAAACAGATATCTGGTCGGAGTGAAAAACAGACAGACATGAATGGAGTAAGTCAAAGACACGGATAGAGAACGGAACAATCATGTACATGTACAGTCACATTCACTTTGATTTATATACACACACGACAAACAGTTTACATGAATATTGCACGTGTAAGCGAAAAACGTATATAATAACTTAACAAAAACCCGATATTTACACTCAAATAATTAGCTGAACTTAACCAATTATGTTAACACAGGTAGAAGAGAATCAAGCTTAAGTTTATTTGGATCGCTCTATCTGACAATGCCCTTGCGACCAAAGGGGCCTTGCACGCTATTCAAAGAAATGTATCTGACCAAAATGCAAACATGGGTCAAATCTGGCTGACAAGGTAGCTACATCCCTTGTCTATATATAATAGAGTATATACACTTCTGTTAATAGTGTGCCATGCCCCTATGCTTACGACGAGAGTGTAGAAAGTTTCAAATGTACATCCTCTCAGCACAGTGATCGAGCCACGTAGAGATTGAACAATATACTGAACCTTAATTTTTAAATAATTGATATATTGATTGTTGTTTTACTCCGCTTTCAACACCTTTTCAGTTATATCAAGGCGTTTCCTGGTTAAGGTACCAGTACTAGCGGTTCGTTTATCCTGACATAAGTATTAGCGGTTCATTTATCCTATCACCAGTCAGTCATTCGTTATGCTAACCCCATAATACTAAGCGCCAAGAAGGGCAGCCATTACTATCATTTTGAAAGTCTTTGGTATGACCCGGTCGGTGATCGAACCTGCGACCTCCCGTACCCGATGCGGATGCTCTACCAGAAAACCACTGAGGCGGTCCCTCTAAATGAGCCCGTCCATAGGGAAAAGATACAATTTCGAAAGTGTGAGGAAAGTAGCTCCAGATCAGCCTTAGCGATCCGCACAGTCTGTTAAATATATAAACGGTTAACATATAACCTACACAAGAATGATAGACATTTCTGTCAACTTGTGTAAATTCTGGTGAGACTCAGAACATTAACATGGTGATATGAACATACAATCTTCACAAATGCTAATGTGTACGGTTCTGTACGGAAGGGCTAAAATAAGCACGTATATGTACGTATGTTTTACTCCAATGTGTTTCCTATGTAACTCCAGCATGACCTTTACGCATGTCCGTCCGTTGTTATAGGGTAGAGACAGGCGATAGGTTTGGAAGGGGTGTGTGTAACGGTGTTGTAATTGACTACGTACCGTTACATTAACAGGTTCCAAACCCGTCAC
>JASEVX010000013.1:30583011-30758011 GCA_031761405.1 Serripes groenlandicus | reverse complement strand
AAAACCGGAGCATTCCGAACGTAAAGGGGTGTAACTCTGTGCGGTGTTGCATGGCCAATGGAATGGGTTGTTTTCCTCACGTGACCGAGACAGATTGATCGGACAGGATTTGGTAGACCCAATGAATTCTGAGGATGAGTAAAGAATGGAATCGGCAGGATCTGAAAAATACAAGAAAAGAAGAATGCAAATTATAGCATTACAAACACTTTATGCCGAGTCGGTCGGTTTGTAGTAATATTTTCTGTTTGTCCCAACAAAAAAACATATGCTTAAAACTAGTTAGGCTGCACTTCTAATATCTTATCAATAGATGCATTTAGATCTGTATACCTTATATGGGGAACGGATAGAAAAATGTTACATTTGTCCGTTTATAGACTCACTTGAATCGTCATTGTTCGCCGATGCATAACGATATAATGTTTCTTAGTTGTATACAGTAAGTCAAACGTTTGCACTCCATGGGGTCATCATTATTGTCTTGCCTTGAGTGTATTTGTGTATCTTATCCGTATATGTGATGCGTTTACATTTAGAGCTATTTCAGATTGTATTAATTTGAAATGTATCTGTTTTGTTATCATTTTATTAACAATTACGATTAATTTACCATTTAAAAAAAGAAAGAAGATTTAAAATATTTGATTCATTTTTATCCTGGCATAAATCGCATGCCATGTCGCTCTTGAACTGATATGAATGGCTCTCGGAAAACAATCGTATTGCATTGACGACAAGTGTAGATCAAGATCAGTGAGTATAATATTGCAATCTGATTGCCAATCAATTGGTCGTAGAAGGTATCAAGACCTTTCTATAAAGAAAAACTTATTATTAATATTTTGTTGCAGTAGCGATACATGTTTTGGTATTGTACTACGAGGGGACGTAAACAAATGATATAAACCTGTATCAGTACTGCAACATAATTTTCCTTGTATTATATACCACATTTAACTTTAAGGACAGAATGAAGAGGACACAATACAAGTTTCAATATTCTTAATAAAGAAATAACATAGTTTACTCATGAACTATATTTTATGATTAGCATGTGAACCACGTCCAACTACCACATTTTTAATGACGTAAAAGAATAACTCAATGACGTTACATCACATTTCAGTGAATAATCATTACCTTATTTGGTACCGTATCTTACACGTAAAAACGTCATGTTAGAACCACGCATGACTATCTGCATGTATTTGCAGGACTATATCAATATATATTTAAAAAATAACTTTGATGCGTTTTATCGTGTATGAAGAAAAACTTAAAAAAATCGTTTTATCATAAGTACGTGTATTGTTCTGATAAGAGTTACCAGGTGTTATTGAAATATACTCGTGGTAAATCCGGTTTCATTGTAAAACAAACACTGCATATAGATCGAGAACAACACTGAGACTATTATGTTACATCAATTGCGTAGCTGATAGTTCTCTCATATAACACACTGATTGCCTATCATTAACTCTGTCAGTGCCGAATTTCCTAAGGTAGACTCTTCCATGTTCATAGCGGGCGACTCCATTGTTCATGTAATAAGACTTTTGGAATATTTTGATAGGTAAAAGGCAAACAATGCTGATGTCAGGTGAGACATCCCTTTACGAGCTCTCTCATTTGAATATCTTTTGTTTGCAAAAACCTCAGTAGTGCCATTGGCGCAGAAAGAGTTAATCCTTTCCCCCAATAAAAACAGTTTAAACGCATATGAAGCAGACGGGATTTGGAAACAAATTGGCAGTTGGAGACTTGACCATGATAAGCATCTTCTTCCTTTCAACATAATGTTCTTAACTCACTTCAATAAGTCGATTTCAATTATAAGATATTTCTTTTACCTTTGCCTCGATATGTATGAAGTCGTCTGCTATATATATGGTATATGTCGGAAAGAGTTCAGGTCGTTTGACATTTAGATTTTCTGATATGATTCATATAAGTACATACTTTTGTCAGAGTAACAGATGGTTATATGAAAATTGTCCAATACTCCTTGCTGAATTCGCGAAAATGTCCTATTCTAATAAATATTTCAATGGCATATGTATACATGTTGACATGTTGATTTGTGTTTATTAATTGATTGAGTGATTGATTCTGTTGGTGTTTTACACCACTTTTAACATTGCCAAGTTATATCACGGCGTTTCCTTGTTTTCCAAGTTACCAGTACTTCTGGTATATTCATCCTTGCACCAGCCATTCAGTCGCAGTGCTCAACCCGCAACCTTGAGCGCGAAGGAGGGCAACCATCGTGCCAATGCATGTGGGTAAAACTTCAAACAGTAATATATGAGTTTATCTAACTTAACCTGGAATAGCGCCAGTGGCACTTTTGAAGAGTGTGCAAACGATATAGATTCAGGCGAGTCTCACCTGAAACTAGTATTATTTGCCTTTAAGTCATCAGAATATTCCAAAACTCTTATTACATGAACAAAGAATATAAGTCGCCCGAACGTGTTCTTTAGGGAATGCGGAGCTGAAAGTGTTAAGTCACCTACAAAAGGAATGAACCATACTCCAGGAATACCAACAGTATCTACTGATCCAAACGGAAACGTTTCAAAGAAATGTCTTCAACTTTTTGTGCCGAATCTGATCAGACAGTAGAGATACGTATGATGATGCTGATGCGCTGCAGTAGTTTTTTTCCCCCTCAAACTTGGATTAACATTAAAATAGTAGGGCACTATGCGTTACTTTAAAAATTGTTACTGGCGAAAAGGCTCTAAACAGGTGTCGCACCAATGTGTTTATACAGCCATGTTGAATCAAACCTTTGACAAAAATTCATTCGGACATGGGTCAAACAAATAAATCACCAATCACACGTTAATGAAAAACCTGTTTTTGAGTGTCAGGAATACAAAACGAGATCGATTCCTTTCCTGTAGTACAAACACTATGAGCCTTCCAACGAGAAAACCAACATTGTGGACTCTGCGTAAAGTATCGACCCGGATCAGCCTAAGCATGCCGTGCAGGCTAATCCGGGCAGACTATTTTCGCCTCCTGTGAATTTTCTGTTTCAGGAATCATTACTCTATACCTCTATCACCCTGAAACGGTGTAGGCCCGATAAAGACTGCGTAGGCTGATCTTGGTCGATTCATTACGCAGAGGCCATAATGTTGGTTTTCACGTGGAACGGCTGATATCTGTAATTACAATCGATCCACTGTGACACACACAGTGTGTAAAAATCCCCATACCGTATTTTTTTTCCCCCGATTCCATGTCTTGCCATCACAGATTTGTTGTTTTTTTGTTTTGGAAGGTTGCACTTGTGGAGATGTATAATTAAATGAGAGGAGATGGAAGTTCCAATCCTTCTCGAATTGTTAACATTTTGTTTCACTCATAACTTCACATAGACGACATTTGACACATGCCATTGAACATGACTTTTTAAAACATTGTAATAAAAGGTAAAATTTCTCAAAACGAGCAATTTCACCTTTTTACTGTAGTATTTTCAACTCTTTATCAATATAAATCTTTCAGTTTTCTAGATTCTTGAAATTATTCGTCTGATAATTGTAAAGCAGGCGACATTTGAAAAAAGCAATGTGAAGTAACGGGTTAAGTTATTATGTTTATAAAAAGAGTGTATTCTCCTAAATAGTCATGAAACAGTCCAAAGTACATTATTTTATGTTATTTGTTTAACTTTATCAATCCCGAATTTCACAAAGTCGACTCTTCCATGTTGAAAATTGAACCAACCCCTTGTTCACCCGACAGGAAATTTGGTAAAATGTAAGCTAAGTGGCAAACAATGCAGAATTCAGGAGAGACAGCTCGGTATTTACACTGTTCAGAAATGTAAACGGGTATTGTCTATGATCAATTACTAGAATCAAATATAAAACAATATACAGTATACACTCTCGAAACGGCACCCGGAGAGCAACATTTAACCTCTAATGAACAACAACTTTCTAGATGTTGTTCTTGGAAGGTTGTATTGTATACACAAGGTTTGAGATTGACTTTATAATAGAGATAAATAAAAGCGGTGAAGGAGGACCATGCTGATGGGCAGAAATATAGACGGACAGGTCAAGCGACTAGACAAAGAGAGGTATCTCAAGCTCAACTGTGTGCTCAGGTCTGAGCAAACGAACGACACATTAGGAATTTTGTCTGGATCATGTCAGTTCTACCTTGCCATGTTATGCTGACAACAATTCGTTAAGAACAATTTTACCCTTTTTTCTTTCGCATGAAGACCCATTCTGAAGTATCATGAACATACGACATTAAAATATATTACGGCAAATATGTTTCACACTTTTATATAAGAATATGTTTCCATATAAATCCCATGACGATTTCAAGGTTTTATCGCAGTTGTTATCTATTCAGTAAAGGGTTTAGAAAATGAGGCAATGTTCTCTCAGAGATATTGTAATCCTTTATATAAATGAATCAGTCGTTTTGCAGTGACATTTAATTATAAGGCATCCATTTTTAATTACGAAATGTCATTTCTGTTCGATATAAGATATAAATGTTTAGTAGGGAGAAACGAATTCACGGAGAGTATTCACAGATACGAAGTGTAGCGTCACATTGTTTAATTTGTCCCCGCATATAGACGCGTTTTGGCGAATGTACCGCTGACGATTTTTGTTCTAATCTGAGAGAAATGACATTGTCTGATTGACCTATTCGGGAACCATGAATACTTCACATGTTAAGATTTGTTTGTGTTTGTTGAGGTTTTACGTCGTGTTCATCATTATTTCAGTTACATCACGGCGACAGTTTACTTATTCATGATCCATGGGTAAACAAACCAGTACTAGGCTAGGAAATGTAGCTTGCCTGAGAGCACTCCGCCACGAAACAGCGCCGCGACTGGGGATCGATCCTTAGATGCCCGGTTCCAAAGCCCCGATGCTAACCACTCGGCCACGGCGGATTACAAGAACACGCCTTAAATTTAGGGATCAATTTAGTGTTGTGATGGATAAATCGTCTCGAGCCCGAGAGACTATGGTTAGATCCGAATATAGCGACTCATTCTCCGAGGAGCTCGGTTTCGCAGATCATAGCATTATGACAGATACACTGGCTTTCATAATTTAAACAAGAAAAATCTTTAAAAAAGATAAACGGCGATTAATATGAGAAAACACTATGAAATGGAACATGCACATTCAAGGCCGAGAAAACGTCACATGACTGGAGATTACGCGAGGCTCCCAAGAGGTGTATAAGTTTCAATTGACGATAAATAACTGAAAGCATTTGATTGGTCTACAATCTAGATCATTTCTGTAGCATCTAGGTCAAAACTGAGGTTAAACAGCTATCGCCGAAAACATATATATATACATATATGAAGATAAACCGGAGGATTTAGCACTTGAATAAACGGATAACAAAATATTATCGGCGATTAATCGTTTCTCGTATTGATCCGATACAGTTTTATGTAGAAAGTCCTTGATGTAATAATGTGAATGCAATTGTTTTTTGACATGTTTAGATAACATGACGCACGCACATTCCTGTAATAACGTTTTGACACGCAAACCAACTGCATGTCGTAATTGTAAGTGACGCACCGGGAAACCCGACTTTATGAACTGGGACACCAGGCTCGAAAACTATAAAAAAAATGTCACCCTATGCTCAGAATTTGTGCTCACGCAACTCTAAATAAGTATTTTACATTCCAGAATCCGTATAAACCACTCAAACCCTATGTTGTGGGTACTCAAAAGAATCGTCGCAGTGAGACGATTCTTTTGAGTAATCACAACATAGGGTTTAGTTGAGTCACAAGAGAGATATTGTTGGAAAAAGACCAGTTTACTCATCGTTGTATATACCTCTGCTCACGTATCTGATGGGTCTAAAGCAAATCTATAATCGAAATTGACCAATCAGGGTCCGAAACCATAAAACTCTGAACACGTTATAAGTGCTCTGAATGAAATATATGCTCTAAATAATACTTCTGATTTGGACCTATCATACGGCATAGTAAAAACGTGATCAGTCATATTTCAACTTTTGATGTTTAAACACTGATACTTTACGATATGGATACAATGTAATTATTTGTCTCTGTCTCAGAAGTATGCGTCACATTTTATTCGCTATTTTGTTTTTACTCCCGGGACTAATCAAAAGAAAACCTTCGATTTGCAGGATCAAAAATCATACGGCATAATGAAAACATGATCAGTAACATTGTAACTATTCATGTTGTAAAAAAAACCTTGATATTTAACGGTATCTACTATACAATGTACTTCTACAAATTAATTTGCTTTCTAGCAGTACGATCGATCAGCTCTATTTACAATGGAATTGAGTGACTATTGTGTTTTCAATCCATACGCATTCCGTTTCTTTGTATCGCACTTGAAGATTAACTCTTCTTAAACAAGTACAGTAATTTCAAGGCAAATTATTTCTATTCTACAATTCATGCATGTGTATATAATTTTATATGAAGATACAAGTTTTTATAGTAGAATTATCGATTGATTTGTTTGTTTTGTTGAGGTTTTACGCCGTTTGCAACATTATTTTAGTTATATCACGGCGAAAGTTCACCTTTTCATGATCCCTTGGTAAACAAACAAACCAGTACTAGGCTAAGAAATGTACCTTGCCCAAGGGCACTCCACCATGGAGCCGCGACTGGGGATCGAACCCGGGACGACCGGTTTCAAAGCCAATGATCGATTGAACCAATGGGAAAATGTTTAACTTGGCTATTGTGAACAGCGTAGAGATTAAGATCAATCTGCGCATCCGGTTCACTTCGATTTCTGATTATCTATTTTAAACCTTTTTACTTGCAATATGATTTTGATAACATAAAGAAATAATGTTCACCGTTTCCCACATACAACAAATCTGCAGCAGACGAATTTGAAAGTATATTGGGAAAAGCATGGAACAGCTCTATAAATGTAGGTATACTTACTGAAAAGAGATGAAAACAGTGTGGCAAAAGGAGAAATTGCTCGTTTTGGGCATTTTTTTTCTTTTGTCACAATGTTTTCAAAAAGCCGTTTGCTGCAGAGGCGTCAGACTGAATATATATGAGGGAAAGGGTTAAGACAACTTTTAAAAACCTACCCGATGGCGATGATGGACTTGGCGTTGCCCTTGGTGATGGTAACCATGGATTCGTTTTTATTCTAGTACGGGTTCTCGGGATGGTGTTTGGCGTCCCCACTGATACGTCACTTCCGGTTTGATCCTCTTCCGGTGAACTGACGCATATCCAGGTGCTGCTGCGATGGTCCGCTTGACACAGGTCGATGCACCTCTCACATTGACATAAACTGCCAACTTCTATTTTAAGTTCTGGGAGTGGATACGTTCTATACCTAGAGTTTCCGAAGTTGGCTTCCTCTGACGTAATAAATTGTCTGGTAAGGAAATTGTCGTCTGCTCCGAGATTGTCGTAATATCCCTGGAAACTTGTCTTTGAATAGTTAAAGTTTTTGTCTAGGCCAATATCTCTTGGGAAGTCGGGATTGCACAATTTCGCTTGTTTCTTTTTCTTCTTGTTTTTCAGCTTTGGGAACAGCTTGAACTCAAAATGGCGGAACTTCATGTCTGCTTCCGTCTATTTCTAGTATGTCACTCTTGCCTGAAATAGATATGAAATAAATGACGTTAATTACAGTGGAAACGCTGTTATTTGGCCTCGAGACGCAACCTAGTTAGGCAAACCATTTTTCTCTCTATGTATTTATGTCTTTCTTAGTTTGGAAAGATCTCCAGTACCCAGTCATTAGGGCCAAAGAATGTCTTTCCCGGCTCTTTTTTATTGTTTGTTTTTCGCCTTTGTTTCGGCGACTGTCAAAAGTCATTTCGACAGTTGTCATTCGTTTTCACAGATTAGCTGAATGGTTAAGCAAGACAGTACGTTGCCGTTAACAGCTTTAACCCTTTCCCTCATACGACAATTCTGAAGCAGACGACTTTGAACGTATTTTGTCAAAACATAGAAAATCTCCATAATTGAATGGATAACCTATGACTAAAAGTGGAAAACATTGTGGCAAAAGGAGAAATTGCACGTTTTGTGCAATTTCTTCTTTTGTCACTATGTTTTCAAAAAGCCGTCTGCTGCAGAGGCGTCAGAAAGTGTATATATGAGGGAAACAGTTAATATTAAAAGTATATCTTTGAAACTCAAGTCCACATTAGACGAGTTGATGCCGAGAAATGACTTAGCTACTTTATGAAAGCAAAGATAATTATTATAATCTAAATTAAGTTTTATATATATACACGTGTATAATCTGTCATACAACGAATGTACAATATCCGCGTTTAGCGATTTGGCGTATTTTATGCATCTGTGAACAGTTAAGACTCGATGGCATCCACAGAGTCTCGGCCGAGGCCTTCTTTGCAAGGATAAATAATACCGGTACTACTGGTAAACTAACAGAAAATTGTGTGAAACACCATTCAAACAAAGAAACATATACACACAGAAAAAAATCGACGATACCTTTTACGATTATAAGTGTATGAGCCGTTCCACTAGAAAACCAACATTATGAACTCTGCGTAATGTATCGACCAAGATCAGTCTGCGCAGTCCGCGCAGGCTAATCCGGGCCGAGACTTTCCGTTTCAGGGGGAAAGAGCTATAGAGTAATGATTCCTGAAACAGAAAACCCACAGGATGCGAACAGTTTGTGTTTGGGTTGGCCTGCGTGGCATGCGTAGGCTGATCTCGGTCGATACTTTACGCAGAGTCCACAATGTTGGTTTTCTCGTTATTCGGTTTATTATTACAATAATTCGACCCTCGATAACGAGCATACCGAGGGCTTGGCGTGAAACGGTTGTAACTTAAATTGGCATTTTTTTACCAGGGTTAATCACCTCGCAATAAAGTCTTTATAGGCGTTAACTCATTTTACTTGGTAAACAATGGGAATTTAGGTGCCATTGCTCGTTCTGAGCAATGGCACCTAAATTTGCATTGTTTACAAAGGGGTCAAAATTGCCCCTAAATCAGGGTTTTCAAAATAGGTTTTTAGTTACAACCGTTTCACGCCAAGCCCTCGATACGATAAATCGAATATAATTATATATTTGTTTAAGTCAAACAATATATTTGAATCTTCCAATAGTCGAGATTTTGCGAGTCAACTGTTTGCAGTTGGTTGATCATGAATGACTAAAATAAAACAAATGAGATCTTTCCGGTTGGGTCGACAGAGCTATCTTAATATTTGATCCAACCAGTGTTCCTCCTCTATTTGGGGTTTATGACTGATTTACGAGTTACTTAAGCTAGAAGAAAGTTCCAACATCAATAAAACCGTGATATCGCCAGGCATCACGGAACCGATTTAATGTTTTCACACAGAAGGCTATTGACGCCGCTTCAACTACAGTCGAAGACGATGTGACGTGTGCAAATATCATAATATTGGTTCGAAGTGCACTTTCTCCTTTACACTAAAAAATTGCTTAAAACTCGGTATCAAAGTTGGATGTTTTTTTTTCAATCATCAACTATTCATTATTCGTCGGATGCTTTCACAGAAGACGATTCTGAAATAAAATCGAATCGTATAAAATAATATTGACAATTTCCCACATACAGCAAATCTGCGACAAACGAATTCGAAAATATTCAGGCACAGACGTTGACAATCTCAATAAATATGATAGCAAAGGGACATATTTCAAAAATGTCGTCTGCTGTAGATGAGTGAAAATGCGTATGTATGTGGGAAAGGGGGTAAGAGAAGGGTGAAACAATCAACCAAACGTAGGACTTAAATGACGTTCTCTTTCAATGCCGAATTTCACCAAGTCGACCCTTCCATGTTGAAAATAAGACCACTCCATTTATCGTCCAACAGGACATTTGGTAAGACGTAATTTCTTAGTGGCAAACAATGCAGATTTCAGGAGAGACGGCTCGTTTTGAGCCGTCTCTCCTGAATCTGCATTGTTTGCAAATGCATTTAATTGCTCGGTTAATATCGAAATACAATTGAGTAAACAAATTTTATTTTCGAAAACTTGTTTTGAAAACTGATACTCCTGGGATTTGAAATGACAATTACAATAGAATGTCGAACTTGTTAAGACGGTTGTTGTGACAGCATTTCCCTAAGACGACTGCAAGATGCTTTTATTACTTGGTTGCAAGAAGTGAAGAACACGAATGTCGACTGCCGTGTGACGTGACGTTAATGACGGGTCTATATTATATCGTGGTTGGCTTATATATTCGGCTACAAGTCGAAGACTTTATAAACAATCTTTTTTTTAAAATATGAATTAAAATCCATAACCGGTGCCTGGTCCCTATATCTAGACAAACGCATCGGTTTCAGGATAGATTATTAATACCGGTCGTACTAGTAATTTACCAAAGAAACGCCGTGGTATGCCTCAAATATTGTTGTAATCGGCGTTAAATACTATTATTTCTAGACTTTTTAAAACATTTTCTCTTCTAAATAACAATATTTGATAATGCAGAACTGATGATAATTGATTTTTCTTCAAATGATAGAATTAAAATTTAAGATTTGGTGATACCTTTTCAGGTGCCTCATGGAATAACTTTAAAAGTTATTCTAATAATCTATTATTAATTATGATCCTTTAACGGTGACTGGCTCTGTTATATAGACTGGTTCTATTCTCCCTTTGAAATCAGAGCAAGCTCATTTTAACTCACGTTTTATATCCAATACAGTATCTGACTCACTCTGTGAGAAGAACTGTCATGTCTCGACCTCGCTTCCTAGGACGTTTGATTGATTAGGGTTAACCGCCACCATTATTCCTGTTTCACGTTTCGGTCTCCCAATTACAATCCTATGCTACATATGAGATATCATAACTCAATATCAAAGTTATATCATATGTATGACGATATTGATAAATGAAACAACAACTCAAGCGAAGTACCAAAACGGTATGCGAAAATGAGATATGGCTCATTGTGAGCTATTTTCTCCTTTTCCCGCATTGTTTTTTCAAAGCTCGCCTTGTTTGTTCGTTAGATATTATAAGCCCTATTCAGGAGAGGGTTAACTGTGTTTCCGAGATTTACCGAGCATGTTTTACGACCTAGAAAAGGATTATTATCTCTCGAAAATAATCGAATAATACATGGATGGATCATCAGAGAATTACTTTACATCTACAACAAATTGGATTTGTTTCTTTTTCTTTATACTCTGAAGGAGATCTATGTTGCAGCCGGTTGCCGATACAGGATGTTTTGTGAAGTACTGGTGTGCATAAGCCAGAAAACCCAATGTAAGAAGAACTGATCGCCGTGAACTATTTGTAAAAATGTTCGAACAGCGTTAAGTTCCAATCAATGCATACACTTATAAGGCTACTTGTACTTTGTATATCAAAGTTGATTAAACTAGCGGACACACTAGTATATGTTCGAACAGCGTTCAATCCCAATCAATGCATGCATGCTTTACACTTATAAAGCTCCTTGTACTTTTTCAAATATCATAGTCAATTAAACTAGCGGACAAAATAGTATATGTATCATTGCAATAATTCAATTGATTTATTGTATTGCTCATCAAAGACATGCATGAATAAGTGAATGTCTACAATGGACTTTGATTTATCACTGTATATTGTTAGTTTCGTTTAAATGTATTTACTTTTTATCTGTAAGTTGTTAGTTTCGTTTACATTTATTTACTTTACCTCTGTAAGTTGTTAGTTTCGTTTAAATTTATTTACTTGACCTCTGTAAGTTTTTAGTTTCGTTTAAATTTATTTATTTTACCTCTGTAAGTTGTTAGTTTCGTTTACATTTATTTATTTATACATCGATTGTGAATCCTGCTTCCAGGATACTATTTAAATCGTAATTCTCACTGCGTTTCTGAGAGGGTTCCCGATTGTTTTACCACGTTCTAATGAGAATCAGACACGGAACCTCTGTTCTTAAATGTGAATGAATATCTTCACGGTGTCCAACTATTTCATTAGCTGAGTTAACCTGTTGACTACTGGGACCGATTGCGTGCCGCATGTGCTGCAAGTATAGTATCCGCACCGTCTTGTCAGTTTCGTTACGACTGCTCGACTTAACCATTTCCCTCATATAGACGCGTTCTGACGCCTCTGCAGCAGACGGGTTTTTGAAAACATAGTGACAAAAGAATAAATTGCTCAAAACGAGCAATTTCTCCTTTTGTCACAATGTGTTTACACTTTTAGTCATAGGTTATCCATTCAATAATAGAGATTTTCTATTTGTTGACAAAAATATGTTCAAAGTCATCAGCTGCAGAATTGTCGTATGAGGGAAATGGTTAACATTTTAGTTGTCATATTCCTAGATTTGGATGTTGACTCTTTATAATGCAAAGCTTGACAAGTCAATTTACAAAATATGATATAACAACATACAAACAAATTACAAAAACATTAAATGGCGCTACAAACATTGAACGAAATAGAGGAGGAAGGGAAATAACAGAGTGTTACGTAATTTGGCGGTTACAGCTATTACTCATTATAACCTAAAAGAAATGTTGCGTAATTGCTTCCCATTTTTTATGGCATAAAATGAGTTTTCCAAAGAATATTGACTGCTTATTTTTTTTTATCTCGCTTTTTAGTATGATCTGAACAAGTCGCTATAGAGTACGTATAAAAATTCGAGGAATAAGAGAATAAGTTAAACTTTCTTTCTAAAAAGCAAAATAGATTTTGATACATCTCAGTTTCGGCACAACAGAAATTAGCCTCACGGCTCGATACCAGACAGTTTTAGGATGTTGCTATGTAAGACGTTTACTTAAGGGATATGAAATATGTATACCGTCACAGACAGACTGTATTTCATTCAATTATTGATTTTGGTTTAACGCAGTTTTCAACAAATTGTTCTGTTATATCACGACGGTAAGTTAACATACCTATGTGTTTCCTGGCTTTTTTTTTTCTGCACAAGTACTTCACACATCAGTCTAGTCAGATTATGGAAATTCACTATAAATAACTGTATAATTATCGATCTGAATAGTACGTTGTAACTTATACTTTTGTTACAATAATTTCAACTACATTAAAAACATTCGTTTAACCCTTTCCCTCATATAGACGCTTTCTGACCCCTCTGCAGCAGACGGCTTTTTTGAAAACATAATGACAAAAAAAGAAATTGCACAATACGTGCAATTTCTCCTTTTGCCACAATGTTTTCCACTTGTTGTCATAGGTTATCCATTCAATTATGGAGATTTTCTATGTTTTGACAAACAAACGTTCAAAATCGTCTGCTGCGGAATTGTCGTAAGAGGGAAAGGGTTAAAGATGTCCGTGTATAGAGTTACAAGGTTGTTTTTAAAGTCTTCTACATATTACGTGTGGTATGAGGGAAAAGGGGTTGAGGCATTTGAGCGCAAACATTTTTTTCTGCGGTGAATTGTTCCAGTGTTCTCTTCCTAATCGGTTACATAACAAGTTATTGAGTTCTCGTCGTTGCAACTTTTTATTGAACGATCATTCATGACTCACTGCATTTCGGTTTTTCCCTCGTAACTGCATTAACCGGGACAATTTAGAAAGCGCTGCATATAGGGTTGGTTTTTGCTATTGCCTTAGGTAACCCCCTAGTCTAGCACTAGCTACTACAAAGGGCTACGATAGTAGATTTATTGCCCGAATACATATCTATTTCGTTATCTTTAAATCAGAATTTTCTAATCTTCTCAGACTTATTCGTGTTGGTTAGTACTAGCTTCACTGTTTTGAACATGATCCCATACTTCAGATGGCTCGATTAATAGCTGCTTCAAGCAATACAGAGCCATTGACCTTTGAACCCAATCAAACCGCAAACTAATATCCCACTCCAATCGGAGTCACGTGATACTTTGCACGAAATTTCGGATTACTTGGTGTTTAATGCATTGACAAGATGATATTTGGAGTTCGTCGGCGTCAATTTCGGATTGTTACGGCAATTATCGTATTTCCATAGGGCCAATTACTTGGAAATCGCAATATCTTAGACGAGCTGTAGCATACTGTATCATTTGATATTATTTGATTAGATGCGAATTATTGCTATAACGATGGCGACTCAGGCTATCCAGTGACCACTGCGGTGCAATTATATCAGATAAACATCACATGGACTTATCCCTTCATCTTTTCCCACATACAGACGCAAATTGACGCATCTACAGCAGACGACTTTTGAAAAAGGATAATAGCAATTCCCCATTTTGCCAGAATGAATTCAACTGTATCAAAAATAATTATTTCATCTACAGAGGTATTACCTATTGTTGGGTCGATCTTATTAAAATCGTCTGCTGCAGATTTACTTGAAAAGAGAAATGTAAATGAAAGATAAGAATTTGTTCCTCTTCTTCAGCAGACGACGTTTTTAAAACATCATAGGAATAGGAAAGATTGATACCCAATTACCAATGTGGTACAATTTATTCAGATTAACATCACGTTTACGTATGCTTAAGCATGAGAAAGACTACTTTGTGTTCTCTTCTACAGCGGACGACTTTTAAAAAACAGTGTAGGAAAAGAAGTAATGGCTCTTAAATGACCAATATGGTACATCAAAAGAAAAATAAATCTCTAATGACCATTATGGCTCACTTAATGTAGACCAACATCACATCGACTTATCCCTTTAACTGATAGAGACGACGTCGTTTATTTCTCTACAGCAGACGACGTTTAAAAACATCATAGGAAAATTGTTATGTACCAATATGGTACAAATCATTTCTTTTCCACACAAGGATTTGAAGACTTGAACAAAGTTATAATTTCAGTTTTATAGACGTTTTTAAACTGTTTGTTATATGTTTTCAAAGTAAATGAAACTGAAAATGCATTTTTAAGTGATCGATTGTTAAAGCCAACTTGATTCTTAGAAATGTAGTTGTAAAAGCCATTGATTGGGTCTTTAAATCTATATCGATATTTCAAATGTTTGGCGTGTCAAAACAAATTAAAGATTTATATCCACTTTCTCATTAGCGCACTTCGGATAACATGTATTGTCAACTTATGATAGTTAAACCTTTCCTACCTGTAGACGCATTTTGACGCATCTGCAACAGATGTCTTTTGAAAACATTGTGTCAAATGGCGAAAATTATCATAATGAGCAGTGTATTCATGTGCCACAATGATTTCAAATCAATTTGATGAAACATACTATAATCAGTGTCCATGGATTTGCCTAGATGATAGATCATACATATCATTTTATAGAGATTTTCTATATTTTGGACTTGGTTATTTCAAAATCGCATAATGCGGATTTATTGTAAGAGAGATAAGGCTCAAGACGCATGAGTCTCGTCTGATAATTTGATATCTTTTTGGGGATCTCTGTATCAGCATGATAAGTCATGAAACGGACGGATCTACAATTCTAGCTTTTTTTGTGGAAAGGTTCATCTGGGGACTAAAACACATGTAGACGGACAGTGAAGGTTCTTGTGAGACTTTGCTCACCTGAGTCTACACTGTTCGCAGATCAATTAAGACACAAAGTCGCCAGACGCGACTTCTAATATTTACGACGATTTATAATCAATACATTGGCTTAGGGGTTAGAGTAAATTGTATACATTTACATATCAGACATCCATTTCTTACGCATTAGTTCGAATCTCGTAGTAGAATCAAACTTGTGACCAGTCAATATCGTGTGACAACCGCATTATAGATTCGTGCATGCCTAAGATCCCATTTGAACAAAAAGAAAATACTGTGTGGTGCACTCAAATTTGTAAAGGTAAACATGGTTTGTGAGAAAATTATGATTGTTAAACCGGAACAAAAAAAAAAAGAAATGACACAGCTGTTATTGCACGATAATGTCTATTTTGAATTCACCAATTTAGCAAATTTCTAAAAACAAAAAGCAATTTATCTTAATTTTAAAGTTTCATAAAACAATTAAAAATTATTAACGATGTCAAACAAATCATTACAAAATGCCTTAATAATTTATATTGATAGGTTTGCTGTAGTATGAAACAAGCCCATACATTTCTATCACAGTGACAATATTCTCGTCATTAATGGTACGTTGTCAGTGTGGTTTCGGTATTTACGTCTATCATTACAAACAATTAGCGTTAAATATAAGACCAATAAATATTGCTAAAATAACAAAGCACTTAATCCTTTCCAACATACACGCGATTTGGAGCAGATGATTTTGAAAATGTTCACATAAAACTATGGAAAATGTTCACATAAAACAATGGAAAATGTTCACATAAAACTATGGAAAATGTTCACATAAAACTATGGAAAATGTTCACATAATCCTATGGAAAATTCACATAGAAATATTTCAAATCGTAATAGTTCCGTGATATGATGTTTAGCCCTATAGTACACCTTAGCGCGCACGAATGTGCACGTTTTGTTAACTGAGGCATGTTATTCGTAAAGCATCCATGGCTCCCAATGTTTAAAGCGGATATAAATAGTAAACTCGGACTCCAAAATGTTCATTTCCGAAGTTCACCCAAGAAACTAGTTCCAAACATGAGTTAAAATATCTGTAGTTTGAAAACTTAACTTTGATTCAATTTGTTTTCTTTGTTCTCAGATGCAGCTGTTGTCGTGCATACCATAATAATCAAATGTTTTTTAAATACCGTATAAACAAACTAACGGTTCAATTACAAATTTCAACAAAAAACATGGTGTTGTAAATTTACAAAATTTGAGATTGCACTTTCTATCTCAATAATTTTAGTAATTTGTAATTTTCTAAATGTTAGCATCAGCTAAATAAATAGCTCCTAAACAATAATTATTGTTAACGACACGTAACCGCTTCCCTGAAACAGACATTTAACACTGCACTAATATTCTACAAGGAACAAGATACACCATTGTATCCAGCAATTAGGCCACCGGTCCACAATACAACTTATTCTGAACATATTTAACCCTTTCGCTGCTAAAGGCAATTAAAGGCTTTTGCAAACAATGCAGACTTTGTGGTGAGACAGCTCATAACGAGCTGTCTCTCCTGAAATCTGCATTGTTTGCCACTTAGACATTATATTCTACCAGATTTCCTGTCGAACTAACAAGTGATTGGTCTAATTTTCAACTTGGAAGGATCGACTTAACCCTAAACAAGAAGATGTATATTAAGAAGAAAATTGAAAAACAAAATATATTGAGAAGAAAATTGAAAAACTTTGACACAAAATTTAAAATATGTTTTACTATTTATACAACGTTTAACACGCCACGTTCATGTTATTGTATGGCTGTGTTCTGGTGACTATCGAGGTATCCGCCATGGCCAGGGAGAAGACGGATCACCCTGGTTTCGATATCCTATCCCGTAGGCCATTGGACAAGGCACATACATGCACTTTCACACGTACTAATGATCTACCCAGGTGTCAATGGTGTGTGTTCTGTTACTGTATTACCGTCAAGAGAAGCATTGATAATAATACAGGCTGCCTTTATTCGGCATTGATGAATGGAGTATACGGGTGTATCCGTATAACCGCCAAAGCTCATTTACAGTGGTTTAACCCTTTCTCTCATACGACAATTCTGCAGCAGACGACTTTGAACACATTTTGTCAAAAAATAAGAAAATCTATAATTAAATGGATAACCTATGACTAAAAGTGAAAAACATTGTGGCAGAAGGAAAAATTGCTCGTTTTGAGCAATTTCTTCTTTTGTCACTATGTTTTCAAAAAGCCGTCTGCTGCAGAGGCGTCAGAAAGCGTCTTTATGAGGGAAAGGGTTAAATCGTTGCTTGAATATTTACGTTCTAGAAATAAGACAAGGACAAACCTCATTGGCGTGACACTTTGTATACCCTTTACCAAACGTGTTAACAGAGGTCCAGATAAGGAGGTGTATACAGCTCCGTTTCCCACAATATCTCTCTTATTAGCCAACCAAACCCTATGATGTAGGTACCCAAAAGAATCGTCTCAATGAGACGATTCTTTTGAGTACCCACAGCATAGGGTTCTAAGGTCAAATAAGGATTTAAGAAACATGCAAAACGCCACTTATATAGAGCTCTGCCATGATGTTTATAACAAAATATGCGACATGGCGGATTTGAAAACATCAAAACATACGTGTGCGTATTGTGCATTGTGACTAAAGGAAGACATTGCTCATAATTCACAATTCCTCCATTGGCAAGAAATGCTTTCAAAAGTCGTCTGCTTAATACTCGTCAAAACGCGTCTGTACGTGGGTAAGGGGTTTACCAGCATCGTCCTTGTATCCTGGAACTAGGGAAGACAAACGGGAGAAAACCTATAAATCAGCGCAATTAGAAGTTGTTGTTTTTTCCTGGGATTGCCGAACTGGTGAATTGTGAAGCGTGTTAAATGTAATGAATTGCTTGAAGAAGGCATTCGTACTCATTAAAACTCGTAACGACGTTTCTCCAGACCACAGTCTTTTCCATCATCGACGTTTTCAGAATTCTCTGTCACAGCATTTGTAGAAAAATGTAAAATCAACTTCAAGGCTTTCATTTCAAACTCCATGATACTTTGATAACGGTGTTTCTATGGCATTCAATATACATATATGTATATATACATTGAAACGTATACGCATGATAGACAAATGTGTTAAAAAGAAAACTTAAAAAAAGCACAGCCACACGATAATGGTCATTCAGACGTATTGAACTGTGAGCCGTCCCGCGAGAAAACCAACATTGTAGACCCGGATCAGTCCAAGCATGTCGCGCAGGCGAACCCGGACAGACATGTTTCGCCTCCCGTGTTTTTTCTGTTTCGGGAATCATAACTATATACCTCTACCCCACTGAGACGGAATGTGTCGGCCCGGATCAGTCTGCGCGGACTGCGCAGGCTGATCTGGGTCGATACATTACGCAGAGGCCATAATGTTGGTTTTCTCGCTGGTCTGTCCATATTTTATACAAGACACAATAGTTTTCCAAGAGCTTCCGTTTAGCATGTGCTACCGGATTCTGGACTATATCACACAATATATGCCAATATAAGTATAACAATGCCATTTATACTTAACAGATCAACTTCTAACCAAACGTGCATATGTTTAAAAATGTCTGGATATGTGCAAAACTGCTCGACATGCAGATTTCCGGTAAATTGCTCTTTACAACGAACATAACGAACCCAGTCGGTGATCGATCTCACGACCCATTGACTGATATCTCTCATCGTCGTCGACACCGACACGAACGGGCAGCGTTGTGAATGTCCATGAGGTGGCAAAAAGTAGCTCATTTACCCCACCCGATTGTGCAAAGGATTTTGAAACAGAGCGGGATACGCTATAGAAATGAGAGAGAAATGCGTTTATGCACATCGAACGTACAGAAGAAATACATCATTGAAAATAGGTCAATTGAGAGGAAATTGAAATAAAAAAACATGAATTCGGGAAATAAACTGCTAAAAGGAAGACGGGGGGGAAAAAAACACAACCACAATTGTGTTTGTTTCCAAAGACTTTTCGTCGCCATAGCAATAAATCAACGAACAACTTCAATGATCGCTCAACCAATTCCATTATTTCTGGCTTAGGTGTTTCTGTTTACTATCAAGAGAACCGTGTCACTAGGGAAACAATCTTCGGGATCCCGTTGTACACGCGATTGGCTAATTAAGGAGTTGTATTAATGCCATTTTCAACCGTATTTGTCAGTGACATCATGGCGATCAGTTCACCCTAACATGTGGTTCCTGGTTGTCCAACACCAGTTCTCCGCACAACAGTATTACACTGGCGAACTTTCCACATTTCAACAGTGGATTTTCAGTTATTTCGCAGCGACCAGTTCACCCTAACATGTGATACCTGACTGACACTCACCAGTAATCCGCGAACCAGTATTCCACTGGCGATCTTGACACATTGACTCAAATTCGTTGGTTGAATTGGATGAAACAAAAGACGCTGGTCACAATTTTCTTTTGCAAAAAAAACAGAAGAAACGAATGTTCAAGCCGGGTTTCGAACTCACGTTTTGTTCCCACGACTGCCGGACCAAACGCACTCGAACTTACTGACTGAGCATTCGCAACCCGATCAACGCAAACCAAATCAAATCATTTTCAGCAAGAACGTTATAAATAACGATGGAATTGGAAAATAATCCAGATGATTTTTTTCTGATTATTCTTTTTGATAATTGAATTGTTGTGTAATTTTCTGTCACATGCTATGAATGTGTTGTTTTTTAGATTGTTGTTTATTGTTCCAACGTTTCTGCCATGAGAAAACAGCATGCAGTGCATTCGGATAACTTTAACGTTTCCCACTTGTAGCGAATTCAACAATAAGTTTACAGCTTTTACAAAGAAGTCGTTATTTGATTGGTAGCTTCGGCCTGCTCGAACCAACGATATGTGTATATATATATTTGTTTATATGTATAAAGACTCCATAAACCACAAACTGATAAGAATACATGAACTTACGTACATAGACATTACCTTTATATATAGTGGCATAGGCCCATGGAACACACTTTGTATTATGTTTTATTATATGTTATACACATGTCACTTTAATAAAAGATTTACTTACTTACTAACTTACTTTATTTGAATGGTATATGTGCGACAGTAAGCTTACTCAATTATTTGAAACGAACGCAATGATGTAACAATTATATCATGCCGTTAAGAACACACACATGAATCCGTACATTTTTTATAAAATTCCCTCTCTGATAGATAACTGTAAACGCTTTTGCGAAAGCCGTCCTTTAAAACGATTTATAAATAAAAAAAAATCTAGTTTTGTTCATGACAAAATCGCGGTTGTAGTATCCGATCTTGATTTGAGACAATTGTATTTCCAGATATGTCAGCAGTCTGACCATGCTCTGCATTGTTCGATCATTAATAATTCTGTAAAGCAGTATCTATTTGAATCCTTGATCTGGTGCCACAAGTTTAATCAGGGGCGTAGCTTTGCAATAATCAATGTGTAGGCCGTCTCGTGAGAAGATCAACATTGTGGACTCTGCGTAAGGTATCGACCCGGATCAGCCTAAGCATGCCACACAGACCTACCCGGATAAAAACTTTTCGCCTCCTGTGGATTTTCTGTTTCAGGAATAACTACTCTATACATCTATCCCCCTAAGACGGAATGTGTCGGCCGGATCAGTCTGCGCGGACAGCGCAGGCTGATCTGGTCGATACATTACGCAGATGTGTATCGCCGCAGCTGCATTTTGGATCATTTTGAGAAAAAATGTGTAGGCACGTGCCTACAGTGCCTAAAGGGAGCTACGCCCCTGTTAATAATTACATTAAGGTTGGTTTTCCTCGAACGTCTCCCGTTTATGTATCTTTTAAAAACAAAACGTAGTTAAAAAAATGTGTATCACTCGGTAAGGGCTGATATGAAGTCCCCTTCGTGTTGTTAATGGTTACAGAATTATTATTTATTTTGCGTTTCGAGAAATTTAATAATGATAAATTAGATTAAGAATGATTGAAGAATTAAGAAAACAGAGTAAAAAGAAATTACTATTTGAATTTCCATCTCGAGAGATTTAATCCTGTTGTGCAAAACTCTGAGATAATAATTATAAACTATGCCTATGCGAATTCCTCACAAATTTCATGGTATGCTCTGTTTAAGATATTTCAGAATAGCAAGACAGAAAAGATGACATCTCCATTAAATGAAAGTAATAACTTGCGTCAGAATTTAAATCAAAGATGAAGAGGGTAATCTTACGTGATATTGAAGGCATATCTCTAAATATGCATAAAACTGTTTCTATGACAACGGTTAATAAATACGTCTATCACAATATTCAAAAGTATTAAGTCATCATGAATTAGATCAGAAATAAAAGAAAAACTAATGGGATGATTTTCACTAAAAATGTGTAAATGATTACAAAAGTATGATATTATACGCGGAAGCAGGTTTGAGTCCGCGGGGAAACTCGAGATGAAGACACGTACGAGTGTTTCTTCTTTGACACCAGACACAGGTGCCAGTCTCGTTTAAAATCTAGAAATGACATTTGACTATAATTCAATATATAGTGAAACGCTTTTTTTTAGATTGTAAACGAGACTGGCACCTATGTCACCAGAAGATATTTCAGAATAGCAAGACAGAAAAGATGACATCTCCATTAAATGAAAGTAATAACTTGCGTCAGAATTTAAATCAAAGATGAAGAGGGTAATCTTACGTGATATTGAAGGCATATCTCTAAATATGCATAAAACTGTTTCTATGACAGCGGTTAATAAATACGTCTATCACAATATTCAAAAGAATTAAGTCATCATGAAGTAGATCAGAAATATAAGAAAAACTGATGGGATGTTTTTCATAACAAATGTTTAAACTATTACAAAAGTATGATATTATACGCGTAAGCAGGTTTGAGTCCGCGGAGGGACGAAGACACATACGATTGGTTTTTAGTTGACACTAGACTGGTATGATACAACCGTACTTGGTAAAATAGGCACAGGAAATGTATCGCGGTTGAAGGTGACTATATTTAAAAGGTTTGATGTTAATTTCACTCTGATGACGCATGTAACGTCAACATGACGTCGTTGTTGTTTACAAGCCGTGCTCCATGTGTGTGTACCTGGCGGTATTGTGTTGTCTGTAAACGTTGTTATAGTTGTATGTATTTTTTAGAATTTGTACACACTTGACAAGAAAAAATATTTATATGCATTCTGGTGTATTTTTCTCTTTCAAATCTTCAATAATATCTATCTTATAGCAAATGTCTATGAACCTCCTAAACACTCGTCGAATATATGTTCATTTGACTAAGAAATGGACTGGACTACTAATACGTCTTAAAAATCCCAGGAATGGCCACGGCTGATGCATTGTAGCAAGTCGAGTTTAATTCTGTCAACGCCGAATTGTTTAAAGTAGACTCTTCCATATTCAAAATCGGGCGTTATATTTCTCATGAAAAAACCGTTTTGGACTATTGTGATAACCATAAGGCAAACAATGCTGATTCCAGGTGAGACAGCTCGTTACGAGCTCACTCACCTGAATCTGTATTGTTTGCAAAAGCCTCAATAATGCCTTTGGCGGCGATAGAGTTAATACGAGTTTATTGTGATAAGTTTACGCCATTAAAGTGAGTGTTCAGCCTCATCAGATGCTAAAAGCCAGGGATTATGAAATCGAAAACCAGATTAGCCCGGAATATGCTTACACAACAGTCAATTCGTCTTCTACCAAAGGACTAAAAGTCTATGTGGAAAAGCAGCCAGTTGCATGGAAAGAATGATGTGTGGATAACTTGTGTGCAATAGCCAGGTAACACGTTTAGGTGAATTAGCCGAATTGATATGAAAGACACATTGTTGAAAACGGCATGGAGCCTAAATCAATCAGTCGACAAGTTGTAACAATTTTCCTAGAAGACGAGTGTATCGTTTTTCAATGACAAAGGGTAATTGTGTACGTAGACAGGTTTATGGCTAAAAGATCCGTTTATATTTCCGAGAGAAAAAACACATATATATCTATATGTCACTAATAAACCCGTCAACAAGACTTCTGTTTAAAAAACTTGGACGGGAAAACATCAGAGAGCTTAAGCAATTGTTTTTGTCTTGATTGAAAGGAAAGTTTGGAGTAAAAACGCCGTTTTTAAACTTCATTTCAGTCATATCACGGCGGCCAGTTCACATAACAGTGAGTTTTTATTGGTTCCTGGCATCATAACTCCACACAACGGTTTTGCATGCAACTGGCTACCTTCGAACTTTTACTTTCAACGAATTGGTTGAAGACATAATGGATTTTGCCAACCATCGGACAAAATGAATGGTTTTCAGATTCGAAGTTACAACTCCTGGTTCCATAGCCCTAACTTATTGGAAGCATCATCCCTGACTTTTGACGAGTTTGTACAATATGCCTGGGTTCGATTCCCAGTCGGGTTATACACAATACATTCGAACCTGTGTTAAAGACCACCTTTGTATAACAGTTCCCTGTCTATAACAACCACACTTTTAATTTCCCAATTACTCATTTACGGCATAAATGACACTGATATTAAGACCACCTGTGAACAAAGACCATATTGTGCTCTTCCCATGGGTGGTCTTTAAACACAGGTCGGACTGTACTTTATAAATTGTAGTAATGGATGCCTGTTTATCCTTATGTCCTATCCTTAGACATGCTATAAGTCGAAATACAATTATCCGAACCTACAGCTGGAAGCCTATGCTGCCATTTAAATGCAGGAGAATGCAAACGTATGTATACTATTTATTAATGTATTGTGATCCGAAATTGTATTCATTTTCACTAAACTTCGAAATCGAAGTAGGTTTCAGATGTGGTGTAGAAAATCTAAGATAAAAACTAAACTCATTTTTGTAAAGAGATTAAAAACTATTTCCAAGAAAATATATATCTCTTTTTTATACAAAAAAGTATCAACTGGTAATTAAAGAGCCATGCTATATAGAAACTAATCAAAAGTCAGTTGCGACCATGGTTAGACCCAGACCAACTTGGACACCGGCATTGCATTGATCCCATTGTATGGATATCACTGCATGAATACCACTGCATTGATACCATTGCATGGATAACATTGCATGAATACCACTGCATTGATCCCATTGTATGGATATCACTGCATAAATACCACTGCATTGATACCATTGCATGGATAACATTGCATGAATACCACTGCATTGATCCCATTGTATGGATATCACTGCATGAATACCACTGCATTGATACCATTGCATGGATAACATTGCATGAATACCACTGCATTGATCCCATTGTATGGATATCACTGCATGAATACCACTGCATTGATACCATAGCATGGATAACATTGCATTGACCCCATTGCATGGATATCACTGCATTGATACCATTGCAATGATGAACATACAGATCGTTATCATCAATCGTCACAAGACTATTAACCCTTTCCCGAATTCAACACATCTGCAGCAGAGGTGTTTGGAATCTTCTAGGCAAAAGATGTACACTTTGACAAAAAGAGAAATTTCTCATTATGAGCAATTTCACCTTTTGCCCAAATTGTTTTGAAAAGTTGTCGGCAGCAGACGCGTGTACGTTTACATGTGAGAAGTGTGCTTTTTCCTGAAACACCGTTCATAATTTAATTGTTGTCTCACTGTGATAACTTTATACATCAGCTCACAGGCAAACTAAGGCAGCTGGCGAATACAATTATATCACCAAAAAGAAAAGCGAAAAACTCATTCAATCGAGGACTTTTTTTCTCAATTAATATGTCATCGGAGCTCTTACGTGAATTGTAGCTTGAGGTCTTAAAATCCGTCTAAAGAAAATAAAAAACTCATTAAATGGAAAAAAGATTACCATGGCAACCATAACCCGAAGGTCCTAAGGGACTATTTTACTTATCTTTTCTTTTTATGACCAACGTTACGGCAATTATATCTGAGCCGTGTCCCGGTTAAACCAATACAAGAATACCTTGCAATTGTGCTTTTCCCTTAAGGCCGCGCCAGGTTATCTTGGGTCTTAATTTTCTTGCGTTCAGAAAGGTACAAGTTAGCGTACAAGCCTCATCAAAGTCTTGAACAGCGTCCGTGTACATATAGTTTAGTTTTACATGCATGTTTTGACAAAAACCTGGAACTGTTAAACCCTCTCTTTTCGCCATAACAAAGACATTGTGATTAAAGTAAAAAACAAGAAATGGACGTTACATGCATTTAATAGATTAAAGTAAAATAAGCATAGAGTCACGTTGGAGATGCTAATATGAAGAAATATATAGATGTGTAGCCCTATTAGTTTTAATGTCAATTAACCTTAACACAAGACCGTTATGGAGAGTTATTAAGACCCTTAATCGCTTGACGCGACTTCTAGACATTTCCTTGCGCGCGCAACGATGCATCGTAATTCGAAATAGGAGAAATTATTTCCCCATTCATTTTTTATTTTTATTTTTTATTTGTTAATAATATAAAATCCCTAGTCTCTCCTGTGGGTGTGTCTATATATCTGTATTTCGCTATCTCACTCACTTTCTTTCTATCCATTTCTTCAAATCCACATTTTATAGACAACATCCCAATGCCTTGAAGAAGACATCGTCCAGAATCAGACATTCATGTATTTTTCAGTACGATCATGTAAAAGCTGGCTGTTAAGAAACGCATAGATCCAGATGAACATGTGCCTCCGTACAGGCTGATCAAGATCTACACTGTTCACATATTACTTAAACTACGTGTATCTATCCTTATAAGGCGGCCCAAATGTAGAGGCTGATACACCGATACACGGAACAGAAACGCTAATTTGCACATTTTCCAACAGACAGGCTCAAATATGACATTCAGTACAGCAAGGTTTACTTTACGGTTATTTGTTTTGAGTCACCACCGACAGGAGTGAGTAAAATAAACTAAGCATATTGGACAGATAATAAGAATGATGAATCGAGATGTCGAAGGCTGACGGTCGATGGATGGTAATGAAATTCGATACCATCGTATGGCCATCCTTTACACTATGGCCGGTATACTGTATGGCGCTTAAAATCTGCGGTGGCATGTTTTGGCGTTTTTATCGAAGGTTTATACTGTTTGATTTCTTAAAATGGCGGAGATCACATTTATTACAACAAATATAGAATTGTATATACTTATTCATTCAGTGGTTGTTTTATTTCCAGCGGAATCGAGGGTAACGAAAATGTATACCCTCACAATTGTACACAAGAGACGATATATAGAACGGCACTTTAAATTTGAATTGGCGTTATAATTAAATTGGCGGAAATCGCATTTATTTAAACTAATAAAGAATACGATGTTAAATAAATAAATTGGTACATATACATACAATGTCAATAATGCAGGTTTATATTTATAATACCAAGAATGAAACTTAAACTTTATAGGTCACAATTTTTGAAAGCCAAGGCTTAGTTTTGACCAACCGATTGTTTCGTAGTCTACAATAGTGTTTTACTATACCGAAACTGTTGGGTTTCCGTGAAAAGGGTTTGGTCTCCCCTACATGAACTGGTCAAGTTCGTCATGTTGGAATATAATCCAGTTTACGGGCAATAAATGTGGTTCCCTCGAGAAAAGGTACTTGAAAATGTCATTATCGGCCATAATCTGTCATGGCCGACCACTTGTAACAAACTCATATACTGACACGTGTCCAAGCCAATAACATCGTTGTTGTTTGACTGCTAAGGCCGTATTATATGTGTAAATATATTTGTCTATGAAACTTGTCTGTACATGTATTAATATGAAACCAGTAGTTGCAAAGAGTTACATTTAAATAATTTGTTCTCTGGTTTTGAGACACATATATTGAGCCAGATGATTGTATATAACGAGTACGAAGGTAAGCACACAAGAAAACGACGATGAAAAAACACCCTCGAATACTATGTCAATAATGGATATTATTAATAAATTGCAAACTTAAATCGTTGTTTTTTATGTCAAAAACTAAAATGTGTCCTGTAAAATAACATCGATGTTATGTGACTGCTGTGGTCGATGTTAAGCCAGATTCCACAAAATCACACCTGCTCGACAAACAGCTGTATAGCCGAGTGCCCTAGATGACAACGATCAATTTGCATACGTATCAATATAATCATGGTTATATAACATTTGTCTTCCAGAGTCTTTTCAGATGTCTGTCTGACCCGGACAGGGACGAATCCAGAGGATGTCTGCGCATGCGCCGGCTGACATTGGTTGTTTCATAATGGTTGGCTGGTGTATGCCGTGGCCAATATATGTGCCCGACAGAAGCGTCTAACCAGCTCAGTGATTGTTTGGTATTTTACTCCGCTTTCAATAATTTATCAGTTATATCACGGCGACTCCTGGGTAAGTTACTATTACCTCTGGTCCATTTACCCTGACACCAGCCAGTCAGTCGTAATGCTAACCCCGCCAAGGAGGGCAGCCATTACTACCATTTTTAAAGTCTTTTTAACAAGCTCAAAAAAGTAAGCAATATGTGAGTAGTGTATGTCTAGATATCTACCCATTGTATTGGTCATAATATGCGTATCGCACAACCGTCCCTTTTATCATAACATACCATATTAATGACCAAGAGAGAAATACATGTAACTCTGTATAATATAAGAAGCAGTTACAAACATTCCGAGCTAAGGCATTGATACTTGATCCATCATAACTAGTCATTTGTTATTTGATATTCTCAACTACGAACGGCGCCGGTAATATGACGCCTTCTTGGTCAACCGCTTGGTATTTATATATGAGTGTCATTGCTGGCATGACATGATTTGAATGTGACCATATAAATAAATAAGGTTATTCAGTTGTTGTTTTTTGTTCGAATGAAATCTCCCCTTTTTCCACAATGTTTTGAACTATATTTGCGTTACTCTAATTTAAGTAACCCTAAGTCATTTTTGCATAAATATTTCGAAACGAGAAAAAAAATATATTTTAAAAAGAAAAACGCATTAACAGACCAATAATCTGGAACCAATATATTGCATTTTGAAATCCATTTATTTCTAAGTTTGTGTTTAAACATATTTAAGTACTTTTTACCTGCATTGTGCTGGTTTTATTGGCAAATATACGTTTATTTGTGCATGTGTAAAACAACCATGAGCTGTATATACTCAATCAAATTGTGTTCTGGTCTGTTTTGTACAATACATTATACTGGCGTTTCTAGAGAGCTTCCACACGTTTTAAATGTCGTCTGCTGCAGATACGTTGCATGTTGCAAATGGTTTATGTAAGTAGTTTCTAGTGATATTTGATGCCGCTTTTAACAGTATTCGAGTCGTTCCGGAGAATGTCCTGGTTAATTACTAGCGAAACATTTAACCAGACACATGTTGACAAATTAGCACGACAGTGTGGAAAGGTATAAGTTGGCATTGATGTAGACAGTAAGTTCACATCACCTAGTTTATCTTCTTCGTTTTATCAGAGTCTCCACATATTGACGTACGCTTCTAACAAACTGATATAACTAATGTGTGAACAGTGTAGAACATGATCAGAATGTGCGGATGCACAGGCTGATCTGGATCTACATTGTCCACAACAATCGAACTTGAACCTTTTTCACACGGATGGGCTCAATTCAAACTGTGCCTGCAATACTGACAACACCAATTGCAAAAGCTGAACAGGATAAAGGTGACGACAGATAAACTGGAGACAAATCATGAGCCGTCCAGCGAGAAAACCAACATTATGGCCTCTGCGTAATGTATCGATCCAGATCAGTCTGCGCGGACACATACCGTCTCTGGGGGATAGAGGTATAGACTAATGATTAAACGTTACTCTATCTGGGTAAGCCTGCGCGGCATGCTTAGGCTGATCCGGGTCGATACTTTACGCAGAGTCCACAATGTTGGTTTTCTCTCGAGACGGCTCATATATTCATGAAGACAAGAGTCAACATTTCACCGTGTATCAATGTATCTTGATTATCCTCAGTTTCTCCGCCTACATAGATATATTTCACAGCTAATCCCTTATCGCTGATTGGCTGTTAACTGTTTGATCACGTGACTTGATGTATTAGGCACAGGGGAATTCCCGCCAACCTAAATTGAGAAGCTTATCTTTTCGCTGAATCAGACGAAGAAAGACACCAGAATTATCATACTGTCTTAACGTTGTGCTACGATGGAAAACATAAACAAGTGACTTACGAAAAGCAGCCATCGTTCTACCTTGGCTTTTTGTTCATGACAAGCGTCATTGTTTATTTCCGAAGTCGATGGATCCGACTTGGTTTTTAGCTCGCCGGAGCACGAATTGCTGTTTGAACTATTGTGATCACTCATCGTCCAGCATCGTCGTCGTTTTCGTCATCCTCGTCTGTCCGTTCACATGTCCCTACAAACAACTTCTCGTCCTAAACCAATGAGCCAATTTCGGGCCAATTTCGAAATAATTTAACATGAATGTTCCTTAGGTGGTCCTCTTTCAAATTTGTTAAAATAATTTAATTCCAAGTAGAACTTTGGTTGATGCGTCATCAGAAAGAGGGAAAATACAAAAAGTTTAAAAGTCTTCTTGTTCAAAAGAAAATCACTTTGGATAAATTTTCCTTGGATGAACCTCTACCGTGATTGTTCAAATTATTTCGATCAGTTAAAAAAAGATATCTGCCAGGGGCGGGACTTATGTTTCCTTATATGTATATTAAGTGAAAACTTACCAACTCTTTTTAACCAAAAATGTTCCTCTGGTGACCCTATACCAAGATTTTTGCAAACAATACAGATTCAGGTGAGTCAGCTCGTAACGAGCTGTCTCACCTGAAATCTGCATTGTTTGGCTGTGAGTTATAAAAATATTCCAAAGATCCTATAACATGAAAATAGAGTCGTCCGATTTTGAACATAGAAGAGTCTACATTAAACAATTTGGCGCTGAAAGGGTTAAAAATCTTCCTTGATACTGAGAAGCGTATTTTGGTGCCGGAGCTTTGTCGTGTGTTTACTGTTTTTTACTGCACAATAAAAACAAGAGCGCCGAAAGCGCACGCCAACGCTCGTCTTCAGTGTTCTAAATCGAAAAAGGGGCATTACTGAATATATATTAAAGCCAGAGTTATGTGACTTGGTATAGACATGCGTATTGTTCCAAGTGTACCAAGTTTCATTTGGAAATGTTGAACTCTTTTTTTAGTAATGAGGTAAGGTTAAACATTTTAAACGACGCAGACGACAAAGACGCTGAAGTCGACGCCAATGGTATCACAATACCCCGACATTTTGTCTTCGAAAGGCAGACGAGCTAAATATGTGCTGTTGCCCATATAATGACGAATTAAAAAGGGTTGATTCCCCGTTAATGGAAGTACTTTAGACTGCATTCTGATGTGCGTCTCTAGGGATATTCACGCATAAACCGTGTAAATGCCACATGATGTATGTGCCAGCTCAGTGTAAATGCCAGTTGATGTTTATCCGTTATGAACAGCCATATATCACCTATAGTCTCTAGAAACACGAGCGCGACATAAGAAAAAACAATACATGTATCTTCGGTGTATATTTTTATCTTAATTGATTTTGATTTTTTGTTTGTTTCATCGTTTGAGACACAAGTGTTTTACAGAGCACAGTCAAACTTGTGCTAAAGACCATTTTTGCTTAGCCATTCTCTGTCTATAGCTACCCTTTTAATTTTCCAATTACTTATTATTTGCATAAATGACCCTGTAATTAAAGACCACCTGCAAACAAATAGTGGTCTTTAAACACAGGTTTTGGACAGTATATACATATTTATCATGGTCGATGTCTGCTTCCTGGATATTCAACCATAACTCACAATGAATTTGCGATAAGGAAAGGATCAAACCTCGGACATCTTAATCGCGAGGTCGACGCTCTACCCTCAGTCCCCTGTCTCCTATACTATATCATTACTTCGACGTATGAGCAATCCCGCGAGAAAACCAACATTATGGACTCTGCGTAATGTACTGACCCAGATCATCCTGCGAAGTCCGCGCAGGCTAATCTGGGCCGACACAATCCGTCTCATGGGGATAGAGGTATAGAGTAATGATTCCTGAAAAAGAAAATCCATAGGAAGCGAAAAGTGTCTGTCCGGGTTGGCCTGCGTGGCATGCTTAGGCTGATCCGTGGCGATACTTTGCGCGGAGTCCATAATGTTGGTTTTTTCGGGGTGTACAAGTAGACGAAACTCTGATCAGTTTTGCATGTACAAGCTGATATGGGGTCTTCTTTACGTTTTAAATAAATATTCAATATATCATGACACATCCGGAATGCTTTAATGATCGATTAAATGACACGCAAAGAAGACTAAGTTATCGTCAAGTATATTAATGAACGCATGCAAAGCGAACTTGATAACAAAAGAAGGCCGTTGTTCATTTGGGTTTTACGCAGCCTTACAACAATAGTTCAGTTACATCACAGGGTCAGTACATGTATGCATCGTATTACGCTATGAGAGATTAGTGGCCAGTACAAGGATACGCAGTGATTAATTTGGTGTTTTACGCTGCTTTCAACAATGTTTCAGTTTTATCACGGCGTTTCCTGGGTAAGTAACCAGTACTACTGATCCATTTACCCTTACACCAGCCAGTCAGTCGTAACCCTGAGCGCCAAGGAGGGCAGCCATTACTACCATTTTTAAATGTTTTGGTATGATCCAAAAGGCTGTACAATGTGCCTTGCCTTAGGGCACTCAATCATGACCGCTACGAGAGGAAATCAAACTAGGGACACACTGATCAGGCCCCACGATAACAATTCGGCCACGGCCGAATTTCGATCTTGATTTTCAGCAATTTTCTCCGTGCAATTACTGTACTTCTGTGCACGATATCAATATAGTGAATATAATCAAATTACGATGCCAAACTGTATAATCAGCGTGTAGTGAAAATGGGTCTTATTCGATATCAGATTCACTCTCTGAGATCATGAAACTAGCGGCGCAACACGTATAGCTTACTAATAATTACATAATATAAAACCCCGTGTCCTGTTACATGATTGTGACAGTGACGGCGTTGTGTGTGTGTATGTGTGTGTGTACTTTGATTCAAAGGCTCAGCTAAGTTTCAGCTTTCCCAATTCAGACAAAACCTATTTTCTTCTGGTGCACCTCAATATTATTTAATAAGTCTACGTAATATGTCTGCATCAAGCTTGTATTAGACAAAATTGCATTAGTATTGATTGTGTTGAATCTTTAAACTAGAAGGTTTATAAAAACGAGCGTTAGGCTTAAGGCGGCATGGTGTATTTTTGTCCATGTGGTTAGAGAAGACTAAGACGTCCCTGTTCACACGCACAGGCACAATTCCCAGCCTAATACTGGTTTTTGTGTACCCGGAGATCATGAATAAGTGAACTATCGCCGTTAAATAACTGAAATAATGCGTAAAACCCAAATAAACAAACACACGCACAGTTTTGTCAGTGCCTTCAGTTTCGATTTTTACATATACATGTTGTAGAAATCCAGCTATGTCGTCAGTCAAGATTGAATTATAAAATAACAGTGTCAGTTTACATAGAAATATATTATAAACTGACAATGGTAATGAGATGTATTCATCTTGCAACAATGCAATCACTATTATGTAAAAGTAGGCGCTGAATAATACTATAAAAACCAGTTTCAGTTTCATCATGGAAAAGAAACACAGACTCTCGCTAAAAGAAAACTGAAGAATATATGTTCCAAGTACATGTCTATCAATTTTGGGGCAAATAAGTGCATCTGCGTACAGTGAAAACTCTGGTGAGCCAGTGTATCCGCAAAGTCTTATCAGAGCCCTCACCGTGCGTCATATGAGCAGCGTCTATATTTAGGATGAGTTCGGTGACTACCTGCTTTTGACGGAAAAGTGCATTAACTGAAACCATCGAAGCTACAATGATATCTCGTTTTATATTTAACATTTATAACTTATTTTCAGGATATAATAACCTACCAGTAATGCTTGTCTCAGATTTCAATGATAATAAGCTAATTGTATATTCTGTCGTTTCATAAATATTTCAAATATTCGACAACTAAAATAGCCGCTTAGTATGTCAATACAAACACGAATAATACGCTCGTCAATCAACCCTTATTCACTCTCATGATTAGGAATCACAATAAACAAATTGCATTGGGCGAAATGGAAGTTTATGTCACGTATGAACATTTTAGACTTATGCATACCAGGCTAAATGAAATATAAATATAGGATCTGACATGAGTTGTCATTTCATATAAAGTTTTATTAAACGAGTTCAAGATGTTTTGTTATTAAGCGAGCCTGTGGCGAGCTTAATAACAAATATCTTGGACGAGTTTAATAAAACTGTTTATGAAATGATAACGAATGTCAGATTCTTTTTATCACATGACGAAACAAACAAAGAAAATCGGGTTTTCCAAAGATATTTTAATTTCGTCTGTAAACCGTATAACAATGCCACAAATAATTATGCCTGGGTCATATTCAGCATAGTTTATTAAAAGTAATAATAAATAACACTCATGAGATAATATATCTATCACATAAAGTGACTTATGAGGCGTATTTCGATAAAAAATATACTTAACGTTTACACTATTTCTAGATGAAATTTACAGGTTTAGGCCCCAAAGTGACTAACGTATGACGTCAAAACGCTGACGTGACGTCATTTTTTCCTAGTATTAGGTCATGTTATATTACACACGTTGTATATAAATAAATACGTAATGGGTATATTACATGGGATACAAGCATTGTCATGTGATAATATGTTATACGATATTATCCAAACTAGATAGAGTAGATAGAATTGGCAATTATCCCAAATACACAGCAAAACATATAAGACAATCAGTTCAATTTATGTCTTAATAATTCAACCGGTCCTGGGTTATGTGCTATCTTTATTGACAGCAAGACTTAACAAAACATAAAGTATTGATTTATTGATTGATTGTTTTGGTGTTTAACGACACTTTCAACATTATTTCAATTATATCACGGCGTTTCCTTTGTAAGTTATCAGTACTACTGGTCCGTTTATCCCGACACCAGCCAGCCAGTCGTACCGCTACCTTCAACCCTAAGCGCAAAGGAGGACAGTCATTACTACCATGTTTAAAGCCTTTGATATGACCCGGGCGGGTTTCAAACGCGCGACCTCCCGCACCCGAGGCGGACAAAAATATGAAAAGCAATTATTTAACGAAGTCATACAATATAGCGGACTATTGGTATTACCTTAGTTGCACAGGACATTCTAGTTTCACTCGGGTTGTATTGATCGAAACAGGTAAACCACCTGGGGATTACCCTAATTGGTAATGAGATCGAGAATGGTATGGCATACTGAAAAATTAATTAGTAAAACTCTTAACAATGTTATTGGATAAATAGCGTCAGGGGAAAACCTGTCTTATTATTACATGTACGTATAATGGGTCCGTTTAGTGGACGTCCGAGAGCGTATTGTAACTCAACTCAATGATATTAGGCATTCGGCAAATAAACATGCCATTGGCCATAAACAATAGATACATGAACATATAACTATTTACATGCTGCACAGATAATTAGTCAAAATATATACATATACATTGTAAATGTGAATTGAAGACTGGTGTGTCATATCTCACATAATATTAGGTTTATTCCACCGTTTAAGTTTGAAATATGTATGTGTCACCATATTCACCGCTTCGTGTATTTTTCTTCGCCTCGTTGATTATGTATTTTTATATCATTCCTCGTGTATTCTGTTTGTAGAACTGAGAGGAATAATGGTATGAAGAATAATGGTATTTGTATTGTTTTGAAATAACATAGCTTCCCCTCCCCAGTAGTGAAGTTGTTAGAGCGTCCGCCTTGTGAACGTTAGACAACGGTTGGGTAATACATAGATATGTGAACTATTTAGAAAATAATTTTCTCCTTGAATCTCAGTATTTCGGGATAAAAGGACGACAGACCTTCCAGTTACAGGGTGATCGCACTGATCCGTAGTACTTGAATTTCGTTCGTTATATTATTGAGACAGAGCTATCGACTAAGCTACCGGGCTATAGACAGTGAAAGATCTTATCGAACTCACAACCCTTTGATTTACAGTCTACCTCGCTACCGACTGAGCTACCGGGCTACAGACATTGAAAGATCTGATCAGACAATTACAAGGGCTAGTTTAAACATAAACTCATAAAAGCAGCAAAATTGTAATTTTCCCGTGACACAGCAGATATTATGTATGATTGGTGTCGTCAATAGATAATATCGACCCCGCTTAATAAACACGATTAGGACAGTTGTCCTTATCGGTTTATCTAACATGACCGATTCTGAATCCGTAACATATCTAATAATATATATAATATTATTAAAGACATCTGCTTGGCACATAATTATCTAGGTAGGAAAATGTAGAGCCAGGAAGAATAGAAATAATTATAGTGTTTGATGAACACATTGACTGAAAAGGAGAACGTTGCTCAATTTTTGCTTTTACCACAATGCATGTTTTTCAAAACAAAACAAAATATTAAAGATACTGTACGTCAAGTGCATCAGGGGTAAAACATAACAAGTTAGTATCTATTCAATTCGTTGGTATTTATAAAAAAAAAGATATTTTAGTCAACATCGGATCATAATATCAACTTAACTCTTTCCCTCATACGACAATTCTGCAGCAGACGTATTTGAACATATTTTGTCAAAAAATGGAAAATCTCTATAATTGAATGGATAACCTATGACTAGAAGTGGAAAACATTGTGTCAAAAGGAGAAATTGCTCGTCTCGAGCAATTTCTTCTTTTGTCACTATGTTTTCAAAAAGCCGACCTGCTGCAGAGGCGTCAGAAAGCGTCTTTATGAGGGAAAGGGTTAACTCTGAAATTCAAAAATAGAACTCACGAATACTACCCTATCAATATCGAAGGAAGTCAGTTCGACGACTTTTTGGTACGAACCTTTTCCAAAATCTACGTAAAAAACACACACATAGAAATTAACCCTTATCTGGAGCTCTACAGTGAGTGAGTGAGACAGAATATTTCCATATACATATACATATAAATATACATATACATATACATATACATATACATATACATTACATATACATATACATATACATATACATATACATAATATATACATATACATATATATATTTGAAGATTGTGTTTCTTTCTACGATTCCGTAAGGTTACTAGTGACTAATAACTTCCATAGGTATTTTTGTGTCAAATAATAATTGTACATGTACATGTGTTTGAAGATTGTGTTTCTTTCTACGATTCCCTAAGATTACTAGTGACTAATAACATCCACACATATTGTTGTGTCAAATAATAAGTGTACATGTAGGTCTAAGCTTAGCGTCAAAATGACGCAAACCAAACTGTAAGTATATTAACCCTTTCCCTCATACAACAAACTTGCAGCAGAGGACTTTGATCACATCTTGACAAACATATGATGAACATCCTCATAGTATATATATAGGAAAAGTAAAACTATTAAATTGGGTTTAAACCATTGTGGCAAAATGAGAAATTGCTCATTATGAGAAATTTCTCCTTTTGTCACGATGTTCTTTAAATGGTTGTCATAAATGCATCATAACACGTCTGTATGTGGGATACAATTAAATATTTTGTTTATCTATTTTAACCGGTTTAACACTTTCCCATTTAAAGCAGACGGCTTTGAAATCATGCAGGTAAAGGAACGGAAAATCTCTAGAAATGAAAGTATATATATCGAATCGAGTTGAAAACATTGTGGCAAATAGAGAAATAGTTCATAATGAGTAATTTCACCATATGACACAATATGTTTAAAAATCGTCTAATGCAAAGGTCTCAGAAAGCGTATATATGTGGGATTGGGTTGAATATTTTGTTTTTAAAAGATTAAGATCAATTTTAACGGGTTTAACCCTAACCCTCATACAGACGCTTTCTGACGCCTCTGAAGTAGACGACTTTTGAAAACATTGTGGCAAAAGAAGAAATTGCCCAAAACGAGCAATTTCTCCTTTTGCCACAATGTTTTCCTCTTTTAGTCATTAGTTATCCATTCAATTATAGATATTTTTCTATTTTTTGACAAAATATGTTTAAAGTCGTCTGCTGCAGAATTGTCGTATAGGAGGGAAGGGTTTAAATCAAGTTAACCATTTACCTCATACGACAATTCTGCAGCAGACGACTTTGAACTTATTTTGTCAAAACATAGAAAATCTCCATAGTTGAATGGATAACCTATGACAACAAGTGGAAAACATTGTGGCAAAGGAGAAATTGCACGTTTTGTGCAATTTCTTCTTTTGTCATTATGTTTTCAAAAAGCTGTCTGCTGCAGAGGCGTCAGAAAGCGTCTATATGAGGGAAAGGGTTAAAGGGTCGTTGAACGTGTGTTTGCCCGTGAGAGACAGTGCACGTATGTCCTCAGACCGATTCAATGTCCCCGGATACTTAACGTCGGATTCATTACTGGTTTACGTAAATAAAAGGCGCCAGAGGATCAATTAATGAAGATTTCACCTCATCACTGTTATCACCTTTCCTTTTACTGACGCCTCTGCAGCAGTCTACATTTGATACACAAATGCTCCTTTTGCAATAATGTGGTCAACTCTTTTTAATTGTTATACATTCATTTTCAGTCTGTTTCAATATTTTGGTCTAAACATTTTCGAAGTCGTCTACTACAGAATCGGTGAATGTAGGAAAGGGTTAATGAAGATTTCCCATTATATTTGCAGAATCATTGAAGAAGGCGGAGAAGTAACCTTTATGCTATAAAAGCAGTTTTTATTACAGTTTGAACAATAGCACAATAGTGTTCAGGTCTAAAATGACATAATTATAACTGAGGAATGCTACGATAAAACAAAAAAAGCAAAAGGATTAATTGGTTGATTGATTGATTGATTGCTTTGAGTTTAAAACCGTTTCAAACAATTGTTTATTAAAATCACGCAACAGTATTTCACGCAATTAAAGTTAAAATGTACGAGTCATGTCGGGATTAATTGCTCACATTTTCTTGGAAATCCTTTCTAAGTATGTATGAGCCGTCCCGTGAGAAACCCAACATTGTGGACTCTGCGTAAAGTATCGACCCGGATCAGACTAAGCATGCCACGCAGGCTAACCCGGACAGACACTTTTCACATCCTGTGTGTTTTCTGTTTCAGGAATCATTACTCTAAACCTCTATCACTCTGAGACGGAATGTGTCGGCCCGGATTAGCATGCGCGGATTGCGTAGGCTGATCTGGGTCGATACATTACGCAGAAGCCATAATCATTTGGTTTACTCGTGGGACGGTTCAATTAAATTTAAATGTAAGCATATATCATAACGAATAGTTATTGCTGTTATCTCAATCCTAATAGATGTCGTCTGCTGCAGATGCTTCAAAATGCATCTTGCATGTGGGAAAGGGTTACAACAAAATGTTGCTATGTGCGGGTATTCGTCCTCAGAGACAAGTTGCAGTTTGTCAATTAAGAATTCCTTTTGAATATGTCAATTATTACTGACAGAATTGCCAGGTATGTCATGTATTCCTTAATGAATTGTTGATCAAAGGAATATAGATGCATTGATCATATCTCATTGAATGAGTTCCCCCTTTATTTACGTTCCTTTGAGTAATTTAATTAAATGTCAAAACATTTAGAATAGTATGAAATGAAAAATTCATACATATTTCGAATTTCTATTTAGATATCTTGAAACGTTTCTTTAACGTATGATCAAAAAGTTATTAAAATAGAACAGTTTGTATACAACGGTAATTATAACTGTATGACATAACAATGCAACAGAACGTCAAACAACAAAAACTGCATTGCGACCCGTGAAGACGCTAATCAAACATAACGTCCTGACATATCTGAAACAGAGGAATATTGAAAACATTGTGGCACAAGTAGAAATTGCTCAAAATTCTCCTCTTACCACAAGGTTTACAATAATAACCAATACTTAAACTTTCGTTTGTGAAAAAAATAACTGTTTTGCCAACATGTTTTTAGAACAGCTGTATGTGGGAAAGGGTTAAAAGATATTTGGGTATTCAGGGAAATATATAGAACGATTGTGAGAATATAACGACTATATCGAGGGCTTGGCGTGAAACGGTTGTAACTAAAAACCTATTTTGAAAATCCTGGTTTAGGGGCAATTTTGATCCCTTTGTAAACAATGCAAATTGAGGTGCCATTGTTCGGAACGAGCAATGGCACCTAAATTTCCATTGTTTACCAAGAAAAATGATTTAACGTTTATAAAGAGTTGATGGCGAGGTGATTAACCTTGGTAAAAAAATACCAACTTTAGTTACAACCGTTTCACGCCAAGCTCTCGATATGTATACTATACAATTCGATGGATTCGTGTAATGCATCTTCATCTTGTTACAGGATGTAGTAATATGGCCGTTTTGCAATGAAGGCCCACGAACTACAACGTCGTAAACGTAATTTGTGTTAAGACATCCGAGGCTCAGATTCAATGAGCCATGGTATAACATCTATATAACATCTATATAACATATATATAACATCTATATAATATCTATCCCTTTCCCTCATACGACAATTCTGCAGCAGACGACTTTGAACATATTTTGTGAAAAAAATGGAAAATCTCTATAATTGAATGGATAACCTATGACTAAAAGTGGAAAACATTGTGGCAAAAGGAGAAATTGCTCGTTTTGAGTAATTTCTTCTTTTTTCACTATGTTTTCAAAAGGCCGTCTGCTGACAGAGGCGTCAGAAAGCGTCTATATGAGGGAAAGGGCTATATATTCTTATTAAAATAAGTTTATGTTAAGGCATATCCCTTATTGGCTCGGTGATTGTCGTATGACGTCGGTATTTAGTTGCAGCATTAAGACTCGATGATCTCCGTCAGAAGTCGTTAGATATCGGCATTGTTCGTGGACGTGTGGACTTGTCCAATGGAAATGACCGGCAACCCCATGAACAAAACCGATCTCAAAAACGAAAGTGTAAGGGATGTTCTACCTTATGTGCAGTTTGATCACGATCCTGTCTTTTTACAATATGAGCCGTTCCACGTGAAAACCAACATTCTGCTTTCTGCGTAATGTATCGACCAAGATCAGCCTGCGCAGTCCGCACAGGCTTATCCGGACCGACACATTCCGTCTCTGGGAGATAGAGGTATGGAGTAATAATTCCTGAAACAGGAAATCTATAGGATGCGAAAAGTGTCTGTCCGGGTTAGGCTTGCGCGGCATGCTTAAGCTGATCCGGGTTAATACCTTACATTGTCCACAATGTTGGTTTTCTCGTAATTCGGCTCGTATAGTCATGCAAGCATTTTGAAAATCTTCGGAAAACATGTATGACCAAAGAGATTATTGTCACAACTGCCATTTATTTCGATATTACCGTAGGTCGGTTTTCGTATGGCGTTGTCCCCAGAATGATGTATGAAGTAAGAATTGACTAACATGGCCGTGCGTGTTGTTGCAGAGTTATGTCTATAATCTATGCATTCCGTTAAATAATTAACCACTTCAACTTCTCAAGAAATTCTCAAAAACCATTAACAGGAGATAATAGTTATTCCGTTTTGATAAAAGACATAGAATTGTCAGTTTTATAGTCCCGATGTTAATGACTTTCACGCTGTGACCTTGTTTCTTTCTTTATTTGAATCCAATAATCTGTTTGTTTTATTGGGGTTTTACGCCGCATCTCAACATTATTTCAGTTATATCACGGCGACAGTTCACTTATTCAAACAAGTACTTGGCTAAGGGGACTCCACCCCAACCGTCGTGCCGCGACTGAGGTTTGAACCCGGGATGCCCGGTTTCATATCCCCGACGTTAACCACTCAACCACGGCGGAGTCCATGAATCCGATAAAGTTGACCACGTCTGGTGCTTTTGGGGGTCCGCGTCCATGCTGATTTAGAGCCAAATAGTCCCTTAAAAAAAAAGACTTTGTTTGCGTAGAAATAAGTGTATACCTATACCTATACCAGAATGCATTGAATATATGGCATTGAGTTTAAATTCATTTTAGATGTGTATAGAATGCACTGGAAATGATTGATTTTATCGTTTTTCGGATGTTGACCTTGTTTGAAAGTGAAAGTAGGGAAAGTAAAACAAAACGATGCATTTAGGTTTTTGTGTATAAGTTTAATTCAAGACGGACGACCTTTTATGCGGTGTAGTCATGTCTAGTATACGTACAGCGAAGTATTCTGGTCTGATATTAATTAGATTGTACAACAACACATTGTCAATTTCTCTCGTATCTAACGAAAATTCAATTGAAACTTTTGAGGAAAGAAATTATCATCTTGAAATTGAGTTAAAAAATCATTGTGGGGAAAGTAGAATTTTGCTCATTATGAGCACATTTTCCTTCTCGTAAAACATTGTTCAACGTTGTCTGTTTAGAATATTTAAAAGTGTCTTTCTATTAAATGCGGATATACAATCGAATTTGAGAACGAAATAAGTGACTGGTTGAATTAATAGACAGATCCAAATCAGTCTGCGTGAAATCACATGATGATCGGGATCTATACTGCACGCAAATACCCTATATTTGATTTGCCCGGATCATAGCTTGGATCTGTTTACCATATATGAGCCATTGCATGAGAAAATCTAAAACTTGACTTTTGTAAACAGTATAGATTTAGATCAGCCAGTGCATGAGAAAATCTAAAACTTGACTTTTATAAACAGTATAGATTTAGATCAGCCAGTGCATGAGAAAATCTAAAACTTGACTTATATAAACAGTTTAGATTCAGATCAGCCAGTGCATCCATCCCGCACAGTCTAATCAAAATCTACACTGATCACATATTGCTTTAACAAAGATTGTAAGAGGCTTCTGTCAACATAATTACATTCTGATAACCCTTTCCCTCATATAGACGCTTTCTGAAGCATCTGCAGAAGACAGCACTTTGAAAACATAATGACAAAAGAAGAAATTGCTCAAAACGAGCAATTTCTCCTTTTGCCACAATGTTTTCCATTTTTTAGTCATAGGTTATCCATTTAATTATAGAGATTTTCTATTTGTTGACAACATATATTCAAAGTCGTCTGCTTCAGAATTGTCGTATGAGGGAAAGGGTTAAGGCTGAGCAGGTGGACAAGTTGATCTGAACCTACACAGTTCAGACATGCCAACGTGTACCTTTGATCCTGCATTGGTTATTATGTAGTATATATCTAACCCTGTGGCTGAGGGACACTCACTAAGAATGGTAGCCACAGTCTGACCATCACTTGAACCGTACGAGCCGGTTGAATGGGTCTGAACGAATGGAGCCAATGCAACTATTGAGCCCCAGCAGGTGGGGTGGTATTGGTTTCAAACCTTATATATTTTTGTCTCGATGTAAATATAAGGTGTGGGACCAATACCATCTTTCCTGTCCGCCGTGATATGTCCTTAGCTGTTAAAAAGGTAAACTCTACAAAATTACATAAGTAAAATGTACTAGAAATATACACAAGTAAAATAGTTTACCTGGAACGTCCGACTCTATTATGTCCTTAAATAATCCACACGTTTACCACGACGCCCGGGCCCCGTTCCCGACCCTCATAATGTGTTTACGAGGGGACTAGGTTCAATTCATCAATAAACCATTCAACTAGTGTCAGAAAACAGCCCCAGTGTCCTGGAATTTCCCTTTCGTTTCGCCCTGTTTGACTCCCTTTAAAGGGGAAATGCCTGTACATGCAAACGGAACGATTTCTGTCTATTTAATATTCTCCCTCTAGTGCGCAGAGAGAAATTACCGATATTTTTGCCGATATTTGAAATATCGGAGAGAAAGAGTCTTTAGTACGTTGTGTGGCTTAACCCGATACTTGATATTCAAAACGTAGACTCGTCCGATGTCATTAAACCTGCAGACACGAATGGAAATCCTCTTGGGAGAAATTGACGTTTGATTTAATAAAAGAGACAAACATATGTGAAATGGCAAAACGCGCTCAACTTAAGCATGTGTATGCTTTTCCAACAATTTGCATTCTTTTTCAAAAATTATTCAGCTTCATAGTCGTACAAAGTCGTCTGTATCAGAAATAGGTTTCACCCTTTTCAATATGAATCAACTTTACCATTCTTGGTTTTTAAATTGATAAGTTCTTCATCGAATTATACGTGGAGATTAAGTTGTTAAGATACAAAAAGCATCGGACATCTAACTATAATACAGTGAAAAGAGCATCTAAACCTAGTCGTTAAATAGACTGTATGTCCAGCGTCTGCAAAACTAGCCCACACCCGAGTATAGCAGGATAGGGTTTAACCCTTCTCCGCCTACAGACGCATGTTGACGTATCTACAGCAAACATTTGAAAACATTGTGGCAAAGCGAAAAAATGCTCACGCTGAGCAATTTGTCCCTTTCTCAATGTTTTCAACTCATTCTAAAAATTCATCTGTAGTGGTTTTCCTATATATTTTTTCTGAGTTGTTTTTTAAAAAGTCGTCTGCTGTAGATGTGTTGTATAGCGGGATAAGGGGTAATGGATTCGAGAAAGATGACTCATACTTCCACTAGTCACTTGTATACGTCACACACAAACACTCTTTATCCTGACGAGAGTCTGTCACGCTTTCGTCCTCATTTGCTTATACAATGTATACACTAGGTATACGAAACATTGTGTTGGAGAATGGAGTTCAGTTATAATAGAAATATATTAACTTCTTAGAAGTGAAACAAGTAAAACGTGTTCGATTATTAATACAATCATGCCAGTTCTAAGCTTAATTAATTTCGATTTTGACGTTTCCGATACAAACTCGTGGGGTAAAGGGTGTGAATCAGAGGCTAAATCCGATATTGGAAACGGTGCCATGTTTGGATGGTGCGAAGTCGATAACTTCCGTCATTGTTTACGGAAATTAACGAGAGAGTGCTTCGGTTATAACCGGAATTAATCGATATTGGCTCGTTTTGACAAAAGCAGCTGTTACGGGCAAGGACGAACTGCGGTTTGGTGTCTCATTAGCAATACATGTCTGATTCATTCAATTTGAATGACTCTGTTGTAAACAAATTCATTTTGTGTAATTTATCATTTGGTGTATTACGCCGCCTTCAACAACTTTTCAGTTATATCTCGGCGTTTTCTGTGTAAGTTACCAGTACTACTCGTCCATTTATCCTGACACCAGTCAGACAGTCGTAATGCTAACCCCGCAACCCTGAGCGACAAGGACATTTTTTCGACTGGGGATCGAACCCGCGATCTCTCGCACGGAGGCGGACGATCTACCACTACACAACCAAGGCGGTCACCGTGTATACGGCTATATACACTTTGAGTTTCCAGCATAAAAAAAGATATGTATACATACACATTTCTGGCGTTTAGAAAAAAGACAAAACTAATTTATTCATAAAATTACATTTCACCTAAAGATCAGTCAAAATTATATCGATAGAATCGTCTGCTTTTGATAAAAAAGTTAAATGAGTTATGCACCAACCTGAAAGATGTTAGAATATCTGGTATTAATCCAATTCAGGATCGGAATAGTTTATGTTCAATATGGACGCGTACAATTACGTTCACCCATACACGGTTACTAATATATATAAATGTAATCAAGAATCGGGTTCTGTTTTAAATCAAGTAAAATAGAAACCCTTTTGAAATGAAGAACTCCTGTCGTACATTTGTGGTTTGAGAACATGTCAGCGAGGTGTTAATGTTCATTTTGTCAAGTAAGTACCGTAGATAATATTTGTTTGTTTTGTCACCTTTTACAAACTCATTAAGTATATATACAAAAAGTAAGTACCGTAGATAATATTCTGTTTGTTTTGTCACCTTTTACAAACTCATTACGTATATACAAACTGTGTAATCAGTACACTCAAAGACAAGGTTAAAACAAGGGTTTAATAATAATTACAATGATAATGATAATGATGATGATGAAGATGATATGATAAGATAAGATAAGATAAGTTTGATAAGTTTATTCATTCAAATTCCTTTAGGCTTCCAGCCCATGAGGATACATGCTATATACACTGCTAACTGACAGTAACACAACAGAGAAAATAAAAATACATACATATTTACAAAGTTCCTGGCGGCGAAATATAAGTAATGTTTTCATAAGTTTGCCTTTAACTGTCGTCAACTTCTTCGCTTGGAGATGTTTGAAAAATGAAAGTATAGACGGTTACAACAACAACAATGATGTGACAAGTAGAGAAACCGCCTATTTGGACCAGTTCTCCTCTTTTCACAATGTCCCTATATCAGCAACGATTGATGTATATACGTTTCAATATGTCTAACACTAACTGCAATAAATACAATAGTCACAAACATGTATATATGTACCATTAACACCCAAGCGGAGAAGAGATCAACCCCTAAAATATATATATATATATATTTGCATACAATTGTGCGCATTTACTTATATAATTGGTAAGAATCGGCCCTTTGAAAATCGTGAAAACATTTATATATCTATGAACCTTAAGAGAAACGTAGGAAGCTATCCACGACACGCTTTCTACCTTTTCCGTAATCTCACTTAATTATTATCCTAACTAATTTAAACACTTTCTTGTAATGTTTAACTATTACTTCTAAAAATAATATAGTTATAATAATAATATTTATATATGTATTCATTTTAATTTCTGCTGTTGGAGATTGATAAATATACACACTTTTAAATTGAATAATGAATAATCAAAGAGTTTGAAAACGAAGGTCGTAATGCAGTACTAATATAAACATACATAGAGATGTATCTCCTATGCTCATGGAAATGTGCGTAATCACGATATGGCATCTCAATATTCGAGCAGAACAAGCAGTTAAGTGCATTTGGAAACTGTGTGGTGTGAATTTTGAATACATAGATTACGCTAGGTTCAAAGACAGTTAAAGAATTCAGCAATGAAAGTTCGAGCATTAAGCAAACTGTTATTATAAAACAATATGTGTTGAACATCAAGCTGATTTCATCCAAGATACATATACTAACATTTGCATAGTTGACTCACTATTCAGCTTAAATCAGACCAGTTTAGCCGATTTCTCATTTGTCTATGGGGGTTTTGCCCCTTACCTCGGAACACCCTAGCTCCAGATGGCGGGTCCGATAGTGTTGATCAATCACTATCTCGTCTACCTTGGCTCCCAAGTTTGTTCACCGCGTCGTAGCCAATGCTAACAAAGAGCGTGGATTAAGTCTGGCGGACCTTTCCCTTGATGCCCACTGTTCCCAGCATTCTCCACACCGACTGTGATGGAAATCCTCTACACACAACCTCTAAAGGGAAGACACATGTCTTCCAGCCTCTTTCTCTACAAGTAACAGCCAGGTCGTGGTATTGTAATCTAGCAAGAAATACATCGGAACCATTTGTTTTAGGAGAATGTGGACGTCTACCTCTTTGTACATTTTACATTCCTAATTGTATTAAATACTGGCTAAACGTTACTCGGATGGAAACCCATAGGTACCCGCAGCACTGCTACATGATGTTGAAACGCCTCGGTGAGGCAGGTAGAAATACATGGGCAACCTGTATAACAAATCTGCTGTTTATGCATGGCTTTGGATATGTATGGATTTCACAAGACATAGGTAACGATGCTCTATTTATTAAGCATTTTAAACAACGGATTCGAGACTGCTACTTACAAAAATGGCATATGGATAAAAACAATGCGGGAAAAGGACAACATTAGAAACATTTCAAATCATTATTAAACCAAGAGCTATATTTAAATTCATTTTTACCTTTCTCCTTACGCAGGATATATAGTAACTTTAGATGCTCTAACCATGACCTTATGATAGAGAGAGGTAGACACCTATCGATTGCAAGAAATGACCGTTTTTGCCCTTTATGTCTTGACAAAAATACGTACATTATTGTAGATGAGTTTCACTTCTTTTACGAATGTCCTACATATGACGATTTAAGGAACATTTATTTAACGTATCCTGGATAAACAACAAGACTCTTAACACATTTTATGCAATATTAAATACAAATATCTAGTCTGAAGTATACAATACTGCAAAATTTATTCAGAGCGCATTCAAACTAAGAAGTGAGACTCTTTCAATACCTTAATTATTTTTTCAGTTTCAAATGTCAGCGTTATAATGTATTTCATCACTCTCTGTTGTATATACTTATGAATTATGTTGTATAATGGGCCGGTGGCCTAAATTACGAAATAAATATATTGTATCTTGTATCTTTTTGAGCTCATACGCCTCATCTACTATCTCCTCCCAGGAGTTATTTTCTATAAGAGTATATTGTTGAAATCGGCGTTAAACCTAATCATTTAATCAATCATTGAAGTTGTCATTTTATCTGAAGATCTATTGTAATGAAAATGTCTACACATGAAATACCCATTTAAATTGTTGTTCTATTCCTTGCTTATTTTTGTTCTCTTTTGTTTATTTGGTATTCAAAATTATTTACTTCATATTCCCTTTTCTATCTTTGCCATATTTCAATTGTAAATGGCTTAATGCAATGTACTTTGCAGATGCTAATAAAATGTATGTATATATGTATTTTTCTCATTTCAACATATAATTGACCACACGCTTGTCATCGAATTAGGGAAAATATATGTATTATTCAAACAATTAATACGCCCATTTGCTTATCTACGGAACAAAACAAGTAGAAGACTAGTTGTATCGATTGATTGATTGATTTATCGGGGTGGGGGTGGAGTGAGAGGGTGTTTACGCGTGAACAAAAAAAGACGATATTGGTTCCACACCTTATATTTACATCGAGGTACAATACTTAAGGTATGGAAACCAATACCACCCACCTGGTGGAGCTCAATAATTGCATAAAACCCTTTCGCTGTCAAAAGGCAATTTAAGGCTTTTGCAAACAATGCAGATTCAGGAGAGACAGCTCGTAACGAGCTGTCTCTCCATAAATCTGCATTGTTTGCCACTTAGACATTAAATTTTACCACATTTCTTGTTGGGCGAAACATGGAGAGGTTCAATTTTCAACATTGAAGATTCGTTTTTGTGAAATTCGGCAGTGATAGAGTTAACCTTTATCGATCAGCACTACTTAGCCGACTCGTTAGGTTCAATCAAGGGTCAAACTGTGTCTGCAGTTTTGATTGAGTGTCCACAAGCCACAATGGTTACACTAGTAGTAAACACGAAGACAGTTATAGATAATATAGGTCACAGTTCGAATCCCGTCATGAACGGTTTTATTTACTTTTGGATCCCTTCATCCTCAAGAGGCCTACATACTTATCAGGTCAGTAAGCAGACAGCTATTATGATTTATATATGTTGAAAGCTTGTTTCGCAATCAATGTAATAAAAAAGGGTTCAAACTTAACTACAGTAATATGGCCCCCGAAAACAGAATTGGATGTACAAGTAGTACATTTGATACCGTTCAAGCAATTTCCAGATGATAGAAAAAATTTCTTTCAATTCAACAAATATATTCACCAGCTCATCGATGTAGTGTACTGAGCTGTCGCCTCGACGGCGGGAGACCTGGGTTCGTTCCCGGGTCGAGTCACACAAAGGACGTTAATAACGGTAGCAGTTGCTTCCCTTCTAATCGCTCAAGGCTGCGTGAATAGCATTAGGACTATTTATAATGCTCTCATGTAAGGATAGACGTACCGTACCGTATGTAAGTACAATATAGTTGTACATGTATTTTACCCAAGTATGTTAAAAACAGTAGCAGTAGCTTTCATACTTTGCGTTCTGGTTGTAGGGATAGGCATTACGACTATTTATAATGCTCTCCTGTAAGAATAGACGCGTACCGTCTGTAGGTACAATACATGTATTTTACCAGGAACGATAAGAGGGATAGGTAACTAGAGTGTATACTAAGAGATCACCCTTCCCAACATTTGAAGCAAGTATTACCAAAAACTATTGAAGATATGACAATAACAAAGATATTTTTTGGAAGTTATACATAATGTTATATTGCAAAAGATTAAAACATTCAAATACATTACACATTTGTTAATCTTTTATGAATAAATTTGTCAGTCTATTAATTTTTGGAACAAAATTATTAAAATTCACAATACTGTGTCTTTTAAACCAGAAATGATCATTTCTGGAATTACAAAGACATTACGGTTGTTCAGTGTATCTTTTACTTTAGCTGAAAATTGAAGCTTTAAGAATATGTATGTTTTGTTTATGTGCCAAATATGACTTCATAGTTTTATTTGCTACAAAACGTGAAAATTTGGAAACAAAATTCTCCATGTGATATTTTAACCAGATAACAGGGGTACAGGTGGAATTGCTCCTGATTTTACACAAGGAAGTTAAACACGGTAGGAATAGCTTTCATCCTTTGCGCTTAGGGAGGGCTTGTATATAATGCTCTACAGTATTTAATGCAATAGATATTTTTCTTTATATAATTAAGTACAGTCAAACCTTTGTTAAGGATCACCTGTGTAAAGCAATTCCCTGTCTTTAGCAACCACACTTTAAATTTCCACAATTACTTATTTTCTGCATAAATATCCCTGCAACTAAAGACCACCTGTGAACAAAGAGTGCTCTTTAAACACAGGTTAGACTTTACTACAAACTTAAACTAAAAACGTGTACATGTACTGTATTGCGTCACCAATGAGGTTACAGATCAATACATTTACAAGGAATGGCTAAGCTATGTCTCCGTCTTTAACTGCGCTTCAAACTCATCTCTAACACGCTGTAGCACAGTTTTATTAAACATGATGTCCACGCCAGTCATTGCCAATGCCTTTGCCTGGTTTAGTGTGTATTCCTGCGCACGATCCGCACCTGAAATATCCATATCTAGGCGGTAAACAGTCTACTCTCTCGCTGCAATAGGCAATTAAATGCGTTTGCAAAAATGCAGATTCAGTAGAGACAGCTCGTTACGAGCTGCCTCTCCTGAAATCTGCATTGTTAACCACTAAGACATTTAATGTTACCAAATTTCCTGTTGGACAAACATGGGTCTGATTTTTAACATGGAAGAGTAGACTATGTGAAATTCGGCTGTGAAAGGGTTAATATTTCAGAGATACTTGGTATCTATCGGAACCTGAAATGAATCCTACATTAAAGACTTCAATGGAAAGTTGATATCAAGAGAGATATAATGCTGAGTTTGTACAATGTACTTTAGTTTGAGAGCCTAAGTCGTCAATGTTCGCCTGGGCGATCATACCCATTTTTGTCTGGATTAGTATACATTTATATTGTATTTTTTAACGCCGTGTTCAACAGTATTTAAGTTATTCCACTAACCATGAGCGCAAAGTGGATCAATAGTTACCATTTTAAATGTTGGTGTGAGCCGACTGTTGGTCGAACATAAGTATCTCTCTCTCACACGGCGGAATCTTGAATCACTATTCCACGAATATTACCTTAATATTACATGCATTAGCAATTTATAAAATTTAAAAATATCAAGACATCTATTTGAATCCGAAAAGATTTCTTATGTTTCAAGCTACTATCGAATAAAAGATTGCAGTGACGCAATGCTGGTAGGGTACTACTACAGCGAGACATGTGCCAAAGACCCCATTGGAAAAGCAATTCCCGGTCTATAGCAACCACACTTTTATTTCCCCAATTACTTTCTGCATGAATGTCCCTGCAATTAAAGACCAGAGTGTTGCCTTCCCATGGGTAGTCTTTATACACGGGTCCCGCTGTATTCAAATGTGCTTTACCATATGTAGGAGATCAATGAAGGCCCTAGTGAGTCTCCAATGTTCACATCGCCATTAATACCTCTTTAATGTTCACATCGCCATTAATACCTCTTTTCCATCTAGAGCAGGTCAGACAATTGTATTATATATGCATGTAGTTTGTTCCGCATGTATGGATCATTGTTGGTGTGTCTGGAATATTTGCCCCTTTTCTTGAATATAATGTATTTAGTTTAGTTTAAACTTATTTATTTTTACATCATTTTATTTATTTATTAAACTAGATTTGCCTGAATCAAGTTATATGCATATGATATGTGGGGAGTATATATTAAAACAAACTTGTACATCTATCAACTGTCTTATACATGTACGTTGTAAGTAAAGTTGATTTGGCATTTTTCCTGAATAAAATATATTTATAAAAACCAAACCTGCGTCAGCTGCAAATCCCCTCGTATGATTGACTTCCTTTCCGCCAATATAAAAATGAGGATGAATGCTGGGTAATATATTTGACACATTGCCCATGTCCGTCGAGGCAGAAATCTGAGCCCGTACGCACGGGATATCATCTGTTAAATATGGCGCCAAATTTGCTTCATATAAATCGACCATGTGTGTATTGTGCTTCACTGACGAGTAGATTTTGTCCATCGTCTCTTGCTCGACCTATACGGGAAGAAGACTCACTTTTTAAGGTTCCCGTATACATACATCAGAACGACACTAATTTGTACCCATGTTTGAATGCAGTTTTTTGCAAATAACCTTTAAAATGTAATACTCTCACAGAGACCTAGATAAGGGGTGTTTTTCAAATTCTAAATACCTTATATGATACTCAAACCCTATAGTTGTGTTAAGTATAAAGAAATATATTGTGGAGAAAAGACGAGTTCACTCCCACTTATCTAGTACTCTGCTCAAGTAAAAAAATAAGTAACATTGTTTAATTTTCATGTACACACATGTAAATACATTTCGTTTAAAATAGAAAAGTACCTGCGGTTTTGAGAAAGAAAGTGTTATTGTTGGTTAGAGTTTATTTTTTGTTTTATTTGGATTTAATGCCGATTTCAACATTATTTCATTTATATCAAGGCAACGGTGAAATATCTACAGTGACACAATTTTTTTTTAATAATCCTTCATCATCTCATAAGTTTCACTTTATGTAAATTTGCAATTAATTCGACATACGGTAAATGTTGATTAAATGCACATAAATCGGAATACACGTAAACACAACCCTGTATAATGTTACTTACCGTACAACCCGTCCCCATAGCCGCCGCATTCACACATTGCATGACTCTCTGTTTCAACTCTATCCGTTCTTGGTCCGTCGGGCATCGAACACAGAGCTCTAACACGGCCTTTTCTGGTATAATGTTTATCCGTACGCCACCCTCTCGCATTATACCTAACAAAATAAATAGTCCTGATTATTTGTCACGTCAGGGCCTGGCTCCAAACAGATATCTGCATATCGGCTTGTATGTAAGGTACGTTTGACGTAGACAGTCTGTTAGAATCGCTCCTCATTATGTTTGCATGTTGAGTGAATTCCGAGTGAAATGGATGAGTATAGTAGAGACATTTTCAAAGTATAATATATAATATATATATATATATACATGCATACGTTTTGATCAGGTTAATATGGGTGGTGACCGTCTCGGAAGTGTAGTTGTAGAGCGTCCGCCTCGGTGAGGGAGGTCGAGGGTTCGATCCCCGGCCATGCCATACCAACGACTTTAAAAATGTTAGCCATGGCGCTCAGGAATTTGGGGTAAGCTTTACGACCGACTCGTTAGTGTCAGGATAAATGGATCAGTAGTACTGGTAACTTACCCAGGACAACACCTTTATCTAAGTGAAAGTTTGTTTAACGCGACGAAAATCTCTATACAGACAAACAAGCGAACACACGTTATGATCAGGTCAATCGTGTTGAATAAAACGAACGCTCCTGAAGACGTATACAGTACTCGCACCGTTTGAGTGGAAGAGTCTTAAAGTCAGAACCCGCTCATCACAGGACTAGCACCCGGGACCTTTGGTACAAGAGGCCGACGCTCTACCTCTGCACCACTGTCTTCAAAGTGTTAATTCGTAAAGTTATGAGCTAGCTCTTGTGAACAGTGTATATCAAGATCAGCCTGTGCATCTACACAGTCTGGTCAATATCTATACCATTGACTTATAATTTACAACAAAACGTGGTGTAAGAAGCTTCTACCAACAAGTGTAGGCTGTGGTAAAACAGAGCAGATGTACACGCTGATCAGAACCTACACTGTTTAGAAATACCAACTTATACCTATCACCTCGGGACGAGTTCACATATTTTCGCATAAAGGCTAGGATGACGTCAATGGTATTGATTAAGACGAGATACTTACAGTGTATGCGATGAGAAGGTTTGATTTGTTGACGTAAACACGATATGCTGTTATAACACATGACGGCGCCATCTAAGGCGTTAATACCCTCCCAGGGGTAGCCAGAGGCGTGGGAACTCTTACCATGGTACGTCACTCTGAAACTGAAAGGTAACACGAACTTAGTCTTCTGTAAATTGACCTTATTTGTTTTAGGTTTACTTATGCCGATTTATCAATCAGTACTTTACTCTTGACAGCGTCATGTTCAATTGAAGTTCAAAATGTATCACTCATTTCTTTTCAGCGTAATATTTCGATTTGGGGTTTAAACAATTATTACTCATTACTTTTACATTGACATAGTAACATCAGAATGAGCCTAATCAATTAGTTTAATCCGCATTTCTTTACTCTTGACAGCGACATATTAGAAAGAGGTTCAAAACTGCTTTACCGATTACCTTCACTTGACAGCGTCAATTCCATTGAGGTTCAAACTGTAGTACTCATTAGTTTACTCTTGACAGTTAACGTCACACACGATTCAGGCTAAAAATGTATTCCAAGTACTCATTACTTTTCAGCGTAACATTAGTTACAAGTACTCATTACTTTTCAGCGTAACATTTGACTGTGGTTCAAACTTCATTACTCATTACTGTTCTCTTGACAGTTAAAGTCACATTCAATTGAGGTTCAAAATGTATTACATGAACTCATTATTTTTCTTGTGACAGCTTACGTCACATACGACCGAGGTTCAAAATCTATTACACTTACTCATTACTTTTCTATCAACAGCTAACCTCACATTCGACCGAGGTTCAACATGTATTAGAAGTACTCATTACTTTTCTCTTGACAACTAACGTCACATTCGATTGAGGCTCAAAATGTTTCACTCATTTCTTTTCACCGTAAAATTCGATTGAGATTCAAAATGAATCACCCATTACTTTTCTCTTCACAGCGATACATTCGATTGAGGTTCAAAATTTAATTACTCATTACATTTCGGTTGACATTGTCACATTCGAACGAGGTGCATACTGCATTACTAATTACTTTTCTCTTGACAGCTAACGTCACATACGATTTTTAGGTTCAAATATATAACTATAATAAGTACTCATTACTTTTCTCTTTACAGCTAACGGCACGTACGAGTTTTAGGTTCAAATATATAACTATAATAATTACTCATTACTTTTCTCTTGATAGCTAACGTCACATACGATTGTTAGGTTCAAATATATAACTATAATAATTACTCATTACTTTTCTCTTGACAGCTAACGTCACATACGATTTATAACTATAATAATTACTAATTACTTTTCTCTTGACAGCGTCACTGGTAAGGGATCATTTCCCGGAAACGGATGTGCCATCATCGCCACATCGATACCATCAAACGCCCCCGCGTTTATCATGTCCACTTTCCCACCATACCCTTCCTCCGCGGGTGTGCCCATCAACGTTACCTGTGTATAATGATCAATAGGTCAGCATGAGTCATCACGAAAACCGAGCTTGAGGATGTGTCGACCAGTAAACATCAGACTGATGTTTTACCTGGTTGCTTAACCACATTGACTGTCAGCCCATTGGTGGAAAACGAACGTCGTCTGTCGCATTGACATTTGTTAAACGTCGAAAAGAATATTGGCCGATCTTGGGTTCGAACTCCCAACCCTTTGCTTACCGACGAATCTACCGGGACTTGGCCCTAATTGTCTTATATGGAGCATAGTAGTCCTTCCTTTGCGATCAGAATTGTGGTGTTAGCATTACAAAGGAAACGCCGTGATATAACAGAACAAAAAAGCGGCGTAGAACAGCACACAAACAAATCAGTATGTTGATCACAGCTGTACCGTTGACGTGGTACGATTGAAATACTTTTTAAAAGTAGAGCTTTGAATGTAAAGCCTCGGATGGGTCGGATTTCGTGTGGCGTGTCTCGTGACTTTAACCCTTAACCAAATACAACAAATATGTAGCAGACGAATTTGAATTTTTTTTTTTTTTTTTTTTTTTTTTTTTTTAGACAAAACCATTGACACTTTCTATCCTGGTCCAAACTGAGTGCACACAATACCGTAAATAGTCAACATAATAAATGAGCCAGTTACTGTTAAAAACTACAAGTTGGCATTTGTGAACAGTGTTGGTTTAGATCAACCTGTTCATCAGCTCCGTCTTATCAGACACGACACAAGGTGGCAAAACTTTCTTACAAGCTTGCGAACATGTACTATGTGAAGAGTGTAGATCTTGATCAGACAGTATGGATGTTCAGGCTAATCTTGATACAAACAGTTACTGTCCATACACACACACACACACACATTACTTGTACATTGTTTCATACTCAGCCAGGCGTCCTGGACTCGATCACCAGTCTAGCTGAGACGGTAACGGTGGAATGCCCTTGGGTAATGCTGATTTCATAGCATAGTATTAGTTTGTTTACCCAGGGATCATGAATAAGTGAACTACCGTGATATAATTGAAATATTGTTGTAAACGGCATAAAACCTCATTAAAAAAAACCATACTCATAATATATAATCATACCTGGCCACAAGGTTTACCAAACGCCTCCATGGCTATCTTCAATCCAAGAGCTGCTGCCACACCGATCTCGGCTATAAGATTGTGTCCACATGCATGCCCGATATTGGGTAGGGCGTCATACTCGGATATGAAGGCGACATTAGGCCCAGCGCCCGGTGACTGGTTAGTATATGAAGCCTTAAATGCTGTCTTCAACTTGAACGAACAATTCGTCTGAAAAAATGTAAGAAAAGCCATACAAACGTTTGCCTAATTTGTTAATAGATTGAACGGCGCTTCAACATGTGTTTTCAGTCATATAACGGCGTCCTGAGTCCCGGCTTTCTCACACCAGTACCCCCTATAACAGTATGTCCAAGCAACTGGCTGCTTACCCACAATGACTGTCAGCCCATTGGTGGAAGAAGAACGTCACTTGTCGCAATGAACTTCGTCAACCGTCGGATATAATGTTGGCCGAGCGGTGTTTCACAACCCCTCGATTACCGACGGATCTACCGTGACTGGGTCCTACTGACTGGATTTTGTACATGTTTGGATATGATTTTTTAGAGTCGTCTCTTTTGAAACCATTTGAGAAAGGGTTTCAGAAGCTGCGAAGGTCGAATCAGAATAACAGGCTCGTATAACTTTTCACTTTTCTCAGAGGCAACAGACCACATTCGCAAGGTCTTGCGGCTCTTATTTCTACAGCTATTACAAAACATCGGCATTTAATGGACGGTCAAGATAATAATATTAATCATTTTTATTATTATTATAATGTTTGTTATTTTTATTATTATTACTATTATTATTAGTTGTATTATTATTAGGCTAATATACTATGTAAACATCAGATATGAATCCACAATGTGGTCAATCATCAAGTTTTGCATGTATAATCATTTATAAAGAAGTTGCGTTTCCGGACTTTATTACCGTTCTATTGAGGCCAACGGCTAAATAATACATTCACCTTCCATTATAGACGTACGGTCCGGTCCGTCAGCAGTTGTCCATAGTTGGAAATAAAAGAAAACAGAAAGGATCACCCACCGAGCCGGGATTCAAACCCACGACCGTGGTCACTAAGCCCCCGTCGTGATCGACTGAGCTATCATAGCTAGAATAAAATGTTGATGCACTATCAAAAGCATTATCTTCAGCATGAAACAAAAACATTTTTTTTGTTGTAAGATTGTTTTAAATGAGAGTATCGAAATGCACTCGTGCTCCTCTTCCAATATTGTTACGATAAAGTTGACATGTCACGCCTGATTGAGCTCCACTGTTTATTGTCATGTTTTGATAATGCAAGCAAAAGCGAAATGCATATATACATGTATAAATTAATTTTTCTTACCTCGAATCCGTTCTCTATCAAGAACTGCGTCAACAAATCGTGCGCGAATTGTTCCTGATATCCGAGTTCAGGATTACTCCAGATTTTAGTACTTAACGCATGTAATCGACTGGCCGCATCGTCTATGGCTTGGCAAGCAATCGTTTTAAGTGTTTCGATCTCCATGTGTATATCAACTGAGTAGGTAAACAACTATATGGTATGTGTAACACATCTATGTGTGTAGATAGATAACACATTGATCAAGCGAAGAAATTCATACTCACGTAGTCGCCTTTATGTCTAGTAGATCTCCTTACCCCTTTCCCACATGCAGACGCAGACACAGACGCCCCTTGAAAACTTGAACTTGAACACTTTCTCCTTTTCCCACAATGGTAAATTCTCTAGTGTTAAACTGTTTTTATATTTAAAAATATTTTCCATAAAAAAACCTGCCGATTTCACTTTCATGCATTCAGATTTCGAGCATTTAAAGTGTTAATTGGTAGTCCCCTATTAACCCTTTCCCATATAAAGACGCTTTCAGACGAATTTTGAAAGCATTGTGGCAAAAGGAGAAATTGCTCATTGTGTGCACTTTCTCTTTTGTCATAAATGTTTACAACTTTATTCAATAATGATTATTTATAGTGAGTTTCTATATTTTAGACTACATTGTGTCTTCAAAGTCGCCTGCTGCAGATCCAATGTACAGTGGACAAGGGTTACGTTGTACATGAGGTACACCGGCAAAACAGTAGAAAAGCTTCAAAGTATTCTGTCAGTTATATATATGTAGTGTTCTATTATTTAAGTGCATTGCAATCTCTTGAGATATCGCGTCGGTGGTGATGTGGTAGTGGTGATGTGGTAGTGGTGATGTGTTAGTGGTCACGGTGGTGATGTGGTAGTGGTCACGGTGGTGATCTGGTAGTGGTCACGGTGATGATGTGGTAGTGGTCACGGTGGTGGTGTGGTAGTGGTCACGGTGGTGATGTGGTAGTGGTCACGGTGGTGATGTGGTAGTGGTCACGGTGGTGATGTGGTAGTGGTCACGGTGGTGATGTGGTAGTGGTCACGGTGGTGGTGTGGTAGTGGTCACGGTGGTGATGTGGTAGTGGTCACGGTGGTGATGTGGTAGTGGTGATGTGGTAGTGGTCACGGTGGTGGTGTGGTAGTGGTCACGGTGGTGGTGTGGTAGTGGTCACGGTGGTGATGTGGTAGTGGTCACGGTGGTGATGTGGTAGTGGTCACGGTGGTGATGTGGTAGTGGTGATGTGGTAGTGGTCACGGTGGTGATGTGGTAGTGGTCACGGTGGTGATGTGGTAGTGGTCACGGTGGTGATGTGGTAGTGGTGATGTGGTAGTGGTCACGGTGGTGATGTGGTAGTGGTGATGTGGTAGTGGTCACGGTGATGATGTGGTAGTGGTCACGGTGATGATGTGGTAGTGGTCACGGTGGTGATGTGGTAGTGGTCACGGTGGTGATGTGGTAGTGGTCACGGTGGTGATGTGGTAGTGGTCACGGTGATGATGTGGTAGTGGTCAAGGTGGTGGTGTGGTAGTGGTCACGGTGGTGATGTGGTAGTGGTGATGTGGTAGTGGTCACGGTGGTGATGTGGTAGTGGTCACGGTGGTGATGTGGTAGTGGTGATGTGGTAGTGGTGATGTGGTAGTGGTGATGTGGTAGTGGTCACGGTGATGATGTGGTAGTGGTCACGGTGGTGATGTGGTAGTGGTGATGTGGTAGTGGTCACGGTGGTGATGTGGTAGTGGTCACGGTGGTGGTATGGTAGTGGTCACGGTGGTGATGTGGTAGTGGTCACGGTGGTGATGTGGTAGTGGTGATGTGGTAGTGGTCACGGTGGTGATGTGGTAGTGGTCACGGTGGTGATGTGGTAGTGGTGATGTGGTAGTGGTCACGGTGGTGATGTGGTAGTGGTGATGTGGTAGTGGTCACGGTGGTGATGTGGTAGTGGTGATGTGGTAGTGGTGATGTGGTAGTGGTGATGTGGTAGTGGTGATGTGGTAGTGGTGATGTGGTAGTGGTCACGGTGGTGATGTGGTAGTGGTCACGGTGGTGATGTGGTAGTGGTGATGTGGTAGTGGTCACGGTGGTAGTGGTGATGTGGTAGTGGTCACGGTGGTGATGTGGTAGTGGTGATGTGGTAGTGGTGATGTGGTAATGTGGTAGTGGTGATGTGGTAGTGGTGATGTGGTAGTGGCGATGTGGTAGTGGTCACGGTGGTGATGTGGTAGTGGTGATGTGGTAGTGGTCACGGTGGTGATGTGGTAGTGTTCACGGTGATGATGTGGTAGTGGTCACGGTGGTGGTGTGGTAGTGGTCACGGTGGTGATGTGGTAGTGGTCACGGTGGTGATGTGGTAGTGGTCACGGTGGTGATGTGGTAGTGGTGATGTGGTAGTGGTCACGGTGGTGATGTGGTAGTGGTCACGGGTTCGATACCCGGTCGGGTCATACCGGTTACTTTACAATCATGGGAGCTCAGGGTTGCGGGGTTAGCATTACGACTGACTGGCTGTTGTCAGGATAAATGGACAAGTAGTATTGGTAACACCCAGGAGACGCCGTGATGTAGCTGAACATTTGTTGAAAGCGGTATTCAATACCATACACACAATTGATTGATTGTGGTTTAACGCCGTTTTTTAAAAAAAATCAGTCATATCACGGCGGCCAGTTCACCTACTCATGTGCTTCCTGGTTTTCTCACACCAGTACTCCACATAACAATCTTCCCAAGCAACTGGCTGCTTTTCCACATAGACTTAGCCCATTGGTGGAAGACGAATGACGCATATCGCAATGACTTTTGTCAAACGTCGGAAAGAAAGTTGGCCGAGCCGGGATTCGAACTCACAGCCCCTGGATTGACAACCCGCGTTGTTACCGACTGAGCTACCGGGACTCGGTCTCTATACACACAAACAAAGAAACATCTCGAGACATAGTCAGGGGTATGGATGCAAATGATGAAGATATGTGTTGAAATAAATGTATATGTCGTCTAAAACTCGGGAACTGTTCTTGCCATGTTTTTCATTACCTCAAATTGATTGAACGGTGTGACTTTAACCCATTTACAATAACATTTCAATTATATTAAAGTGGCCAGTAAACCTAACCATCTTCGGATATTTTCATATTTTGAATTTCAAACACCATTCACATATACAAACAATTACAGTTTAAGTTAGGCCTTCCACTCCATTGTGACATTTGTGTTGTCCCACCCCCGTGACAAGGGCTTGTAGGACAGAGTGCTCCCCGTAATTTACGCGGCAGACTCGGGTAGAAATCCGACTTAAGGCCGTCGTTCCACTCCTGATATAGTTATGTCGTTTTAAACTTAGGAGCTGTTCTTAACACGATGTCATTTCCTCAAATTGATTGATTGATTTGAGTTTAGCCCGTTTTCAACAGCATTTCAGTCATATTACAGAGACCAGTTAACCTAACAATCCTTCCCATGGCTCTCATTATAATTAAGCCGTCGCGCGAGAAAACCAACATTATGGCATCTGCGTAATGTATCGACCCAGATCAGCCTGCGCAGACGGATCCGGGCCGACACATTCCATCTCAGGGGGATAGAGTAATGATTCCTGAAACAGAAAATCTACAAGAGGCGAAACGTGTATAACCGGATAAGCCTGCGCGGCATGTTTAATATGAGGATCCGGGTCGATACTTTACGCAGAGTCCACAATGTTGGTTTTCTCGCGGGACGGCTCATATATATGTTGAATCTCAAACACCAACCACACACATATCCTTTAAGTGATATAGTAAACCCTTTTCCACTTAAAGACGCATTCTGACGCATCTGCAGCAGACGACGTGTATAAACATTGTGACTGCAAAAGCAGAAATTGCTCATAATGATCAAGTTCTGCTTTTGCCACAATGTTTTCATCGCAATTCAAGTATTAAACTTTCATTAATATACTAGTATAACATTTTCACACTTTTGTACAGACGTCTACGTAACAAAGACGTCGGCTGCAGATTTGTTGTATGTCGGAAATTGTAAAAGAGTTGGAATCCGCTGTGGTCGAGTGGTTAGCGTCGGGGATTTCGAAACCGGGTGTCCCGGGTTCGATCCCCAGTCGCGGCACTACGGTCATGGTGGGAGTGCCCTTGGGCAAGGCACATTTTCTAGCCTAGTACTGGTTTGTTTACCCAGGTATCATGAATAATTAAATTTAATTGCGCGCTAAATGACCTTAGCTGTCGATGCGCCATAAAACAATATATACATTGCTTATCTTTCGTTTTGTTACAATTACTCCTTTGCTCACAATGATTTCAATCGACAATTACAAATCGCGTGCACAAGGGAAACAAAGATTAACGACATCCGATATAAATGTCACTATTCATTTTCGCACAGAATAAGTCAAAAGCAACAAGATATAAATATAGAGGAATGATTTAATATCAGTTTACAAGGTAATATTAATAACGAAACAAGTATCACAATATGCAGTAAGAAGATATATAGATCACAATAGTTGAGTCAGACATGGAACGTTTATAAGTACATACAGACCCGAGACACTACGTTTTGGCAGATCGATAATCGATAAATAATTTACTTGCCTTTTTGGTAATTAACCCTTTCCCATTTATCTGCAGTAGTTGACGTTTGACAACATTCAGGCAAAAGAAGGAATTGCTCATGATGAGTAGTTTCTCCTTTTGCCACAATGTTTTAAACCCAATACAATAATCATACCTTTATTTATAGAATATGTTTAATATTTCTCCCTGTAAATGTATATGATATATCTTGGGCCAGTGGCCTTTATCTACAAATACAGACTTGAACCTAGGTGTTTTAAAAGACCTATGCAGCATGTATGTGGGACAGGGTTAACTCCTTTTATTTAGAATATCCGACATGCGGTAAAAATCTCTCAGCCATCCGTTAGCATATGTACCGAGGTTTGTATAATAGTAGTTTAACCTTAAAAATCACAAATAATAATATCTGGTCGATTATATAATATCTGGTCGATTGTGTATGTTAACATTATTTAACCCTTTCCCTGAGACGCTTTCTGACGCCTCTGCAGCAGACGGCTTTTTGAAAACATAGTGACAAAAGAAGAAATTGCACAAAACGTGCAATTTATCCTTTTGCCACAATGTTTTCTATTTTTTGTCATAGGTTATCCATTCAATTATAGAGATTTTCCATTTTTTGACAAAATATGTTCAAAGTCGTCTGCTGCAGAATTGTCGTATGAGGGAAAGGGTTAAAACAGCTAATGTATAGTGTGTCCCATTTCCCAATCTGATGCATATGCACCAGACGACTTGTTTAAACATCGTAACAAAAGAAAGCAATGCTCAATATGAAAAGTTTTCAACTCTTTCTAATAACTAGGAACTATCGCTGAAGATGATAAATACCCACTAAACAGCACCTTTACCTACACCATAACTTAATAAGTAAAAGGGCCATGACTCTGTAAAATAACATGCAATTGTAACCCCTTTAGGATATGCACATCTCCTCTTGGTATAGAAGCTTCATGTAAAATCCTTTTGAATTCCACCCAGTGGTTTGTAAGAAATAGACGGACAAAATACGGCTTCCGACCGACAGACAGACAGCCCGACACAGTGACTCCTATATACCCCCCTCTTCTTCAAAGGGGGTATAATTATACCTTCCCTTATAGCGAGTTTCCATAATGTTACCGAGATGTTTTCAAAGTCGTCTGCTGCAGATTCTTTGTTATAAAGCAGAGAATTTCTCTTTAGTAACAAAGCGCATAATCATGTCCCTGCAGGTTTTCAACTTATACTTCCGATTTTCCAAGATAATCTTTTGTTATGTCCCCTGCCTTGTCAGACTTTTACAGAGGGGCCACTTCTCTGTTCCCTGTCTGGCCGTCATGCTTTTATTGACCAACTTATTGGCAGAAGACATGAATTGTGTTCTTTCAGTGAAATCTGTGCTAAAGACTACCTGTGTATAGCAATGCCCTGTTTATAGACATCTGTACAGTCAAGCTTAAGACCACCTTTGTATAGCAATTCCCGGTTTATAGCAACCACACTTTTAATTTCCAAATTACTCATTTTCTGCCTAAATGATCCTATAATTAAAGACCACCTGTGAACTAAGACCAAATTCGTTTCTTCCCATGGGTGGTCTTTAAACACAGGTTGCACTGTACTTTTTTTTTCGGAACATAGAACATGCAATAAATTAAGCATGCTTATAGTAATCACTGTGTTGAATCTACAACTTGAGACTGAGATTAATTTCTAGAAAAAGGTAATCAAATCTTAATCATCACGTTTAGCACTTATACAGCTTGTACAACTTGCTATCATCAGTTTAGAAACTATTGCAGCATAGCACTTACACTATCCAAATGTTTATGGGGAAAAAGAGAGGAAGATCTGAGGAAAATAGACAAAAAAAGCCTCAGCAAAAACCACATGTCCATGGCATAGTGTTACACTGTTGCACCTGCATAAAGAAGTAGTTAAAACTGTTTTGTATTTTTGTGTTCGATCCCCAGTCATGGTGGAGTGCCCATGGGCAAGGCACATTTCCAAGCATAGTACTGGTTTGTTAACCAAGGGATCATGAATAAGTGAACTGTCGCTGTGATATAACTATAACTAAATAAGGTTGAAAACGGCTGACCTCAACAACACAAAACAAAGAAAGCATTTTGTCCCAATCTCCTGACATAGGTTAATTTCATTTTAAGGAACATAACCATTGAATAACTCAATACATTGATCCCAGAACTACAATAATTACCTCCCATGTCAATAAGAAAACATGGTTAGCATAAATACCAAATATATTTAAAATAAGATGGCCATGGTTCGGTCTGTTTTGTATATCTAGGCAATATAATAAACAAGAGGGCCATGATGGCCCTTGAATCGCTCACCTGATTTTATTTTTTTTGTTCACTTTAGCTATATAAGCCCCGCCCCCTGGCAGCCATAGTTTCCTACCAATCAACTTGGCTTGAAGGAATCTGATAGAGGGTCACCCTAGGAACATTTCTACAAAATTATCTGAAAATCGGCCAGATACTTTTGGAGGAGAAGATTTTTTAAGTTTTCACTATAGCCATATAATGCAAAATAGCCCTGCCCACTGGCGGCCATGTTTTTTGACCAATCAACATGGCTTGAAGGAATCTGAAAGTGGGTCATCCAAGGAACATTTCTACAAAATTATTTGAAAATCGAACTGACACTTTTGGAGGAGAAGATTTTTTAAGTTTGCACTATAGCCATATAAGGCAAAATAGCCCCGCCCCCCTGGCGGCCGTGTTTTTCGACCAATCAACATGGCTTGAAGGAATCTGGTAGAGGGTCATCCAAGGAACATTTCTACAAACTAATTTGAAAATCTGCCAAGCAGTTTGGGAGATGAAGAATTTTGAAGTTTTTTTCGTTTCGTTGCCATGGAAACCAGAATTCTGCATGGATCCCAAAAATTTGAAGGAATTCTGGTGAGGTCATTGAGAGGATGCTTTCTGTGAAGTTTCATCCCAATTGACCCACTGGTTACTGAGGAAAAGATGTTGAAGATTTTTTAAGTTTTCACTTTGGCCATATAAGGCAAAATAGCCCCCGCCCCCTGGCGGCCATGTTTTTCGACCAATCAACATTGCTTGAAGGAATCTGATAGAGGGTCACCCAAGGAACATTTCTACAAAATTATTTGAAAATCGGCCTGACACTTATGGAGGAGAAGATTTTTTAAGTTTTCACTATAGCCATAAAAGGCAAAATAGCCCCGCCCCCTGGCGGCCATGTTTTTTGACCAATCAACATGGCTTGAAGGAATCTGATAGAGGGTCACCCAAGGAACATTTCTACAAAATTATTTGAAAATCGGCCAGACACTTCTGGTGGAGAAGATTTTTTAAGCTTGCACTATAGCCATATAAGGCAAAATAGCCCGCCCCCCCCTGGCGGCCATGTTTTTCGACCAATCAACATGGCTTGAAAGAATCTGATAGAGGGTCACCCAAGGAACATTTCTACAAAATTATTTGAAAATCGGCCTTACACTTTCGGAGGAGAAGATTTTTTAAGTTTTCACTATAGCCATATAAGGAAAAATAACCCCCCCCCCCCCCCCCCCCTGGCGGCCATGTTTTTTGACCAATCAACATGGCTTGAAGGAATCTGATAGAGGGTCATCCAAGGAACATTTCTACAAAATTATTTGAAAATCTGCCAACCAGTTTGGGAGAAGAAGAATTTTGAAGTTTTTTTCATTTCGTTGCCATGGAAACCAGAATTCTGCATGGATCCCAAAAATTTGAAGGAAATCTGGTGAGGTCATTGAGAGGATGCTTTCTGTGAAGTTTCATCCCAATTGACCCACTGGTTACTGAGGAGAAGAAGTTGACGGACGACGCACGACGCACGACGGACGACGGACGCCGGACAAAAGGCGATCACAATAACTCACCTTGAGCAAAGCTCAGGTGAGCTAAAAAATCATCTTAAATGAAAGTGGGATAATTGTATGATTGTAAACATTGTGGCAAAATAAGAATTGCTCATTATGAAGAAAAATGTTTCCTCTTTTCACATTGCTTTCAAACGACATCTGCTTCTGATGCGTTAAACCATGTATGGGAAAGGTTAATCAAAATGCAAGAAAGTTATACGAATTGCAAGTCTCTGGCTTTCAGTTCAATCTTCACGCTTTTGTAAAAAACGATGTGCTAAAACAATAATAAATAATTTAGGCAATGTTTAATTTTTCCCTCTTACAACAAAACTGCAGAATGTCGCTTCAAAAGCATCTAGGCAAAGCTATGGAAAATCTCTATATGGAAGTATAACTATTGGTTAGAGTTGGAAATATAATGTGGCAAAAAGAGAAATTGCTCAACATGAGCAATTTCTTCTTGTCACATTGTTTTCAAAAGTTGGCTGCACAAGATGTGTCTACAACAAAAACTATTTTTTTAAGTCCAAAAAGGGACAAAATTCAGTCAAAATCTGATATTGAGTAAGGGGCTTGTCCTGCAAGGTCATTTGATTTCACTAAATAAGAATGTGAAGTTTCAAAGCAATAGCATATGTGGTTAGTGAGAAAAGAGTTTGCAAATTTTCTAAGTCAAGAAAGTGGCATAACTCAGTCAAAGTATTATGTAGAGTTATGGTACTTGTCCTGCAAGGGTACATCATGACGTCCAATACGTGTGTGAAGTCTCAAAGCAATAGCATATGTGGTCTCTTGAGAAAAAGCCTTGCATGCAAAACTTGAACCACAGCTGCAACACAGACGCAAAAGCGAAAAGTCGAGCAAAAGACTAGCATACAGTCCAGAAAGTGGCATAACTCAGTCAAAGTATTATGTAGAGTTATGGTACTTGTCCTGCAAGGGTACATCATGACGTCCAATACGTATGTGAAGTCTCAAAGCAATAGCATATGTGGTCTCTTGAGAAAAAGCCTTGCATGCAAAACTTGAACCACAGCTGCAACACAGACGCAAAAGCGAAAAGTCGAGCAAAAGACTAGCATACAGTTCCGTGATCAGTACATTGAACAGAAAAAAGTCAGATTAAAATGAACAACCTTCTATTGGCATCTTAAAAAGCTTGTTTATATGCAGGTGTATGAATATTAAATATGCTGCATGAAGAGTGAAAAGTTTGTTTAGAAGGTTAATCATTCCTTGAAAGCTACATAATTCGATGGTTTCACGCAAAACGGTTGTAACTACATCTTGAACAAGATGTAGTTACAACCGTTTTGCAAGAAGCCCTTGAGACGTAGTTGGATCCATAACATTTAAAATATAAAAGAAATATCATCCATGCCTATTGGTGTGATTGATATGATCCCATAAACCTCACATATTTATTATCAGGGGTGTTAATATTAAATATGTTTCTTCAAAAGTTAAAACCATCCATTGAGCTTACTTTTACAAAGATTGTACAATTGTTTCACATCATAATGTACAATCTGTGGTTAGCTTGACCACTACAGAGGTAGTCGATTCAATAACATTTAACTGATAAAAGCCATAAAAACTAACATCCCTATGTTGTGCCGCATAAGAAGTTATCGATCGGCAATTGGCAAACGACATTAAACATAAAACTTGGTCCTTGCATCAAGATTTTTCCATGGCAACACTTAACTTGCGTTGTAATTCCTGTGAGTTGATTTCCGGAAAGACCTCTTCTATGAGTATATCAAGGATGCTGTACCATACATGTCTGAAAAATAAAGTAAGATATAACTAGAACTATCACTGAAGATGATAAATACCCCCTAAACAGCACCTTGACCTACACCATAACTTAATAAGTAAAAGGGTGATAACTCTGTAAAATAACATGCAATTGTAACCCCTTTAGGAAATGCACATCTCCTCTTGTTATAGAAGCTTCATGTAAAATTTTATTGAATTCCACCAAGTGGTTTGTAAGAAATAGGCCGGACAAAATATGGCTTCCGACCGACAGACAGACAGACAGACAGCCCGACACAGTGACTCCTATATACCCCCTCTTCTTCAAAACGGGTATAATGAGTCGAGTTGCGATAGCTCAGTCAGTAAACATGACTTGGTTGTATGGTGTTTAATGAAATTTCAAATATAACATGGTGTTTGCTGGGAAAGTTACCAGCTCCACTGGTCCACTTATCCTTGCATCAGTGAGTCAGTGGTGATGCAAACCCAATGAGGGTGAACTATTACTACCATTCTTAAAGACTTATGTATGACCGGGCAGGAAGAGAATCTGTGACAAGAACGCCGCAAGCAAAATTTAATGCCAACACTTGTGGTTTTTTTTCTAAGTCGTAAAAAGTAGCATTACTGAATAATTATTAAATGAAAACAAGATTGTTCTAAGAAATAAATGTGACAGTAAGTGAAAGCATGATGGACAAACGGAGGGACAGACAATGGATAAGTAATCCCTTAGTTTTGCCCTGGCATGGCAAGTGATAACAAGCAAATTCAGAGAATCATGGTCCCCCGCCAGGGTCAAGGTCACAAGGTCAAAAAAATTGGTATTGATGGAAAGGGGTTGTCACAAGGAATACACATGTGAAATATGAAAGCAGTACCTATTACGGTTCAGAAGTTATGACCAAGGTTAAAGTTTTTGTGACAGCGTGACTGACGGACGGACTGACGGACTGACTGACGAATGAGAAATAATAGTCCCCAGCTTTCGCTAAAAGCGGGGGACAATAAAAGAGCGCCACAAGCGAACGCCAATGCTCGTCTTCTTTTTCTAAGTTGAAATAAGGGCAATACTGAATAATTATTAAAGCCAGGATCATGTGACTTGGTATTGACATGCGTATTGTTCCTAGGAACATGTGTACCAAGTTTCAATTGAAAATATTGATTTTTTTTTTTAATTATGAGGTAAGGTTAATTAAGTTTATGATTTGTGATGACGCAGACGAAGCTGACGACAAAAACGCTGATGGGCATCACTTTTTTCTTCAAGAAAATGAAGGGTGTCGATCAAAAGAACATTGGTTAAAATCCTGGGTTGGCCAGCATTCTTTCATGTGATCAACAAATTTATATAATCCATATCATCCACAATGTGAGTGATATAGGTATGACGTCATTTTCCTAGTTTCCGGTCATGTTATACTACACACATTATATATTTATAAAGAAATACGTAATGGGTATATTATTAGATCGTATACTTGTAAGCATTGTCATGTGATAAAAACTTTATGTATAATTTCGTATTCCGTAAATTTAACAAATCAGACTTATTGTCATTGTCTGACATTGTGTAGTAAACAAATACATTCACACAGATTCGTCTGCGTGTGAACAGGTACGAAGACACCAAATAGTTCCATCATTTCATCATCAATTATCATAAAATAAAAAGAAAATTTGTTTGTTTTGAGTGGATATGGAATATATTTCAACTTGAAGTGATACAATTCCATATCCACTCAAAACAAACAAATATACTCTATGTCATTGTTATCAACATTATTTGTTTTCCACCTATTGGCGAAGAGTGTATAAGTGTATATGATTAGCTCATATGACCACTGTTATATAACTGAAATAATTTTGAAATGTTGGTGCATACTTCAAAAATATGAGTTGTATCATGAAATAAAGGCTTTGATATAGAAAACTAGGTCTTAAGCAATTTGTCTCCAAATAGTATCGGATCAGTCCACACAATACAGTCTGGTCACTATCTTTACTCTAGGAAATAACTAAGAGATAAATTATCCCTTTCCAATATACAACAAATTTGCTGAAGACGACTTGGAAAACATCCATTCAAATATAAGGAAAAATATGGACTAATGAAAATATAATTATTCAGTATGGTTTCTCCTTTTGTCGCAATGTTTTACAAAACAATACCCTCTGAATCCACATGCACCAAAATGCATCTTGTATATGGAAAAAGGTTCAATGTTATAAATACTTACCTATTAAGTTGCTCATATTTCACAGAATGTATGGCTTCATCTAATATGTGACCAAAGTCATCAGTTCCTAAAAGGACTTTTAAAACACCTAGAAAAAAATCATGAAAGAATGTCATTTAAATATGAATATATTATGAAATGTTATTTTTACACATTTTGACAGAATCTGATATTGCTCATCATGAAATTTTTTACTAAATGGTTTCACAGTCGTCTGCTGAAGATTTGATGTATGTGGGAAAAAGGTTGAAAATAGTCTGACAAACAATAGAAATACTTTGATCATTGAAACCAGTCTGAAAATAAGAAATGCATCAAAGCTAAATGCTAGAAATATATACAAATTGCACTATCTCATGTAAAAAAAGATATTTACAAATTACAAATTTATTATTTTTAAACATTATTTGTTCATATGCTCCTCAAAAGACCAATGTTTGAAAAAGTTGTTTGTAAAACAATAGTTTTGATTCCTCGCTACTTTAATTTTCCAAAATATAGAATAAGCAGATGTTAACCCTATCACACAAAAACAAATGTAAAGCAGGTGACTTTGAAAACATTTAGGCATAATTGAATTATGAATTTTTTTTATAAAGAAAGTTAAATAACTAAATAGATTCAAAAATATTATAGCAAAAGGAAATATTGCTCATTGTGATAAAATTTTTCTATGTCACAATGCTTTTATAAGCCATCTGCCGTAGATGCATCAAAAAGTGTGACAAAGAGTCAATTTGTATCCATGCACAGCTTAAACTTCTTCGCCTTAAATAGCCAGGAAAAAGGAGAAAAATATCAAAATGGCTTTATCTCTAAAACAGAACTTGCTAAAAACATTTGAACAAGAGCACTGCAATCAAAATCAGCTGACCTAAACTATGTTATTAAATGGGTGGTCATATGTAATGATTTTATCTTGGTCATTTGGTAGCTTTATTTGTCTGAAATGCCCAGCTGACATGCAGTTCGCAATTGCCTGTGTTAACACTTTCCCTCATATAAACGCTTTCTGAGGCCTCTGCAGCAGACAGCTTTTTGAAAACATAGTGACAAAAGAAGAAATTGCTCAAAACTAGCAATTTCTCCTTTTGCCACAATGTTTTCCACTTTTAGTCATAGGTTATCCATTCAATTATAGTGATTTTCTATTTTTTGACAAAATATTTTCAAAGTCGTCTGCTGCAGAATTGTCGTATGAGGGAAAGGGTTAAGACAGGTCTTAAAAATATATTCTTGCCAAGATAGGTTTTAGAAATTTTTTTTGCAAATACCTGGTAAAAAATCGCCAAGACACCTCTTTGCCTGTTTCATGATAACCTCTCGCTGGAAGTCTGTGTAAGGTGGATGTCCCTCCGCGGAGAACACATCTCCGGGCCAGAACGCCTGTCTGAACTTGTTCAGGTAAAGTGAAATCATTTCTTCTGAGGTAAGAAGCTTAATCTTGGTCTGAAGATATCTGTTAAATACAATCAAGTTCAATTGATATCCCAAAAACAACATGGACTATAGACAATCAGATGGATGATACCAACACCATATACATACTCCAATGTATGTAAAGACTTAGAAGCTCTCTCAATGACATTTGGGTTTTTAATTCAGCGGTAGCAGTTCTTATCCTGGGTATAGTTGAAAAAAATTGTGGCAAGAGGGGGAAATTGCTCATTGTGAGCATTTTCTCCTTATGTAACAATGTTTCAAACTAGTTATGACAATATGCAAAATCTCTAAAAAGGAAAGTACAATACGGGAATATAGTTGAAAACATTGTGGCAAAGGGGGAAATTAGTCATTAGGAGCAATTACTCCTTTTGACTCCTAACGTATTCTGCTGCAGAGGTGCCAATATGCCTCTGAATGAGGGAAGGGTTAATGGCAAGCTTAGGGGACAATTTCTCCTTTTGCCACAATGTTTTCCACTTTTAGTCATAGGTTTATCCATTCAAATATTGAAATTTTCCATTTTTTGACAAAATATGTTCAAAGTCGTCTGTTGCAAAATTGTCGTATGAGGGAAAGTTTTAAACAAGAGCGGCTCAACTAAACGCCAATGCTAGTCTGCTTCTTTCTAAGTCAAAACAGGGATATTACTGAAAAAGTATTTATACCAGAGTTATGTAACTTGGTATACACATGCAAATTGTTCCTAGGAACATGTGTACCAAGTTTCATATGAACATGTTGCATGGCCGGTTTTGAGTTATAAAGGTAAGTTAAAGTTTTGTGATGATGCAGAAGACGAAGACAATGCCAAGGGTATCCCAGTTAAAGTTTTGTGATGATGCAGAAGACAACAACGATGCCAAGGGTATCGCAGTTAAAGTTTTGTGATGATGCAGAAGACGACGACGATGCCAAGGGTATCACAGTTAAAGTTTTGTGATGATGCAGACGACGAAGACAATGACAAGGGTATCAGAATACCCTGATTTTTTTTCCCCTCGAAAAACATACCAGCTATCAATTGACTGAATTACCTGTTTAGACCTTTACCAAAGACGAGTCTGGTGGAGTTCATGACTGTATCCCTGCACATCCAAGTATCTTGACCTCGTAGGAGTTCTGTCAGAATGTCCAGTATGGCATCACTAAGGGGACATACATCATCTCTAGATGGATCTAAGAAAAAAGAAAGCTAAAGGATCAACATGAACACTGCTTTAGGTCACAATACACCAAATAAATTCCTTCTTTGTTTCAATGTAAATCAAGACTCAATTGTTGCACTTTCTAAGCATTTCTCGGGTAGAACACCCTATTTCATTGAAAAGAGTTACTTTTAAGCTTTAAATAATCCAAAGAAAATGGGGGGTGTCATATATTATGCAAGAAAGAATTTCCCCGTGAACATGGTTATCATCAATTGGGACGAAATCAGGCTGGGATGCAACTGTTTTCTCACATACTCTACTTTCACTTTCAAACAAGGTCAAAATACTAAAAATGATCAAATCAATCATTTCCAGTGCATCCTATAAACATTTACAATGAATTTTAACTCAATGTCATATATTCAATGCATTCTTGCGAAGGTTTATGCTCATATCTATAGAAACAAAGGTTTTTTAGGGCTTATTGGGCTGTAGACCAGCATGAGGCAGCGGATATATTTGGCGCTATTTACCCTTTACAGAAGTTTCTATAAACTTTTTATAAATAATTTGCAAAGAGTGTAGCAAGTCGATCAACTCTGGTTGCAAATGCTACTCAATAAATAATGTTTAAGGGTTTTTTATTCAGTTTTCAAAACAGTATCTGCTGCAGATGTGTCAAAACAGGTCTGTTAGTGAGAAAGGTTTAACCAAAAATATCCTTCAAATTTAAGGTTCGGAGCAAAAACTCTGTGTGGAAGACAATAGTGCAGAGGTAGAGCGTTGACATCTCGTACCAAAGGTCACTGGTTTAAATCCTGTGATGAGCGGGCTCTGCCTTTGGCTTGGCCTTTCTCAACACATACTTCTCGAGTACTGGTTTAGTCTCCAGGAAGCAGACATAGAGACTGAGTCACAGTGAGTGTTATTAATTTAAGCTGAAAGCTTGTTTCAGAATCAATGTAAAAATAAATAAGTTTAAACTTAACAACTCTCAAGGTATCACCTAACATTGTGTTACGTAAAACAGAATTTCCCCAAAATGTGAAAATCTCAATTATTTCCAACGATGTGACAGGTAGAGCTTTAAAAAAGCATTATTTCCTTTGGCTACAAACACTTTATTTCAAGTTATAATCTCTATTCACTAATTATACATGTATATTCATTCATAGAGTTTTTCCATCTTTTTTCAAATATCGAGGTCTTGGCGTGAAACGGTTGTAACTAAAATTCGTATTTTTTTACCATGGTTAATCACCTTGCCATAACGTCTTTAAAAGCGTTAAATCATTTTTCTTGGTAAACAATGGAAATTTAGGTGCCATTGCTCGTTCTGAGCAATGGCACCTAAATTTGCATTGTTTACAAAAGAGTCAAAATTGCCCATAATCCAGGGTTTTCAAAATAGGTTTTGAGTTACAACCGTTTCACACCAAGCCCTCGATATGTATGTCAAAGTCGTCTGCTGCAGGTTTGTTGTAAGTGTATTTTGCTATTTGTACTGTATACATGTACATGATTGCAATTAAAAAGTTTTGTATTGTTCAGTTTATAATGTATATTTGGATAGGGTGAAAATGGACACAACACAACTCCTAACCTTTTATTCCTCCACCATTTCCGGGTTCCCCATGCACTTCAAACACTCTGGGATCCAGGAGCCCAGTAAGACTAGCGGAACTGGAACTCAGAGGACTAGATTGGTAAGCGATGTGTTTGGAATAACGACTAGCCTTCGGACTGGCCCCTGGACTTGAACCTGGCGTGGTCCTATGATGAGTCTCCCAGCCGAGAACACTCACGCCTGTTCACAATGTACAAAAGAAATTCTTCAACGTGTTTTTTGTATATATTTCTCATATTATTTGTTTTGTACACACCTTTAAACAATTTTTCAGTTATATTATGACGTTTCCTAGGTAAGTTACCAGTACAGTAAGTACTTCTGGGCTTTTTTTTCCTGACACCAGCCAGTCAGTCGTAGTGATAAGCCCCGCACCCTGAGCGCCAAGGAGGGCAAGTGTTACTCCCATTTTAAAGTCTTTGGTATGCCTCGACTAGAGAGCGAACCTGTGACCTCCTGCACCAGAAGGTGCACTCTATGACTACACCACTGAGGCAGTCAAAGGGATTTCTAACTTATTCCCACATACAGGAAATCTGCAGCAGTAGACTTTGAAAACATCTAAGCAAAAATCTCTATAAATGAAAGGATAAACTTTTAATAGTGTTGAAAATATTGTGGCAAGAGTGAAAATTGCTCATCATGAGCAATTGCTTCTTTTGCCACAATGTTTTCAAAGGTGGTCTGCTGCAGAGGTGTCAGAAAGCGTCCCTATGTGGGAAAGGGTTAAGAGTGATTTTTAATTTGTCAACCCTTTCCCTCATACAAAAATTCTACAGCAAATGACTTGGAACGTATTTTGTCAAAACATAGAAAATCTCCATAATTGAATGGATAACCTATGACAACAAGAGTTGTCGGAGGACAATATAGCACGCCTATCAGGGCCATCGTCTATCAGGGCCTACTTCAGAACAGTTATAGCATTAGGTAAAGTCACACAGTATCACCTATTGCAAGATAATACACCTTTTCAATACTTCCATGCAAATGTTAACCAAGTCCATACAGGCCTTTTAAATCTGTAAATTGGTTTATATACGATGTATGCCAATAGTGAACATAATACCGAAGACTTACAGTATCAGTATCAGATAAAACCACACACTATTATTTATTGCAAGATATCACAAATTTTCAATACTTGCATGCAAATCTTAACCTGGCAACGCTGATACCAACGCCATACAAGGTTCCCTAATGATCCTGAATAAGTGTGTGAAGTTTCAAAGCAACAGCATACACAGTGTCTGAGAAAAGGCCTTGCACGCAAAGGTTTGACCAAAATTCTAAGTCGAAAAAGGGGCACAATTCAGTCAAAATCCATTCCAGAGTTATGGGACTTGACATACAAGGTCCCCTAATGACCCTGAATAAGTGTGTGAAGTTTGAAAGCAACAGCATACACAGTGTCTGAGAAAAGGCCTTGCACGCAAAGGTTTGACCAAAATTCTAAGTCCAAAAAGGGGCACAATTCAGTCAAAATCCATTCCAGAGTTATGGGACTTGACATACAAGGTCCCCTAATGATCCTGAATACGTGTGTGAAGTTTCAAAGCAACAGCATACACAGTGTCTGAGAAAAGGCCTTGCACGCAAAGGTTTGACCAAAATTCTAAGTCGAAAAAGGGGCACAATTCAGTCAAAATCCATTCCAGAGTTATGGGACTTGACATACAAGGTCCCCTAATGACCCTGAATAAGTGTGTGAAGTTTGAAAGCAACAGCATACACAGTGTCTGAGAAAAGGCCTTGCACGCAAAGGTTTGACCAAAATTCTAAGTCCAAAAAGGGGCACAATTCAGTCAAAATCCATTCCAGAGTTATGGGACTTAACATACAAGGTCCCCTAATGATCCTGAATAAGTGTGTGAAGTTTCAAAGCAACAGCATTCACAGTGTCTGAGAAAAGGCCTTGCACGCAAAGGTTTGACCAAAATTCTAAGTCGAAAAAGGGGCACAATTCAGTCAAAATCCATTCCAGAGTTATGGGACTTGACATACAAGGTCCCCTAATGATCCTGAATAAGTGTGTGAAGTTTCAAAGCAACAGCATACACAGTGTCTGAGAAAAGGCCTTGCACGCAAAGGTTTGACCAAAATTCTAAGTCCAAAAAGGGGCACAATTCAGTCAAAATCCATTCCAGAGTTATGGGACTTGACATACAAGGTCCCCTAATGATCCTGAATAAGTGTGTGAAGTTTCAAAGCAACAGCATACACAGTGTCTGAGAAAAGGCCTTGCACGCAAAGGTTTGACCAAATTTCTAAGTCCAAAAAGGGGCACAATTCAGTCAAAATCCATTCCAGAGTTATGGGACTTGACATACAAGGTCCCCTAATGATCCTGAATAAGTGTGTGAAGTTTCAAAGCAACAGCATACACAGTGTCTGAGAAAAGGCCTTGCACGCAAAGGTTTGACCAAGCTGGCAACGCGGACGCCAACGCCAACGCGGACGCCGGGGTGATAACATAAGCTCCCCTATTTCTTCGAATAGGCGAGCTAAAAAGTGGAAAACATTGTGGCAAAAGGAGAAATTGCACGTTTTGTGCAATTTCTTCTTTTGTCACTATGTTTTCAAAAAGCCGTCTGCGGCAGAGGCGTCAGAAAGCGTCTATATGAGGGAAAGGGTAAACAGATACAAAAAACAAAAAGACATCGAATTAATGCTCTTTACATTAAATTTCAGGGTTGTTGATTCAGACGAAAACATTGCTGGCAGAAACAAATATTTAACTTCTTGGATGAGTAACCAGTACTAACACTTTCCCACTTGCAGACACATTTTGACACATTTATAGCAGACAACATTTAAAAACATTGTGGAAAAAGGAGAAATGATTATTTTCAACCTTTATCAAATAATTATGTGTTTTTTTAGAGATATTTTCCATATTTTTTGCCCAGATGTTTTCAAAATTTTCTGCTGCAGCTTATTTTTGTATGTCGAAAAGGACCAACCTTAAAAAAAAGAACTTAAGAATATAGCCTGACCTATGACAGAGAAATGTTCGCTTCACTGCATACATTTATATGTACTTTCCTATTATGAACATTTCCATTCTTTATCACAAATATTTCAAATTAGTACATTCACTCCAGAAAAGACTGATGTTTTAATGTACATCGGTTAGCATGTTTTCGCCCCCTTTCCCATTAATACAAGAAAACTGCAGCAGATGACTTTGAAAACATTTTTCTTTTTGGGCAACAATGTTTTCAACAGTGACTTTAACCCTTTCCCACATACAACACATCTATAGCAGACGACTTCGAAAAAATACTCGATTTTTTTTTTAAACTCCCTTTAAATGAAAGTACAATTATTGAATAGTTTTAAAACATGCTGACAAAAGGAGAAATTGCTGAAGAGGCATTGGAAAGCGTCTATATGAGGGAAAGGGAAAACAGATGTGAGTTACATTTACTAACTGTGACCATTAACTTGACCTAAAATATCAACAACAAGATTTAAGGCTTCTTTTCTAGCCAAGATAGCTCCCTATGGAGTTTGGTGAGAACCATTCAAGCCAAAAGAAATATATTGAGTTGGAAAGAAAGTTAGAAGCTTGTCTAAAGAACAACATCTCAATCTCATTCTAATAACCAGCCTCTAGCTTTCAACTTTAATGAAATCTTGTTAACTCATTCCCACTTGCAAATGTAATTTGATGCATATTCAGAAGACAAATTTTGAAATACAGTCAAACTTGTATTAAGAGACCACCCAAGGGAAATGCTATAAGTGGTCTCTTAAGACAGGTGGTCTCTTATTGAGGTACAAATGTATTTGACTGTATTGCACAATTTCTCGTTTGACAACAATGTTTTCTATTCAAATATCATTCTTTCACTCATATCTATAGAGTTTCCTGATTTTAAATTGTGTAAATTGTCTGCTTAAGTCTTGTTCTTAGTGAGAGGAAGAGTAAACCCTTTCCAACATATAACAGCTATTCAGCAGATGCATTGGGAAAAAAATCCCAATAAATGAAACTTTAGTAATGTATTATATTGAGATTTAAAAATTGTTGGAAAAGGTGAAATTGCTCATCTTAAGGAATTTCTCCTTTTGACAAAATGTAATCAACAAGTCATCTGTTGCAGATGTATTTACCCTTTCCCACAAACAGACGCTTTCTGACGCATATGCAGCAGACAATTATTGAAATCATATTTGCCACAATAATTTCAACTCTATTCTATCATACTATCATTTATACAAATTTTCTTTATTTTGGACTTTGCTGCAGATTTATTGCACGTGGGAAAGGGTTAAAATGTGTCTACAAGTGAGAAAGGATTATTAATCATACCCAGATCAACTGAAGTGTTTCCCGATGAGTGTAACTTTCCATCATTTCCATCCAAAGCACAGGACTTTCTGTCATACATAAACTTGTCCAAAATATTCTCATATGGTGTCTGAAAAGAGTACAAGAAGATTGAAGGGAATACTGTGGTTGTACATTGGTTTAAATTGTGTTTACTCCATTTTCAAAAAAAATCTGTCATAGTATGGTCGCTTCCTGAGCAAGTTACAGTTAAGAACATCTTGAAATTGACATATTTACCGTTCACGCTCCGCTTCTTTCGCTCACTCGGAACGCTTTTTTTCGATCAAAATCTGTTTAATGATTTGATTGGCTTAAATTAATTTCGTTTCATTTATATTTTTTTTTACTTAACCCTAAATATCAACAAACGATCTACAGTTTTTTCAGAAAAAATCGTTAGTAGCAAATCGTATTACGAAAATGATCATATTAATAATATTTGTTACATTCTAATTCAATATGATACTTGAGTGTCTTATAAAACAAAAGTTTAGTATACAAACTTTATATGACTTTTAATAAAATAGTTTCGTAAAATAATTATCGGATAGTTGTTGCAACCGTTCAATGAGCGAATGATTGGATTTTTGCAATCATTATGAGTGTTTCGTTCAGAGCACAAAATTCCTTTCCGCTCATAAAGCCTGTACTATCGATATCATTCATCCTCAAACCAATACATCTGACACAGAACTACCCATAAACCCTGGGGGCCAAGGAGGGGAGTCATTACTGCCATTTTCAAAGCTTTTAACCCTTTCCCTCATACGACAATTCTACCGTAAATACTCGGTTATAAGTCGCCCTCGACTATAATATTCAATAACCCGTTTCCCTCATACGACAATTCTGCAGTAGACGACTTTGAACGTATTTTGTCAGATGGTTAACCTATGACTAAAAGTGGAAAACATTGTGGCAAAAGGAGAAATTGCACGTTCTGTGCAATTTCTTCTTTTGTCACAATGTTTTCAAAACGCCGTCTGCTTTAACCCTTTCCCTCATACGACAATTCTGCAGCAGACGACTTTGAACGTATTTTGTCAGATGGTTAACCTATGACTAAAAGTGGAAAACATTGTGGCAAAAGGAGAAATTGCACGTTCTGTGCAATTTCTTCTTTTGTCACAATGTTTTCAAAACGCCGTCTGCTTTAACCCTTTCCCTCATACGACAATTCTGCAGCAGACGACTTTGAACGTATTTTGTCAAAACATAGAAAATCTCCATAATTGAATGGATAACCTATGACAAAAAGTGGAAAACATTGTGGCAAAAGGAGAAATTGCACGTTCTGTGCAATTCCTTCTTTTGTCACTATGTTTTCAAAACGCCGTCTGCTTTAACCCTTTCCCTCATACGACAATTCTGCAGCAGACGACTTTGAACGTATTTTGTCAAAACATAGAAAATCTCCATAATTGAATGGATAACCTATGACAAAAAGTGGAAAACATTGTGGCAAAAGGAGAAATTGCACGTTTTGTGCAATTTCTTCTTTTGTCACTATGTTTTCAAAAAGCCGTCTGCTGCAGAGGCGTCAGAAAGCGTCTATATGAGGGAAAGGGTTAACATGACGCAGCATGGGGATTGCCGAACCCAAGGTGGATGTTATAATCATAATACCATGGAAACAGTCTCAAAGGATAACATCTGTTGACTGCCAGTAGGTCAGGAAGTGAAAGCGTGATGTACAGACAGACTGATGGACAGACAATGGAGAAGTCATTCCTTTGTTGATTGATTGATTAATTGGAGTTCAACACCATTTTCAATGATATTTCAGCTAAATCATGGGACTAGTTCACCTATGTGTGTTTCCTGCCTTTCTCATAACGTTTTCCCCCAGGCAATTGGCCACGTTCCCACATGGACTGTAAAGCCTAATTGGTGGAAGCTAGTCACAATGCATTTTGTCACTGATCAATAAGAATGAATAGCCGAGCAAGAGTTTGAACTCATAAACCTTGATTTATAGCCCTCTTCATTACCAACAGAGCTATTGTGGTTTGACATCATTTTTAAATTATTTAACTTCAATTGATAAGAGATTTTCCATAGTTTAGCCAATTTATTTTCAAAGCATGTTCTATGTAGTGAAGGGTTAACCTTTTTTCACATTCAAGAAATCTGCAACAGACAACTTTGAAAACGTCCACTTAAAATTGACAAAAACCGCTCTGAATTAAATCATTAATCAATGAATAAAGTAGAAAACATTGTGGCAAAAGGAGAGATTGATCCTAAAGGGAAATCTCTCTAATGTTTCCCACTTGCAGACATATTTTGATGCATCTAAAGCAGACAATTTTACAAAAACAGTGTGGCAAAATAAAATATTGTTGCTAATGAGCAATTTCGCCTTTTGCCACAATGTTTTCATCTTTATTCCATTATTATGCTTTCATTTATATAGATTTTTCGCTATTTTTGCAAAGAGGAATTTTAGATCGTCTGCTGCAGATTGCTGTAGATGGAAAAGGTGTTAATCACCTTTAGAATATTTCAACCATACTCTCTTACCCCCACATAATTTAGTACTATATCCACACCAATGAGATTTTGTTTAATCACCTTTAATTAATATATATATCAATAAAATAGTTAATACCAATTTCAACTATCCTCTATTCACATCAATGATCATCTTACCTCACCAGAATCTAGTGCTATATCTACATCAACAATAGCCTTACCCCCTCAGAACCTAGTGCTATATCTACATCAACAGTCTCCTTACCTCCTCAGAATCTAGTGCTATATCTACATCAACAATCTCCTTACCTCCTCAGAATCTACTGCTATATCTCCATCAACAATCATCTTACCTCCTCAGAATCTAGTGCTATATCTACATCAACAGTCTCCTTACCTCCTCAGAATCTAGTGCTATATCTACATCAACAATCTCCTTACCTCCTCAGAATCTAGTGCTATATCTACATCAACAATCTCCTTACCTCCTCAGGATTTAGTGCTATATCTACATCAACAATCTCCTTACCTCCTCAGAATCTAGTGCTATATCCACATCAATGATTGTATTACCTCCTCAGAATCTAGTGCTATATCTACATCAACAATCTCCTTACCTCCTCAGAATCTAGAGATATATCTTCATCAATGATCGTCTTACCTCCTCAGAATCTAGTGCTATATCTACATCAACAATCTCCTTACCTCCTCAGAATCTAGTGCTATATCCACATCAACAATCTCCTTACCTCCTCAGAATCTAGTGCTATATCTTCATCAACAATCTCCTTACCTCCTTAGAATCTAGTGCTATATCTACATCAAAGATCGTCTTACCTCCTTAGAATCTAGTGCTATATCTACATCAAAGATCGTCTTACCTCCTTAGAATCTAGTGATATATCTTCATCAATGATCATCTTACCTCCTCATAATCTAGTGCTATATCTACATCAATGATCATCTTACCTCCTCAGAATCTAGTGATATATCTACATCAACAATATCCTTACCTCCTCAGAATCTAGTGCTATATCCACATCAATGTGATCTTTATCCTCCAACTGCTCGGGTTCATCTTTCTTTTCTTCGGGAGATTCAAATGAGGGCATCATCCTCGGGATTTGCTGAGGCAGGCTGGGTAATCCCTCTACTATCTTGTCAAACACGCCCGACATTGTCTTTACCAATCTCTGAATTTAATTATTTTTTTCTCTATCATTGATCATCCTAACTTAGTGATGTTAACCCTTTCCCTCATATAGACGCTTTCTGACCCCTCTGCAGCAGACGGCTTTTTGAAAACATAGTGACAAAAGAAGAAATTGCACAAAACGTGCAATTTCTCCTTTTGCCACAATGTTTTCCACTTTTTGTCATAGGTTATCCATTCAATTATGGAGATTTTCTATGTTTTGACAAAATACGTTCAAGTCGTCTGCTGTAGAATTGTCGTATGAGGGAAAGGGTTAACCCTTTTTTTCCAGTGACTTTGTGAAATGAAAGTCAACTGAGAAAGTGTTAAAATATTTCTGCTGTCTAATGATTCCTCTAGTTCTAGGCAGCATTTTTCTTTGAATGCTGAGGCGTTCAAACTTAGGAAATCGGAATATATCCAAACTTATGTAATCCTTTTCCTCACTACAGTACTACACATCTGCAGCAGACTTTTGCCACATTTTTTACAACTCTGTTCAATAAAATTACAGTAAAACGTGTGTTAGCGGTCACCTCTGTTAAGCACCCATTTTGTAACGAGCAGCCACTTGAAGATATACAAAAACAATTTCTTCTTTATTTGACTTTGTATTAAAAAGCCACCTGTGTTCAACAGTCACATTTTGACCTTCCCTTGGTGGCTGCTTGAATACAAGTTTGACTGTAAACTTTAATTGTTTAAAAGATTTTCCAATCTTTCCTGTTGATGTGTTTTCAAAGCAGATGACTCTCAATACATGTTTATCATACAATGGTAAATAGTTTAACTTTGCTTTTGTTTCAAAAAGAAGATTAACGTATAACCCCCATCTAATAGACACATTTTGATTTTACATGTACATGTAATTGTGTATAAAGGAGAAATTGCATGTTAGGCTTTATCAATTTTGCAGATACAGATAAGACAAAATATTTTTCCTCAGAAATTTTCAAGAAGGCGGCTTTTAAAAATGGCTATATACATGTACCTACTTTCTCTCTTATCCTCTACCTATCCCTTTCCCTCATACGTCAATTCTGCAGCAGACAACTTTGAACATATTTTGTCCAAAAATAGAAAAATCTCTATAATTGAATGGATAACCTATGACAAAAAGTGGAAAACATTGTGACAAAAGGAGAAATTGCTCGTTCTGAGCAATTTCTTCTTTTGTCACTATGTTTTCAAAAAGTTGTCTGCTGCAGAGGCGTCTATATGAGGGAAAGGGCTATATCTTCCAAAGAGAAACTAGATTACCATATTAGATATGGTATGGCTAAGTAACCAACCTGATCTATTCTAGGTATTGATGACTCGGAAGCCTTCCTTACAAACGCTATATGACCATCGCCGCTGTACCCTAAAAACTGTTTCATTTCTTCGCTGTTACATATTGGTTCCTTCTTTATCAGAGCCTAAAACGTATAAACAAAACATGTCAGGATGACGGCATTAAGACCTGGACTAGAGGGTAGATTGATTGGAGTTATAACATTGTTTTTTAGGATATTTCAGTTATAAATATATCACGAGGGCTAGTTCACCTAACATGGTGTGTTTCCTGGCAGATCATTGTATCAACATAGGATCAACACTTGTCTCTTTCTCCCAAGGCAATTATTGTTTGATTCTTTTTTATTTACTATTAAATATACTGTTAACACTTTCCCACATACAACAAATCTACAGAAGACAACTTAAGAAACATCTAGACAAAAACACAGACAATTTCTTCAAATGAAGGTATAATTACTGAAAAAAGTTGAAAACATTGTGGCAATAGCTGTCTGCTGCAGATGCGTCAGAATGTGTCTATATGTGGGAAAGGGTTAAGAATGTCACCCATCAATAGTTTTGTTTATGCAAGGGAGACAGACAAACGGAGAAGTGAACACTATCTATGTATCTCCATAGGTGACACAAAAACTGTAAACAAGAGCACCCCAATGCAAACGTCAACACTCATCAAAGGGGCATTACTGAATAATTATTAAAACCAGAGAAATGTGACTTGGTATAGACATGTGTACTGTTCTGGAAACAAGTGTTACATCATTACATGTTTCATTTGAAAATGTTGAACGTTTTTTTAGTTATGAGGTAAGGTTAAAGCTTTATAATGACGCAGAAGACGACGGCAAGGGTATCGCAATAGCCCGCCTTCTATACTTCAAATAGACAAGCTAAAAAGGTTTGTTACAGAATTTTTATTAAATGGGCTCACATAATAATGTACCTTATCTTTATACATGTATATATGTCATACTAGCCTCTTAGGACTGTCTCAAGATGCACAGGCTGATCTAGATCTGCACTGTTACCAAATGTGAACATGTTGCTTGTCCCATGGACAGGTTCATAATACTGAAATAAGAATACCTGAAGAAAATTTTCCAGTAGATTTTTGCGACCTTCGAGTGTTTCCCTGCCCATGTTGCCAAATGGTAAACTCGGAAGCAGCTTCTTTGGTCCCTTTATATCTGAAATATAAACTTACATCTGAACACGTGGTGCTCAAAAGAGTCATCTCAGTGAGACGACTCAGAGCCCAATTTCATGTTCTAAAATCTTTATTTGACCCTCTAACCCTATGTTGTCCAGGGTTGTCAAAATGTTTTGTTGTAACAGATCAAACGAGAAAAGTAACTGATCAGGCTTAGGGTCAGGTCAAGTGCAAATTCCTGGTAGGGGGCCCAGGGGAGCAAAACTAGCAGATGAAAGAGTGATTTTAACAGATAATTTTGATTGACAATCGGTTAATTTTGAAAACCCTGGTTGTCTTCTATGTTGTGGTTACTGAAAAGAATCAAATCAGGAAGATGACTCGTTTCGGCACTATAGCATAACGCGTGGCTTAGTAATTAATAAGAGAGACTTTTTTAGACCTCTGCGACTCTTCTGTCTTAGAGTTCAAAAAAGAATATATGAACATAAAAAAGAATATAAGAACACAAACAAGAGGGCCATGATGGCCCTGGAATCGCTCACCTGATTTTTTTTTTCACTTTAGCTATATAAGCCCCGCCATCTGGCGGGCATAGTTTCCAACCAATCAACTTGGCTTTAAGGAATCTGATAGAGGGTCACCCTAGGAACATTTCTACAAAATTATTTGAAAATCGGCCTGACACTTTTGAAGGAGAAGATTTTTTAAGTTTTCACTATAGCAATAAAAGGCAAAATAGCCCCGCCCCTTGGCGGCCATGTTTTTTGACCAATCAACATGGCTTGAAGGAATCTGATAGAGGGTCATCCAAGGAACATTTCTACAAAATTATTTGAAAATCGGCCTGACACTTTTGGAGGAGAAGATTTTTTAAATTTGCACTATAGCTATAAATTATAAGGCAAAAAAGCCCCGCCCCCCCCCTGGCGGCCATGATTTTCGACCAACATGGCTTAAAGGAATCTGATAGCGGGTCATCCAAGGAATATTTCTACAAAATTATTTGAAAATCGGCCTGACACTTTTGGAGGAGAAGATTTTTTAAGTTTTCACTATAGCCATATAAGGCAAAAAAGCCCCGCCCCCCCCTGGCGGCCATGTTTTTCGACCAATCAACATGGCTTCAAGGAATCTGATAGAGAGTCACCCAAGGAACATTTCTACAAAATAAGTTCAAAATCTGCCAACCAGTTAGGGAGAAGTAGAATTTTGAAGTCTTTTTCGTTTCGTTGCCATGGAAACCAGAATTCTGCATGGATCCCAAAAATTTGAAGGAATTCTGGTGAGGTCATTGAGAGGATGCTTTCTGTGAAGTTTCATCCCAATTGACCCACCGGTTACTGAGGAGAAGATGTTGAAGATTTTTTAAGTTTGCACTATAACCATAAAAGGCAAAATAGCCCCGCCCCCTGGCGGCCATGTTTTTGACCAATCAACATGGCTTGAAGGAATCTGATAGAGGGTCACCCAAGGAACATTTCTACAAATTTATTTGAAAATCGGCCTGACACTTTTGGAGAAGAAGATTTTTTAAGTTTGCACTATAGCCATATAAGGAAAAATAGCCCCGCCCCCCCTGGCGGCCATGTTTTTCGACCAATCAACATGGCTTGAAGGAATTTGATAGAGGGTCACCCGAGGAACATTTCTACAAAATTATTTGAAAATCGGCCTGACACTTTCGGAGGAGAAGATTTTTTAAGTATTTTGAAGTTTTTTCATTTCGTTGCCATGGAAACCAGAATTCTGCATGGATCCCGAAAATTTTAAGGAATTCTGGTGAGGACATTGAGAGGATGCTTTCTGTGAAGTTTCATCCCAGTTGACCCACCGGTTACAGAGGAGAAAATGTTGACGGACGACGGACGACGGACGACGGACGACGTACAACGGACGCCGGACATAGGGCGATCACAATAACTCACCTTGAGCACTTCGTGCACAGGTGAGCTAAAAAGGATATATACATATAAGGACATAAAATAAACAAATTATCCAAAACTCTGCAGCGTATTTTCTGTTTATCATTTTCCCTGATACAGACAACATCACCTTGATATAACGGAATCTGTTGAAATAGGAAACAACAAAAAGAATACAGACAAACCAATTGATGAAAAACAACAAACCTTTCATGCATTTTTTATATTCCGAAGTCTCCTCAAGCCTAGTCTGAAGGTTCACACATTCCCTGAAACGTCTTTTCACCGTCCCTGTCTTATGTAACAGTATCTTTGTGTCTGATTGATACACGGCTTCAAACTGTAATATCAACACAGAGGTCCAGCTGTTTCCCCCACAAAATCTCTCTTACTAATCCAACCTCCAAACGAATCCTTTGTAGTGGGTACTCAATGGAATCGTCTCACTGAGACGACTCTTTTGAGTACCCACAACTTAGGGTTAGAGGGTCAAATAAGGATTTTAGAACGCCCCTTATCTAGAGCCCTGTTAAAACAATATTAACCCTTTCCCTCATACGACAATTCTGCAGCAGACGACTTTGAACGTATTTTGTCAAAACATAGAAGATCTCCATAATTGAAGGGATAACCTATGACAAAAAGTGGAAAACATTGTGGCAAAAGGAGAAATTGCACGTTCTGTGCAATTTCTTCTTTTGTCAAGTGCTATGTTTTCAAAAAGCCGTCTGCTGCAGAGGCGTCAGAAAGCGTCTATATGAGGGAAAGGGTTAACAATTTCCAACATACAGAATAGTCAATACAGAGCATGCCTTTGCAGCAGACAAATTTTTAAAAACATTGTGGTAAAAGATTTGTTGTATGCGGGAATTGGTTAATTAACCCTTTCCCTCATACAACAATTCTGCAGCAGACGACTTTGAACGTATTTTGTCAAAACATAGAAAATCTCCATAATTGAATGGATGACCTATGACTTAAAGTGGAAAAGATTGTGGCAAAAGGAGAAATTGGGTTAAATTAACAGAGCTCTTAATTAACCCTTTCCCTCATATAGACGCTTTCTGACGCCTCTGCAGCAGACGGCTTTTTGAAAAGATAGTAACAAAAAAAGAAATTGCTCAAAACAAGCACCTTCTCCTTTTGCCACAATGTTTTCCACTTTTAGTCATAGGTTATCCATTCAATTATTGAGATTTTCTATGTTTTGACAAAATACGTTCAAAGTCGTCTGCTGCAGAATTTTCGTATGAGGGAAAGGGTTAATATGTTAAGGCAAGTTTTTAACATGTATTCAAAAAATATTATTTGACCTAAAAACCCTATGTTGTGGGTACTCAAGAGAGTACCAATAGCAGACGACTTGGAAAACATCCAGGCAAATATAATCGAAAGTGAAGAAAAATATTGAATATAATTTAAACCATTGTTGCAAAAGGATTGATTGCTCATTTCGTCATTATGAACAAATTCTCCTTTTGCCACAATGTTTTCAAAAGTCGTCTGCATGTGGGAAAGAGTGAATAGTATTAGTAAACAAGTAACATTCTAAAATGTCAATTCATCAAAATATTCCAATAAGCACGAAAATACAGCAATTATATCAAATTACATGATTCATAATTAATAAGTTTTCTCTTAGTCAAGTTAGTGTACATATTAACAAACAATTAACCCTTTCCCACATGTATACAAAAAATCTGTGCCAGAGACTATTTTGAAATATCTCGACAATAGTGGGGAAAATCTCTTCAAATATATGATATTCGAAAACATTGTGGCAAAAGGGGATACATGTATTGCTCATAACGTATGAGCAATTTCTCCTTTTACGGTTACCACAGTATTTTCAAAATGGAAGTCATCTGCTGCGAAGGCATCCAAAGTATCTATTTATGGGTAAGGGTTATTGTACCACAACACCACTGAAGTATCTAGTCAACAATTATTACCCACAAATTATATGTTTAAAAGTTGTCTACTAAATTAGTCTACCGTGCAGTGAGTGAGTGAGTGAGTGAGTGAGTGAGTGAGTATGTCAAGTGAAAAAGGGTCAGAGATTGATCAAGATAAAAAAATAACGAATTGATATTAATCAAAATAAAAAGAGTATCCATAAAACAGTGTTTCGTTTTGCTGCGCATCCCGAGTCCTAGACTCATTAAATTTTGCCAGGACTATTTAAAATGTGGAAAAAACTTTTTTTCACTGTAGGACTCATTGATTTGTAAAAAACATTTGATGGGACTCATTGATTGAAATTTCAAAATGAAACACTGATAAAATAAAACAAATTTTCTGTAAATGAAATTATAATTCCTACACAGAGTTGAAAACATTGCGGTAAAAGGTAAAAATCTTTCATCAAAGCAATCTGTCCTTTTTCGACTACATTGTTAACCCTTTCCCTCATATAGACGCTTTCTGACGCCTCTGCAGCAGACGGCTTTTTGAAAAGATAGTAACAAAAGAAGAAATTGCTCAAAACAAGCACCTTCTCCTTTTGCCACAATGTTTTCCACTTTTAGTCATAGGTTATCCATTCAATTATGGAGATTTACTATGTTTTGACAAAATATGTTCAAAGTCGTCTGCTGCAGAATTGTCGTATAAGGGAAAGGGTTCATTCTAAAAAGTTTGTGGCTGTTGGACAAAAATGTGTCTGCAAATGGAAAATGCATAAAGCTCTATCTAAACAAGATAGAAGATAACAGAAAAAACTCACCTGAATCTCATATAAAGTGTAGAGAGAATTCGCTCCGGGCTCTTTTGCAGATTCTGTCGAAGTTATTTGAATATCTTGAAATACAGGCTGTTGAAGAATCTCAGTACCTGTGCTGCCATTCAACGCTGGTGTGTCTTTTGGCGTGACAGGGGTGCAGGTCTTTTTGCGTCTTAAGATCACTCCTGAAGATTCAGATTTGTTCACATCTAAACATTGATCATCTTTATCATGATTTGCTCTAGGATCAGAGGGGGATAATTTCAGAGGACCTATACTCAAAGGCTTTTGTATTGAGGAGAGGGGATTGGGTAAATTTAAGGTAAACTTTGGAAAAAAGTTGGGTATATTTGGTAAATTAAAGTTCCTGATACCTTTTTCACCTTCTGGATCAGGTGTAGTTTGTCTTTTACCCTGTCTATTAATATCAGAACTAGAGTTTGATATACTGAGATCATCATTTGTTGAACTGGAATATTTTTCCCCGGGTGAATAACCTCTTCGTTCCCGTTGATTTAACGCTAGAGTTTTCGTTTCATCTGGAATGCTTGTGACAGAATGTCTATCATCCTTAAAAACATCAGAATCGGAATCCGATAATGACAACACAAATGCAGGACTGCTTCTAGAATCATTGGAATCATTTGAATCACTGTTTATACTGCACTGATCGCCACTGAGAGAATCTTTAACAGAGAGTCTGTCATACTTCTGTACCTTGTCTGCACTTCCGACGGAACATGTGTGGGAACGCGAAGGGATCTTATCCCGGTCTTTAGAACATAGTCTATTACACTCACAGCAAAATGACTTTAACACAGGATACGTTTTTGTATCATTTTTCCATGTAACTATTTCTGACTTAGTTTCTGGATCAATGTTTTCAAATTTTACAATCTCTGAACCTGAAGTAGAGTCTGTACTGTTCTTTAAAGACTCCTCCACTTTTGTTTTTGTTGCACTGTCTTTATTGACTAGAATTGGATGAACACTGCTGGTCACATTTTCCTGATTTGTTTCAATTACACAGACACTGGATTTATTTTCATCACAGTCCAAAGGTTCCTCATCTGACGTAATCAAAATTACCTTTTCGTATAAAAATATTGTCTCACTAATTGAACTTATTAAATTCTGTAGTAAGTTGACAGATAAAATTTCTTTTACTGCAGTCACTAAAGTCTTGATTTCCAGTAACTCATTTGGCAATAGATGCAGAAGCAGACAATCTACTACAGCCTTCTGATATGCAAGCTCAAATTCCGTACTCTGAAGGGCTGGATGCATTTCCGTTTTTGTCCAATAACATTCTTCAAGCGTCTTTCTTTGCCGAACTTCAATTCCAGCATTACTGTCCCTTGGTCTGACAGAACTTTTCCGCCGCTTTGATTGTGCTTTGAACATAAACTCTGCTTCCTTTAAGTTGCATATATGCGTCCGATATAAGATCATTATTGATCGGAGAACATTTGGAATGCTTGCTTTTACTAATCTACCTTGTAACGAATCAACTATCATAATCAGGATAACCTCAGCTTCCGACCAGACCAACTCTTCTTTGGTAAACAGGTCATACCAGGCTATGAAGAAATCTCTATGAATGAGTTTAGTAATTTTCTGTACCTCCGTATCTAAGGAACAATGGTCATGGCACATACTGTTTGTAAGAGATACCCTATGATTAGAGACAGGCACTGAAGATATTCTTACAGAGTGTTCAGTATTTTTCAGGTGACTGTTTTGGTATTTCTCTGATTCACTTTCTTTTTCTACATTCGATTCAGTAGAAGATTGTTTTCGAGTTCTACTTCCAACTTGTGGCACACATATGGCAGATACAACGCCTTCAATAGTTTCGACCCACCCTAGTATGCGATCAGAAGGCAGGAACACGTTCTTAGAGGCCAGTAATTGTAGGATTTTAATAGCACAATAGACTGATAGACCGTAATTCGTGACAAGCATTAGACCTAACCAGTTCCGTAAAAACAATAATAGGACGCCCATTAAAACCGAGACAAAAATAAATTTCTGAAATGGAGTGAATTTCCTATGATGCATGAACACGTCGCGGGAATAGTCCAAAAATCGCCAAGCTCGCCTATTCTCCATATCACGCGGTCGATCGTATATCCGCGTAGGAAAATATGGTTACGGTTTCAGTTCCTAATTTATTTCCACTTTGTACATCCGCCATTTTGGATTATTAGTGATCATGTGACTTCAACGGATTAAAAAATAAATTATAACTCGTATATTTAGTCCCGGATAAAAAATGTCGAGTTTTGTTGAGCTCAAGCTGTGAATCAGGTAGTCCCAATTTGAATAGATAACATTGAAAAATACTCGTGTGTGTATTGTTTGAAACCGTCTTTGATAATTGATGTCAAAAATACGAAAGTATTACAACACTCAGTATATATGTGTTTGTTTTAAAGCGAGACAACTTATATTTTACAAAATAAATAAAATGTTACTAGTTACTTCCCTTTACTGCTGAGTAGTAAACATATCAAGTAGTAAAATCAATCAGTAAGTGATAGCCTATCTTCTTCTTCTTCTTCTTAACACACCTCTCACTCTTGACAATTATCGTACACGACGAATTGTCCTACTAGCCAATGGTGAGACGCGAACAAATGCAATTACAATTATTTTCATATGAGGATGTTTACAAATCAGTAAAAACAAACATTGAATACAGTTAGGGTGGCTGGCACTACTGCACTGTTCGCCGATTAGTCATAGAATCTGTAAACCCTTTCCCACATACATCCATTCTGCAGCAGACGACTTTCACAACTTATTAACAAAAAAACATGAACAATCTCAATAAATGAGAGTTTTAATATTAAATAGAGTTGAAAGCATTGTGGTAAAAGGAGAAATTGCTCGTTTTGAGCAATTTCTTCTTTTGCCACAATGTTTTCAAAAGCCGTATCACGTGGCTGCAGATGCGTCAAAAAGCGTCTATAAGTAGGAAAGGGTTATGCGCTATCATTTTGGATCCTAAGGCATAGATACACAGACACAAGATGCCTTTTCCAGAAGGCCCCTTAGCTCAGTCTATAACCACGCAGGCTGTCAATCCAGAGATTGTGAGTTCGAACTCCAGATTGATCGACATTATTTCCGACGTTTGATAAATGTCACTGTGATAAGCGTCATTCGTAATCAACCAATTGCCTGACACTATGTAGAAAAGCAGCCAGTTGTCTGGAAATTCTTTCTTATACCGGTATAAGAAAGCCAGAACATACATGGGTAGTGCACTGGCCGCCGTGATATGACTGAAACATTGTTGAAAACAGTGTTAAACGCAAATCGATCATTGAAAACAAATCGTATTTATCAACAGGTCTGCATAGAAGCAGAGTATACTACTTAAATATAAGTTCGTGGCTTGCATGCTATCCATTTTGTTTTTAGACAATCGCATGTCAACACATACACACAAAAAAAGTTCCAGACAAATGGAAATATGCGGTCTTGCTAATGTGCCTCGATGCACCATGCTTCAATAAGTTTTCACAGGAAACGAAAGGTGCATTGTATTCTGTAATCTAAGCAACGGACTTTGTAAACTTACAAAATCTCTTTACATGGAAGTATTAGTGGTAAAAAAGAAAGTGTTGAACACTTAAGTGTGGCAATTGAAGACATTATTCATCAGGAGCGATTTCTCCTGTTGTCACAATGTTTACAAACGTCGTCTGTTGTAGATTCGTTAAAACATGTATACACTGTACGTATGGAACGCATTGTGGTCAGTAATCTCAGCAGACGGCGACTTTGAAAACATCAAAGCAAAAATATATATGAACAAACCACTATAAGAATTGAAGAAAAAAAAGTAGTTGAACAATTAGGTGTGGCATTTGAAGACACGTGTGTGTTTGTTTGTTTATATTTACCCTCGCCTTGCATAATTAACTATTTGATGAGCAGACAAAGTTAGACACAAGGGAGTCCGGGTGCGACACGATAGCTCCTTCCAAAAAGAACCCCTTGCTTTTTCACGTGCCCGGTGTATAGCACCGACACGCGAGGTTATTTTCCCTGGAAAGGACCAGTACTTGACCTCAAGTTGAGTGGGATACGCTTAAAAGCACCCCTAAAATTTCCAGAACCCGGAACGGGAGTTGAGCCCCCAGACCCTTGGATTGGAAGTTCAGACTGTCCAGTGTATTAACCACTGGACCACCCCACCACTTTTTTGAAGACATTATTCATCGTGAGTAATTCCTACTGATGTCACTCAGATTTCGAATGTCTATATGAGTGGAGGGGTTAAATGTCACAGCTGTTAGATTGATTGATTGATTGGGGTTTAACGCCGTTTTTAACAATTTCTCAGTTATATCACGGCGGCCAGTTTACCTACTCATGTATTTCCTGGTTTTCACACACCAATACACCACACAACAAACTTCCCATGCAACTGGCTGCTTTTCCACATAGACTTAGCCCATTGGTGGAAGACGAATGACGCATGTCGCATTGACTTTTGTCAATCGTCTGAAAGAAAGTTGGTCGAGCTGGGATTCGAACTCACAACCCCTGGATTGACAGCCCGCGTCACTACCGACTGAGCTACCGGGGCTCGGCATCATAGCTGGTTTACAATGGATTTTAGCCGGGTTTTTTTTACTGGAATTAACACATATACATGTCATATCAAATTGCACCACTGATATAAACAATTTATAAGACAAAAAGGAAAAAGATAATTATAACATATTTTTATTTATAAAAATAAATCTGCCCTGACCGGGAATCGAACCCTGGTCGAGCCGCGTGACCAGTGAATATGTTAACCGTTACACTAGCCGGAATCCGCCATTATTTTGAGTTAATTTATGAAATGATTAAGAATCGAAAAAAAAGCTAGCGAATTATATATAATTGAAGCGTTTTATCTTCCTGAAAAACATCTATCATTTAAATAATTTGATTCTCTTTTTTAAGAATCTTATTCCGTCTTCTGGTGTTGTTATGGTTAATTTTCGGTTGAGAATCTGATGTATTTACCCGGAATCTAGAATGAAATACTCTAGTACTTAGATTCCTGATTAACGTATTCGCTGAAAAGTATTCGAAAGGATTTTTGGAAATTCCGACGCCTAGGCTAACTAACACATTTACCGTATATTTTAGGTTTTGTCCATTATTTATTTTATTATCTTAACAATAATTATATTTTTTGAGTATAAATGTTATCATTGGGTCTCGATTATCTGAATTTGTTTTTTAGTCGGAATCGAAAAGCTGGCTTTACTCCACTCAATTTACAATATTTAGAAATCACCCATGAACTTGACGCGCGATCAAGTATGTTGAAAGCGTAGAAATACATTTTAATTTTCAATTGTGTAATTCATATATACATTCATTTAAAATGGTGATATTTCTATTGCTTAAGTGATATCAAATCAAATCAAAGTTTCGGCCGATATCCTACCAAGTTTCTGCATTTTGGTTTTTAGACAGGAAGGAACTATTTGGCGGTACGAAAGGACCGACATGGGTATAAGTTTGCAACAGGCCATTCATTTTAAAAAATATATTCCACAGATCATCCACTTTCTTTGACATTATATACGATCTGCAACTACCAAAATATCTCTCTGAACCCGAGATGGTGTTCAGAAACGGAGAGCTGATATAGAAAGACAGATATGAAGTAATTCAATGCCGATATTGTAAAACACTAGTCTAGATTCCAGTCTCAAAATGATGTTCGCCTACTATAGCAATTGGATCAAACGAGCCCCTTGCTAAAAACGAAATGGTTCTATCCAAAGTATGCCAGCTCGCTTAAGGTTCGTGTTAGATGTTTTACCAATAAACGTATTGACTTGGAGTGTATTTAGAATGAATGAATGAATGTATATTGTTTTATGGCGCATCGACAGCTAAGGTCATTTAGCGCGCATTTAAATTTTATTATTCATGTTCCCTGGATGAACAAACCAGTACTAGGCTAGAAAATGTGCCTTGCCCAAGGGCACTCCACCATGACCGAATTGCCGCGACTGGGGATCGAACCCGGGACACTTGGTTTCGAAATCCCCGACGCTAACCACTCGACCACAGCGGATTCCTAGAATGTATTTAGAGTGCTGAAACACACCAAGTGTTCGTCGAGTGTAAGGCGATTGCTAGGCGACTGTTCAGTGAGTGTTCGGCGAGTGTTAGGCGAGTGTAAGGCGAGTGTAAGGCGAGTGTAAGGCGAGTGTAAGGCGAGTGTAAGGCGAGTGTAAGGCGAGTGTAAGGCGAGTGTAAGGCGAGTGTAAGGCGAGTGTAAGGCGAGTGTAAGGCGAGTGTTAGGCGAGTGTAAGGCGAGTGCTAGTCAAAAGCACATACCCGAGCCCTCGGTGTTAGGACAATCTGAATACATCCCTGACATCGATGTATCAGGCGCTTATTGGTAATACTATACTGTCAACTAACGATTTTAGAACATGCAACACACCACTCATCTAGAACTCTATTATTATTATTACTATTTGTATTATCACTATTGGTATTATTATCATTACTATTATGTACATAATGTATATCTATTACAGAGCTCCAGATAAGAGGCGTTTTGCATGTTCTGAACTTTTTATTTGACCCTGTATATTGTGGGAACTCAAAAGAATTGTCTCAATGAGACGAACACCATAGGGTTTGGTTGGATGATAACAGAGATACTGTTGGGAAAAGAGCTGTATACTCCCACTTTTCTGGACCTATGTATAGTGATGAATTAAAGAAGACTCACTTTCCTGAACTCACCTCGCTGACTTTTTTTTACGTTAGACGTGTCCAGCTTTGCATATGGAAGACTCCACAGTTAATTCTAGGTATATCAAGAACATAATGCTGAGTTGAGCAGCCAGCAGTATATATAGTGTGTGCTGGCGACAAAGGATTCTCAAAAGCTAAGTTCTTCTAAGTGCATTCTAAAAGCATTTAGAATAAGTGTCGAAGTAGCAAAACGGCGTTAATCTCCAATCCATCAATCTCTTTTGTAACTATAACTGAATTAATGTTGCAAACGGAGTTTACCTTAAATCCATGAATCAGTTTTGTAACAGTTACTTTAACTGAATAAATGTTGCAAACGCCATTAAAATCCGATCCTATCAGTCTGTTTTGTGACTATAACTCAATTACTGTTGCAAACGCCGTTTTACTCAAATCCATCAAACTGTTTTGTAAATATAACTGAATTACTGTTGCAAACGTCGTTAAACTACAATCAGTCAGTCAGTTTTGTAACTATAACTATATTGTAAACGCGGTTTAACTAAAATCGATCAAACTGTTGTGTAACTATAACCGAATAACTGTTGTAAACGCAGTTAAACTCCATTCCATTAATTTGTTTTGTAACTATAACTGAATAACTGAAGCTAACGCCGTTAAACACCAACTCATAGTTTATGTTTTGTAACTATAACTAAATTACTGTTACAAACGCCGTTAAACTACAATAAATCAGTCAGTAACTGCACTATTGTTGACAATGGCGTTAAACTCTTATCATATCAGTCTGTTTATAGGTGACTATAACTGTATTACTGTTGCATACGTCGTAAAACTCAAATACATCAATCTGCTTTGTGACTATAACTGTATTACCGTTGCACACGTCGTAAAACTCAAATACATCAATCTGCTTTGTGACTATAACTGTATTACCGTTAAACTACAATCCATCGCTCTATGTTGTAACTATAACTGAATTACTATTGCAAACGCTGTTAAACTCCAATCCATTAATCTGTTTTGTAACTATAACTGAATTACTGAGGCTAATGCCGTTAAACACCAACTCATATGTTATGTTTTGTAACTATAACTGAATTACTGTTGTTATCGCCGTTTAAATAATTCTAATCCATCAATCTTTCTTTGAACTATAACTGAATAACTGTAGCAAACGCCGTTAAACTCTAATCCATCGACCCCATTTTACAACTATAACTAAATTACTGTTGCAAACGTTATTAAACTCCAATCCATGAACCTGTTGTGTAACTATAAGTAAATTACTGTTACAAACTTTGTTAAACTCCAATCCAAGAGCTCAAATCAATCAATCTGTTTTGTAACTATAACTGAATTATTGTAGCGAACGCCGTTTAACTCCAATCTATTTATCTTTTTTGCAACTGTATTACATTACTGTTGCAAACGTTGTTAATCTCCAATCAAGCAACCTGTTTTGTGACTATAACTGAATTACTGAAGCAACCGTCGTTAAACTCCAATTAAATCAATCTCCGTTGTAACTGTATCTGAATTACTGTTGCAAACGCCATTTAATTCCAATCCAATCACACTCTTTTTTGTAACTATAACTCAATTACTGTCGAAAAAGGCGTTAAACTCCCATCCATGAATCTGTTTTGTAATTATAACTGAATTACTGTTGCAAACGTTGTTATTCTCCAATCTGTCACTCTGTTTTGTAACTATAGCTGAATTACTGTAGCAAACGCCGTTAAACTCAAATCCATTAACCTGTTTTGTGACTATAACTCAATTACTGTCGCAAACGCCGTTAAACTCAAATCCATCAATACATTTTGTAACTATAATTGAATTACTGTTGCTAACGAGGTTAAACTCAAATCCATCAATCTGTTTTGTAGCTACAATTGATTTACTGTTGCAAACGCCGTTCAACTCAAATCCAACACTCGAATATTGTGGAAGATCCACGAAAGATCCAGAATGACCGCGGGTGTTCTCCCTGTAAGTCTATCGATTGGAATTGGGATAAATTGATCGATTGATTCGTGTTTAACGCCGTTTTAAACAATGTTCAGTCATAACACGGCGGCCAGGTCATTTATCACCCAATATGTTTCCTGACGTTCTCACACCCGTACTCCACTAAACAGTCTCTCGAAGTCACTGACCTCAACCTTTCCCCCCCCCCCCCCCCCCCCCCACACACACATATATTGTAACCTATTGGTGGAAGAATAATGACGATTGTTGCATTGACTTTTGTCAAAAACCGAAAACAATAATATAAAAAAAAATACCAGGGGTTCGAACTCACAACCCTTTGGATGGCTGCCGGCGGCGCTACCGACTGAATTAACTGGACTCGCATATGGATAACTAGTACGGTGATACTTATTTAGCCATGGATCGAACTTTAACCCTTTCGCTCATACAGACGCTTTCTGACGACTCTGCAGCAGACGACTTTTTGAAAACTTAGTGAAAAAAGAAGAAATTGCACAAAACGTGCAATTTCTCCTTTTGCCACAATGTTTTTCACTTTTTGTCATAGGTTATCCATTCAATAATGGAGATTTGCTATGTTTTGACAAAATACGTTCAAAGTCGTCTGCTGTAGAATTGTCGTATGAGGGAAAGGGTTAACCCTTTCGCTCATACAGACGCTTTCTGACGTCTCTACAGCAGTGTCCTCGTAAAATCTTGGAAAACACTGTGGCTAAAAGAGAAATTGCTAATAATGAACAAATTCTCCTTTTGCCGAAATGTATCGAACTCTTTTCAATAAACATGCTTTCATTTATAGATATTTTCTGTATTTGTAAATAGATGTTTCAAAAGTCGTCTGCTGCATATTTGTTGTATATTCGAAAGGGTTAATAACACCCTAATTGTGTCACTGTGAAAAGCCTTGTTTTATGTAAGAATGTACGGTTCGTCATCAAGAAAAAAATCACAGACCACCATACGGGAAACTTGTAACGAGCGCCTTGCGAACGTTTTATAACTGAACGTACTGGCAGTGTTCAATGTATATTGTAATGCCGACATATTTGTCAAACACAGCTCTACGAGATGTCTCTGTGACGGTCGATAAATACAGAGGATATTCCAATCGATAACCACGTGACAAATGTTATTTTTTTCTCCTTGTTCAGTATTTCTAAACTACACTTGAACATATTACTGTTTGGTAGTCTATTCTCTCTTATTTAAACAACTAGTTTCAAGAACCCCGAGCAGTTTTCAAGGGATTTATTTTTGAAATGTGCGTTTAGTGTTTTTCTTTCCCCCTGCAACGAATTGATTTAACCCTGAATGGTGAGCTTATATGGAATTTTTAGGTGCAGTATGTGAGCACACAAATAACGGTAAGTTATATTATCATTTTTTATCTGTGGAGACTATCGCAATATAGGTTATTAACCCTTTTCATTCAGAATTTCTGAAATCAGTTTTACCGCATTTTATCATTTGTTTATATTTATGAAGGTATTTGTGTGTGGGGTGTGGGGGGGTTTTACGCCGCGTTCAACATTATTTCTGTTATATCACGGCTACTGTTCACTTATTCACGATCCCTGGTTAACAGGGGCGTAGCTCCCTTTAGGCACATTTTTTCTCAAAATGCCCCAAAATACAGCTACGGCGATAGACATCTGCGTAATGTATCGACCAGATCAGCCTGCGCTGTCCGCGCAGACTGATCCGGGCGACACATTCCGTCTTAGGGGGATAGATGTATAGAGTAGTGATTCCTGAAACAGAAAATCCACAGGAGGCGAAAAAGTGTCTATCCGGGTAGGCCTGTGTGGCATGCTTAGGCTGATCCGGGTCGGAACTTTACGCAGAGTCCACAATGTTGATTTTCTCACGAGACGGCCTACACATTGATTATTGCAAAGCTACGCCCATGGTTAAACAGACCAGTACTAGGTTCGGACATGTGACCTCCCAATGGGCACTCCAACATGACCGCCACGACTGGAATTTATGAAATATTCTTTGCAAAAAAAAATCTGTAAATGGCCACCGAAATATGTAGACCAGGATTGGGCTGCACAAATTATGCACAGGCTGATCTTGGTTCACTGTGGTATCGTTAATATAGTTAAAACTCACCCAAACTGTTTACATATTTTTAAGTAAATAATGTAGTTTTTAAAAAATCTAACACATTGAAAACATCCGACCTTCTCAGATAGAGGAGTTGCCGCTAGTTGAGAACAACGGTCACAAGCCGAAAGAATGACGATACAATTAGCCCTTTTTCACGTACAATACATCTGCAGCAGATGACTTTGAAGACACATGGAGACAAATATATGAATATGTTATGAACAATTTCACCTTATACCACAAAAGTCCTAACATGCAAATGCGTCAACATGCGTCTATAAGTGGCTAAGGGTTAGTGTATTGGTAATGGTTCTTACTAAGTCGATTTATACGTTCTGGAAACAAATGAATAATGTTTGCGCCGATCCCAAACTTTGACACTGCCTTTACGGTTATAGGACCCGGGGTCGTTTGGATCACGTGGTTGGCGTTCTACATCTAAGAAACTGTGTTTCCAACTTTAGGTTTTTTTTACCCCGGTTAGCCATCTTTGTATGGTGCTCAATATGTAGTGTACTACAAGGCGCTTGGAAAATAATGTTATCTGGCGAGACCGAATGTCGAGAGAGATGTAAAGTGTTTTTCACGCTCCGAGTAGACAATACAAAGCCATGTATCGCTATTTCAACATATTTTTCCTTTCATTATATACCTAGTAATTACTTTCATGACATACTTTTGGAAAACAAATATTCAAACTTCTATATTTTCAAAACAAAATAACTTAATTTGCACATAAAATGAAACTGATGAATGAATCCACTTCCGCATTTTCAATGACGTGAATGCATATTTAATGACGTCATATCATATTTCAGTATCGAAACCATATTTGGTATCGTTGATCTGGTACTAGACTGCTCGTACACGCCCAAAGACTGGTTTTCATAAAGCACCGCTCATTATACGAAAACAAGTCCATGAATGTTTTTTTTTCGCTCATAGGTAACACGCAGGAGAAACAAAATCAATTACCTATGAAACTTATTGAAGTATCCACCAATAATGGCGACCCCCTTTTCCGATTTGAAATAGATGTCATGCAAAAAACACGGATTAAATATTATCGTCGTCTAGTAATTTTTATTTAAATTGATATTTATGTATACTAATTTTCATTTTCCGTACTTCATAATAAACGACAACAATAATGATTCAAATATATAGTGATCATGCAAAAACACGAATTGAACATTATAACCGTCTTGTCAATCAATTTTAAAATCCATATTCATGGCTTAAGTATCCTGTACAATTTTCCTTTTAACAGTTGTTTTCGTAAATAGGTAGCACCTGGGACTACTAATACGTAAAAGTAGTCCCAGGTATAGCACCTATATATATATTATAACTATCATAGTGTGTGTATTCTATCATTAAACTGTTTGTGAGTCTCTTTGAAATATAATCGATGAAGATTCATTTAGGCCATTTTGATATATGAGCACATTCATGGGAAAAGGTACAAACATGAGTGTCGGGGTAGTTCAGTGGTAATCACTCTGGACTGTCAATCTAGAGGTCTGGGGTTCAAAGCCCGGTCCGGGTTCTGGAAAGTTAAGGTCCTTTCCAGGAAAAAATAATTTGCGTGTATATCAGTGCTATACACTGGGTACGTAAACGAACTAAGGGTTCTTTTCGGAAAGAGATAGGATATCGAACCCGGACTCCCTTGTATTTAACTTTGTCTGCTCGCCAACTAGTTAATTATGCACGGCGAGGGTAAATTAAAACAAACAAACAATGATTGATTGATTGATTGATTGATTGGGGTTTAACGCCATTTTTAACAATTTCTCAGTCATATCACGGCGGCCAGTTCACCTACTCATGTGTTTCCTGGTTTTCTCACACCAGTACTCCACATAACAATCTTCCCAAGCAACTGGCTGTTTTTCCACATAGACTTAGCCCATTGGTGGAAGACGAATGACGCATGTCGCAATGACTTTTGTCAAACGTTGGAAAGAAAGTTTGCCGAGCCGGGATTCGGACTCACAACCCCTGGATTGACAGCCCGCGTCGTTACCGAATGAGCTACCGGGACTCGGCTAAAAAAAAAAAATCAACAAACAAAGTTACAAGTTAGTATTTCTGAACAGTGTAGGTTTTGATCAACCTGTACATCTACTCTGTCTTATTATAATATATACACGTTGACGGAAACTTCGAACAATCGTGTGCAAGTTATATGTGCGCACTTAAAATCTAGATCAGACAGTGCTGATGCACAGACTGACCTTAATCTAAACTATTCACAGTATATTTTACAATGGATGAGCTGACATATATGAGCCATTCCACGAGAAAACCAAGATTATGGCCTCTGCGTAAAGTATCGATCCAGATCAACCTAAGCATGCCGCGCAGGCTAACCCAGACAGATACGTTTTGCCTCCTGTGGATTTTCTGTTTCAAGAATCATTACTCTATACTTCTATCCCCAAAAGACGGAATGTGTTGGTCCAGATTAGCCTGCGCGGACTGCGCAGGCTGATCCGGGTAGATTCATTACGCGGAGACCATAATGTTGGTTTTCTCGTGAAACGGCTCTTATCTTATTGATTACTCTTTTTTCTTTTTTTTTATAACTTTAAGAGCCACGTACATAGGTTGAAGTGAAGTCGTGGCCACCCCCCTTTGAACCTTACAATATTTAGTGTTAGGTATATTTTACATATATTTTGTTTTGCACTTAATTCCTTGCACGCTAACGGCTGATATATCTTTGTTTAACGGGTCGGATCAGCAATAACATATCTAGAGAGAATGTACAATGTCATCTATTAAAACGTATGGTAAGCCGTTTTACTACATATTCGTAAAGAGACATTTCCCTAACTGTGAGAAATATTTCTATAACACTGAAAGACATACATGTATCTCTTAACTAGAGTGATATCTCTATAGAGTGATATCCGTCAAAGTTAGAAAGATACATGTTTATCTTCAAGAGATATCCCCTTAAACGTTTGGGAAATACAAGCATGTATTACTTTCAGATTAGACTAATAAACACATTTTTCAAAACATATTTGTATGTACTCTACAATTAACATGCAACATGAAGTGTGAAGGATTTTAAGCTAAATGTTGCAGAAGTCTCCCAAATTTTGACACAACTTAAATAGGTTTCTTTCTGTTTTTTATTATATCCAGTGGTTCTACTTCGTTGACAGTTGATGAGAAACAGAGCTCAACAATTCAATTAAGAATGGGAAAAAAACAAAATAGTTAAAATTCAGATCTATATATATATATATACGACTGATATGTGATGTTTTGAACCACTATGTAAACGAATTATGGCTTCTGTATTAGATAAACATGTATATGAGCCATTTTACGAGAACACCAACATTACGGACTCTGCGTTGTGTATCGACCCAGTGCGCGCAGGCTAATCCGGGCCGACACATTCCGTCTTAGGGCGATAGAGATATATAGTAATGATTCCGGAAACAGAAAATCGACATTAGACGAAAAAGTGTCTGCCAGGATGAGCCTGCGAGGCATGCTTAGGCTTATCCGGGTCGATACTTTACGCAGCGTCCACAATGTTGGTTTTCTCGTGGAACGGCTCATATATTATTCATGAAAAGAGGACATATATGCTGAACGCTCCGGAGTATATATAAAACAATTATTTGGCAAACTCTAATAGCGGACTAAGAGGATATTACAAGTTGTTAAGCATAGTCACGAAAAAAACACACACCATAGCTCACAGTTTGATAAACGCGGCCGATAAACATTTATATGGGTTTAACGCCGTTTTCAACAATTTTTTCAGTGATATCAAGGCGGCCAGTTCACCTACCCATGCGTTTCCTTGTTTTCTTACACCAGTACTACATACACCATACTTTCCAAGCAACTGGCTTCTTTTCCACATAGACTGATAGCCCATTGGTGAAAGACGAATAACGCATGTCACACTGATGTTTGTCAAACGTCGGAAAGAATATTGGTCTAACTGGGATTCGAACTTATAACCGCATCGCCGACTGAGCTACCGGGGCTGGGCGCATTGGTTACAAGTAATTGGTATGATGGATTTGACTGATTTAAGATATAATCTAGATCTAGGTTGTTATGTGGGAGTGAAATTGGCCAAGGTACATGTATGTACAGCAGCAGAATATCCTATTCATTCTGAAGCAAAGATATTTGAAACTGATGCTTTATTTCAACAAAGTAGTATACAAAAGTTAGCCATATTTAATTTTTACTTTCAAACGCATTTTTAGAAGAAAACGTTCTGAAAACCCCCTGGGGAAATGCCTATGATGAGCGATTTCTCCTTTTGTCCCCATGTCTTCAGTAATGAGTATTCTTAAGTTTATAGAGAATAACTTAATGTGTCCGGGGTCCAATTCCACCAACATTACTTAGTGCTAAGTTATACTTAAATATTTAAAGGCATAATTCATGATTTTTGCTTCCCTAATATTTTGTAATACATTAATTGTGAAATAAATTTAAGTATATGACTAAATTGACATAAATAGTTACCTCGCTGACAAATAATTATTTTTAAGAAAAGAAATTGTTTGCCATTTTTATTAGGGAAACAACAATCATGAAATATGCGTTTAAGTATTTAAGTATTACTTAGCACTAAGTAATGTTGGTGGAATTGGACCCGGATATGCTATTTAAGTCGTATGCTGCAGATTTGTTCTATGTCGAGAAGGAAGCACGTACGTCTGATAATATCTCTAGCGAATGAGACCGCCTCGGGTGCGGAAGGTCACGAGTTCGAATTCGATCTGCGACCGGGTCATACCAAAGACTTTAGAAATTGTAGTAGTTGCCTCACCTCCTTTGCCCTCAGTATTGTGGAGTTGGCATTACGACTGACTGGCTGGTGTCAGGATAAATGGAACAGTAGTACTGGTAAATTACCCAGTAAACGCCGTGATATAAATTGAAAAAAATGTTGGAAGTGGTGTGAACATATTACAAACAAACATATATAGTGAAGGGATATATCAAATTTTAAAACTTACAAAGAATAAACAGTTTGATATTAAGCTAATTAGAAGGTTTCCGTTCGATATTGCTTGATAAACCATTGTAACAAAGTGCTGATACTCATGCAGGTGATACTTACTTTACTTTACTCTATTTCCAAAAGGCTTTAAACGCTTTACTGTGTTTTTAGCCAAATACAACCATATGAGAGTTAAGCCTTAAACCCATTCCCTAATTTAGACGCCGCTGCAGCAGTCGACTTTTGAAAACATCGTTAAAAAAGGGAGAAATTTCTGAAAATTAGAATTTTTTCATTTTGTCACAATGTATTCAACTCTTTTGAATAATTAAATTTTAAATTATAGAGATTTCTCAAATGTGTTGCCTGGATTATTTTAAAGTCGTCGGTTGCAGATTTTTTGTATGCGGAAAAGGGTACATATAAACACAATAATCATACCATCAATATGGAGATATGAACGTTGGCCCTTCGAGACAGCACTAGTTTATTGTGGAACACACACTGCTAATAATATATATAGGATTCTATTATTTTTCTTCCACCAGTGGTCTATAATCATTATATGAGCCGTTCCACGAGGAAATCAACATTATGGACTCTGCGTAAAGTATCGACCCAGATCAGCCTAAGCATGCCGCACAGGCTTACCCGGATATACACTTTTCGCCTCCTGTGGAATTTCTGTTTCAGGGATCATTACTCTATACCTATATCCCCCTGAGACGGAATGTGTCGGCCCGGATCAGTCTGCAAGGACTACGCATGCTGATCTGGATCGATACATTACGCAGAGGCCATACTGTTGTGTTTTCTCGCGGGACGGCTCAATAATATAAAGATGACACAGTTTTCAAGATCTTCTACAGGATTGATTTCAAAATAAATAAGACATGAGATGGCAGGTAGGTTTTTAAAATATCCCGAAGAATGCCGTCAATCCGAGAGCTTAAACAAATCTGATTTTGGAGCTATTTATTGGAAATGAAAAAGAATCCATGGCACTTTTTTTGAGTTCAATTGAGATTAACGCCGTTTTCAACAGTGATCTAGTTTTATACATGTTTCACGGAGACAGAACATATATTTATTCATGGTCCTTAGGTGCAATTCCACTAAGCTTATATAGCGCTGAGTAATTTTTAAATCCTTAAAGCACAGTTCATCATTTTTGTTCCCCTAATAAATTGTAAAATATGAATAGTTGAATGTATTGAAGTATATAACTACGTAAGCATAAAAAGTTACCTTGCTGAATAACAATACTTGTTAACTCTTTTAACGCCAGCGGCAATATTGAGGTTTTTGCAAACAATACTGATTCAGGTGAGTCAGCTCGTAACGAATTTGACCATGGAAGACTCTACTTAACACAATTCGGCGCTGAAAGAGTTAAGAAATAAAATCGTTTGATTAGAAAAACGAAAATGATGAAATACGCTCTATTTAAGTTTTTAAGTATTTAAGTATTACTTAGTACTAAGTAACGTTGACGAAATCGGGTCCTGGATAACACTGCCAGCACAATGCTATAGGAGGACATGCATATCGTACAAGGGAACGCCACACTAATCGACATGACAATGACAATTGATCGAACCCTGGTCCCATGGTACATACGTCACCACGCTAACCATTCGGTCACGACAGAAACGGAGGCTGATATTAGACAGTGTATAAAAGGCTATAAAAGTAATAAGGGTTATAGAAAATTGTAGTCGAGGAGGGGGGGACTCCAACGATATTGGAAATATTGATCTGTAAGCCGTCGTTGAATAGTTGTGCTAGGAGAAACGTTTTTTACACACTGAGTGTGTTCCACGCTGCGGTTCTTCTTCCATCTACCGTACAGAAATAGCCTTATAGGCAGGGAAAGTGCCGCCGATAAGCATTCACTGGATTTCGGATCTATTTTTGTTTTAAAATTTTCAGAATATATTTTCCTGTTATTACGCGTAGGGAGACATTAAAATGACAGGTAGGTGGATTTTCTATTTTTATACCGGGGACTACTTTTTTCCGATGGGTGGTGTGGGGGGAGGGGAGATATTTTAGCATGAATTTGTCGGCTCTCTTCCCGTGTATTACCGACGGTATCGGATTTTTTGAATGACGATCTATCGTTACACTGTCGTATATCGATAAATTATGCATGTATTGTAATAGAAAATTCTATAATTCCTCCGTTTGCCTGCTTACTCTCTCTCTTTTTATTTTCAACATGTTAAATAGAACATTTGGCCTCGAAAGCTTTGGTCCTTTCTGCATCAATCTCGATGTCTCTGACTGTCTTGGTATGTGTTTCTCCCTTGGTTTGTCTCTTCTGTTTTTCCGTCTATCCGTCTAGATATGTATGTCTCTTTTGTATGCATGTATGTCTGTCTCCAAACCTTCAGGATCATACACACCTCTGTCTCTCTGTGTGAGTGTTTGTCTGACCCTCCCCCTCTCCCACTTATTCTCTATCTGCATCTTTCTCTCTCTCTCTCTCTCTCTATCTCTCTCTCTCTCTCTCTCTCTCCCTCTCTCTCTCTCTCTCTCTCTCTCTCTCTCTCTCTATCTCTCTCTCTCTCTCTCTCTCTCTCTCTCTCTCTCTCTCTCTCTCTCTCTCTCTCTCTCTCTGTCTCTCTCTCTCTCTCTCTCTCTCTCTCTCTCTCTCTCTGTCTCTCTCTCTGTCTCTCTCTCAAACATACACATACACACACACACACACACACACACGCTCTCTCTCTATCTATCTCCCTATCAATCTCTTTCTCTCTGTCTCACTATATCTTTCTTTCTCTCTCTCTCTCGCTCTCTCTATATCTGTCCCCCTTTCTCTATTTCTCTCACTCTCTCTGTATCTCTCTCTTTCTCTCTATCACTTCCTCTCTCATTCTCTCTCTATCTTTATCACTCTCTCTATATATATATATCTCTCTCTACCTCTCTCACTCACTCTATCTCTCCCTATATTTATCTCTCTGTGAATAACTCTATCTATTTCTATTTCACTCTTTCTCTCTCACTCTATATCTCTTTTTCTCCCTATCTATCTTGTTTCGTTCCTTCTATCTCTCTCTTTCTATTTCTCTATGTCTCTCTCTCACTCTCTCTCACACTCTGTATATATATCTCTCTTTCTATTCTGTCTCTTCCCATTTCCGCTGAACTAATTTTCCACACCTTTTTCCCCCGTGCTAATTTCAACCTACATTATATAAGACGCCTTACCAAGCCTGGTTATCGGTCACTGACATCTCGTTATATGTTTTACCCTCATTTGCGACCTGACCCAAATTCAACCAACAATACTTAGCACTAAGTAATACTTAAAAGAAATAAAATACTTAAGAGGGTATTTCATCATGTTTTTGTTCCTAAAAAGAATGCCAAAATGCATTATTTATTCCATACCATGGCAAGTAGTGTTAGTCAGTAGCTTATATTTATGTCACCATTGTCGTTTACGTTTGTAAAACATGAATGCTGGAATGTCTTACAGCCTAACTTAAGACTTTAATTTTACTAAGCGTTAAGCATGGTCGGTGGAATTAAAGCTTGATATATCCACCTAGATTAAAGACAACTCTCTTTCAATCTGTCACTGCCAAACTATCTCGCTTTATGCTGCACAATTTCATTAATATCACATATTCCCACTATGCTAATATAAATACCACACATCCACGCCTTTTTGTGCAGGGTTCTAGGAAAACAAGTTTTAAGATCATTTGCGATACATACATAGGGTGAGGGATTTGGATTTTAACGCCGTTTTCAACAATTTATCAGAAATATCATGCCGGCCAGTTCACCTATTCATGTATTTCCTGGCTTTCTCAAACCAGTACTCCACACAACATACCTTCCAAGCAACCATTGGTCACGAATAAGTGTATTGATGCCGCGTTGTTACTGCAATAATGTCGTAAAAGACGCCATTTCCCATATATAGACGCTTCCTGATGCCTCTGCAGCAGACGAATTTTGAAAACATTGCTGCAAAAGGATAAATTGCTCATAATGATTTGAATCATATTCAATAATCATACTATCATTTATACATATTTTCTATATTTAGTTCTTGATCATTTCAAAGTCGTCTGCTGCAGATTCGTTTTTATGTTGGAAAGGGTTAAAAACCCAACTATAACTAACGCGAATGGCCAGACTTGTTGAAAAGTACTGAAAGGTTCGTAAACCCGGAGCACAAACTCGTTTGTCATTCCTTTCTCGCCGTATCTTTCTATGGAAGAGGATAGTCGGAAAAAAATCGCCGGGACCGTAAGTTCGAACCTCGTATTTGGCCATTGATTCTTTCCGACGATAGACAAAACGCCATGGTGTCATCTGTCTCCCACCAACGGGCTTATTCAAGAAGGGAAAGTAACATTTCGAGGGCTTGGCGTGAAACGGTTGTATCTAAAAACCTATTTTGAAAACCCTGGTTTAGGGGCAATTTTGACCCCTTTGTAAACAATGCAAATTTAGGTGCCATTGCTCAGAACGAGCAATGTCACCTAAATTTTCATTGTTTACCAAGATAAATGATTTAACGCTTATAAAGACTTTATGGCGAAGTGATTAACCTTGGTAAAAAATTACCAATTTTAGTTACAACCGTTTCACGCCAAGCCCTCGATTTGTCCTCCGGAGAATGTTGTGTGCAGTAATAGAGCGAGAAAGCCATGGTTATATTAACTGACTACCGTGCTATAACTGATAACTGTTGAAAACACCATTCAGTTAACTAATCCTCACCGTAGATATATCCGTCGATCCAATCTGTATTTCTGCTGTGATATTTTTCCTAGCGCGCGTAGTCTGGAATTATCTTAAACTATTAATTCTAATTTAAACTGCACTAATGACGGTATTCAGGCTGTGTTAATTGGAGACTTAACTCTTCACCTAATAAGCACGTTGGAAGATTCGTTAACCAAAAAATCAACAACGTTTTTTTTCCATTTTACAATCAATTTATTTTACGCTGTCATCAGGTCATGATGCCCCGTCTTGATTTAAAATTTATTGCATTTCATCAATGAATTTGGTGTTCTTATAAGTGATTCTGTGCTGCACAGCGTTAAAGAGTGTACTAGCTGAAAAGCAAGTATAAAATACAAAGTATTTAATGAGGGGGAGTAAGCTGTTCTTTTCCCCCACAGTATGTACCTCTGTTATTACTCAACCAAACTCTATGCTGTGGGTACTCAAACGAATCGTCTTGGTGAGACGATTATTTTGAGTACCAACAGTATAGGATTTGAGTGTCGAATAAGGAATTCAGAACATGTAGAACGCCCCATTTCTTAGAGCGCTGTATGCACATTGATAGTGGATGGTAGAATAAAGGGCCGATGTAGTTTTAACATTTCAACGATTGCAAATAGTTTTCTCATTTACATGGGGAGAATCGGTAATGTTTCTGCCGTTGATTGTACAAGGGGAAAACTGATTCGTTTTTTAATTCCTAACGAGGCGCGACATTTATATGTTACCATTCATCTTATCCCGCTTTATACGAATAGAATAGAATAGAATAGAATATATTTTATTAACTTATACAACATACATGTATCTCGTCATACAAAGCAAATTTATAAATTAATTAAACGGAAGATCAAACACGGTTATATAAATACATACACCTTTAGTAAGTTTTTTTAAATTTATTTTGTAATACCATATACATCATAGAGGATGAACACTGTTGTATATAACTATGATTATATGCATGGTGAACATGTATAGAATAATGGTTATATATTACTATTCCTACGTTTTGTTGACAAAGATATATAGTATAAACTAGTTTAGTCATTGTTTTCAAGACGTTTGGTGAATTTAACCATATTTGGACGGGAGATATAGTAATTGTCGATAAATTTCCTCGAATTTCAGAATAGAAATTACATTTGCAAATAAAATGGAACTCATCTTCAATGTCTCCTGTTTCACAAAAAATACACACTCTCTCACAACTTTCTTTCCTCTTTCGTCCATAACATAATGTTTCTATATATGACTTTTTTTTTTTTTTTAGCAACGTAATGAAGCAGACGTCTTTATAAAACGTTGTGGGAATAGGAGGTATTGATTAACATGAACGAGTCCTCCTTTGGCCATTATATTTTCAACTCTATTCAATAATAACACTTTCATATTTTGTTGCAGGCGTCTGTTGCAGATTTGTTGTATGTGCGATGGGGTTAAACAGCATTAATCCTTTCCCATTTACATCAAATGTGTAGCAGATTACTATAACATATCAAAGGCTGAAATACTTTGCCTGTTTATTCATGAGTATTACAAGCGTGGAAGTCCGCACCGTGCGTGGGCTTCCATGCGCATGCCTTGGTATTTGTCAAACACCTACGGCCGCCGCAGGGAACCCCTAAGGCGACCGTGCGTCATCACTGCATAGGCCATACGGCAGTCGCAGGTGTTCTGTCTCCACACGTTCGAAATACGCCATGCGGCTACCCTAACATATTGTGACTGCTACAGTATGTGACCGTGGGAATTCTGCAGCGGCCCTATAATTGCTATTGGCCGTATATATTTTAGACCCCACGGCCGCCGCGGAAAATGTGACTGAGGCATAAGTTCTGACAATGTAGGTTCAGCTCGTACATCTGCTCTGTCTTATCAACACCTATGAGAGCTGTAAAAAAAATCAAACAACCTTGTGTTAGTAACACTTTTGCGACAGGGTAGACAGGGTAGACCTTGATCTGTCTGTGCGGATGCACAGGATGATCTGGATCTACATTGTTCACACAAGCCAACGTGTCCCTTTTTACCACCGACAGACTCACATTACAGCATTGCCAGTGGTTATTGATAAATGACCATGGTTTATATGCGGATCACCTCGGTTTTATCTGGCGATACATTTCATTGTTTGCTCTATTTTAAACTCACACCTGTCTGACGTTAAGTGGTGGAAAGATACGATTTACTGACCGATACTTGCTTAAACCGTTCACTAACACAACAAATCTGCATCAGGCGACTTTGAAACTACAAACATATCTATAAATGAAATTATAATGATGTGAGCAATGTCTCCATTGTCGCAATGTTTTCAAATGCCGTCTGCTGCAAATTCATCGATATCCTGCGATATTGGATTCAAGTTTTGATAATGTTGACATTTCATTCCATATTGGCTCCAAGTTTTGATAATGAACGAAAGAGCAAATTTACCTATATAGGGACTCATTAATTAGTTCGATTTATCGGCATGTTCGAGTGATTCATCGATTCCTGCTAGATTGATTCATATGTTCAAATCTTCTCTATCCATTCATAATTATTTTTTCTATCATGAGAGGCAACCTAGTGATAAAGTTATATCAAGGAGACAGCCCGCAATTCGAACTGCTGCTACGTTGATTAAAAAAAAGAAAACAAAAAAAAACGTTCGAGGAATTCGTTCGAGTTAAACTACATATTCGAATAATCACTTGTTCGAGCTACAGCACGCTCACTATTAATCAAAACTATTTTCGTTTCCATGTAAATCAACCAGTTTCAACACTCAATTGTCACCCTTTCTAAGTTTTTTACAAGTAAAACACCATATCTCATTGAAAAGAGGTGCCTCGTAGCTTTAAAATTATCCAAATCAAATGGGAGGTCATGTATTATGTATAAGAAACGTCATTTTGAAAGAAAATCAGGCTTGGTGGAGACTAATTTTTCACATATACTCTACTTTCAGTTTCAAACAAGGTCAACATACTAAAAGTGATACAAATCAAACATTTCCACTGCATCCTATACATATTTACAATGAATGTAAACTCAATGTCATATATGCAATGCATTATGGTGTAGGTATACACTCATTTCTTCGCATACAAAAGTTTTTAAGCTTACAATACACCAAATAAGTTCTGGTGATGGTATACACTCATTTCTATGCAAACAAGTTTCTTTTTAGGGACTATTTGGCTGACCATGTAAATCAGCATGACCGCGGATGTATTTGGCGTAATTAAAACCTTAAGGACATTTTGGCTGCGGATGTATTTGGCGTAATTTGACCTATATATATCGATACTGTATACAGGTGAACAGAGTAGGCTTTGAAGAGAGTGTGGGAAGATGCAATTCGACCATCGTTTGCTGCATTTATACGAGGGGTGATACAGAAAATGACAACACCCCGCTAATAGGACAATGGGTTGTCTTAGTAACGAATAAAATGACCATACCGTGTTTCAGAAATAGTTTTGTTTCTTCCTTAGATTAAGCATACTTAGATGTGTATTTGCTGAACAATTGAATTCATATAAAATAAAAAGATACAGCAACAGTTCTGTTTTTTTCTAGATCACCCCTCACAAAGTATGTCAAAAGTAATCCCATATACATGTATGAGCTTTTTCACGAGAAAACCAACATTATGGACTCTACGTAATGTATTGACCTAGATCAACCTAGGCTAATCCGAGCCGACACATTCCGTCTCAAGGGGTTAGAGGTATAGAGTAACGAGTCCCGAAACAGAAAATCCACAAGTGTCTGCCCAGATTTGCCTGCACGGTATGCTTAGGCTGAGCCGGGTCGACACTTTACGCATTGTCCACAGTGTAGGTTTTTTCGTGGAACGGTTGTAACTAAAAACCTATTTTGAAAACCCTGGTTTAGGGTCAATTCTTGACCACTTTGTAAACAATGCAAATTTAGGTGCCATTGCTCAGAACGAGCAATGGCACCTAAATTTCCATTGTTTGCCAAGTAAAATGATTTAACGCTTATAAATACTTTATGGCGAGGTGATTAACCTTGGTAAAAAAAATACCAAAAGTTACAACCGTTTCACGCCGAGCCCTCGATATGTCATGTAGACAGGTAAAGATGGATCTCACTAGCATTGGCTTATTCACAGACTAATCAGAGTATTCACTATTCGTAGTTGCAACAATGCTATTTTCTCCTGTACATGGATCCATTATTGTTTATTGACTCGTAAAGTACGTGTACCCATTCAAGTATTGATATTACCTCATGTAACAAGGACAAAAAGAGAGTCGCTGTGTCCAGCTGTATTCGCTAATTTAACTGTGTCAGAACGACAACCAGTATTGTTCAACATCAGGCTTAAACGCACTATGTTTGAGGTTGCTGTTAAGCATTGATAGTTTAATACTAATGTAAATTAGTACCGAACTTGTATATATAACCCTATATAGTAGTCAGTAATTGTCTTTTCTTTTTTTGTCTGTATGTTAATATATTTGTTCTTTTTTTTCTATTGAAATTGTATAATTTATTTGTGTAGTTTAAAATTTAACCTACGATATCTCCAAACATGGAGGCAATAAAGAATTGTATTGTATTGTATTGTATTGTAGTTAAGTACCCATTAAATTATTGATGTTGGGTATATAACAAAGAGCCTTTTATGGGATATTGCTACCGTTGAGTATGTAGGACATATGTCAACCATTATAGTGCACCTATTTTACGTAGACGTAAACACATTGCTCTGACGAAAAGGAGCTTATGCACTGTCTCACCATGGTTTTCACTATTGGTAGCAGCAACAATGCTCTTACCGCCTGTACATGGAACCATTAGTGTATATTGACCCGTTAAGTACCCATTACATTATTGATATTAGGTATATAATAAAGAGCCTTAATGGGATCCGTCGAGAGTGTAGTGTTGTAGCACATATGTCAACATGTACATATTACAGTGTACATAGTTTACGTAGACGTAAACAAATTACTCTTACTAAAATTAGAGTATGTACTGTCTCACCATGGTTTTCACTATTCTTAGCTGCAACAATGCTCTTTCCGCCTGTACGTGAATCCATTATTGTATATTGACTCGTTAAGTACCCATTAAATTATTGATATTAGGTATATGATAAAGAGTTTTTATGGTATATTGCTACCGTCGAGTGTGTAGCACATATGTCAAACACGTAATCACAAAAGCGCACATATTTTACGTTAATAAAGTGTTCAGACGAATACAAGTGTATGTACTGTCTCAGCATGATCTGCACTATTATTTGCTGCTACAATGCTCTTTCCTCCTGTACATGGATCCATTATTGTATATTGACTCGTCAAGTACCCATTTCATTATTGATGTTGGGTATATAACAAAGAGTCTTTTATGGGATATTGCTACCGTCGAGTGTATAGCACATATGTCAACCATATCATTATTACAGTGTACATATTTTACGTAGACAGAAACAAATTGCTCTGACGAAAAGGAGCTTATGTACTGTCTCACCATGGTCTTCACTATTCTTAGCTGCTACAATGCTCTTTCCGACTGTACGTGGATCCATTATTGTATATTGACTCGTTAAGTACCCATTTCATTATTGATATTAGCTATGTAATAAAGAGCCTTTTATGGGAAATTGTAACCGCCGTATGAATGGAGCATATGTCACCCATTTTATCATTACAGTGCAACTTGTTTAGCCCGTTATCTGTTGTACAAATTATAGACACTTCTTAACGGAAATCATTGAATGGTCCATAAGTAGAATACGGCTAATTATAAGTATTTAATTTTGAAACACAGACAAAAACACAATTCGAGCAAACAGGGGTTGGGGTTATTCCTAACGAGAAAGCTATCTTTTTCTCATGCTTATATCGAATGTTCTTTCCTATATTGACCTAGAATGTGTTTATTCCAATATAGAAAGGGTAAACTTATTGGCTTTGGTCACAGGTGATGACATTGTATAAATAAAGCTCGAGAACGGTATCACTGTATTGGATCTACAACTATAGACGGATGTTTAGATCTGCCCAACATGGCAGCTTCCTGTACTTTATATCACTGTATTGGATATACAACGGTAGACGGGTGTTCGTATCTGTCCAACAAGGCCGAAACCTGTACTATATTACAGTATTGGATCTACATAGGGAGACGGGTGCTTGGATCTGTCCAACATGGCAGCTACCTGTACTATATAACTGTATTAAATCTACAACGGTAGACGGATGTTCGTATCTGTCCAATATGGCCGCAAACTGTATCATATCACTGTATTGAATCTACAGCAGTAGTCGGATATTTGGATCTGTCCAACATGGCTGCTACCTGTACTTTATCACTGTATTGATTCAAAAAAGGTAGACGGATGTTGGGATCTGTCCAACATGGCTGTTATCTGTAATATGTCACTGTATTAAATATACAACGGTAGACGGATGTTCGTATCTGTCCAATATGGCCGCAACCTGTACTGTATCACTGTATTGAATATACAATGGTAGACGGATGTGCGTATCTGTCCAACATGGCTGCAACCTTGTACTTTATCACCGTATTGAATCTACAACGGTATACGAATGTCTGTATCTGTCCATTATGGCCGCTACCTGTACTTTATCACTGTATTGAATCTACAACGATAGATGGATGTTACTAATGTTCGGATCTGTCCATTATGGTCGAAACCTGTACTATATCACTGTTTTGAATCTAAAACGGTAGACGGATGTCTGTATCTGTCCATCATGGCCGCAACCTGTACTTTATCACTGTATTGAATCAACAACGGTAGACGGATCTTAAGGTATTTCCAACATGACCTCCACCAGATTATATGTCTATTTGAAAGCGTCATAGAACATTACGTCTAAAGGAAATTGTTTTTAAATCATGATTCATTTATTCCTTGATATATGTTTTAGAGAAAAAACCCAAATCCAAGATTGCCAATAGAAATGTCTCATTTTGGCGAGACAATACCCCCGTTTGATCGTTGCAAAGGGATAGGAAGGTGATGCGTTTGGAAAAGCTTAAATTAAATAAAAGAGTTGAAATAATTTTGCCAAAATGGAGATATTGCTCGTCATGCAGAGGCGTCAGAAAGAAAAGGGATAATGACATCAATATAAAAAGGAAATGACAAAAGGAGTCGGTAAACTTCTTCAATACCATATTTTCTATCTCAACATTGACAGTAGATATATAGGGATAGTTCTGGGGCACTGTGTACATTTTACTATGTTTGATGTATGTCAGAATCCCCGGTCGTCGCAATATATTCTACCACATGGTGATTTGGTCCGTGTTAATAAACTGATGTGAATCTGAAATATGTGACAATTTTTCATTCGTCTTGATAAAAGTATATCTCAAGATCAATGAACTTTCACGGTCACGTGATATATTCCGTCAGAGAACACAATTCGTAATCTAAGCCCCCTATATGTATCTGCTGACAATCTTATACAATTGTTATGAACTGTATCTTGGTCCATGCATCGGTAAAGGTGCAGAACTGCAGATGGAGGTCACAATTTGAAATGATGAAACTTCTGCAAATATTGCTAATAGTGAAAACAAAGTAAGAAATAAATAGTTCTAAACTATTTTGGCAGTAAATGTTGAAAAACAGTCAGTTGAAATTCTAGATTTTTTGTCTACCCAGTAACAATGAAGGATAACATTTTGATCAATATGTAGATATTTATTGTACGGGAAAGTGAATTGATTACTCTTAATTTTATCCCAGAATTATGATTCTAATATTTCAAGACAACTTATGAACAGTTTTAAAACTTGACTATACTATAACTAATCCCGAGTTCAGCACCTTTAAATGAACCCTTGATCCAGATCAACCTGTCCATCCGCACCGTCTGATTAAGGTCTACACTGACGAACATCAGCTTTTCAGAAGTATAATGTCAACTTGTGCAGATTCTGATAAAACGGGGCACATGTACATAATGATCTGAACCTAAACTGTTAAGATATGCAAGCTTTTCTCATGCACGTGCTTAAAATATACTGATACCTACCCAGGCATCAAAAGAGGCCCTTTCCGCATAATACGTAATGCCCATAGTTGTTAAACAATCTTGAGATTAGTTGAACTATTGACAACAACCAAAGCCAAATTGCAATTGGATAATTTAAATAACTTTCCGGCAGAAGTCGAAAGATTGATTTAAAACCCTTTTCCTTTCCATATACAACACATCTGCAACAGGCGACGTTGAAAATATTTGGGCATTTTTTTTTTTTTTTAAATCTATACAAATGGTAATTTAATTATTGAATATAGTTGAAGAAATCGTTGCAAAAGGAGATATTGCTCATGTTGCCACTCACTATCTTTTCATAAAAAAACGTCTATTGAAGATGCGTCCATTTGTATATTGATGTGGGAAAGGGTTAATTGAGTCAGTTTGATTGATGTTTTTCTTAACACTGATCTATCAAAATGTTACAGCGTCCGTCTCAAAGGCCAAATTACGTCACCTATATCCGCGGTCACACGCTGAACTACAGTCAAAAGTAGAGAATGTGAAAAATCAGTTTCGTCCCAGCCCAATTTCGTCCAAAATTACGGTAACCATTTTCGTGGGGTGAATTATTTCTTGCATGGTGCATGACCCCCTCATTTTCTTTAGGCTATTTTAATGCTTAGAGGTAACTCATTTCAATGATTTATGGTGTTCTTCCAGAGAAACGCTTAGAAAGTGCGACAATTAAGGGTTGTAACTGGTTGATTTAAATAGAAACAAAGAAAGGAATTCAGTTGATGTATTGTGACCTAAACAAACGAGAGTTCGATCACCTTTCGAGCAAAGTGCGATTAGAGCAAAGTATGATTGTTGCAAATTATGATCATTGCACAAGTGTGATAAGTGCAGCAAATTATGATTGCTGTGGTATTATTCTCCGGGTTCATGTTAATACGTGTCTCGGGAATGCTATCACGAATTCTGGCGATTGTTTCATTGAAGTAATAAATTGATTATCGTATCAGATAGTCGAATCTACATATATGTAAAAACTACGATGAATTCGATTCCTGTTCGGATCACATCAAATACTTTAAAATTAGTAAAAGTTACTTCCAAGAGGCGTCAGAAAGTGTCTTTACGAGCCAGGGACGAGGACTAGATATGTGGTAACTGAAGTTAAATATATATTTATCATAACATGTTAAGAACTTCTTGCACTGCAGCCCGGCATATCAGGTTTTCCTTACTATATTAGTGTTTGTCAAAAGAATGTCTCGTTTTGAATTGATGAAACTTCTCACTATTATTGCGATACCTTATTTTCTCACAATTTTACAAGGAATTGTGTACAGTGGATTCGCCCCCTAACTGGAACATTCATTCCGACGTTTGGCAAAAGTCACTGTGACAAGCGTCACTCGTTTTCTGCACAAGTATGGGGTCATACATATTCAAAAGTCGTAGAATCTGTTCACTTTTACTTCTGTAAAAAATATTTAAAATTGAATTGTAAAACAAATAACATGGTAGCATTGGGAGAATGTGGTAGATATCCTATTTATATTGATTATTATTCTTACTGTATTAAATATTGGTGTCGCTTATTAGTAATGCCAAATAACAGATATCCTCGCAATTGTTATTTAATGCAAAATTCCTTGGATGATGCTGGACGCAGAACCTGGACTACTTATGTCAAAAACTTACTTTTTTTTGGCTATGTATGGATTGCACAGGAAGTTGGAAACGCCAATCATTTCGTAAAATGTTTCAAACAGAGCTTGATAGACTATTTCAAACAAAACTGGCATATACAAATCAACGAAGTTGGCCGTTGCCATCATAACAAACATTATAAATCTCTGCTAAATACTGAAATATATCTGTTAATAGACATGCCATTTAAATATAGAATATCTCTTGTTAAATTTCGTTGCTCGAACCACAATTTGGCATCGAGACTGGTCGTCACAATACTATTGATCGTGAACTAAGAATATGCATTTATTGTTTTCAAAAATTAAAAAAAACCATTGTTGAATGTGAATTTCATGTGTTATTTCACTGCCAAAATCTCGATCAATTAAGAATTGTATTTTTTCTTTGATTGGAATGTAGGCGACACCAACATTGATGACCTTTATACGTTGTTTCAAAACGACAATCCTAATGTAATAGAGATACTTTCATATTTCATATATATGCAAATGAAAAGATGATGAGGACATCATTTTCAGCTCTATAATATTTGTTAAATAGAATGCTTTGTACTATGGACAGTTGGCCTAATTACTTTCAATACATATTTGTCTTTATCATTGTCATTCTACCATTGGTCTAACAGTCTAAGCGGAAAAGCAGTCAGTTGCTTTGAAAGTATGCTGTTTGAAGTTCTGGAATGAGAAAACCAGGAAACAGCTGGATATGTGGACTGGTCGCTGTGATTTGACCATATTGGTTCGTAAAAAGTTATCTAAACCTATTTAGTGCATGCCTAGGTTAATAAATCGTTCTTACGCATTAGTATGGAATTTCAATTCAATTGAATCCGACCAATAAACTTAGTAGATGCAAAGGCGTTTTACAGACATATACGTCTTTGAACAGGCAGATCTTGGTCGAAAACAATGGTTCGAAAAGGGTTATTCAAAGTTTATTACATCAGGTCAACGGGTTAACATTTATTCGTTTGCACTAGTACAGAATTCAAATGTCTAGAAGATTGAGACTCTTTGACACAGTTCTCCCTCAATTAATTTTAATTATTACTTAACCAAACCCTATGCTGTAGGTACTCAAACAATAGACTCACTGATTACCAAGGTTTTAAGATTCGAATGCATATGAACCGTCCCGCGAGAAAACCAACGCTATGGCCTCTGCGTTATGTATTGACCCAGATCAGCCTGCGCAGTCCGCGCAGACTGATCCGGACCGACACATTCCGTCTCAGGGGGATAGAGGTATAGAGTAATGATTCCTGAAACAGAAAATCTACAGAAGGCGAAGAGTGCCTGACCAGATTAGCCTGCGTGGCATGCTTAGGCTGATCCGGGTCGATACTTTACGCAGAGTCCACAATGTTGGTTTTCTCGCGGGACGGCTCATATATAGAAGTAAATAATGATGTTATTAATCTACAACTGTGTTAGTTTTGCATAAATTTGAAATTCAAATTGTTGGAGACCGCCTCGGTTGTGTATTCAAAGTTTATTACATCAGGTCAACGGGTTAACATTTATTCGTTTGCACTAGTACAGAATTCAAATGTCTAGAAGATTGAGACTCTTTGACACAGTTCTCCCTCAATTAATTTTAATTATTACTTAACCAAACCCTATGCTGTAGGTACTCAAACAATAGACTCACTGATTACCAAGGTTTTAAGATTCGAATGCATATGAACCGTCCCGCGAGAAAACCAACGCTATGGCCTCTGCGTTATGTATTGACCCAGATCAGCCTGCGCAGTCCGCGCAGACTGATCCGGACCAACACATTCCGTCTCAGGGGGATAGAGGTATAGAGTAATGATTCCTGAAACAGAAAATCTACAGAAGGCGAAGAGTGCCAGACCAGATTAGCCTGCGTGGCATGCTTAGGCTGATCCGGGTCGATACTTTACGCAGAGTCCACAATGTTGGTTTTCTCGCGGGACGGCTCATATATAGAAGTAAATAATGATGTTATTAATCTACAACTGTGTTAGTTTTGCATAAATTTGAAATTCAAATTGTTGGAGACCGCCTCGGTTGTGTATTGGTAGAGCGTTCGCCTCTGGTGCAGGAGGTCGCGAGATCGATCCCCGGCTGGGTCATACCAAAGACTTTTAATATGGTAGTAATTGCTGTCCTACTTGGCGCTCAGGTTTGCGGGGTTAGCATTACGACTGACTGACTAGTGGCAGGATAAATGGACCAGTAATACTGCTAACCTACCCAGGAAACGCCCGTGATATAACTGAACACATTGTTTAAAGCGGTTTTGAAGCACCAAACAATCAATCAAACTTTTAGAAAAGGGGCAGCAATTTGCATTTATACCAATCTATCTCTCTTAAATGTCATCCAAACCCTTTGGTGTTGGTAATCAAAAAAAACTTCTCACCGGGTTTACGAGTCGAATATACAACCTGTGTTTAAAGACTAACCAAAGGAAGAGAACAATCTGGTCTTTGTTCACAGGTTGTCTTTTATAACAGGGTCATACGCACAGAAACTGAGTATTTGGAAAATTAAAAGTGTGGTGGATATAGACAGGGAATTGCTATACAAAGGTGGTCTTTAGCACAGGTTTGACTGTATATATATATTATATATGTAAATCACGTTATTAAATCTTTATCTCTGGTATTTTAATTCAACCCAATTTAGTCGAATAAAATGGATGAGTTAACCCTTTCCCACTTGTAGACGCATTCTGACGCCTCTACAGCAGACGACTTTTGAACACATTCTGTCAAAAGAAGAAATTGCTCAAAACGAGCAATTTCTCCTTTTGCCACAATATTTTCAATTTTATTCAGTAATGCTACCTTCATGTATAGAGATTTTCCATGTTTTTGATCAAATATTTTCAAATTCGTCTGCTGCAGATTTCTTGTATGCGGGAAAAGGGTAACTGAATGGTACCAGACATGTACGCCCGTGAACTCCCTCGTCTGTGTTATTTATGGTGAAAGCCGGGTGAAAGCTTGCCAACTTAATCTCTTTCAGTGTTGTTGAATCCAAACACTGCTGCCAGAAAAACTTCTCGTTAGATTTGTTATATTTCTAGAATCATCCGGCCTAGTATATTCTGATTAATTCATTTTCTAATTCCTAGCTGCGTACATGAATTACTATTTCATTTCCAAATTGATTGATGACTATTTATATTCTTTATATTGGCGCTATTTTAAAGGATCGGCTGATTGATTCGTGTTTATTTGTATATATATATCTACATGCATTGTCCCTGTTGTGGAACTGTCACGAGAAAAATATATCGAATGGAATTTGAAACTTTCCTAGAAAGTGTTTGGCTTGAAAAAGTGAACATGGTTTTCAATACAATTTCGTGTGTCACTTAAAGGGACTGAATCCCATATGAGAAAAAAGCGAAAACAAAAAAGAAAATTGTTAAAAATTGCTATTTCCTTGATGTTTTTGCATGTAAGGCATTGAGATTTGCTGACTTATGTACTACAATATATGCACACTATTAATATTGCGGAGATTTTTCGTTATTTTGCATTGTAAAATCTACAGGGTTAGTAATCCAGTAAATCTAAAAATATCGCTGTATATTTATCACGTTATCACTACAACCGAATTGACAATCTCCTTCCCAGAGTTGTTGTTCCTTAAACTCACGCATACATGAATGCAATGAGTGGATAGTGTTAGAGAATGCCGAATTGAATCCACAAATTCAAATGAGCTAGAGGAAATTGCACGGGAAAACACGGAGCTAACGTTTTTTTAACTGCTTATTTCCTATGAAATAATGAAAAACAAGACTTGTACGACCTTCTACAACATTCCGTTACATATATATAGACGTATTTTGGATTAATTTAGAATAAGTATAAAATATAACGATTTTGGACCATTATGGTGTTCAGTCCCTTTAACATCCTTATATCCCACATACAAGAAACGACTTTACATCTACCCAAAAATGTGGAAAACACGCTATGAATGAAAGTACATTCATCGGATAGAGTTGTAAATAACATTGTGGCAAATTTTAGACTATAATCTAAGTCAAACTATCATCTGAAGTGGTTTTCTATTTTTTCCCTCAAAAGTCTTTGCTGTACATTTGTTATATGTGGGGAAAGGTTTAATCATTGAAATTTATTTAAGTTTGGAGAAATATAAATATGAAACGCGCGCGATCTGACCAAGATAAGCATAATTCAAAGTACGTGCCGTGCATAAGCTTGTTAAACACTTCTGATACGTCTGAGTAGGCGGAAAAACCAATTTGAACCTACATTGTTCAGAAAAATGCTAACTGGTATATATTCTAATGGACAAGCTAAACTTATTATATCATTTGGTGTTGAAGCAAGTACTATTATATGTATCTTAGCCTAGCTACACTGTTCAAAAATGCTAACTTGTACCTTTTCTCATGGACAAGATAGACTTCTTATATTATTTGATGTTGAAGCAAGTACTATTATATGTATCTTAGCACTATATACACTGTTCACAAATGCTAACTTGTACATTTTCTCATGGACAAGCTTAACTCCGTATATCATTTGATGTTGAAGCAAGTGCTTTTATATGTATCTTAGCACTAGATACGCTGTTCAGAAATGTCAACTTGTACATTTTCTCATGGACAAGCTAAACTCCGTATATCATTTGATGTTGAAGCAAGTGCTATTATATGTATCTTAGCACTATATACACTGTTCAAAAATGCTAACTTGTACCTTTTCTCATGGACAAGCTTTTCTCCTTATATTAGTTGGTGTTTGAGCAAGTGCTATTGTAATAGTATGTATCTTAGCACTAGATACACTGTTCAGCAATGCTAACTTTTACATTTCCTCACGGACAAGCTTAACTTCTTATATCATTTGGTGAAGCAAGTACTGTTATATCATATCACTAGATACATCGTTCACAAATGCTAACATGTACCAATGCTAACTTGTACCTTTTCTCATGGACAAGCTAGACCTCGTATATCATTTGGTGTAGGAGAAAGTACTATTATATCATAACACTAGATACATTGTTCACACATGCTAATTGGTGCCTTTTCCCATGGACAAGCTGCACTACTTATATCGTTTGGTGTTGAAGAAAGTACTATGATATCTTAGCACTAGCTACACTGTTCAGAAATGCTAACTGGTACATTTTCTCATGAACAAGCTAATTTTCTTATATTATTTGGTGTTGAAACAAGTGCTATTATATGTATCTTAGCAATAGATACACTGTTCAGAAATGCTAACTTGTACATTTTTTCATGGACAAGCTAAATTTCGTATATCATTAGGTGTTGAAGCAAGTACTATTATATCATATCACTAGATACACTGTTCAGAAATGCTAACTTGTACATTTTCTCATGGACAAGCTAAACTGCGTATATCATTTGGTGTTGAAGCAAGTACTATTATATGTATCTTAGCACTAGATACGCTGTTCAGAAATTCTAACTTGTACATTTTCTGATGGACAAGCTAAACTTCGTATATCATTTGGTGTTGAAGCAAGTACTATGATATGTATCTTAACACTAGGTTAATGGACATGCTTTTATTATATGATTTGTTATGCCATTGGTACATATGAACCTAAAAGAATTGTCTCACTGAGATGATTATTTAAGCATCCTTATATAGGTGGGATTGTTCAAGAAAATGGATTTTTAAGTGATGAGAGAACATCCTTATGTAGGAAGGACTATTAACCCTTTTCAGCGCCGAATTGTTTAAAGTAGACTCTTCCATGTTCAAAATCGGACGACTCTATTTTCATGTTATAGGATTTTTTAAATGTTTTTATAACTCACAGCCAAACAATGCAGATTTCAGGTGAGACAGCTCGTTACGAGCTGACTCACCTGAATCTGTATTGTTTGCAAAAAGCTCGATATTGCCTTTGGCGCTGAAAGAGTTAAGGGAAATATATATGAGCCGTTTCACTAGAAAGCCAACATTATGGACTCTGCGTAAAGTATCGACCCAGATCAGCCTAAGCATGACGCTCAGTTTAACCCGGTCAGACACTTTTCGCATCCTGTGGATTTTCTGTTTCAGGAATCATTTCTCTATCCCTCTATCCCTCTGAGACAGAATGTGTCGAACCGGATTAGCCTGAGCGGACTGCGCAGGCTTACTTGGGTCGATACATTACGCAGAGTCAATCATGTTTTTTTTTTTGTGGAACGGTTTATATATATATTGAGAATAAGAGTACAGAAACACTCATCCTTAAATGCCTAGAAGGGATTGTTTTAGGAAATGTATTTATATGTTGGTACATGTATATGTATACGCTTATATAAGGAATTAGAGTTATATAGGGGTTAGCAAAAAAGAACAAATACGTCGCTGGGGTATGTATGTGAATACTCGAAGGTTTTCAGATCGACAAGGGATAACAATATAGATATATATATTCTGGTTTACAAGTCGTTCCCTGATTGCAACACTTAAGATATGGAGTAACCGTAGTTTAGTACTCAATGACATTTTTGCTTTATAAAGTGAGTCCATTTCGGTTCTTGCTTCTCCATAACGAGATTACGTAGTGGCATATTGTAGTATCACCCGTGGGGCTACACGTCTAGGCTACATGTGTGTCTATGTTAACCCTTTCAGCGCCGAATTGTTTAAAGTAGACTCTTCCATGTTCAAAGTCGGGTGTGTCCATTTCTCACTAGTTTCTCTAGTTTTGCACTATTTTGGTAACTAAAAGGCAAACAATGCTGATTTCAGGTGAGACAGCTCGTTACGAGCTGACTCACCTGAATCTGCATTGTTTGCAAAAACCTCAATATTGCCTGTGGCGCTGAAAGAGTTAAACCTAAACGGATAGTGAAATTCCTGGTGTGACTGTGCTTGTGCACAGGCCTATCTGAGTCTTCACTGTACGTAGATGCATTCAGACCAATATATATCATCGTTTGCCATTAAAAGTCACAAAAAGAAGGAATGGGGCTTTACGGATAATTTGTAAAATCTTTTTTGTTCGCATTGTTTTCACGATGCTAATACGACGCTCAAATACCAACTAAGTACATGTACACATGTAGTATACGGTGTACATAGTTAAAATAATAGGCAATACATTGTGAACGAATCATAAGCCTAAGGCATATTATCTTAATTTTTGATATTATATTGAACGGCAGCTGCAATGTCGGTTTGGGAAAAAACGAAACTGTATCCAGACGCCTTGTTCTAAATTTCGCATTGGACACATGTAATCATAAGTTGTGGGTACTCAAAAGAATCGTCTCACTGAGACGATTATGATGAGTACCCACAGCGTAGCCTTTTTTCGGTCATACGGGATATATCAATGGGAGAATACTCAATTACCCTCCCTTATCTATGCGTCCGATTTTGTAACAGTTAACATTTAGGGCATTCCATTGACTGGATTGGTTATAGTGAGTATTTCCTAACAATGGAAAGTTTCATTCGCAATGGATAACCGGCGATGTTTTTCTTTAAGGTCATTTTTTTTATCGCAGATGTATACTGACCGACTATGGCAACTATTTGAAAACCGCAATATTATCTATATCGAGTGTATATATGGACAAGGATGAAAGCCGAGAGCGATCGATCGATATCCTTTGCCATCCTGCAGCCAAGCGAATGCGATATATTTGAATGGTTCCCGGGGTTCAAGAGTAATGGAAATTGATCGACTGGATCCCCGCTTTTTTTCTCTCCCTCTCTCTCGATTTTTATTGGTGTTTGGATCCATTCCCAATCGAAGCGATCGCAGATCACGTCCAAGGCTTCAATCCGGAGAGGCGTAACAACACCGTGTTTACGCGATGTATCTCTTCACTCGTATTTACTCGGGACTTGGTATAAACATAAACAACACCGGAAAGTCTTTTCATTAACGTTACATGTACTGGTGCATGTCTCAACAAGGAGAAGTCATTTCGTATTTGAAAATAATGTGGAAAGCGGCGTATTACAATATATGAACAAACACACCCATTCAGGTTAATAGAAATCTATACTATTTAGGCTTGTTTGGACTTGGGCGTAGGACACACAGCATTAAAACAAACACCGGGACAATTTGATTAAGTTTTCCCCTTGTTTGATTGTTTACACCACGGGTCGGGTTACCAGAAAACAGGGAACATGTTTTAACTTGACCGACATTGTGTATTATTGAAGCTCGTGGTTAATTTGACAAGCGCTGTATCCTCTCCTTGTTTAAGCCGGCCCAGGTAGCACAGTCGGTTGCGACGCGTTCCGTCAATCCTTGAATCGTGAATTCGAACCCACGCTCGGCAAACTTTCTTTCCGACATTTTTAAAAAAGTAAATGAGACAAACCATCATTTCGTCTTTCACCAGTGGGCTAACGGTCAATGTGTGAAAGCAATGTGTGAAAGCAGTCAGTTGCTTTTAAAGACTGTTGTGTGGAGTATTGGTGTGGGAAACTGACCGTCGTGATATGATTGAACAATTGTTGAAAACTGCGTTTAGCACCAATTGATCATTCACGTCTCTTTCTTAATCGCGAATCTGATGGTTGAGAGCACGGCGATAATCCTGACACCAGCCAATCAGTCATAATGCTAATCCCGCGACCCTCAGCGCCAAGGAGTGCAGCCAGTACTACCCCTTTTTAAAGTCTTTGGTATGACATGACCGGGGATCGAACCATCGACCTCCTTGATCGGATCTTTATTTAACATTCAAACCATATGTTAGGGGTACTCAAACGAATTCTTTTGAGTACCCACAACATACGATTTGGTTAAGAAATAAGAGAAATATTGTCGGGAAGAGACCTGTTTTAACAAACAAAACAAATATTTCCTTTTGCCATCTCGTATTTGGACCTGTGGTCTTATCTGGTTACTGCCATGAATTGACTTGTTTAATCGATACTGTAAACTGCACACACATGCAGTTTGTTATACGATCATCAGTTTGCGTCATGTGTCAATATAATTATGGTTTAAGCATATTCATTTCACTCGATAGATATCTATTTCAGATCATCAGGCTGTACTCTGACATATTACTTGACGGAATGATATACGCGATTGTCAACGGTCAATCAATTTTCATATTAGCCCGTTTAATATGATTTTCTATAAAAACGACAAAGGTCGCGTCAGACATGAAACTAACAAGAATAATAAGAAAGTTTTATGTACGCATGCTACATGAGGATGCATTAAAAAACAAACTTGTATACACTGTTATATCGTAACGGAGGCAATCAATGAAAATAAACAGGAATGATATATGTTTTATGTTGATATATTCTAGAACTCTAAACATGAAAATTGATGAGGAAAACCTTCGACATAATATATATGTCGAGCTAATAGTCGACACTTTTCATCCCGGAAATGAATATTGAAAACAATTTCTTCTTTCGTCACCATGTTGTCAAAAAGGTGTCTGCTGCAGAGGCGTCAGAAAGCGTCTATATTAGGGAAAGGTTTAAGGTTGTACAAACTGATTGCTGTATACAGATTGATTGATTGACGTTTAAACGTCGTTTTCAACAATTATTCAGTCATATCACGGCGGCCAGTTAACATACTCATGTGTTTACTGGCTTTCTCACACCAGTATACCACACACCATTCTGTCCAAGCAGATGGCTGCTTTTCCACATAGCCTGTTAGCCCATTGTTGGAAGACGAATGCCGCTTGTCACAGTGACTTTTGTCAAACGCCGGAAAGAACATTGGAGCTGGGGTTCGAACTCACAACCCAAAGATTGACAGGCCGTGTCTTAACCGACTGAGCTACCGGGGCTTGATTGATGTACAGAATAAAATATTGGGTGGATAGAATGAGTAATAAACGTTAAGTCTTCACTTGTAAATATATATACTAGCATATTCTAAAGGGAGGTTTAACCCTTTCGCGGCCAATGCCAATTGAAGACTTTTGCAAACAATGCAAATTCACCTGAAATCTACATTGTTTGCCACTTAGACATTTTAAAATATTTACCAAATTTCCTTAAAAATGGAGTTGTCCAGTTTTCAACATGGAAGAGTCGACTTTGTGAAATTCGGCGGTGAAATAATTAATGATAAGGTTATTTTAAAAGGTTTGATATATGCCGAATTGGCGAACAATGCTTTGCTATACAAATATACGGGATTACGTAAGACGAGCTTGATCTTCATTGATCGATACTGTATCTCTCGCATATCTAATTGGTTCAATGCGGACGGAAGTGCCCTTATTTGAAGCCGATCTGTGTATATAGAAATCTCATTCAAACCAGACCAAAATACGTCACTGTACGTTTATTGGATCTGACGGCACCGCTAAAAGGTCATCTCAAATTGACCTTATACATTTACATATTATACACAATCGGAACACTTGACAATCGACTCTTCTTGATCTCTGTTTATGTATATGGGTTATCTCCCCTGAAGATACCTACGGTTTTTGTAAGCGACAATTTAATTGGTTGAGACGATCTGTCAGGCACTCATCAGATCCAGACCAGCATTGGCTACTGTAGCACAATTTAGGTCTGGTTTTAATAAGGCTGTGTATATAGGGACCATTCTTGGATCGGTATTGATATAGAAACGACAGAATTTGTAAATTGGCCCAATGCTCAAAGTCTAAATCAATGTTGTTATCACTATCAATATGTTTGTATAAATGTTTTAATCACTATTGGATTGTAAATACGGTTTTAAACATAACTAGTCTGGCTTAACCCTTTCCCACGACGCATTCTGACGCATCATCAGCAAACGACTTTTAAAAACATTGTTGCAATAGAAGACATTACTCATGAGAGGCAAATTCTCATTTTGTCTCATTGTTTTCAAATTTATTCCAACTTTCATTTGTAGAAATGTTTCATCTTTTTTCTAAAATAGATTAACTACTTATCAGGCTATTTACGGAAGAAAAACACTTTGCGTATGAAAACGCATTATTTAAAAGACGTAATTCGTAAATACGAGTCAACTGCAAAGGAATGTTTTTCTTGCAGGCTGTTTCAGATAGTATGATGTATTAGACTATTTGTAGTCGCAATCACATAACCGGAAACCAATTTGTTATCCACATTTTGGTCGTATTCGTGTCCTACGTGCGATTTAGTCGAAAAGTTTCAATGAGCGTAACTACATCGTTTTACAATCCACTTGAGTTGAATTACGTCTGCAAATTCCAAAGTACTTCGTATGTCTTTCTCGTAAATCGAGAGCAAGCGTCTCTGATCGACCCAGTTTTCTTGGTTTGTGTACATTACACTTAATAGACTCTCTTTAGGGGACTCGACCATGACCGAATATCTCTTGTTTTAATCACTGAAAACCCAAGTGGAATAATTAATCTGCAAATACGGCCATTGATCGGTTTGGGTTTTATACCATTTCAAGTAGTCATACTCTTGTAAACGCTTTATACAACTCTCTCATTAGTATTCTAAGTTTGATAAGCGCTCCGGAGATGTCGATTCGTTGATAAGGCGTCCCTCAGGACATTGATTGCTATTGACTGCTTTTCAAACTTTATATTAAATTTCGTCATATTTTCTAATTAATATCGTGCCCCGTCTATGAAAGTTAATTGATACGCCCGTTGGAAACAGGGCGGACTATGAAATATCGTTTCGATAACCGCACGAAGTTCTGGAAACCGGTAAATATGTCAGAAATTGAAACGCAATGGTTTCTCGCTTCATTTTATGTTCAGTGCTTGTAAATAATTAAACGCTTTATTACGAATAGAGACGCGTTCTGTGAAAATGGGTAAAGGTCAGGGAAGACATGTTTGTTTCCAACGTTAACACCTTTTCTACTCGCAGATTGGTTTTTGAAAACATTGTGGGCAATCTTCTCCTTTTGTCACAATGCTACCAATTGTATTAAATTGTAATTTATTTTCCATCTTTTTGCCGGGAGTTTATCAAAGTCGTCTGCTGCAGATATACCGCATCGGTGGTGTATTGATAGAGTGTCCGCCTCGGGGGGCTGGAGGTCGTGGGTTCGATCGCCGGCTAGGTAATACCAAATACTTTAAACTTTTTAGTAATGGCTGCCCTCCTTGGCACTAATGGTTGCGGGGTCAGCATTGAGCCTGACTGGCTGATGTCAGGATAAATGGACCAGTAGTACTGGTAACTTTCACAGGAAACGCCGTGATATAAATGACTAATTGTTGAAAGCGGCGTAAAGCACCATCTAATCCATCTTCTGCAGCTTTTTTGTACGTGGGGAAGTCTAAAATGCCGAAAGTATCTTGCAAGCCAATGCCTATAATATAAAGTGCATATTTATCATCAATTCTGCTTAAGATAACATTAAAATTAATTTTGCCAATTACCATAGTCTCTACAGTTTTATATATGATTGGTTTACAATTATTTATTTGGAGAGACCATTTTTCACAGTTCAGATTCTATTAATAGATGTATCCGCTCAGCTCACATCGGCGTACGGTGAATATAATGGTGCGCCGGTGCATACGCATTGTCTTGCCCGTGTCTTGTTGCCCGTGTCTTGCCCGTGTCTTGTTGCCCGTGTCTTACCCGTGTCTTACCCGTGTCTTGCCCGTGTCTTGCCCGTGTCTTGCCCGTGTCTTGCCAGTGTCTTGCCCGTGTCTTGCCCGCGTCTTGCCCGTGTCTTGCCCGTGTCTTACCCGTGTCTTGCCCGCGTCTTGCCCGTGTCTTGCCCGTGTCTTGCCCGTGTATTGCCCGCGTCTTGCCCGTGTCTTGCCCGTGTCTTGCCCGTGTCTTGTCCGTGTCTTGCCAGTGTCTTGCCCGTGTCTTTCCCGTGTCTTGCCCGCGTCTTGCCCGTGTCTTGCCCGCGTCTTGCCCGTGTCTTGCCCGTGTCTTGCCAGCGTCTTGTCCGTGTCTTGCCCGCGTCTTCACAGTTCACCTGTGTGTTTTATATCAATACGTTTCACATGTTTTATCTGACACGAATATCAACACGGATGTACATATAACTAGAAGTGTAGCAATGTAACTTTAATTGATTGTTGTAATAAACCCTTAAATCGTCAGTCGCGCCTCATATACAAACGATACAGTGGGGGATAAATTGAAAATAGGGATAGTAATTAACTATTTTTGATTAATGAATTACCCCCCTGCGTACGTGTGATAAATTAAATATTATAGTAGGCGCTTCCCTCCCTTCTAGCGAGCAGGGTGATCGAGATAGCGCTAACACTACGTCTTGTTCACTGACGTTAAGATAGTCTTACACTCAATGCGTTATTTTAACCCTTTCCCTCGTATAGACGCTTTCTGAGGCCTATGCAGCGGACGGCTTTTTGAAAACATAGTGATAATAAAAGAAATTGCTTAAAACAAGCAATTTCTCCTTTTGCCACAATGTTTTCCACTTTTAGTCATAGGTTATCCATTCAATTATAGAGATTTTCTATTTTTTCACAAAATCTGTTCAAAGTCGTCTACTGCAGAATTGTCGTATGAGGGAAAGGGTTAAACTGTAGATTCAGATGCTTTCTTTCGGTTTCTTTAACCATTGGCCTACTAAAATAATTTATTTTATTGGGTTTTACGCCGTTTTCAACATTATTTCAGTTATATCGACGACAGCTCACGTATTCATGATCCCTGAATAAAAATGCCCGTAATATGCTAGGAAATGTGCGACTGGGTATCGAACACGGGACGCCCGGTTCTAAATCACCTACGCTAACCACGGCGGATTCCCCAATTAAATGTTTAAACCTAACATGACAAAGGGTCGTTACATTGAAGTTATGTAATATCACACGACACTGCTGTTGATCTCCCAAGTGATGTAGAACAACCGACTTGATACCGGTAGAGTATAGTTCGATCTCCTATCGGGTCATACCAAACACTTTCAAACTGGTATATATCGAGGGCTTGGCGTGAAACGCTTGTAACTAAAATTGGTATTTTTTTTACCAAGGTGAATTACCTCGCCATTAAGTCTTTATAAGCGTTAAACCATTTTCCTTAGTATACAATGGAAATTTAGGTGCTATTGCTCGTTCTGAGCAATGGCACCTAAATTTGCATTGTTTACAAAAGGGTCAAAATTGCCCCTGAACCAAGGTTTTCAAAATAGGCTTTTAGTTACAACCATTTCATGCCAAGCCCTCGATATAGTAGTGGATTCCATCCTTGTCTCTCAAAGATACAGGGATAGAATTTAGTTCGATTGGGTTGTTTCAGAATAAGCCTACCAGCAGTATCGGTAGTTTTACCCATAACATGTCGGGTTATAACTGAAATTATGTTGACAGTAGCGGGAAACACCACGCAAACTAACAATACACGATAGTTAACTCAAGCATGCAAATATTGGGCCATGTTAGTAACACGTATGATGAGTGGAAAGTTCAGAGGACTAGGTAAGGTCAAGTAAACTGGTCTTTTACACAGAATATCTCTCTTATTTCTCAACCAAACCCTATGTTGTGGGTACACAAAAGAATCGTCTCCCTGAGACGATTCTTTTGAGTACCCACACTATAGGGTTTGATTGTCAAATAAGGATTTCAGAATATGACAAAATGACCCTTATCTTTAGTTATAGATGCATATTATCATAGTAACACAGTGCATAAACTCAAGCATGCAAGTATTGGGCCATGTCAGTAACACGTATGGTAGGTGGAAAGTTCAGAGGACTAGGTAAGGTCAAGTAAACTGGTCTTTTACACAGAATATCTCTCTTATTTCTCAACCAAACCCTATGTTGTGGGTACACAAAAGAATCGTCTCACTGAGACTATTCGTTTGAGTACCCACAATATAGGGTTTGATTGTCAAATAAGGATTTCAGTATATGCAAAATGCCCCTTATCTATAGCAATAGATGCGTATTACCATAGTAATACAGTGTATAAAATAAAATAGATTTTATAATAGCTGCTTGTTTGAGTGGCGTATTATGAACATTTCATCGGTCAGTTACTTGTTAGAGTGTATGTATACCACATGACATTTGACGTCATATTTACATGGTCAGACAGCAATACTTGCTCTTGATAAGAATGTAAAAACAATAGTAACGTTTTTATTTCTTCCCCCTTTTTAATGAAACATAGCGCAGTCTACATTTTGAGAAAAGGTTCATCGAAATGTTTGAAGAAACTAAACCACTAATCAATATCCGTTGAAAAATCGGAGATATGGTTCTGTAAGCGGCGTAGACTGCGCCATGTTTCATTAAAAATGATGAAGAAATAAAACAGTTTCCTTTGTTTTTATTTTTAAACCGAAGTAAAATATTTCTGTCCACCGTAGCATTTGTGACGTCAAAGTCACGTGGTATACACACACTGTGTTATACCGTCTGATTTATCCAGGCACCAGCGAGTCAATGGTACATGTTATACTAACCCCACAACCCTAAGTTTGCATAAGAAAGTATTTATGCCATTGTATGAGTATTGTGTATGACATTGCGCGATCATCGAACCCGCGAACTCTCGCACCCGAGACGGACGCGATACCAATGCAACGCCGAGGTGGTCGTCCTATATGTAGAAATTGACACGTGAGCCATGACTTTTCAGTAAATGTATACAGTTTCCACATGACCTGCACTTATGATTGCAGTTAAATTATTCATGCTGTGGGAACAATACCGTAGACGTATTGTTACATCATTATTGCATATGCTGTATTTAAAGTGATATATTCACGTAGACCTTTTTTTTTTGAGAAAGTCAATATTCACATGTGAAATTCTATTTTCACTTCGTCGACGAATTGTGTTGAGATTAGATAAAACTCACCTTTCGTTAGCGTCAAAATTGTCCATTTTCGTCATAAGCGTTGTAAATAAATTCATTTGTCTCCAAACTACTCGTGCAGTAACAGCAATGCTATATTACATTAGTTTTTGATCAGCTGAATTTAAACATATTGATTTACAAATATTTAATCCACGTATAGATATTTGGGGTCTTATAGACACTCCTTCATTGAGACTAGCGTCATTCGCCTCCAGCCAAAGTGCTAACACTAGTCTATGTGAGAAGGTATGCAATTTGCCTGACGGGAATGCTCAATTGAGCACGGGTGCGAGAGAAAGTCAATTGATACATGGATATGTGAATTGACAACCGGGATATATCAACACACTGTTGAAAACATTCAATCAGTCAATGGATCCGAATGTCCATTGCATCTCTGTTTGTTCTGAGCTATTGGATGGGTTCGATCCTTTGACTACTGACACCAGTTTGGTTTATCTGGTGCCACTAATATAGATCCAGGGCAGCTGGTGCATCCGTGCCGTTTGACTACACTTCGATCTGTTGGCTGCTCAATTCACCATTTCTATCTTGTTATCCCGAGAATTGACTATGGACTCTTCCAAATGCTAGAAGGCTTGACTTGTCTATTTTAGAAAATTCTGCATTGAAAGCGTTCAACGTATTATACATATGGGATGGTATATTGCGAGTTCTTTGACAGGACTCTGTCGGTGCAGAGGGTCGATTATTAATTAATTAATTAGTTAATGGAAAGTTCCTTTTTAACCGAAACGATATCGGTCTGGTAAAACTAATTATTCTCACCATATTGTTAATATTACTTTACAAGTCAATGTTTCTTTTTATTTATACCATACTGTCGAAAACCAACCCTAATGTGGCATAGCTATATACTACTGGTGGCATCGGCTTCACACAATGGGTACCAGCCGTCAATGGATGAAATGCACATACTTGATTAGATGAACACAAAGACAGATGCAATTGTAATTAGGATCGATTAACTGATTGCTTGGAACTTGACGCCGTTTTAAACAGTTTGTCGGTTTTATCACGGCGGTCAGTATGTATGTATGTATGTATTTCAAGAGTATATCAATGTTATATTGCGCCTTAAAGTTAATCTGAATCTAAACCGCATTGTTGTCAGAATTTTCTTGATGTTTTCGGACATGACAATGAGGTTATATAGATTACGTGTGCTCCATTCTCAAGAAGATTTGAGCGAGCACGTCCATTGAATCTGACCTGTTTATCTGTACCGTCCAATCAAAATCTACACAAGGTGTCAGATGATTCTGACAAGGTTCTGTAAGTAAGATGTGATCCTGATCAGACTGTGTGTATTCATAGGCTGATATAGATCTGCTCTATTTACAAAGGTCAAGTTGTCCCGTCACTCAGGAAATACTTTTGCCAATGAGACTTTAATAATCGTAAGGGTATTATTCAGAGATGAGTAGTTTCTCGATCATTTTCATTTAAATGTCTTGAGCCGAGCCGCAGTTGCCCAATCGGTAATGACGGGGTCTGTCAATCCAGGGTGTGCGAGATCGAATCCCATGAAACACATGAGTAGGTTAACTGGCCGCCGTAATATGACTTACAATTTGTTGAAAATGGCGTTAATTCCCAACCACTCAATCAACCAATCTACGAAACCAGACTCTTGGTTATGTATGGTTGATTTCCAACGCTTGGTGTAATAATTATTCAATTATATCGTTTCCTCGACCAATTACCAGTAGTGTTGGTAAGCTTGTCCGAACATCAGCACAGCATTCGTAATGTTATGCCCACTGACCTTTGGGCCAAGGAGTGAATCATCTACTACCGTTTTTGGCCTGGGGCTTTAGCCCCTGGTCATAGTAGTAATACCATTTTCTTTTTTCGGAGTTGGCAGCCTGTCAATTGCTGTTAGCACCAAACAACGGATGAGAAACTGCGCGAGAAAAATAGTTCATCATGGATTCAACAAAACTGCCTCCCCCATAAATATCATTTTAATGTTGTTGGAAAATCAGTGAACAACTTAAGGCGCGAGTACTGCAATATAAATTTAAGAAATGCTTCAGAAATTAATGCGCCGAGAGGTCAAATATGGACGCCTGTTAACATTATTAACATTCGCGAAGAGGAACGGAAAAAAAGAAAGAAGTCACGTGAAAAATACAGTGGCGGATTAATCGGGGGCCGTAGGGCCCGTGCGTCGAAAAATTAATGGTAAACAAAGAAAAAGAGTGGCAAATGTAGTGGCGGATTTAGCGGGGGCCCCCGACCCCCATCCCACGAAAGAAGTCTCGTGAAATATACAGTGGCGGATTAACCGGGGATCGTAAGGCCCGTGCGTCGAAAAATCAAACCTTTATGCAGCCCCCAGGCCGTCAGCACCGCAGTGCTTTTATTAGAGTATTTGGTATGAACAACCATTGCAGGTTCAGATACTGGAGATGCATTGTTTAAAGTTCGGAGTACCTATAGTTTCTTTGAAAATATAGTTTAGTTAATCACCAGGGTACCATAGCGACATTGACCATCTCCGTGGTATATGTGTTAGAGCGTCCGCCATGGAAATGTGAAACAAGGGTTCTATCCCGGGTCGTGTATGGTCGTACCAAAGAATTTAAAATGGTAGTTGAGGTTTCCATCATTGGCGCTCATGAATGCGGTGATAGCATAACGATTGGTGCATCGGTGTTTAATTAAGAAATACCGGTAGACTTGGTTATCTACCCTAGAAATGTAGTCCTTTGACTAAAATGCTGCTGAAAGCGGCGTAAAACATCCAGTCAACAAACAAGTCTACAGAACCATCTCGTCTTCGGTATAAAAACAAGTATAACGATCACAAATTTTTCCTCTTGACGTATCTGCAGCAGATAACTTAAAACAAACAATTGTGGCATGACAATTCTTATCTTGTCACAATGCTTTCACCTCTATTGTAAAAAATAAACTTTTATTTAGGGACATGTTTCATTAATTCTCCCAGATGTCTTCAAAACCTTCTGCTGCAGTGTATGTGGATAAAGGATAATACTATTATATTTGAAAAAAGTATGAGAATGTTTCCAGGATTGGCTTCAATTCGACATGCTATTACTTCCCTCCTTGGCGCTCAGCGTTCTGGTGTCGGGATAATTGGACCAGTAGTACTGGTAACTTATTTACTTACACAATAAACGCCGCGATATAACTTAGAAACTGTCGAGCGCCGCGTAAAACACAAAACAAACAAACAAACAGCACCAGCATGAAGATGTTTCTTGGGATTCTTGCTTCGATTTGATATGCTATTATTACCCTTACAGTCCTTCTGGTCTATACATCGACGCGCGTACAACGATATGCTAACAAGGGACTATTGATTTTTCCCTCCTCATGTTTATAGGTCTGTTATACATTCGCTAGAATGTAACTGTATTTATAGCCGTGTTTCGGTCCAAGCTTACTGTTTTAGTCGACAACAGACTTCTTGGCTTTTACTATATCCGCCCACTTCTCTATAATTGAGACGCTCCACCATAAAATGCACTTATTTCATACGTCTTGGTAAATTCATCTTCTCCTCTCAAAATCTCTCTTATTTAACCACCAAATCTCATTAAACCAAAGACCTAAACTTCGCTCGCTCGTTTACAGATTTGATGACAGGAGCATCTCAGATCGACCATTGCGTTAGTCAATCAAATTCAGGGGCGTAGCTTTGCAATAATCAATGGGTAGGCCGTCTCGTGAGAAAATCAACATTGTGGACTATGCGTAAAGTATCGACCCGGATCGGCCTAAGCATGCCACACAGGCCTACCCGGATAGACACTTTTCGCCTCCTGTGGATTTTCTGTTTCAGGAATCACTACTCTATATATCTATCCCCCTAAGACGGAATGTGTCGGCCGGATCAGTCTGCGCGGACAGCGCAGGCTGATGTGGTCGATACATTACGCAGATGTCTATCGCCGCAGCTGCATTTTGGGGTCATTTTGAGAAACAAATGTGTAGGCACGTGCCTACAGTGCCTTACGGGAGCTACGCCCCTGGGAGCGTTAGTCAATCAAATTGACGCTTACTAAATTGTTCGATATAAAACAGGTTAGATAACCCATATAAATAAACGGTTATTGTTGATTGCTCCGATTGTCAGGAACACACCAATAATGGCGGCGCCCTTTTGGGCATGGTGTAGATTGATTAATTGGTGATTACGCCGCTTTCAACACTTTAGTTATATTCCGGCGTTTCCTGGGAAAGTTACCAATACTAAACTGTCATTGAATCCTGACACCAGCCAGTCAGTCGTAATGCTTACCCGACAGCTTTGAACGCCAACCATGAGCGCCAAGTAGGGCAAGCCATTACTACCATTTTTTAAAAAAGTCGTTGGTTTGACCCGACCAGACTCTCTACCACTACACGAACGAGACGGTACTGGTGTAGCAAGAAAAGGGCTGTAAGATACAACTTCTTCTGGACCAACACGTTTAATGTTTCAAACCAAGGAAGAATATTTGCTTCATCATTATTGTATTGATTCATTATATCACGTTGTATCATTCGTATGTAGAGTTTACGTAAATCAAATGTATATTTACTAATTTGCTATAAACTCGAAGGTAATGCGATATTTATAGATAACAGTAGGTGACTAACCTATAGTAGACGTTGATGTTTAATGCCAGACGTACTAATGTACTTAAGTGCACCGGGTACCAGAGACCTCTATACGTAGCTTTGGTGGGTGAAAGCAGCAACTTTCCTATTGGAGCCACGCCAGACTTAAAGGATAGTGTTGCATTTAACTTTGTGGATTTGTTTGCTTGTTTGTTTGGGGTTTAACGCCGCTTTCAACAGCTTTGGTCATATCACGGCGGTCAGTGCACCTACCCATGTTTTCCTGGCTTTCCCACACCAGTACTTACACAACATTCTTTCGAAGCCACTGACTACTTTCTCACATAGATCAGAGGTGAGAGGCAATGGAAAACATCGCCCGAAAGAATGTCGCCGCAACCGGGTATCGAACCCGTGACCTCCAGATCACGAGTCAGATACGCTACCAATTGAGCTAACCGGCCGGGCTAACTTTGTGGAATAGCATGAAAAGGCATTGGCATTAACACTTTGAATGATATCAGGGTCTTCACTGCCGAATGCCCTACGATCTTTTGTTTGTTTATCTTACATGGAAGATCAAAGGTGTGTGTTTTTAACTTAGGAAGCTCATTTTGCAGCGACGCGGGCTGTCAAACCAGGGGTTGTGAGTTCGAACCCAAGCTCGGCCAACATTTTTTCCGCCGTTTGTTGAAAGTCACTGTGACAAACGTCATTCGTCTTCCACCAATTGGCTAATAGTATATATTGCAATGCAGCCAGTTGCTTGAAAAGTCTGATGTTTTGAAAAGCATTGAAACACATGAGTAGGTGAACTGCCCGCCGTGATATGACTTAAGAATTGTTGAACCTCAACCAATCAGTAAACAACCAACCTTTGTTTAATTTCTTTTGAGCGACTTTGGCACACATGATTCAGCGCATGGGTAAAGGTACTAGTTGGTATATGTGAACAATACAAGAGAAAGTTTATGCAACGCATCAATGTCGCCGGAAATCCATACTGCAGTTATGCATAACACTAACATTATAGTAGTTGAATAAACAGTTATCAACTGAGGGGCATATTGGAACATCAGGGGTGGGGTCAAGTGAAAATGTTTCATAACTTGCATTGTTTTGTCAACGAAGTGAATGATAATTGAAGCCTTTCTTTGTTTATGATCAATCTCCATTCCAAAGTAGGTTGACCATACACACAACCAACTAATTATTGATCATAAACAGTAATAGAAATGAGTAATCTTGCCAATCATTAGTCTTAGTATGTATACAGTGCTTTCATTAAGGAATAATTATAAGATTTGTGAATTACACATACACTTTTCAAGATGTTTGTCAGAATATTTGAATTTTATTATTTTTCAATAAAACCACAAAACAGACAATTTAGGATTTGCATGCAATAGCACGTAATTTTACCTTTCTTCTATTAAAGTCAACAGTGGACACCTTTGCAGCAATCTACTTTTAAAACAATGAGATAAGGGTTAAATCGCTGAAGACATGAGTTGTCTCAAAATGATATTAGCTTGGCTTCCTAATTATATCATACTTTAACAAATGTTGAAATGTTGTCCAATATTTATAAATTAGACCACCTTCGAAATATATTATCAACTAAACAGTTAAATCTCATTGAAATTGTTGTATAATTTAAACTTAATTTCGAACATAAACTGAGCCCTACAACATGTTAATTTATTTTAATTCGTTCCTTCCTTTTTTATAATGAAAATAACAAACTACTCATGTTTTAGAATTATAGTATGATGAGCGCCCTTGTGTCAATGATGCATAACAATATGCAGATCGGAAGCAATATGCCTTTAGGGAATTAAATGACACATTTAAAATTGTCAAGGACGAAATAATTTTGTACGAAAGACCCGATTCTTTCTTATTCGCAGAGATGTCGTTCTTGAAACTCTCTTTATAGGCAGAGAGTGTTCGTTCAAAGTAATTTTTCTATTAAAACCAGTTTTATCTCGGTTTGTTCTTTTCTTCATTTGTTTCGAACCAAATAAACATTTTAAATCACCTATGATTTACTATTTGTAAGTGAGTGTAAAGAGCGGCTCTCTGCAAAGGAGATTGATCTACGCAGTTGGTATGGTAAACAAATAATTAGACTGTGCGACGTAAAGGTTTGTAGTTATCGCCTTTTGATTACATGTAGTATATAGTGTAAAATAAAGTATTTCAGTCTAGCTAATAGGGACTGTTTTGTCTTCGTAAATAAAACAAAAAAACATAAATGCGAGTCAAAATAAAGAAACTGAAAATACCTAAAACATCGGAATATTTATTTCATTTTACATGTGTCATTACTTAGTGTTTTTAAACAAACACAATTGTAATATGTTCAAGACATCTAAATGTGTTTCTTTCTAATAATAATCCCCCCTCCCATGTCATTTCCGAAAACGTATTAAAAATAGAAGTCACGGGCTTCTGCCCGGCGACTAATAAGTTCAGACCAGTCGTATATTTGCTACGCCTTATTATAATCTACTCAAGTTGACAGAAGCTTTAGAACACGCTTATGGAAATATACTACGCTGGCTGATCTGAATCTTCACTAGTCACAAATGCCTTTCTGACATGGATTCTGCGTAATGCATCGACCCAGATCAGTGCGCGCAATCCGCGCAGGCTATTCCGGGCCGATCCATTCCGTCGCAGGGTGATAGAGGTATAGAGTAATGATTCCTGAAACAGAAAATCCACAACAGGCGAAACTGTATGTCCGTGTTAGCCTGCGTGGCATGCTTAGGCTGATCCGGATCGATACTTTACGCAGAGTCCACAATGTTGGTTTTCTCGTAATTCGGCTTAATTTTGCAATCAAATTCACTGTATGACCAATAATCTGCCAAGGGTATATACAACTACATGTACTCTTAGAAAGGTCACGAGGTGAGTAATCTGCTATCCCGTAAAGGTTAAAGAGGAAAACTCATCACGTCATATCTACAATAAAAATCGCTAGCTATTTACTAACTGCCACAGTAACATTTCCGTTAACTACAGACGAAACTATCATTACTGTTGACGTTAACGCAAGCAAGGTTACCTAAGTTTTCGCAATATTTTTTATTTTGTTCCGTCTTTTATTTTTTAAAAGGAAAAACATTATAACTCCAAAACGAATGATATAGTAAGCGTAAAAGTTAAACAGAAAAACTTAATTACGCCAAAACATGTTTCTTCTGTTTTTTGTTTTTTATTATATCATACTACCTTTACAATTCAATGGTTTCATTTATGTTAGTATTTAATTATAATAATGCATTTTGAAAGCCGTTATGTTGTTGTTGTTTTGTTGGTCTCAAATTTAATTTGCAATTCAAAAAAGGTAACACTGAACTAAAACTTAAGTAAAAGTAATCTATCAATAAACTTCATTATTGAAATTAACTACAGGGCAACGTACCCGGTTTCTCTGCCGCTGTTGTCACAAAAAGTACGGTCACCTGTTTTCACCTGTCACCTGTTTTCACTTAACCCTTTCCCTCCTTTAAGAGTCATGTTGATGCAATAGCAGCAGACGACTTTTGAAAACATTGTGGCCAAAGGTGAAATTGCTCATGATGAGCAATTTCACCTTTGGCCACAATGTTTTCAACTTTATTTAACAACTAAGCTTCCTTTTATGGAGAATTTTCAGGTTGTTGTCACTATGTTTTCAAAGGCGTCTGCTGCAGATTTGTTGTAAGGGGGAAAGGGTTAACGAGGACAAACAAAACATGCAACCCATAACTAACGAAACGGTAAACAAATCTCAAATTACAAAGTAAAACGCTTAGTGACTTTGATTTCTCACTTCCGGTAGAAACAGGAAGTACAACAGTTGTATGTTCTCTGATTTCATCGCCATTAAGGCTTGTCAAAGAAGCGGGTCATTCCCAATCGATTTTTCCACTGACATTTACTTATGCTTTTGAAGTGAGCGAAGAGCATAACTGAAGAAATGTTCCAGCAATCGATTTCTATATCGTGAATGAATCCAGCGCAAGCAAACCCTTACCAGTGTTAGTTTTCCCTTTTTTGTTGAATCAGGTCATGCGAAATCTGACTGCCGATGGTTTGAATACAGTAATAAAAGGCTTGCGTTTGGGTGAATATTTTGGGAAACATTTTGATTGATTGATTGATTGATTTATTGATAAACATTGTTTTCAGTCAAGCCACGGCAACCATTTATCGGCATCCGTGTGTGTCCTGACTTTCAGGCAGGTACTGATACTCACACTACAACGGTCTTTCAAAGCAACTGGCTGACTTTACACATAGACAGTTAGCCCATTGGTGGGAGACGGGTGACGCCTGTGGCATTGACTTGTGTCAAATATCGAACAAGAATGCTTGTCGAATTGGAGTTCTAACTCACAACCACTGCATTGACAGCCCATGTTCATACCGACTAAGTTACCGGTTCTCGGTAACGAAACGAATCATTTTGTTATCGTTTCTGTTTCTTTGGTTATCCAGATAGGCTGTTAACTCTTTCAGCGCCGAATTGTTTAAAGTAGACTCTTCCATATTCAAAATCGGGTGTCTCCATTACTCATGTAATCAAAGTGTGGACAATTTTGATAAATTAAAGGCAAACAATGCTGATTTCAGGTGAGACAGCTCGTTACGAGCTGACTCACCTGAATCAGTATTGTTTGCAAAAACCTCAATATTGCCTTTGGCGCTGAAAGGGTTAAATGTTCCCAGACTATTCAGTTTTATTATTTAAAAAGAATACTGCATTCAAAGAATCTGACATGCGCTTTTGGATGTCAATATCCCGTGTACCACTGAATTTATATAACCGGTATCATCATCAATGGTGTATGACAAGTCATTTTGTATTGATCGAGTAGTTATTTTGAAATATGTATATATGAGTAGCAAACAATGTATACATACGAAACTTAGATTGCACGGGTGTGCAGGCCGGTATTGTTCTACTATGTTCGCAATTGTGTTTAAGCTCGTGTGAAACAGTACACGTACATGTTGGTCGACGTCACATAAAGTGGGGTAAGGGTTTTATAAGCAGCCTCATTCCCGATTTCGTTTTGATGCTTTTGCGATTAATGATAAAAAAAAGTTCTCCATAGTTTAAATCTGTGTTTGAAGACACTGGCTCGAAATACATCATATACATTTTTACATACATATAGAAAACTATATTCATGTGTGTCACGCACTATACATTTAATTAATATATTGATATGTAATAGGCATTACGCTTTACCTACATGTAATATGTATTACGCTTTACCTACATGTAATAGGCATTGACGATTTATACAGTTTAAACTTGTTAAACTACATCGCGAAACAAGCTTTCAGATTTATTTAATCACATTCGATGTCTGCTTCCTGGAGACTAACATATTTCGTAACTATTGAGGTTATTCGTACGAGCTGTCTCACCTGGAATCAGTAATGTTTGCCGTTCAGTTCTTTTGGTTGCTATGGAAAACAGAATTCTGCATGGATCAAAAGAATATGAAGGAATTTTGGTGAGGACATTGAGAGGATGCTTTCTGTGAAGTTATTCCAATTGACTTACTGGTTACAGAGGAGAAGATGTTGACGGACAGCAGACAATGAATGCCGGACAAAGGGCGATTTGTAAATATTCCTTTCTTACAGCAAAGATCAGAGCCTATATGAACCTCAGCATGGATAACCCATACCCACATACAACAAATATGCAGCAGACGACTTTCAAATCATCTCAACAAATAATATGGAAACTCTCCCTAAATGAAGACATACTTGTTGAATAGAGTTGAAAACATTGTGTCAAAAGGAAAAATTGCTCGTTTTGAACAATTTCTTCATTTGTCACAAAGTTTTCAAAAGTCGTCTGCTGCAGATGCGTTAGAATGCGTCTACAAGAGGGAAAGGGTTGATTGATTTAATTACATGAAAAATGGAGTAACCCGATCTTAAATATGGAATAGTTTACCTAACAGGGGCGTAGCTCCCTTTAGGCACTGTAGGCACGTGCCTACACATTGTTTTCTCAAAATGCCCCAGGATGCAGCTGCGGCGATAGACATCTGCGTAATGTATCGACCAGATCAGCCTGCGCTGTACGCGCAGACTGATCCGGCCGACACATTCCGTCTTAGTGGGAAGTGATTCCTGAAACAGAAAATCCACAGGAGCCGAAAAGTGTCGATTCGGGTAGGCCTGTGTGGCATGCTTAGGCTGATCCGGGTCGATCCACAATGTTGATTTTCTCACGAGACGGCCTACACATTGATTATTGCAAAGCTACGCCCCTGACTAAGGAAATTCGGCTATGAAAGAGTTGAATTATCTCTTATCAGTCCGATCAACAACAGTGTGTCGAAGGCTTGGCGTGAAACGGTTGTAACTAAAATTGGTATTTTTTTCACCAAGGTTAATCACCTCGCCATAAAGTCTTTAAAAGCGTTAAATCATTTTACTTGGTAAACAATGGAAATTCAGGTGCCATTGCTCGTTCTGAGCAATGGCACCTAAATTTGCATTGTTTACAAAAGGGTCGAAATTGCCCCTAAACCAGGGATTTTAAAATAGGTTTTTAGATACAACCATTTCACGCCAAGCCCTCGGTGTGTTCATCTTTTTTTTTTAAACAAAGCTGTGTCGGACGAGAACAAATGAAAATTGATTTGTCCCAATCCATTTGCCCAAAACTAATTCGGGCCTATGCAACCAATATCCCACATGAAGAAATCCTGGGGATAATTCATCGGCTATTTTTGACTTCTGTTACTCACGAACAATGAGCTTAAATTGGAAAACAATCGAGGAGAGTGATTGATTTTTGTCAATTAGCTAAATGAGAGTACAATGTATTCCGGATTCAGCCGTATGACATCACTGGGATTCATGTTGAAAAATTTAACTTTACACAATATAACTATTTTCACTGCCGAATTCTACAAAGTCGACTTTTCCATGTTGAAAAATTGGACCACGCCATTTTTCGTCAAACAGAAAATTTGGTAAAATTTAATGCCTATAACAAAAAAAAATGTATTCCAGTTTTCAGCCGTATGAAATCACTGGGAGTCATGTTGGAAAGAAAAATATCCCTTATTTACTTCTACGTAACTCTTTCACTGCCGTATTCCACGAAGTCGACTTTTCCATGTTGACAAATTGGACCACTCCATTTTTCGTCCAACAGGAAATTTGGTGACTAGAAAAAAAAAAAAAAAAAAAAAAAATAATGTCTAAGTGACAAACAATGAAGATTCCAGGAGAGACAGCTTGTAAGGAGCTGCTCACCCGATTCTGCATTGTTTGCAAAAGCCTATAATTGCCGTTGTCAGCGAAATAGTTTACTTTATTTCCAAAGGGGATTTAAATACTCTCTGAGTTTCTAGCCAAAGAATACAGCAGACATACATGTACACTTTTAACAAAGATCAATTAGCAAAATTATTAATACAAAACAAAATAGACTGAAGAAAAATCCACAACTATTTCTACGACCCAAACATGTAAACAGATAAACATAATTAACCCTTTCCCTCATATAGACGCTTTCGGACGCCTCTGCAGCAGACGGCTTTTTGAAAACATAGTGACAAAAGAAGAAATTGCACAAAACGTTTAGGTTATCCATTCAATTATGGACATTTTCTATGTTTTGACAGAATACGTTCAAAGTCGTCTGCTGCAGAATTGTCGTATGAGGGAAAGGCTTAATTATCATTTCTTATTTTTTTTTATCAAAGTATATATATTTGGATATCTGATTAACCTTTGTATTTAAATGTGATTGCTTGAGTGATGAATATTTGTTAAGTTGCTTGGAAAGAATGAAAGAATATTCGCTTGAATCGAAGTCTCATACTAGGTTTTCCCTTGACGCTGCCCTGCCGAGCCCCGGTAGCTCAGTCGGTAGCGACGCGGGCTGTCAATCCAGGGGTTGTGAGTTCGAATCCCGGCTCGGCCGACTTTCTTTCCGACGATTGACAAAAGTCAATGCGACATGCGTCATTCGTCTTCCACCAATGGGCTAAGTCTATGTGGAAAAGCAGCCAATTGCTTGGGAAGATTGTTGTGTGGAGTACTGGTGTGAGAAAACCAAGAAATGCATGAGTAGGTAAACTGGCCGCCGTGATACAACTGAGAAATTGTTGAAAACGGCGTTAAACCCCAATCAATCAATTGACGCTGCCCTTATAAGCCAGGGCATGAGAAAACGTACAAGTTGATATTTGTGAACAGTATAATAATGGAGATCAGTCTGTGCATCCACACATTTATCGAGTGGTACATTTCATGTTGCTCGAGAAAATCAACATTATGGACTCTGCGTAAAGTATCGACCCGGATCAGCGTAAGAATGCCCCGCAGGTTAATCCGGGCAGACACTTTTCGCCTCCTGTGGATTTTCTGTTTCAGGAATCATTACTCTATACCTCTTTTCCCCTGACGAAACATCATCTCTGTATATCAAAAACAAATAATAAAAATATTTCTATCTAAATAAATAGTGTAAGTTTGAAAGGGGGATGTGCAAGACCTCCCTACAACATTTGTTCGTAGCTAATAAAGTTATACAACAAAACTCAACAAAATACACTGTTCAAAAAATCTTATTTGTTCCTTTTCTCATACACTGGCTCATATTTCTTATTTCTTTGAGTGATTGTAGTAATCCGTCAGTTTTTTCAATTGATTTTCATCATTATTGATTCAGTCATTATAGGTTTAGTCATGAAGAATTTCTATGTAGGTTAACGTTAAATGTGAAAAGAATGCCTTAGATTACATGCATATGTAGAGAATGATCTGAGTCGAGGCACGATAACTAGGTCTTTAAAGTTATTGGAAATCATTCCATGTTCTATATAGATTAGTTGTGAAGGAGCGTAGAACGGTGTATAAGTCAGTCACGTGTATGTGTTTGTATAGACTGAGTTAAGCAATAACTAGGTCAGTTACGTTAATGGCTGTCATTCCATTTTCTATGACTGCTTGTGGTGAAGAAGGGCAGACTGATATATAATTCACTTGAATATGTATTTGTACAGACTGATGTTAGCTGATTTTCGCGATAACTAGGTCGGTAACGTTAATGGCTGTCAATCTGCTTTCTATGACTGCTAGTGGTGAAGTAGGGAAAGTTGACGAGAGTTTATATGTACTTATATACAGACTGATTGTGGTCGAGCCGCGATAACTAGGTCGGTAACGTTAATGGCTGTCGATCTGTTTTCTATGACTGCTAGTGGTGAAGTAGGGAAAGTTGACGAGAGTTTATATGTACTTATATACAGACTGATTGTGGTCGAGCCGCGATAACTAGGTCGGTAACGTTAATGGCTGTCGATCTGTTTTCTATGACTGCTAGTGGTGAAGTAGGGAAAGTTGACGAGAGTTTATATGTACATATGTACAGACTGATTTGGGTCGAGCCGCGATAACTAGGTCGGTAACGTTAATGGCTGTCGATCTGTTTTCTTTGTAGGCTAGTGATGAAAGAGACGATTGTAATATACTTCATTTGTACATGTATAGGTATATACTGATCTTAGTCGAACCCAGGAGTCAAACTCGCCATTCCTGTCTTTGTGTTTATCCATTACTGCTTGTAGGGTGGTGAAGTGGTAGAGCGCCTCGTTTGTGGGGGATCGTGGGTGCTATCCCAAGACGAGCGATACCAATTAATTTAAAAAGGGAGTAATGACTTTTCCTCATTGACTCTCAGGATTGTAGGGGATAGCATTACGACTGACTCGCTGTTACCAGAATAAATGGACCAGTTGTACTTGTAACTCAGCCAGGGAATTCCATGATAGAACTGAAGAAATGTTGAATGTGGCGTAAAAAAACACCATACAAACGAATTCATCGAGACAGTGGTTTTTCTTTTCACTGGGTTATGTATCGTTTTTGTGTCTAGTTGAACTATCCTTTTACACTAAGGGTCGATCGATATCCATCCTAGTGCCATAAAACATATATCATATCGAGGGCTTGGCGTGAACGGTTGTAACTAAAATTGTTATTTTTTTACCAAGGTTAATCACCTCGCCATAAAGTCTTTATAAGCGTTAAATCATTTGTCTTGGTAAACAATGGCAATTTAGGTGCCATTGCTCGTTCTGAGCAATGGCACCTAAATTTGCATTGTTTACAAAAGGGTCGAAATTGCCTCTAAACCAGGGATTTCAAAATAGGTTTTTAGATACATCCATTTCACGCCAAGCCCCGTGTTCATCATTTTTTTTCAAACAATGCTGTGTCGTACGAGAACAAATGAAAATTGATTTGTCCCAATCCATTTGCCCAAAACTAATTCGGGCCTATGCAACCAATATCCCACATGAAGAAATCCTGGGGATAATTCATCGGCTATTTTTTAAACTGTTTCACTGTTGCCACGAGTCATTTGTGAAGATTTTGATAAAGCTGGGTAATCCGAGTCTTCACTTTTCATAAGTGCCAGCTTGTATCTTTTTGCGCGAACAGGCTCAGACATATTGTATAATATATATGCGCCGTTGTACGAGAAAACAAACATTATGGACTCTGCGTAATGTATCGACCCGGATCAACCTGCACAGTCCGCGCGGGCTAATCCGGGTCGACACATTCCGTCTCCGGGGTATAAAGGTATAGAGTAATGATTCTTGAAACAGCAAATCCACAGGAGGCACAAAGTGTCTGTCCGGGTTAGCCTGCGCGGCATGCTTAGGCTGATCCGGGTAGATACTTTACGCAGAGTCAACAATGTTGGTTTTCTCGTAATTCGGCTCATACGCATATGGCGTTTTCTGCTAGTGTAGTAGGTCCAATTAGTAGGAGACCGTTGATAGTATATAGAGCGACTACATACTGACCAACCTGTCCCTGTACTAAGCACGTGCACCCTCCGGTTGCTGTGATTAAAGAATCCGCCTCGGGAGCGGAAGACCAGGGTTCGATCCCCGGCTATGTCATACCAAGGACTTCAGAAATAGAAGTGACGGGTTCACTCATTGATGCTCTTGGTTGCAGGGATAACATTACGACGGATGCATCTCCACCTACACCATATAGGGTGATATGTACCTAAACTCTACAGGGTAATCTGTCCTTGTCATACTACAGCCGTCCTTGTAGTCCTTGTAGTCCTTGTAGTCCTTGCAGTATTTAGTAGGACCCGTTTAACCTCAGTTTTGACCTAGATGTTATACAAATGATCTAGATTGTAGACCAATCAAGTGTTGTTTTTAATAAATAATGTCAAAGAATTAAAGGAAATGAAACGTTTTGATTGGTTCATAGTTAAGTTGGCGATCCTACGAGAGGCACTTATAAGGTGAAGTTTTAAAATGAAATGTTCTGCATACTAACCTTTAATTGTTTTCCTTAAGAAATAAATTTCAGTGAAAAAAATCAGTGAAAACGTATGAAATATAATATTTAAGAGCAAAATATTAATTATATTTGAAACATGATCAGTTTTCAGTTATTTATCATCAATTGAAACTTATACACCTCTTGGGAGCCTCGCGTAATCTCCAGTCATGTGACGTATTCTCGGCCTTGAATGCGCATGTTCCATTTCTTAGTGTTTTCTCATATTGATCGCCGTTTATCTTTTTTAAAGATATTTCTTGTTTGAAGTATTTTGTATGACACGGCCGGGGATGGAAGCGTCGATCTCCCTCACCTGAGGCGAACGCGCTACCACTTCACAACCGTGGCGATCCGAAACATCGGTAGACACGGTACTTTCGTGAGTATTCGTAGGTTGGGTTATAAACATCGATGTACGGCCCTTCACGACGGTACGGCTGATTCTTATTGAAGGTTGGTCGACATATTGTTTGGTATTTTACGCCGCTTTCATCAATGTATCAGTTATATCCAAGGCGTTTCCTTTATAAATTACCAGCCCTACTGGTCCATTTGTCCTGAAACCAGCCGGTCAGTCGGAATGCTTACCCGGTAATGCAATTCTGAGCGCCAAGGAGGGGTTTTAAAGTATTTGGTATCACTCTAATTTTTGATTGAAAGGGGATCGATTGCTGTATTCTCAAATGCGCGGTCAATACTTTAACAATAAAAGTTATTGTGGACTCGAACATACGGTTATTCGAATATATCGTTCAACTCGAACCAATTATATGAACTGATCTGTTTTCTTGGTGTGATTGTATCACTGCCTTGCTTTTCAGTATAAACAACTACGCATACATGCAATGAATGTATAAGAAAGATGAAATACATTTAACTAGATGGCATTTGGAAACACACATGGCTATTATAAGGGCGTGTACGATTGAAGATAAAAAGTCAGTTTATATACACTGGGGAATTATGTTCCGAGTGCTCATTTACATCCATGCTCACCTCAGACTCGATTGCTTGTTATTGTTCGGTCAACCCTTTGGGAACAAATTTCGTATTACAGACTGAAATAGCCGAATTGATTGTCTGTATGGGCAACGCCACACGAACACCGATCTTCACGCTTTGTTAAACTAAAAAAGAAAACCAAACACACAAAAACAAACAAACCCCAAAATCACAGTTCTTATACTGGAGACGTACAATATTCACGCTTTGTGAAACGCAACACATACAAACAAACAAACAAACCACAAAAGCACAGTTCTTATGCTGGAGACGTACAATCTTCACGCTTTGTGAAACGCAAAAAAAAACAACAATACAAAAGCACAATTCTTAAACTGGAGACGTACACTCTGAATCAACACTGTCTGAGAAATAACATAGTGTAGACTGTCTAAATGACTATGTACTGTTTCAGCTGACTGTATCGTCTTTCTCGTCAGTCTGTGGCTCAAAAATAATTCAGTAATGTCATATTGAACAATTTCAAAATATGATTTATCAATTATATTACATGCATTGAATTCATCGTTTGTTTTTAACGTAACACATTTTATTTGGCGCGTTATTTTGGCAAGTCAATGGATTGCAGATGAATAAATAAGGGCGGCATTAGATGCAGGCATAAACGTATACTCTCCGCTCAATATCTCGTTAATGACACAAGCAAACTCTATGCTGTGGGTACCCAAAAGTGTGTTTAAGTTCTAACTGTACAGGATTTCAATGTCAAATAATGGATTGAGAGCATGGAATACGCCCCATATCTTAGATTCTGCCGTCATTAAATACCATATGGGGTAGAGATGATTAAAGAGGAATATTACGTCTATTACACAATGATACTCTATACTCTATGCTGTTGGTATGCAAACGAATAGTCTCGGTATGTTAGAGTAGCGACTGTATAGGATTAAAGTGTCAACAAACAAATTACGCCCCACATCTAGAATTCCGCTGTCATGGAATACCATAGCGGGTAAGGATAAAGAGCCCCGTTTTGATAGTCGCGACATACGGTAAATTGAAATATTTCTCCATCACAGGAATAGATGTTCGTTTCGGGTTATTTGTCTGTTTTCACTGCTATAACTTGTTTCCGGTATTTCCCCAAGGAAATAATCGCTTGTATTGGCTGTTTGATTGCCACATATAGACCCGAAAACATATGTTTGCTATATTTGTACACTCACACCTTGTTATGCATAGAAAAGAAAAGAACAGAATAGAACAGACGCTTTATTTATAGACAGGAATATATATAGATGGTTCACGAGGTATACCAAATACAGCCCAACCTGTATATAAAGACCACCCATGGAAAGAGAACAATCTGGTCGTTGTTCACATGTGGTCTTTAATTACAGGGTCATTTATGCATAACATGAGTAATTTGAAAATTGAAAGTGTGGTTGCTATATATAGGGAATTGCTGAACAAAGGTGGTCTTTAGCACAGGTTTGACTGTTCTTTTAAAATGGCTTGCCAGCTTGACTGCTGAGAGTTGCAGGGAAAGTATCGGTGTTCAGGAAACATACTAGTACTGGTAATATGATTTAGACCTTCCCCACGTACAGGCCGCTATTTATGATGCTCCTGCAGCAGACGGCTTTTAGCAACATGAGCAATTTCTTCATTTGCCACAATAATTTTTAACTTTATTCACTCTAAATTTAACAGAGATTTGTGTGAGTAAAACATTTAGTCAAAATGATCATCCCTATTGAAGAGAACTGCAGCAATTATCAAAAGAAGACGTCGTGATATAACTGAACTACCTCAATAAGCAGTTAAAAACACCTTTCAAACGATCAGACGCTATATATATAGACAGGAATAGATATGGTTCACGAGGCATACCAAATACGTTAACAATGGCTTGTCAGCTTGGCGCTCAGAGTTGCAGGAAGTTACAGGGATAACATTTGTGTCAAGAATACATAATACCGGTAGTACTGATAATTTACCCAGAAAACATCGCGATATAACTGAACTGCTTTAACCCATTGTTTAAAGTAGACTCTTCCATGTTCAAACTCGGACGACTCTATTTTCATGTTATAGGATTTTTGGAATATCTTTATAACTCGCAGCCAAACAATGCAGATTTCAGGTGAGACAGCTCGTTACGAGCTGACCTGACTCACCTGAATCTGTATTGTTTGCAAAAAGCTCAATATTGCCTTTGGCGCTGAAAGGGTTAATAAGCGTAAGCGGTTTACACCACCTTTCAAACGAATCGAGTACAGGGTTCGACGTGGTGATGCTTACAATTTACATAAATGAAGACTAGACGTAGAACATAACACCATAATGGAATAGTATACATAAAAATGCCTTAGAACGCGAAAGCAATATGGGCCGTTCCACGAGAAAACCAACATTATTGACTCTATGTAATGTATTGACGAATATCAGCCTGCGCAGTCCGCACAGGCTAATCCGGGCCGACACATTCCGTCTCAGGGTAATATAGGTATAGAGTAATGATTCCTGAAATAGAAAATCCACAGGAGACAAACAGTGACTTAAAGTCGATACTTTATTTGTTTTCTCGTGGAACGTTTCATGTGTATATATATATATACATGTATGTAGAATTTTGACACAAAATGTCATGTTGGTCGTCATCCTGATTATATAACCTTGTTTAATCAATTTTCTTTCTAAAATGTGTTTGTGTAATTAGTGTTTCAAAATTTGTAACATGAAAGCCCCCAATGGAAGGGGAATTAAGATACTCTAAACTATAATATTATTGAGAATGCAGATGGCCTAAGGCAAGTACGTAAAATGCTTGGATAACGTCGATACATAAAGCAAATTTAACAATGATATCAGTCCTAATTGACTGGTTAAAAACGATATCGCGGAAGTTGAGTTCAGGGCGACCCAAAAATCCATTCTGCTTGCAGAATACTTTATGTACATAGTGGCACTTAACGCAGGTCTAGGGTTATTTAGTACCTAACAATATTGGAGATCGTGGATGATTGAAAAATAATAAATGGCAGCATGACATAGCTGAAATACTGATTAACCCATTCTGTTATAAAGACACTTTCTGACGCCTCTGCAGAAGACGGCTTTTTGAAAACATTGCGACAAAAGAAAGAAAGAATTGCCTCAAAACGAGCAATATCTTCCTATGTCAACATGTTTTCAAGCCGATTCAATAAGTTTATTTTCTCTTTTAAAGAGAGTTTCCAAAATAATTCGGGTATGTTTTCAAAGTCGTCTGCTGCAGATTTGTTTTATTTGGCAAGCGGGGGCGGGGGGGGGGGGGGGGGGGGGGTGGGGGGGGGGGGGGGGGGAGGGGTGTAAATAAACTTACCACATCAAGCCCTTTAATCCTTTCTCATTTACAGGCATTTTCTGATATCTCTGCAGCTTTCCCTGTGCCTAATTGTAAAACATGCTCATAAATAACAATTTCTCCATTTGCCGCCATATTTCCAACTATATTCTATTATTGTCATTAATCTTTTTTTGTGGGCATATTATTTTCAAAGTCATCTGCTGCGGATTTGTTGTCTGTGGGAGAGGGTTACAAATCATTAACCCTTTCCCTCATACGACAATTCTGCAGCAGACGACTTTGAACGTATTTTGTCAAAACATAGAAAATCTCCATAATTGAATGGATAACCTATGAGGGAAAGGGTGTAAATGACCACCATTTAACAAATATTCATCACTCAAGCAATCACATTCAAATACAAAGGTTAATCAGATATCCAAATATATATACTTTGATAAAAAAAAAATAAGAAATGATAATTAAGCCTTTCCCTCATACGACAATTCTGCAGCAGACGACTTTGAACGTATTCTGTCAAAACATAGAAAATGTTCATGATTGAATGGATAACCTATGACAAAAAGTGGAAAACATTGTGGCAAAAGGAGAAATTGCACGTTTTGTGCAATTTCTTCTTTTGTCACTATGTTTTCAAAAAACCGTCTGCTGCAGAGGCGTCAGAAAGCGTCTATATGAGGGAAAGGGTTAATGACCACGTAACTTGTTGTGAATGATAACGATATATTGCATGTACGTAGTTGTATTGGTGCTATTGATTTGTGTCATTATAGTGTAAATAGGTTCTACGAGCCCCTCCATTGGAAAAGGCACACGTTCGATTTTCGGAACAGTGCATATCAAGATCGACGCTGTTCACGTTTGGCTTACGTGAACATGTTTGTCTATTTATATTCATGAAACAAGCTGAGCAGATGGGTGGAATGATTTTTACTTAAAGTACACTGTTCAGAAATGTCAACTTGTACCCTGTTCTCAACGACGGGTTCATATAATCCGTGCTGGTACCTTCTTGGTATCAATGAGCGTTTTCGGCTTTTGCAATCGAGTAACTCGAGTAGAAAATCTGGACATGCGCAGTACACGACACGAGTAACCATTCACGAACGCCTTACCCCAGTCTTGTGTTGTTTACAAAATGGCGACATTCTGTGCATCAGCCGTCGCCATCTTGGATCTCGTGTTACCCGTCAAATAGTGGGGGTCGTTGTAGTCGAGTAGATTAGAGATTAAGCGCATGCGCAGTTCGCTTACTCGATATGTTCGACTTTCAACTCCAGTTACTCTCGTAAACAAGTCGAAAACGCTCAATGGCGTACAGGGTATCGGGTATAGACAACCGATTTAATGAAGCAGCGGGTGTTCGTAATGGTTTACCTTTAGTAATGACAATACCGCCAGAACACTCTGTGGAATACTTAAACTGATTAAAAAACATAACGTATTACTTATTACTGCCAAAGGCGTAACATGTTCCGTAGGGAAAAGTTTTTAAATCCTACATTGCATATTGTGAAATCAAGTGGTCATTGTAAACACAAACTATCTATATCCACATGCAGATTAATTGATACATCTTTGAAAATTCAACTCTCAACCTTCAGTTTTTAACTCTTTCAGCGCAAAAGGCAATATTAAGGTTTTTGCAAACAATACTGTTTCAGGCGAGTCAGCTCGTAACGAGCTGTCTCATCTGAAATCAGCATTGTCTACCTTTTAGTTGTCAAAATAGTCCAAAATTGTATTACATGAGAAATGGAGACGCCCGATTTTGAACATGGAAGAGTCTTCTTTAAACAATTCGGCATTAAAAGTTAATGCATGTTTTACGTTTCCTGACAAATTGTACGTATTGGAGTAATTGCCTGGGAACGCGCCTGACAGCCATACCAAAGACTTTCAAATGGTAGTAACGGCTTCCCTAGCTGAAGCGCAGGGTTGTCGAGATACAATTAATACCTTGAGAGCGTTACACACCTTCCAAACAGACACGGGCGCTATTACAGTAAGTAAATATTGTATTATAGTGGCAAGTGTATGTACATCAACAAAACGGTGGTACACAAGTAATAAATACCACCCGGCCCCATGGGCCTATAAGCCATTTTCAAAAGAAAAATAATTAAGAAAAAAAAATGAGTAAAAAAAAAGTTGTAAAAACTTCCTTCACAATTGATATGCAATGAGTTAAAATAAAATTTAAACTTAACTAGCATAGATATAAAAGGAAAACATGTTTTAGCCGATAACTTGTTTGATTGATTCCCGTTTAACCCCCGTTTTCAACAGTTTTCATTCATATCACGGCGACATGTTCACCTACCAATGTGGTTCCTGCCTTTCTCACACCCTTATTCCACACTGCAGTCTTTCAAAGAAGTTGGCTGCTTTTTTCTTGTTGTCTGTTAGCCCATTGGTGTGTGGCACAGGCACAGTACGGCATATTGGATTTCGTCAAACGTAGGACATAATGTTGGTCTAGATTGACAATCGCTACCGATGATAGTTATTCATACATTGTCCCGAGGTCCAGATAAGGAGGGGTATTCAGCTATTTTCCCCACAATTTCTCTCTTATTTTTAAAGCAAACCCTATAGGGGGTCAAATAAGGATTCTAGAACCTGTAAAACGCCCCTTATCTAAAGCCATGCATTGTCAATAGATTGACAACTCGCGTCGCTACCGTTGATAGTAATTCATACATTGTTAATTGGAGTATTAACATAATGTTCTTTTAAGTCTGATGATTTACACAAGTTCATTCTTTAATTGAGTTACGTTTCTCAAGAATATCGCCCACTGCATAGTATACCATTACTGAATGTTGAATGTGTTTTTAACGTATGTTTATTGTAGACCTAGTTTAATGTACCACAAACAAACTGTAACGTTTACGTGTAAACACAATATGTTCTGTTCTGTTTTGTTCTGATGCTCGACAGTGGCATACATACATGATGAATAAACTCTCGCGTAATTCAGGATAAGGGTTACAGAGGAGAAAGGGTGGAATCATAATTGAATAGCACCCCGACAGCGTGATTGTTCGAGCTACTGGGTTCATATCTGATTACATTCACTTTTATATGACGTCATTAGCGTGTGCCATTTTCCCATAATTCACGAGACATCCGTTAACTTCCGCTCAACTTTGTACTGGAATAATGGGGCGAAACTGATATGAGTCAAATGGTTTGTTTATTTGCCCGCGTTAACCCTTTCCCTCATATAAACGCTTTCTGACGCCTCTGCAGGGGACAGCTTTTTGAAAACATAGTGATAAAAGAAGAAATTGCTCGAAACGAGCAATTTCTCCTTTTGCCACAATGTTTTCCACTTTTAGTCATAGGTTATCCATTCAATTGTAGAGGTTTTCAATGTTTTGACAAAATATGTTCAAAGTCGTCTGCTGCATAATTGTCGTATGAGGGAAAGTGTTAACCCTGTCCCACATGCAACATATCTGCAGCAGACGACTTTGAAAACCTAGTGACAAAATCCTGACAAAATCTCCATAAAAGAAAGCTTAATTGTTAAGTAAAGTTAAAAACATTGTGGCCAAAGGCAAAATTGCTCATTATGAGCAATTAAACTTTGGCCACAATGTTTTCAAAAGTCGTCTGCTGCTATTGCGACAAAATCCGTCTCATAGGAGAGAAAGGGTTTACGTTAACTATTTATCGCTGACAACAATTTCTGCATATTGGTATTCGACTGTCAACGAACCAAGTTGAATTACTACGCAAAACACGTCGTGTTAAAACCGGACTTCGGGACGTTGCAAGCAGTGAAGAACCTGATCAGCATGTACCTACGCTTTTAGACGCATCTGCAGCATACGACTTTTAAAAAAATGACAAATAGATTGATCACATGTTTGTCCAGATGTTTTCAAAGTCGTCTGCTGCAGATTTGTTGTAAGTGGGAAAGGTTTAATCGAATACATTTACGTACCCTATAGGCTAACTGAAAAGAGAATGCTTAGACGGACGGACGGATTGATTGATTGTTTGTTGTTTTACGTCGCTTTCAAGGAGGGCAGTCATTACTACCATATTTTAAAGTATTTGGTATGACCCGACCTGGGATCGAACCCGCGACCTCCCGTTCTCGAGGCGGACGCTCTACCACTTCACCACCGAGGCGGTCTAGACGGACAGAACGGAGGCACGTACATGTACTGGATTGATTATTTCCTGATCAGATAGCGCCGAATGACGATTCACACGTAATCATGTTGGAATGTATTTCTTTTCGCTTTTCGCGGTATGAACTCATTTTAAAGGCATCCATCTTGAATATATATCGATTGTGCATGCATGGTTACGAGCAGTTTAATATTATGATTACCAATGAGATCATTATCTAACCTAGCCCTGACGAGTCAAGTAATCGGAACAATTACGAAAGTTCACGATTGAGAGAGATACATTCATTTTAGCCTATCCTCGCAAAAAGATACATCATGACAATTGGTTATAACACAAATCCAGACCGACCTACTCATCCCGCCTAGTATTATTTAAATCTACACTTTTCGATTATTACATCCAATAGCCTTTGATAACCTTCTTGTGTGTTGTAAACGTTTTGATATGACTAAACAGATGCTGGGGCTGAGTAAAACCTACACATTTCACAAATGTCATATTGTATCTATTTGCAATATTTGCAGCCGAGCCCCGATATCTCAGTCGGTAGCGCCGCGGGCTGTCAATCCAGGGCTTCTGAGTTCGAATCCCAGCCCGGCCAACATTCTTTCCGACGTTCGACAAAAGTCACTGTGACACCTGCGTCATTTGTATTTCACCAATGAGCTGTTTAACAGTCTATGTGGAAAAGTAGCCAGTTTCTTTGAAAGTATGTTGTGTGGTGCACTGGTGTGGGAAAACCAGGAAACGCATGAGTAGGTGAACTGGTCGCCTTGATATGACTGAAAAATTGTTTAAAAAGGCGTTAAACCCCAATCAATTAATTAATCAATAAATGTATCTATTTGCAATGACATACGTTCGATCTCCATCCGGGTCATACCGCAGTCTTTAAATACCATCGGGAAGTAATGGCTTTCCCTCCTTGCTGCTCAGGTTTTGCGGGATTAACATTACGACTCACTCGCTGTCATGACTAACGGGCCAGTGGTCATGGTCACTTATTCAAGAACAGCTATGATATAGCTGGGAAATGTTGAACGCGGCGTAAAACCCCATACTAACAAACAAATGACAGGCGCCTTAGTCTATTATTCCACGTGTCCTTGATTCTTGCCACCTTGTGTTCATAAATCGTTGCTGAAAGCGGCGTAAAACGCCTTACTATCAAGCAAACACAGCAATGGTATGGTCATATGACGTGTTCAGTTGTTTAAGCTGTTATTCATCACATCCTTAATTATCGCAACCTTTAGTTTACGAATGGTTGTTGAAAGCGGGGTAAAACATCTTACTAACGAATACACTGAATGGCAATGTCATACGACGTGCTGAGCTGTTTAACCCTTTCAGCGCTGAATTGTTTAAAGTAGACTCTTCCATGTTCAAACTCGGACTACTTGATATTCATGTTATAGGAATTTTGGAATAATTTTATAACTCACAGCCAAACAATGCAGATTTCAGGTGAGACAGCTCGTTACGAGCTGGCTCACCTGAATCTGTATTGTTTGCAAAAAGCTCAATATTGCCTTTGGCACTGAAAGAGTTAACCAGTTATTCATCACATCGTTGAGTATTGCCACCGGTCGTTTACGAATCGTTGTTGAAAGCGGCGTTAAACACAGTACAAACAAATAAACAAAGCAATGGCAAGGTCATATGACGTGTTGAGCTGCTTAAGCTGTTTGTTCATCACATCGTTGATTATTGTAACCTTTATTCTACGAATCGTTGTTAAAAGCGGCATAGAATACCTTACAAACCAATAAACAAAGCAATGGCATGGTCGTATGACTTGTTGACCTGTTAAGCTGTTGTTTATTACATCGTTGATTATTGTAACCTTTAGTTTACGAATCGTTGTTGAAAGCGGCGTTAAACACGGTACTAACAAATAAACAAAGCAATGGCAAGGTCATATGACGTGTTGATCTGTTTAACCAGTTATCCGTCCAATCATTGATTATTGCCACCTTTGTTGAAAGCGGACCATACTATCAAACACGCAAAGTAATGATATGTACATATGACGTGTTGATCTGGTTAAGCTGTTGTTTGTCACGTTCCTGAACCTTGTCTACTTTTGTTTATAAATCGTATCCGATGACGGCCATTTATAGCCGTAATTGATATGACTAATGTAATATTTAATATGATATTTATGATAATAATTAATTTCCAAGCTGTTGCACCGCATGAAAAGAATTCTAATGCATTCAAGTGCTCTTTAAAACGACGAAACTTCCGTCTGATCACGTGCGGAAAAGTGTTATTGACGCAACGTCACACGTAAATCGATCTTCTGATGTGTGTTTGTTTAACCTCGTTTTCAACAATTTGTATAGCTATAGCAAGCATATCGAGGGCTTGGCGTGAAACGGTTGTAACTAGAAACCTATTTTGAAAACCCTTGTTTAGTGGCAATATTGACCCCTTTATAAACAATGAAAATTTAGGTGCCATTGCTCAGAACGAGCAATGGCACCCACATTTCCATTGTTTACAAAGAAAATGATTTAACGCTTTTAAAGACTTTATGGCGAGGTGATTAACCTTGGTAAACAAAATATCAATTTTAGTTACAACCGTTTCACGCGAAGCCCTCGATATCCTCGGTAAGATACCAGTACTTCTAGCCAATGTACACAGAGACCAGTGTCGCAGGGCCTTTAACTCTTTCAGCGCCGAATTGTTTAAAGTAGAATGTTCCATGTTCAAATTCGGGTGTGTCCATTTCTCATTTTTTTGTTTAAGTTTTGGACTATTTTGATAACTAAAAGGCAAACAATGCTGATTTCAGGTGAGACAGCTCGTTACGAGCTGACTCACCTGAAATCTGCATTGTTTGCAAAAACCTCAATATTGCCTGCGGCGCCCGAAAGAGCTAAAGAGATCTTCATAAACCAACTACATGTTACTAAGAACCGAACTCTTCTTTTGACAAATAGCTATATGTGTAGCCCCGCTAGTTTTATGCCAATATGAGCCGTTCCACGTGAAATCCAACATTAAAGGCTCTGCGATAAGTATCGACCCTGATCAGCCGAAGCATATCGCACATGCTAATCCGGGCAGACACTTTTCACCTTCTGTGGATTGTCTGTTTCAGGCATCATTACGCTATATATTTATCCCCCTGAGACTTAAATACTTAAAAGCAAATTAAATCATTTTTTTTGTTTCCCTAATATCTTGTAAAATATTAATTGTAGAATGCATTGAAGTAAATGACTTATCAAAACTTGTTAAGAAATGAAATCTTTTAGCATATTTATAAGTGAAACAAATTTTTCGAAATATGCTTTTAAGTATAACGTAGCATTAAGTAAGGTTGGTGGAATTGGAATTATGAGATATGTTTATGAGATAAAACACGATTGAATGAAAACTTTTTCACCATAAGCAATTTCGCATTTTGTTACATTTTTTTTCAAAAGTCGTCAGCTGTAGAGGCGTCAGTAAGCATCTCGAGGGCTTTGCGTGAAACGGTTCTAACTAAAAACCTATTTTGAAAACCTGGTTTAGGGGCAATTTTGACCCCTTTGTAAACAATGCAAATTTAGGTACCATTGCTCAGAACGAGCAATGGCATCTAAATTTCCATTGTTTACCAAGAAAAAGTATTCAACGGTTTTAAAGACTTTATGGCGAGGTGATTAACCTTGGTAAAAAAATACCAATTTTAGTTACAACCGTTTCACACCAAGCCCTCGAATCTGTATGTGGGGAAGTGTTAATTGGTCGATGGTATGTCCATTGCACATGGAGCATAAAGGGTTTTGTTTCAGCTATTGGTATTCAAGTTTCATACGGCGTGCCAAATCCCAGATATCACAAGTTAATAATTATCTGTTTATCTATTACTGGAGAGCACTTGTTGTCACTTCATTAGCACGGATTTCCGCAATACGTTCATTATCAATAGTGTGCGCCGGTAAATAGTATTGGTTATGTGTTCCCTTATCTTCTTACTTCAACGATTGGGCTAACAGTATATGTGGAAAAGCAGCTACTTGCTTGGAAATAACGTTATTTGAAGTAATGGTGTAAGAAAGCAAGGAAACACGTGAGTAGGTGAACTGACCGCCGTGATATGACTAAAAAAATTGGTTGAAAACGGCGTTAAACCCCAATCAATCAATTAATCCATACTTCAATGATTTATCTGCTAAACGTTTCGAACTTGAACGGTTTAACAAAGCATATTATTTATCTTGACAACGATGCATCATTCTTAATGATATTCCAACATCCCTGAGCACTCACGGAGAGAAGCAAGTACAGGCATTTTATAAACTTGTGTACCAACCCGATTAGGAATCGAAGTAATGCCGTCCGTTCCGAGTCGGACTCCCAAACTCCTTAACCATATTATGAGTCGTCCTATGAGACAACCAACATTGTGGACTCTGCGTATAAAGTATCGACCCGGATCAGCCTAAGCATGCCACACGGGCCTACCTGGACCGACACTGTTCGTATCCTGTGGATTTTCTGTTTCAGGAATAACTACTGTATACATCTATCCCCCCTAAGACGGAATGTGTCGGCCGGATCAGTCTGCGCGGACAGCGCAGGCTGATCTGGTCGATACATTACGCAGATATATTGATATGAGCCGTCCCACGAGAAAACCAACATTGTGGACTCTGCGTAAAGTATCGACCCGGATCAGCCTAAGCATGCCGCGCAAGCTTACCCGGGAAGACACTTTTCGCCTCCTGTGGATTTTCTGTTTCAGGAATCATTACTCTATACCTCTATAAACCCTGTGACGCAATGTTTTGGGCCCGGATTAGCCTGCGCGGATTACGCAGGCTAATCTGGTCGATACATTACGCTGAGTCCATACTGTTGGGTTCATATAACGAATCGGTGTTGAAGTCATTATATTTGCTGTTAGTTTAAACTTGGGTTTGTTTCACATGTCTAATGGAACAAGCTTTCAGCTTATATTTAATCACGCTCGTTTTCCGCTCATATTACTAGTAAGGACACAATTGTGCTGTAAATGATCAAAGCAAATCAATCAAAACAGTAACACCGGGCAGAGGTTATCGTGAGTTCGAACATTGGCTCGGCTATTCAGTTTTTCCTGTGATTAACAAACAGTCATAGTGACTGACTACTGTTATTCGTCTTCCGCCAATGGGCTATACAATACAATACAAATACAATACAATACAACACAATACAATACAATACAACACAATACAATACAACACAACACAACACAATACAATACAACACAATATAATACAATACAATACAATACAATATAATACAATACAATACAATACAATACAATACATTATTTTATTACATAAAACAATAAATATGCTTATAGCAAAAAATACAAACGAAACTATACACGTTAGGTGATCAGACCGCCGTAATATAATTTGATAAACCGTTGAAGACGATGATAAACTCCAATTAAACAATTAATCGACCAATCAAGTAGTCTTCACGATAACTTACATTTAACATGAGCCACATCATACCAACATCGACAGCTGCCAGTTGCTTGGAAAGTGTGTTGTGTGGAGTACTGGTGTGGGAAAGCCAAGAAACACATGAGTAGGTGAACTGGCAGCCGTGATATGACTGAAACATTGTTGAGAACGGCATTAAACCCCAATCAATCAACCAAAATCGATAATCGGAACATTCCAACCAGCTCACACCCGTGTCAACCCGCGCATCTTCACAGTCGTATCTGGATCATCGCTGTTAGCAAATAACAATGTAGTCGTCGGACATACACACTGGACGCCTCTTGTGATCAGTTATTTGAAGGGAAAATCCCGACTTTACACAGAACCGAATTTGATCGACATAGCCTATGATTTGACCCTTTCGCTGCTATAGGCAATTAAGGTATTTTACAAACAATACAGATTCAGGTGAGACAGCTCGTGACGAGGTGTCTCGCCTGAAATCTGCATTCTTTACATACAATTTTACAAAGATTCCTGTTTGACGAAACATGGAGTGACGTAATTTTTAACATGGAAGAGTCGACTTTGTGTAATTTGGCAGCGAAAGAGTTCAAAATAAACAAAAAACTTCGAAGGTCTGTTATCGAGTGGTGTGATCTAATAAAGCCATTCGATTATCAGCGTAGAGAATGAATTTGCTTCTAGTCAGGCGAACTCTTAATCCTTTCCCGCATACAACAATTCTGCAGCAGACGACTTCGAAAACATCTACTAAAAATATCGAAAATCTCTAGAAAAGAAGGTATGATTACTGATAAAAAGTATAAAACATTGTGGGAAAAAAGGAGAAATTACTCGGTTTGAGCAATTTCGTCTTTTTTCACAATGTTTTCAAAAGTCGTCAGGTGCAAATGCGTCGGAATGCATCTGCAAGTGGGGAAGGGTTAGGAATTTAAAATGACCTTGTCAGGCGCAAACTGTCCTTGATAAGTACGTGGTTGAACGGCTGGGTTGTCCACTCTGTATGCAACTGAACAGCGTGTTAACCCTTTCCAACGTACAACAAAATCTGCATCTTACGACTTTGCATTTTCTTTTAAAAAACCCGAAACATATTGAACATCTCTGAAAATGAAAATATTATTCACTAATAGAGTTGAAAACATTGCGGCAGAATGATAATGGATCATTCTGAGCAATTGTGTCCTTCGCCACAATGTTTTAAAAAGTCAAAGTGATCATGCAAGTTGAAAATGGGGTTGTGAGCAATTTCTCCTTTGCCACAAGGTTTTCAAAGATGAGAGCTTCCTAAATAAGCTTAATGCTTTCTGGTCAATCCTATTTATATATATTTATATATCTTTATTTGTATACGAATTGTTATAAGATGTATATGTCAATTAGAATATAAATAAAACAAGTGTAAACTAAGGTTTTTAAAGGTCGTCTGATGAAGATGCAAGTTGGAATATGTTGTGAGCAATTTTTCTCTTGCCGCAATAATTTAAAAAGTCGTCTGATGTAGATGCGTCAAAGATGCGTCAAAATGTTACTGCAAGTTGGAAAAGGTTGTGAGCGATACCTCCTTTGCCACAATGTTTTCAAAAGTCGTCTGTAGATGCGTCAGAATGCTTCTGCAAGTTGGAAAAGTTTGTGTGCCATACCTCCTTTGCCACAATATTTTCAAAAGTCGTCTGATGCAGAAGCGTAAAAGTGCTTCTGCAAGTTGGAAAGGGTTGTGTGCGATACCTCCTTTGCCACAATGTTTTAAAAAGTCCTCTGAAGTAGAAGCATGAAAGTGCTTCTGAAAGTTGGAAAGGGTTGTGAGCGATACCTCCTTTGCCGCAATATTTTCAAAAGTCGTCTAATGTAGATGCGTCAAAAAAAATCTGCAAGTTGGAAAAGGTTGTGATTAATTTCCCCCTTGCCACACTGTTTTAAAAAGTCGTCTGATGCAGTAGCGTAAAAATGCTACTGCAAGTTGGAAAAGGTTGTAAACATCTAATAGACAAAATCATTGAAATCATCTCTATTATTGAAGGTGTAATTGCTAAAGAAAGGTTGAAAAACATTGTGTCCAAAGGAGAAATTGCACGTTTTGTGCAATTTCTTCTTTTGTCACGATGTTTTCAAAAAGTCGTCTGATGTAGATGCGCCAGAATGCGTCTGCAAGTTGTAAAGAGTGCAGGGTCTAACACTGATGTACATCACTACCAATATATCTGCTATGTTATCAGTTAACCTCGATTATTTCCAGCACATAAGGCTTGCGTCGTCATGTATTTAAATATCAGGGTAATGTTGCAGGAATGGAACAACCACTGGACTTAAAATGTGGATCTCTATCCGCAGTTCAGCACCTTTAATACCCTTTCCCTCATACGACAATTCTGCAGCAGACTACTTTGAACGTATTTTGTCAAAACATAGAAAATCTCCATAATTGAATGGATAACCTATGACAAAAAGTGGAAAACATTGTGGCAAAAGGATAAATTGCTCGTTTTGAGCAATTTCTTCTTTTGTCACGATGTTTTCAAAAGTCGTCTGGTACAGATGCGTCAGAATGCATCTGCAAGTTGTAAAGAGTGCAGGATCTAACACTGATGTACATCAATACCGAGATATATCTGCTATGTTATCAGTTAATCTCGATTATTTCCAGCACATAAGGCTAATTGGAAACAGGTTACATGCAGGAGAGATCTTAGAAATTCAGACGTTTTGGATTATTTCTCTTCATTCCTTTTCTTTGATTGGTATTATTAGTTGTTTGTATGTTGTAAATATTACCATACGTATGTATATATACATATAAGTGTGGTATGCTACTGTACCTTATTTTTTACTGGCATTTGGGTTAACCCTTTTGTAACCGGGTGATGAATTTTGAGTTAAAGCCTGTTCCGTCCTGTTTCAATCTTTTGAAAATGCCGTGTTTTGAGTCACGTGACTGTCCATTGTCAGCGAACAAAGATCGGTGTTGAATATCAATACGTTGAAGATGTCAACGTTATCTCCTGAATTAAATATTTGGACATGGACTGAACGATTACGTACAAGTCGTAAATGTATTGGTGATGCAAGAGACATTCAGTTCCTTAAATTGAATGTTCATCGTTAGAAATACCGATATGAAGTGATATTGTTATCATTGTCCTGTTACCCCCCTCCCCCAAAGTTCTTGACCAACCCCATCTCTCGACCTTCTATAGCAAATTATTTTTGGTAAAAACGCAATAGGTAACACTTTCATTGCTGGAACTGGTTTTGTGAAGCCTGCGTCAGTTTAAGGCTAGGCTAACCAGCGTCTGATTCAGGCGCCGTCGGACCAGACTCTGCATTGTTGGCTGATAAACTCAACAGTATATCTTGATTTTCCTTATATGGTATATGCACTATATTTTGAGGCCTGTGTCGTCGGTAAAGGGACAGGCTTTCCGGCGTATCAGGCGTCGTCTGATCAGGTCCTATATCATTTGCTTCCCAACTCAACATTGCTGATTCAGTGATAGGCCTATTCGATCTGCAAAGCTAATCAAGTTCATTCATAAAATTCAGGTGACATGATCCAATCTTTTTGTGGATATTTGCGATAACGGCTTTTAATGTATACAAGATCGAATTCTAAATACACCCCAGCACAGTACGTTGCACTTTTAACACTTTTATGAGGTCGTTCACCGTTAAAGCATATGTTTCGCGTTGTTACTCTAATTCTTTTACAAATTGCTTGATTGATTATTTACTTTTATTTAAACTGATGAGATGATTGTGTATGCCAACAATAGCTGTCACATAGCATCACTTATGCCAACAATAGCTGTCACATATCATTAGTAATCTCTCTCTGCTTAGGGCTTGATAGTTAATATCGGCTTGATAGTTAATATCGGCTTGATAGTTAATAGCCGAGCCCCGGTAGCTCAGTCGGTAGCGACGCGGGCTGTCAATCTAGGGGTTGTGAGATCAAATCCCGACTCGGCCAACTTTCTTTCCGACGATTGACAAAAGTCACTGCGACATGCGTCATTCTTCTTGCACCAATAGGCTAAGTCTATGTGGAAAAGCAACGAGTTGCTTGGGAAGATTGTTGTGTGGAGTACTGGTGTGAGAAAACCAGGAAATGCATAAGTAGGTGAACTGGTCGCCGTGATATAACTGATAAATTGTTAAAAACGGCGTTAAACCACAATCAATCAATTGATAGTTAATAAATATTAAACGCAAAACCTTAACGTTTGCGAGCGTCGCTGACACATAATAACTTAACCCTTTCCCTCATACAGACGTTTTCTGAAGCCTCTGCAGCAGACGACTTTTTTGAAAAACAATGTGGAAAAAGAAGGAATTGCTCAAAACGAGTAATTTCTCCTTTGACGACAATGTTTTTCAACTTTTCAGCAATTACACCTTCAATAATAGAGATGATTTCAATGGTTTTGTCTAGATGTATACAAAGTCGTCTGCTGTAGAATTCTTCTATGTGGGAAAGGGTTAAGCAGCTATTCATTTTGAATACAATATTGGTGCATTAAAATGAATTGTGTGGCTCTTTACGGCATCATTGTTTCTTTACTACGCCTGAAATCAACATCCCCCGTGTGTGTGTTATTTTAAGGTGAGGTTTATCGTGGACGTCAAAGATCGCGTGTTATTATTGTTGATCTAAACTGGAAAAAAACAAACAGAATCTCACGTGATTAAGACAGAAATATGTTCCATCACAAAAATAATTTTGAAGTTTATCGCTTCGTACGAATTTAGGTCCCAAAGGGACCAGTATTTCAGGTAAATCTAATTGTATGTAATAAAACCTAGGTTTACAAGTGTGCAGGCGCATAAACATTGCATGCGGTACGGGGGGATCATGCTGTTAACCCTGTCCCTCATGCACACGCTTTCTCACGTATTCAGCAGCCTACGACGTTTATACCCATTGTGACAAAAGGAGAAATTGCCCCAAAACGAGCAATTTCTCCTTTTGTTGTAATGTTTTCAACTCGTTTCAATTGTTATACTTCCATTTATAGTCAGTTACATTAATTTACTGACATGATTTTAAAGTTATCTGTTGCCGAAATCTTGTATTTCGGCAGGCGTAAATTTGTAAGCTAACTCAATGCGTATTTTTGGCAAATTATGTTGTAGATTGATTTGATGTGTACATGTGGAAAAGTGTTAATTCATGTAGAAAATGAAGATGTACACATGAGATGTTTTGGTTTTGTTTGTTATTGTGTATGTTTAACTGTTATAATTATCCGAATCGCAACATGACGGTCATGGTTGAGTGTCCTTGGGGCAAGGCACATTTTCTAGCCTGGTACTGGTTTGTTTAACCAGGGATCATGAATACGTAAACTGTCGCCGTGATATAACTGAAATAATGTTAAAAATGGCGTAAAACCGCAAAACAAAAACAAAAAAAAACAAAAAATGTTATACTTATCATATGGGTCTATGATTTTCTGATCTCTGATATATTTAAATGAACAGAATAGAATATATTTTATTAACTTATACAACATACATGTATCTAGTCATACAAAACATATTTATAAATGAATTAAAAGAGATCGAACACGGTTATATTATTACATAAACATTCAGTAATATTCTTTTATTTATTTTGTAATACTATATACTTCATAGTGGATGAACAATTTCGTATATAACTATGATTATTTGCATGGTGAACATGTATAGAATAATGGTTATATATTACTATTTCTACGTTTTTGCCGCCAAAGATATATACTTCGATTGTTTAGTCATTTGTAGTTGATGAAAGAAAGTTTGGTGAATTTAAACATATTTGGACGGGTGATATAGTACTTGCCGATACATTTTACTCGGATATCAGTTGATTGATTGGGATATAACGCCGTTTTTAACAATTTCTCAGTCATATCACGGCGGCCAGTTAACCTACTCACGTGTTTCCTGGTTTTCTATCACCAGTACTCCACACAACAATCTTCCCAAGCAACTGGCTGTTTTTCCACATAGACTTAGCCCGTTGGTGGAAGACGAATGACGCATGTCGCAATGAATTTTGTCAAACGTCGGAAGGAAAGTTGGCCGAGCCGGGATTCGAACTCACAACCCCTGGATTGACAGCCCGCGTCGTTACCGACTGAGCTACCGGGACTCGGCTACTCGGATATCAGAACAGAAATTACATTTGCAAATAGATGAAAGGATTGATTCCAGTCTATGGGAGTCTGTTCGAGCCGTAAAGGTGTGTTAGTGTATATACGTGTAGACGGATAGTAGGAAGCGTTTCCCCCATCTCACAATGTGTATAACTAACTAGTCGAGTAAGTCGGGAAGTTTTCACTTAGGGATCCATGTCTAAATACTCACTCACTCTTTGATAACTTGTTGGTGAAGAAACAACCTATGGAGCTAATACAGTTAAAAAGTTAACATTCGTAGGTACGGAAAGATTTTGGAGTTAAACGGTTTAAATCGAATGTGCTATTATGTAACGTGTAAATATATAGTTGTTAATATATCTTAGAAGTTTTTGAAATAATTTATCACATTGAGGTGGGAACAGCTTGAAGTTTTAACGGGTCACGTTTTAGGAATACCAAACACTTTGCATTCGCGACAAGACACTTCTAGATCTACGCAGCCTTAAATTGTATCTGCCTTTGCCATTTTCGCCAAGTAGTCCATGTTGTCTTCGAAATACTTCTGATAAACATTTAGCAATTCATTAACTCTTTCAGCGCCGAAATGTTTAAAGTAGACTTTTCCGTGCTCAATATATTTTTCCGTGCTCGTTACGAGCTGACTTACCTGAATCAGTAGTGTTTGCAATAACCTCAATATTACCTTTGGCGCTGAAAGAGTTAAGATTAAATACCATGAATGCACAGATATATCTATCATGTAATATCTGTCATTAATACGCTAAAATTGGTTTACCTGGAACTCGGTTCGTGTAGCGATAGCTCAGTCGATAACGACGAGGGCTATCAATCAAGAGGTCGTGTGGCGTGGGTTCGAACCGTGGCTCAATCATTCATTCTCTCCGATAACTAATGAAAATCAATGTGACACGCGTCGTTCGTCTTACACGAATAACACCTCGGCGTAGTGGGAGAGCGTCCGCCTGGCGTGCGGGAGGGTCGCGGGTTCGATTCTCTACCAAGTCTACCAAAGACTTTTAAAATGGTAGTAACGGTTGCCCTCCTTGGCGCCGAGGGTTGCGGGACCGACTGACTAGTGTCGGGATAAATGAACCAGACGTACTGGTAACTTACCCAGGAAACGCCGTATTATAACTGAAAAATTGTTGAGAGCGGAATAAACATCAAAAACAACTTCCATGAATGGCCTAAATAATCTACGTTGGAAAGTCGACGATTTCTGGGAAGACAGTTGTGTGGAGTTCTGGCGCGAGAATGTCAGGACGAATTGACCGTCGTGATATAACTGATAAAACCGCTGAAGAACGGGGTTCAGCTCCATTCAATCAAACCTTGAGCATGGCTAAATTGTAGGAGTCCGCCGTGGCCTGGTGGTTAGCGTCGGGGATATGGAACCGTGCGGCTCGGGTTCGATCCCACGATGCGTCACTATAGTCACTATGGTTTGCTCTTGGGCAAGGAAGATTTTCTATCCTAGTACTGGTTTGTTTAGCCAGGGATCATGAATAAGTAAACTGTCGCCGTGATATAACTGCAATAATGTTGAAAACGGCGTGAAACCCCAAATGAAACAGAAACAAATGGCTCAATGTATGTGTTAAGATTTTTCTTGATTCAGTACATCATACCAATTTCCCACTTGTAGACTCATCTGAAACAGCCTAATGTTTGAAGGTATTGTGGCGAACGAAGACATTGGTCATGGTGATCCAATTCTGCTTTTTGCAACAACTTTTTTGAGCATATTCAATAATATTCAATTAATAATTTGGAGAGAATTATAATTGTTTTAACATGTGTGCTTTTAAAGAGTCATCTGCTGCATATTTGAGCCGCGAGATAACCAACATTATGGCCTCTGCGTAATGTATCGACCCGGATCAGCCTGTGCAGTCCGCGCAGACTGATCCAGGCCGACACATTCCGTCTCAGGTGGATAAAGGTATAGAGTAATGATTCCTGAAACAGAAAATCCACAAGAGGCGAAAAGTGTACATCCGGATTCGCCTGCGCGGCATGTTTAGGTTGATCCGAGTCGATACTTTACGCAGAGTCCACAATGTTGATTTATTCGCGAAACGGCTCATTTGTCATATGTGTCAATGACTTCCTTCCTTGGGTTGTTGAGATAGCGTAACCATTGATGAATTGGTGTCAGGATAAATACCGTCGGTAGATCTCGATCTACACTAGTCACAAATGCCTTACGATGAGCTTTCGCAGAGCGCAACCCAATTCCAAAAAATAATCAACCGATCTAGTGATGAAAGTCCGCCGTCTACCTATTTTAATTCAATCTCTCTGAAAGCTGTTCGACCAAAGAATTCTGTACTAGATTTGGAACAATTTTAACCTAGAACTGTCATGGGGAACATTTATACCTTAAGTATGTTTAATTCGTTCTAGCGTTCGTTGTAATTCCACATTAGTAAATGTATATATTTGTTCTTAGATCTGTGAACTAGAAAGCCATCGCGTGAAGGAGTTCTTGTATGAAATTGAATTATCGGTATAGTTTGTGTCAGTGTATTTGTGTTATTCGTGAAACGTTACACAATCGAATATAATTAACAAATAAATAATAGTGGATCATATCACTGGAGGTAATTTAACTAGGTAAGTGTTGTTTTCTATATATAGTCTGGGTACTCGGTGTATTATGAATCAGTAGAGCCCATTCGTATGGAAGCCCTGGAGGGACTTCTTACTTCAATACTTCTGACTCCCATACTTCCATCTTCAACATTTCTAACTTCATCAATTTTAACTTCCAACTTCCTTACTTCTAACTTCCATACTTCTAACTTCCTTACTTTTAACATAATATGGAAGCCCTGAAGGGACTTCTTACTTCAATACTTCTGACTTCTGACTTCCATACTTCTAACTTCAACATTTCATCACTTTTAACTTCCAACTTCCTTACTTCTAACTTCCATACTTCTAACTTCCTTACTTTTAACTTAATTACATTTTACTTCCAAGGTTAAAGTAAGGAAGTTAGACGTATGGAAGTTAGAAGTAAGGAAGTTGGAATCCAAAAGTGATGAAGTTAAAAATGTTGAAGTACTTTATTTTGCATAAATTACCTTGTAATTAAATTCCGACTGTGAACTAAGACCAGGTTGTTCTCTTCCCTTGGATGGTCTTTAAACACAGGTTGGACTGTATATTGCGAGAAGGCACATTATTTACCTATTGTTCGAGTGCAAGTGGTCCGTATGATGTATTCAAAATTCCGCTGTCAATATATTTTCACAAAACCGTTATTGACTTATTTGTTGTACGGAGAACATTAATCGACAATGTCACTTGTACTCGGATCACGTCATTCCGTGTCAGAATGCGGTATTGAACTTAAACTAAAAGACGAACTACATGTGTATGTAGTTGCTTAAAAAGTGCGATCCCTAAAC
>JASEVX010000013.1:30495511-30578011 GCA_031761405.1 Serripes groenlandicus | reverse complement strand
CAAAAGCGGTCGGCTACGGTGCTTCGAAAGAAGTAGTCTGCTAAATATGTCAATAAATTAGGTAAAAGATTAAAGAAACAGATTGCGTTCCAATCAACCTCAACAGCTCAGGATTTTGAAACGCAGACAAGTTCAAAACTATAACGGTACTTGGGAATTCGATATCTGTTCTACTAATCATCGGTGTATCCAAGGACCCGGCAACAAGAAAGGCGTAATTAACCCTCCACCGTCTTAAGTGTTCACTCCTGTAAACGTATTTCGACGCGTCCGCTCCAACATCGTGGCAAATATACGAACTAACCCAGAGCTCTAGACAAGGGGCATTGTTCATGTTCTAAAATTCTTTTTTGACATTCAAACCGTATGTTGTGGGTACTCAAAAGAATCGTCTCAGTGAGACGATTCTTTTGAGTACCCACAACATAGGATTTTGTTGAGTTAAAAGAGAAATATTGTGGGACAAGACCTGTATTTAGACGTGTCTGCTCCAACATCGTGGCAAATTAAACAAAACTAACCCAGAGCTCTAGACAAGGGGCATTGTTCATGTTCTTAATTTTTTTTTTGACATTCAACCCCTATGTTGTGGGTACTCAAAAGAATCGTCTCAGTGAGACGATTCTTTTGAGTACCCACAACATATGATTTTGTTGAGTTATAAGAGAAATATAGTGGGGGAAAGACCTGTTCACTCCCTCTAATCTAGTCCTCTGTTCAACGTTACCACAATGTTTTGACCTTTGTTTGATGATTACACTTTCAATTATAGTACTCTTGATGTATTAAGTGTGCCTATACGTTATCATTGTCGTCTGCTGCAGACTGATGGTATGGGGGTAAAGACGTAAACGAGTGTTTACGTGTCGCTTGTACTGCCACGGAGCAGTCTCTGCATCTGCACAAGTGATTTGTAAATAATAGCGTAGATTAGTCCGCGTAGAAGGGCGAGCTGATCCAGGGATGTAGCCTCATTGTCCCCACCACAATTGCAAACTTTTTACTCGTGTCCCATCTATAAGACGCATTTTGACGCAATAGCAGCAGACGACTTATGAAAACACTCCGGCCAAATGTGAACTTGCTTATGATGAATAATTTCTCCTTTGGCCACAATGTTTTCAACTTTATCTAACAATTAAGCTATCTTTTATGGAGATTGTTCAGGTCTTTGTCACTATGATTTCAAAGTCGTCTTCTGCAGATTAGCTGTAAGTGAGAAAGGGTTAAAAAGTAGTAATTTGATTGGTAAGGTGGATTCGGCTCGAATCGCCGAGCACTCGACGTATTAGGGCAATCTGAATTCAACCTAGATCTATACGGTTTGCGATGTCCAAGTGTGTGCGGGATAAGTTTATACGTTTATAGCTCTAACTAAGTGGCGTTTATTTATCATGTTCCAAAATACTTATTTTACATTAAAATCATATGTTGTTGGTACTCAAATGAAAATCATATGTTGTTGGTACTCAAATGAAAACATATTTGTTAATCAGTGCTACGAGAGATATTACAGAAGAAAGACCCATTGCCTCATCCTTCGTATGATTTCATATCTTTACTATCTTCTTCTATGATAATTCGTGACGACAGATATCACGAAACCGGAAGAATGAATTTGATAAAGAGTTGAAACATTGTAGGACATTATGAAATGTTCGGTTTTGAGCTAAGTTCTCTTTTCTTCAATGTTTTCAAAGCTGTTTTCATGTGATTGTGACTGATTTTTATATCGGGGAGACTTTACAGTTTCATGCGCCATCTTTCCGGTGCATACCCGTCTGATTTAAGATCGGTGCCACGGGCGTCTAACGTCGTCTGTTCTGAGTAGAGATAGATTGTATCAAGGAAAGAAACCGATATAAAATCTCACACGTATACATACTATATCTAAGGAATAGTTTAATGGGTTCAATAATATAATACTGAACTGTTATCCACCATAGAGAGAGCAGTACAACGTCCGCCTCGGATGCGGGAGGTCGTGGGTTCGATCCTCAATCGGGTCATACCAAATACTTTAAAAATGGTAGTTATGGCTGCCCTCCTTGGCGGGCGCTCAGAGCTTTGGGGGTTAGCATTACGACTGAATGGCTGATGTCAGTATAAATGGACAAATAGCACTGGTAACTAACCAAGGAAACGCCGTGATATACCAGAACAAATGTTGAAGCGGCGTAAAACACTAAACAATCAATCAACCAATCATCCAGCATAGGGTCATGCTGCACGGACAGTTTTACCTTTATTCCCTCAGAAACAGCAGAGTAATGTCCAATTGTTTAACAATTGACCTTAACTCTTTTCAGCGGCAAAGGCAATATTGAGGTGTTTTGCAAACAATACAGATTTAGGTGAGTCAGCTCGTAACGAGCTGTCTCACCTAAAATCAGCATTGTTTGCATTTTAGTTATCAAAATATTTTAAAAAACACTTATGAAATGGGGAATCGACACGCCCTATTTTGAACATGGAAGAGTCTACCTTAAAATAATTCGGCGTTGAAAGAGAATACTTTTCCTTGTCGTAGGTCGAAGTTGCATTTTTCTATATTTTACAACTATGCAGAAAGGGATGCACGAAAGAGACTTCAAATGCAAAGATGTTTCTGAAATAACCCTTCAACACGTGCTGACCCTTTCACATATCTGCACCTTTCGACACTTTTAAAGCATTGTTATAAAATGATAAAATGCTAATTATGAGCATTTTTTCCATCTGTTGCAATGTTTGCAACTGTATTAAATCAATATACTTTCATATATATATATATATATATATTTGTTTGCATATTTCTGGCAAGATGTTTTCAAATTCCCCTGACTCAGATGTGTTGAATGTGGGAAAAGATTAACTTGTTTGTATATCTTGGACGGTTATTTCTCACCCGGCGTCTCGCCCCGTAAATTGAACTCGTAATGCATTTTCAGTACATAGGCCATTCACATAGTGTTGAGTAGAAATTGAAAAATACGGAAAAGCTATTCATACAAACTTCAAGGGTCGTTAAATAAGTTTTAAAGGGGGGCATCGTTAATTTTGGATCTAGAATCAAAAGAAGCTAAGATTAAAAGAGCCGTTTTAAGGAATAGTTGGATGGGTTAGATTAAAACAATACTGAACTGTTATCCATCAAAGGGACCGCCTCCGTGGTGTTTTGGTTGAGAATCCGGGAGGTCGCGGGTTCGATCCTTAATCGGTCCATATGCAGTGCAATTAGCGCATCCGTGCAGTCAGATCGGGATCTGTACTATTCGGCAAGTAGTCGTGACTAGAATGTTTGAATACTTTTTAATAAACCAGTATTAGTTTGGATACTATAGCATGGATTGACCGGCAGCATCGATTGATGTGGGCGTAACGCCGTTTTCAACAATGTTTCAGTCATATCACGGCGGCCAGTTCACCTAGTCATGTGTTTCCTAGCTTTCTCACACAAGAACTCCATACAACATACTTCCCAAGCAACTGGCTGCTTTTTCCACATAGACTGTTAGCCCATTGGTAAAAGACGATTGACGTTTGCCACAGTGAGTTTTGTCAAAATACGTCGGAAAGAATGTTGGCCGAGCTGTGATTCGAACTCACAACACCTGGATTTACAGCCCGCGTCGCTACCGACTGAGCTACCGGGGCTCGGTGACCGGTAAGAGTTTATCGTCCCGAGTAACGATTACACAAAGGTTGGTTTTCATCTCGCCTTCATATCAAACACGACATCTGAACATAATTCGTCTAGTTTCGCTTTGTCGAGCTGAATATTTCACCTCGACTAGCCGAGAAGTCCAAGTTTAATGGTTTATATTATCGCGTTAAATTCAGATTGTCAATCTGACTTGTACACGGCGACAACTCGAACTCACACCTGGCAAATGTCGAAACATGGTCTTTTTTCTTTTATTAAAATAGAACAGAATAGAACAGCTTTTATAACACGTATAATTCACAGTTGTTTTTGTTACATATATATACATTCCTTATAAATATATTAATATTACTATTATACTTCCTGGTGAGCGAAAATGAGGAAATAAAACTCGAAAATGAGGAAATAAAACTCGAAAATGACTCGAAAATGAGGAAATAAAACTCGAAAATGAGGAAATAAAACGTTTAACACTTTCCCTCAAATAGACCCATTTTGAAGCCTCTGCAGCAGAATAACCTTGAAAATGTTGTGACAAAAGGAGAAATTGCTTCATTGCACTATTTGCCAAAATGTTTTCAACTCTATCTAATTATCACAATTTCATTTATAGATATTTGTTCATGGTTTTGTCAAGATGTTACCGAGGTAGATTTATTGTATGTGGGAAAGGGTAAAGACTTTTAAAAATAAAAATAAAATAAAAAAGAGAATAAAAATATAGACAATATTATATTTTCTTCACATGTACTTGTCTGAAGAATCGTTACATAATATGAATGTATAATAATAACTATCATTAACGAATCAAGCATAGATGAACGTACCACGTGGCTTTTGTTCTTGTTTTGTAATGTTTAAATTGAGTGATCTGTGATAGACTATTACCTGGTAGACTGATTTCGGAGTTTTTACATGTTTACCGTTCTACAATAGAATTAAATATACGTACACGCAGAGCTCAAATAGAATTAAAATCTTTCTGTCTGCAATTGTTTTAGATGTTAACCCTTTCCTGCGTGTAGAAAGACGACTCTCCAGCATACGAGACTTTTGAAAACACTGTAACAAAAGGAGAACGTGTTCATAATGAACAAATTATCTGTTCGACACAATGTTTCCAACTATTGTCAACATTTGTAATTTCATTTATATACAGTATATACCTTTCATTCTATTGCTTAGATGTTTTCAAAGTCAACTTGTGTAGATATATTGTATGAGCGAATCAGTTAAGTTATAATTTGAGACGTTTTCCTTTCTGTGCAAATTGCACACTAACAAATCACGAAACAGTGGGGAATAGGTCAAATAAATCAAACAAAAATAAGTTAGACTGAAGCTCTAGAATTTCGCCAGACGTAACATCTAATCACCTTATGTTTGTTGGCGGAGTGAAAATGTTTGAAGAATGAATGAAACAGAGGCAAAGTAGACTGCAGCTTTAGACATATATTCACTTTGGCGGAGTGAAAATGTTTCCGTTTGTTTTAACACTGCGTCCTGCAGTATGTGAGGCAGTATGAATGAAACAAAAGCAAAGTCGACTGAAGCTTTAGACATATATTCACTTTGGCTGAGTGAAAATGTTTCCGTTTGTTTTAACACTGCGTCCTGCAGTATGTGAGGCAGTATGAATGAAACAAAAGCAAAGTCGACTGAAGCTTTAGACATATATTCACTTTGGCTGAGTGAAAATGTTTCCGTTTGTTTTAACACTGCGTCCTGCAGTATGTGAGGCAGTGGGGGAGTTTAAAGAATGAATGAAACAAAAGCAAAGTGGACTGCAGCTTTAAATATTCCCGCAGAAGATAAATATATTGTCATTCTGGTTGTTGGCAGGGTGATGACTCTGGTGAGACATTGTTAATCCACATACTCGGCCGAGTCTACACAAACTAAAGTTTTGATTCGATTTGAGACCCCACTTTCTTTAGACGGCACTCAGCTATATTAATATAAATCGTATATTGTTTTTCGTGGAATCACATCTGCTTTTTAAGATCAAACAAGGATATGTCTGATCAGGGTTAGATGTATTTGATAACACTTGGTTGAGCCTATTTGTGCATGAAGCCTGTTGAATGAGATTTTATTTCATTTGTTTGTGTGCCAAAAATCGGTGTGATATAGCGTTGAATACATTTCTTTATTTTCCTCAATGCTTTTTACCATTTCGCTGCCAAAGGAAATTAAAGGCTTTTGCAAACAATGCAGATTCAGTCGAGACAGCTCATAAACGAGCTGTCTCTCCTGAAATTTGCAATTCAATTCAATTTTCAATTCAAACAGTTTATTATCTCAATTCATGGTACACATGACAATATGAGCAATAACAAAATACATACAATATACATTTGAGGCTTATAACATATATTATTTAAATAATAAATATTGCAGAACTTTGGCAGTGATATATTTTAAGAATTTGTATCAGAGGGAGAGTACCCTACACATAATAAAGAATCAAAATTCATAAAAATGACTTATGATATATGATACTGTATTTAACAAAAATGATTTTCAAATTAAGTTACGTTTACAATGAGAATTCTCTGTAAATATTACTCAAACTTCAGTTAAATTTTACAAGAATTTCTTTTTATAAATAGACATAATTTTCTGTATTCTATCATATTGGTTGTTTTGATATTCATTAATTCATTAAAACTATGGATATTGTGTCTTTTATAGTATTTGCCTTTAAGTAAACGTTTTCTATTTGAGCAAACATGTTGACTGGAATTTGCATTGTTTGCCGATTAGATATTCAATTATCTTCCAACAGGATATTTGGTTAAATTGAATGTCTAAGTGGCAAACAATGCAGATTTCAAGAGAGACAGCTCGTTATGAGCTCTCTCGACTGAATCTGCATTGTTTGCATGATAATTGAGTGGTTTAATTTTCAACATGGAAGATTCGACTTTGTGAAATTTGGCTGTGATAGAGTTAAAAGTCGTCTGCTAGAGAGTCTTTAACACTTTCCCTCATATAGACGCTTTCTGACGGCCTTTTGAAAACATAGTGAACAAAAGAAGAAATTGCTCAAAACGAGCAATTTCTCCTTTTGCCACAATGTTTCCCACTATTAGTCATAGGTTATCCATTCAATTATAGAGATTTTCAATTATTTGACAAAATATGTTCAAAGTCGTCTGCAGCAGACTTGTCGTAAGAAGGAAGGGGTTAACAGTCCTAGGTATTGGGGAGAGGGTAAATGGCAGGAACAAACAAAAAAGACATTCACAAACAAACCCCACACATAGCCAATTACGTCCAATTAACCCGTTTCCACCCACTCGTCAGCTGACAACTTTACACAGTTTCAAAGTTTAATTAATACACTTAGCGCATGTTAAATGTATACACTAAATGAATACCAGGCTGTATACAGAATTTATATCAACATATGGAAGGGGGGGGGGGGAAATATACAAAAAAACAAAACAAAATAATAACAACCCTTTTTCTTGCTTGCGTATCTCTTCCAATGTTTATATATAGGATCTGACATGAGTTGTCATTTTATATAAAGTTTTATTAAACGAGTTCAAGAAATTTGTTATTAAGCGAGCCTTCGGCGAGCTTAATAACACATTTCTTGGACGAGTTTAATCAAACTTTATGAAATGACAACGGATGTCAGATTCTTTTTATCACATGACGAAACACAATAAGAAAACATCGAAAACAAAAATACCTTTAACCAACGTGTTGACCTCGATCTCCCAAAATTATTGTAGACATTTGTCTGCGCATGCTCGTCCCTTTTTTCCTTATTCTTAAAATCGCAATATTTAGCACAATAACTTCGCATCTATGAAAATATTCCCATTTTCCTGTTATTAAAACCCCGGTGGTTCCCAGTGATGTTACAGAGACTCCGCTCTGGTATACTGCTTGTGTTCAGTTGTGTGACTTCGGGTCGAAGTCAAGAGAAAAGAGGGAGAAATGTAATTGGAACGGGTATAGGTATAAATATCACTTCTACAGCCTTGCTGTGGAAGCCGGATTTATAGCGACGTTGGTAGAGTGTTTGACCTTTTCGTAAAGTTAAGCAACGTTCATCGCAGTTAGTGCCTGGATGGGTGACCCTCGATGGCTTAACGCCGGTAAACGTTACACAATGGTTTTAATTTAATTTTTAATTATAAAAAAACTACTCGCATATAACTAGACTGGTTCACTAATCTTAATATTCTATTGCAAACTCGAACGAGAACCAGTCTAGTGACGTACTGCTACGGAAATATCCGAAAGCTGACGGTAAAATACGGCGCATGCGCTATCAAGACGAATAACACGGCGCATGCGCAAGCCCATTGCACCAGTGGTAGTTCTAAACACAACCAATATATGCACTGGTGCTGATGCACCCGCGCAATAAGCTATTTTAGCAGACGATTCTTAACAAGACTACGAAACGCTATTTACGGTCTTTTTGGGTAATTTTGATAAGAATTATAGGATGGATAATAGAGAAACTAAGGAATAATTAAAAAATACAAAAGCCAACATTATGGTAAATCAATATGAATGGGAATATAATTATTGAAAACATTTTGGCAATGTAGAATTCTCATTATAAGCATTTTCAGTTCTCGAAAGTCGTCAGCTGAAGATGCACTGAAATACGTCTACGTGTGGGAAATGATTAACTATACTAAATAACAAACAATGGCAGTACTTTGATTGCTGGCTGTGCACTTCGCGGATAACATAAGCCTCGACAGTCAAAAGAGGGACGCCTTTATAAAATGCTAATAACAAATTTTCAGAATTTTGTTTGATAAATGATTTTTTATTTTCATAAACATGTAGATCTATATACATATAGTTTGATTTGTTTATCCAGTGCATATCCATAATGCAAGTTTGACGAACATAAAACATACTAAAAAAGCATTGAAATGCAAACATTTATTTTTATACACATTGAACAATCACTCCTGTAATAATAAAACGTCTTTTTAAAACAATGTTGGAAAGGGGTAAATTGTTAAATATGAGCAATATCGTTCTTTAATTTTTTACAACGTTTTCAAAAACTGTCAAACTTGTCTTAAGCAGCCACCCAGGGCAGAGTCCAAATGTGTCTGCTGAACACAGATGGCTGCCAAATACAGCTCAAATAAACAAGGAAATGTTGTTTTGATTAATCTTGAAGTGACTGCTTAATACAAATTGGCTGCTGTACAGAGGTGACCGTAAACACAAGCTTGACTGTATTTCCCAAAATAGGCATTTCCTTTTAACCAGAAGAAAACAGGGACTTTTCTCAGCCGATTTTAAAGCAGACGAAATCCCATGTGGAACGGGTTCTGCCTTCGGGATGTTTCCACACAAACGACGCAAGCAAGTCTCCAGGAAGCAGACATATAAGCTGAAAGCTTGTTTCGCAATCGATGTAAAATAAATAAGTTTAAACTAAAGCAAACGACATCAATAACAGTCATATCAGTTAAATTGCTTATAATGGCAAATACATGCCCCTTTTCGGACGATAGGATCCACGTGCTCATCTTTACCACCCAATACGATTAACGTGCGATTTAAATATCAAAGGGCCGAGTACTTTTTGAACTCCCCCTCTTTAACAGGGATTTTCTCTGATTGCTGTTCAAATTTTTTACCTCGAGGGCTGTGCCAAAATATGCGCCGAGACATCAGAAAACCGGTATTTCACTTAACCAACAAATCTGCAGACGATTTGAAAGCATTCGGATTAAAATATGGAAGATATCTTTATATTAATCAATTTCTCCTTTTGACACAACGTTTTTAAAGGTAGTATACTGTTGGGTCGTCAGAAACAGTCTGGATGGGTGATAGGGTTAAATGAAGAACATGCTATAACAGCAAAGTGCATTTAAAACGAAAAGTCGGGTGGGGGAAGTGAAATGCGTGTAGTATAGGCTCTTTCGACCCTTTTCCACTTGTAGACGCATTTCGACGCATCTGCAGCGAACGACTTATGAGGACATTTTGGTAAAAAAGGAGAAGTGGTCCTAATTATAAATTCTTCCTGTTGTCCAATTTGTCGAAACACTATTCAATACATAACTTTATTTTGAAAGAAGTTCTTGCGAAAGTCGTCTGCTGTAAATTTAATGCATCTTTGAAACGATTAAATACGATTACATGAAGCGGAACCTGTGTATAAAGACCACCCATGGCAAAACAACAATATGATCTTTGTTCACAGGTGGTCTTTAGTTGCAGGGTCGTTTATACGGTAAATGAGTAATTTGGGAACTACAAGTGTGGTTGCGGTATACAGGGAATTTCATTTTCAAGGTAGTCTTTAGCACAAGGTTGACTGTATATCTGTTTACATTGTATCTATACTATTAAGTTGTTTTTTTGACAGAGTGATAAGAGGGAATATTTTCTGTTTTGAAAGAATTACTTTGTTATGATTCAGAATAATGGCACGTCTCCGGTTTTTGAGAAAACTTGTTAACTCTTTTCCAGACACAGGCTACTTTTGACGCCTGTTATGTAGACGACTTTGACGCCTATAATGTAAAAGACTTTTGAAGCCTGTTATGGTGGCGCCTTTTGACGCCTATTGTGTAGGCGAATTTTGACGCACGTTATTTTGGCGACTTTTGAAAGTATATCGAAAGAAGGGAATATATATTAAAACAAGTCTGTTCTCCCTTGCCAGCGATAATCTCAAATATTTTTAAGACAGTTCTTCTCATTTATCCATCACGTACGATGTGTAAACATTTATATAATATAAGTTATTCGCCAATACATTCACAAAATCAGCAAAAGTTTAGAGAATTAAACATTTCAATTAAAAGATAAATACTAGGTACCATATCGAAAGTTTAGGAAGCATGCAATGGAATACCTTTCAACCTGAGGAATTAATTGCAATGTGTAACATCAGTATCCTCGGAAAATATGAGCCGTTCCACGAGAAAACCAACATTATTGGATCTGCGTAATGTATCGAACCTGATCAGCCTGAGAAGTCCGCGCAGGCTAATCCGGGCCGACACTTCCGCCTCAGTGTAAAGTAATGATTCCTGAAACAGAAAATCCACAGAACGCCAAAAGTGTCAGTCCGGGTTAACCTGCGCGGCATGCTTAGGCTGATCCGGGTCGATACTTTACGCGGAGTCAATAATGTTGGTTTTCTCGTGGAACGGCTCATATGTATAGTGCAGTCTTTACCGGGTTCGATATTAACTCTTTCAGCGCCAAAGGCAATATTGACCTTTTTGCAAACAATACAGATTCAGGTGAGTCAGCTCGTAACGAGCTGTCTCACCTGAAATCTGCATTGTTTGGCTGTGAGTTATAAAGAATATTCCAAAAATCCTATAATATGAAAATAGAGTCGTCTTAGTTTGGACATGAAAGAGTCTACTTTAAACAATTCGGCGCTGAAAGAGTTAAGAAACTCTGAAAATGTTCTCAGTGCTCTGAAATGAACCACATGCTCCTAATAAGGCTTCTGATTGGTCAATTTGGAGAATGAATTTGCTTCTGATCAATCACATACTTGGGCACACAATCTAAGCACAAATTCAATTTTTTTTATACAGTTATGGAGCCTGGTTGTCTAGAAGCATTATACTTAGACCAGACTGCACACAGAGTCTGCAGTCGGTCGCGGTCGTATCACGGTATTCATTGATATAACTGATTAATTGTGGTGTAGCGTCGTTTTCAACAATCCTTCAGTCATATCACGGCGGTCAGTTCTCCTTCCCAAGTGTGTCCTGACTTTCTCATACCAGTACTCAACCCAAAAGTCTTTCCAAACAACTGACTGCTTTTCCACATAGACAGTTAGCCCATTGGTGGAAGACGAATGCCGTTTGTCGCATTGCTTTTTGTCATACGTCGGATATGAATGTTGGCAGAGCTTGGGTTCGAACTTACATCCCCTTGATTGACAGCGGCTCGGCTTCCGTGGTATAAAATTACGGTTGGAAGTGATATAAAATAACGGTTGTAAGTGATATAAAATAACGGTTGGAAGTGATATAAAATAACGGTTGTAAGTGATATAAAATAACGGTTGGAAGTGATATCAAATAACGGTTATAAAATAACGGTTGTAAGTGATATAAAATAACGGTTGTAAGTGATATAAAATAACGGTTGTAAGTGATGTAAGTGATATAACATAACGGTTGTAAGTGATGTAAGTGATATCAAATAACGGTTGTAAGTGATATAAAAAAAACGGTTGTAAGTGATATAAAATAACGGTTGGAAGTGATATAAAATAACGGTTGTAAGTGATATAAAATAACGGCTGTGAGTGATATAAAATAACGGTTATAAAATACCGGTTGTAAGTGATATAAAATAACGGTTGTAAGTGATATAAAATAACGGTTGGAAGTGATATAAAATAACGGTTATAAAATACCGGTTTTAAGCGATATAAAAAAAATGGTTGTAAGTGATATAAAATAACGGTTGTAAGTGATATAAAATAACGGTTGTAAGTGATATCAAATAACGGTTGTAAGTGATATAAAATAACGGTTGTAAGTGATATAAATAACGGTTGTAAGTGATGTAAAATAACGGTTGTAAGTGATATAAAATAACGGTTGTAAGTCATATAAATTACAGTTGTAAGTGATATAAAATAACGGTTGTAAGTGATATAAAATAACGGTTGTAAGTGATATAAACTAACGGTTGTAAGTGATATAAAATAACGGTTGTAAGTGATATAAAATAATGGTTGTAAGTGATATAAAATAACGGTTGCAAGTGATATAAAATAACGGTTGTAAGTGATATAAAATTACGGTTGTAAGTGATATAGAATAACGGTTATAAGTGATATAGAATAACGGTTGTAAGTGATATAAAATAACGGTTGTAAGTGATATAAGTGATATAAAATAACGGTTGTAAGTGATATAAAATAACGGTTGTAAGTGATGTAAGTGATATAAAATAACGGTTGTAAGTGATGTAAGTGATAAAAAATAACGGTTGTAAGTGATATAAAATAACGGTTGTAAGTGATATAGAATAATGGTTGTATGTGATATAAAATAACGGTTGTAAGTGATATAAAATAACGGTTGTAAGTGATATATAATAACGGTTGTAAGTGATATAAAATAACGGTTGTAAGTGATATAGAATAATGGTTGTAAGTGATATAAAATAACGGTTGTAAGTGATATAAAATAACGGTTGTAAGTGATATAAAATAACTGTTGTAAATGATATAAAATAACGGTTGTAAGTGATGTAAGTGATATAAAATAACGGTTGTAAGTGATATAAAATAACGGTTGGAAGTGATATATAATAACGGTTGTAAGTAATATAAAATAACGGTTGTAAGTGATATAAAATAACGGTTGTAGGTGATATATAATAACGGTTGTAAGTGACATAACAATGTGTCTAGTTGCTTATGAAAGGATAAGGGTTAAAGTATTTGGCAGACGTCTTTTATTTAGACGAACCGTGTCTGTGTTATAAAACGTGTCATTTAAAGCTGGGTCATAAATTATCATCTAGAATTGTCTGGCATTTATGTAATCAAAATCGCACGGAATTCTGGTGAGCGCGAAATCGAAAGAGACACAAACAAAATGTTTCGAGTTAACGACTTGTTCGAGAGAACGTTAGATTCATCCCTAGTGGTTTTATGTATTGTGATATTCGTCATTCATTTATTGTTAAGTGATTCGACATGTCAAGAAAACGGCATAGCAGTAGTTCGGATTGTTCATAAACAACAGAACTTCTACTGCATTTGTTTTGTGTAAAGACTAAAGATATATCGGAGTCGGGAAATAGTTCGAGTGAAGCGACGTATTTCATTTACTCCAAGCCCAATACAATATCGAATTACCTGTGACAAATGCATGCTGTCGTAAACTCTGATTGATTTATTGGGGTTTAACGCCGTTTACAACAATTGTTGAGTCATATCACGGAGGCCAGATCACCTACTCATGTGTGTCCTGGCTTTCTCACGCCAGTACCCCACACAACAGTCTAGCACCTGGCTGTTTTTCCACATAGACTGTTAGCTCAATGGTGAAAGACGAATGAGTCGATCTTTAATTTCAAGTAGATCACGATGTTTGGGAAAGATAGAAACTGCTTAATCTTAACAATTTCTCCTATTTTTCGGCAATGGTTTCATCAATCCGATGTTCCTAATAGGCTAGGCAACGTGCGTTGACATAAGACGGATCGCTTTTGAAAAACAGTAAGATGATCCGATTCTAATCTACTGTTATAATAACTTATTGCTTAGTATCTCACCGAAAAGTATGCAATAACTCGGTATAAACAAACCCACATAATATTAATGTTTAATTAGAAATTAATTTCGTATATTTGATCATAACATTAATCTTGATATTTAATCTAAAACTGTATAAGCATAGGAACGTTACTGTGTTCTTAACCCCTTCCTACTTACAGGCGCATTCGGAGTTTTGGACACATCTGCAGCAAATTACTTTTAAAAACTCGATGGCCTACGGATAAATTCATAACGAGCAATTTCACCTTTTCACCACAATGTTTTCAACTCTTTTCAATGATTATACTTTCATTTTGCAACTATGTTTTAAAAAAATCGTCTGCTGCATTGTTGTTGTATATGAGAAGTAAGGTATCTTTGATAAAAAAAAAAGTATCCTTCTTTAAGTAAGCCATGAATTAGTTTTACTGTCGTTTTGAAGTGAGTACGTGGGTTTAGGTTGGATGAAATTCTTAAATCCGTACTTTTTACGGATTGTGTTTATTTACTGTACTTTAACCCTTCACCAACTATAGACGCTTTCTGACGCCACTGCAGCAGACGACTTTTGAAAACATTGTGACAAAAGGAGAAATTGCTCTAAACGAGCAATTTCTCCATTTGCCACAATGTTTTCAACTTTTTGCATTAATTATACCTTCATTTATAGAGATTTTTTTCTGAGTTTTTGCCAACATGCTTTTAAAGTCGTCTGCTGCAGGTTTACTGTATGTTGGAAAAGGTTAAGTAAGGTTTCACGTCCCCCCGTGCGTACTTACATACTCGTTCCAGATTTGGTTAGTTATAGTTATGGGAAGTGAAGCACTCATTGATTCCCATGATGTAGAGGAAAGTTATCGTATACACAATGCTTCCATAGGCATAACCCTCAATTGTACGTATTGTGGTTGGTTTTTTTTCGATTTTGTGTGCGTGGGTATTTGTGTTGGCACAACGTAAATTGTCTTAATTTCCACCTTTATCCCATTGAATGACTGCAACGGGTAGCTCTTGATGATTGACAAGAAAACTTTGCATATTTACTACACAGTATGCTTTTGCAAATACTTTAAAAATGGTGGCAGTTTTGCAAATAATCAATACATTAACCGAGGTATTGCAAGTATTTAATGAATGATAGCGGTTTTGCCTATAAACAATTAATTAGAAGTAATTGTGCAAAGAGTTCATGAACGAGTGGTAATTTTGCAAAGAATTAATGAATAAGTGGAAATTTGCAATAAATTAATGAATAAGTAGTCATTTGTGAAAATGATTGTTGAATGAGTAAGCAGTTTGGCAAAGAATTAATGAATGCGTAGCCATTTGTGCAAATAAGTAATAAATGAGTAGTAATTTTGCAAAGAACCAATGTATAAGCAGTAATTTTGCAAGAAAAGAATGATCCAGTGGTAATGTTTGCAAAGAATTTTTGAATGAGTAGTTATTTTAAGCAAATAAGTAATAAATGAGTTGTAATTTTGGCAAAGAATTAATGAATGCGTAGTCATTTTTGAAAATAAGTAATAAACGAGTTGTAATTTTGCAAAGAATTAATGAATGAGTAGTAACTTTGCAAAGAAATACTGAATAAGTGGTAATTTTTGCAAGAAAAGAATGATCCAGTGGTAATGTTTGCAAAGAATTTTTGAATGAGTAGTTATTTTTAGCAAAGGACTAATGAATAAGTGTTAACTTCGCAAGAAATGAATGAATGATCAGTCATTTTCGCAAACAATTAATAAATGAGTAGTACTTTTGCACATAGTTAATAAATAAGGAATACATTTGCAAAGAAATAATGAATAAGAAGTCATTTTGAGTTTATTCTTTTCACTTGACGCGACTGAATCGATTTATCCATGTCTGTACGTAATTCGACTGATAAGCGCGGTCCCAGAAGACATGTTTAATTTTAACCACACCTGGAAAAATAGTTCATTGTAATTTCTTTTTTAGTTTTTAGTTTTACTACACGCGGATATCGGTAGACGCTAACAATATATTAGGTTAAAACATATCAATATGAAATACTGGAGGGTGTGAGAAAAGCAATTGAGTATAAAGCCATTAGTGCAAATCTCAAAATTGAAAATGTAGTTATAAGCCTCTGCCTTTACATACATGTAGATTCATGTTTTAAGAATTACTTTAACCCTTTCCCTCCTTCTGACCCCTCTGCAGCAGGCGGCTTTTTGAAAACATAGCGACAAAAGAAGAAATTGCTCAAAACGAGCAATTTCTCCATTTGTCACCATGTTTTCACCTATATTCAATTATTGTACTTTCATTTAAAGGTAGTTTCCAATTTTTTTCGGGAATGTTTTTAAAGTTGTCTGCTGCAGATGTCATATGAGGGAAAGGGAAAGAGGAAAAGGGTTAACTGCCTCATATAGTTCTCTTCATATATCATAAATATATATGTGGCTCACTGCGAATACTAATCTCAAGGCAATCTCGGCCCGTGTAGATTCAGATCAGCAACCGCACCCACTCAGTATAATCGGGTTCTGCACCCATAGCCAATTATTCACATTTTGTGTGTTAGAGATGTCTGTGTACAGCAATATTCATTTGAATCGTTTAGAATGTATGCTCAGGCGGATCCTTATTTAACCCTTTCCCAATTAGAACAAATCTGCAGCAGACGACTGTAAACACATCTTGGGAACAATTATGGTAAATCTTTGTAGATGCGAGAATAACTATTGAATAGAGTTGAAAATATTGTGGCAAAAGAAGAAATTGCTAATTTTGAGCAATTTCTTCTTTTGCCACAATGTTTTCAAAAAGTTGTCTGCTGCAGTGGTGTCAGAAAGCGTCTTTATGTGGGAAATGGTTAAACAGGTATTCAGTATTATACGGTTGTTTGTTTATAGATTACTGGTCATGTATTTATTGATGTGTATAATTATATTATGCTGATTAGATAGTTCGTTTTTGATACATCAATAATTGCTGGTTTTTCTTCCTACACACAGCATCTCTAAATGTCAAGATATATCTTTAAAACTTATTGATTGAATCGTGTCGTTGACATGATCCGAATTTGGGATCGAACTTGTGTCACCCGCTCCCAATGCGAACACACTAACCACTACCATACGTGGATGTCTTTAACAGCTAATGGCCGCCGAACCCCGGTAGCTCAGTCGGTATCGACGCAGACTGTCAATCCAGGGGTTGTGAGCCTCAGCTAGGAATCGTGCTTAGCGTAGAGGATTTGAAACGGGGTGTCCCGGGTTCGATCCCCAGTCGCAGCACGACGTTCATGGTGGAGTATCCTTGCACAAGGCACATTTCTTAGCCTAGAACTGGTTTGTTTACCCAGGGATCATGAATAAGTGAAATGTCGTCGTGATATAACTGAAATAATGTTGAAAGCGTCGTAAAACCCTAATAAAACAAAAATCGATCAACATTCTTTCATTCTTTATGACGTTTTACATAAGTCAATGGGACAAGCGTCATTTATCTAACACCCCCCCCCCCCCCCCCCCCACACACACACACATTCACACACCATTCACACACATACTCACACACAATGGGCTAACAGTCTATGTGGCAAACCGGCAAGTTGCGTCGACAGAAAGTTGTGTACATGTATATGGATGGGTATGTGAACTGGCCTCCGTGATATGACTGACAAATTGTTGCAAACGACGTTAAATCCCAACCAAACATTAAAACGTATCGATACATCTGGTTTTTTTTTAGATCCGATATGTCTTAACCCTTTCCCACATACAAGAAATCTGCAGCAGACGACAATGAACATATTTTTGTTAAAAAATGGAAAATCTCTATAATTGAATGGATAACTAATGACTAAAAGTGGAAAACATTGTGGCAAAAAGAAGATATTGCTCATCATGAGCAATTTCTTATTTTGCCACAATGTTTTCAAAATTCGTCTGCTTCAGAGGCGTCAGAAAGCGTCTGTATGAGGGAAGGGTTAAGTTCAAGAGATGCCTCTCAAACTAAAAAATATATATTTTGATATGTTAGATATACTTCCAAAATACCAATAGCGCAAGAAGTAATGACTATTTCTCACAACATTTAATGTATATATCGTTTTAGAGACATATTATGAAACGGCCATCAAATTAACCATCATATTATTACAACATAATTGATTTAAGAACCCATTGACCTTGGTAATCACTTTTTTTTAGAGAAAATGTAATATCTTGTAATATCTTGTGATAATACAGATGTGTTTTTTAATTAAAACTAATTGACATATAATTGAAAAATAAATATATATGTTTCCTTTTTCTATTTTCATGGGCTGTTCAGATGATTAGAAACAGAGTTGGGAGGACTACTATTTATAATTCCCGTGTCTTGAGGTATGTGCTCTAATTAACTCTTCTTGTTATGTCAAATTATACCTATAAACTGTTTTAAATGAATATCAAATCTTTCCTTAACCCTTTTCCTCATATAGACGCTTTCTGACGCCTCTGCAGCAGACGGCTTTTTGAAAACATAGTGACAAAAGAAGAAATTGCACAAAACGTGCAATTTCTCCTTTTGCCACAATGTTTTCCACTTTTTGTCATACGTTATCCATTCAATTATGGAGATTTTCTATGTTTTGACAAAATACGTTCAAAGTCGTCTGCTGCCGAATTGTCGTATGAGGGAAAGGGTTAACCCTTTTCCCAAACATATGCTAATTATGCAGCAACGACTCTTACAATATCTGTTTAAACACTATGGTTAACCTCTATCAATACTACTTTCATCGTTGTAAAGAATCGTAATGATTGTGGAAAAAGATGAAATTGCTCAATTTGATCAACTTCTTCTGTTTGTCACAATGTTTTCGTATGTCGTTTGCCGCAGAGGCGCGTAAAAGCGTCAACATTTGGTAAGGGTTTACTTTCTGTATCGTAACATTGCTATTGGAACATTCGTTTAATGTCAATCTTTGGATTCATCCTTTTGAAATGAATAACAAATCTTTCACTATATGCGCCGTCTCGCGAGAAAACCAACACTGTGGACTCTGCGTAAAGTATCGAACCGGATCAGTCTGAGCATGCCGCGCAGGCTTACCCGAATAGACACTTTCCGCCTCATGTGGATTTTCTATTTTAGGTTTCATTAATTTATACCTCTATCCCCCTGAGACGGAATGTGTCGGCTCGGATCAGTCTGCGCGGATTGCGCAGACTGATCTGGGTCGATATATTACGCAGATGCCATAATGTTGGTGTTCTCGCGAGACGACTCATATTTCATTATTACATTGCCTGTGGAACACTTGTTAAATGTCGAATTGCAAATACGGGCTTTTGAAATGCTCCGTGCTAAAATGGTGTTATTGTGATCGGCATTTGTCCGTCGTGCGTAAGATTTAGATGAGTATTCCAATTGAAATGGAATGTCTGATTTTAACAATATTTACTGGTACATACATATTTTGATCACCTTCTAAGTCAAATTATATTTTAAGAAAAACATAACACATTGGGTGCGGGTTATTTCGCTAAGTGACAGTGGAGCTATACTGGCCCTCTTGAGCCTCTTGTATTAGTTTACCTGACCTCAACATTGTGTATTATGGTTGACATGACAAATTGCATTGCATGACTTATTTGAGCGGTCTCATGGTCCTCTTATTTACCATTGGAACATCTGTTTAGTGTTAACCTTTGAATGCAGTCTTAAGAAATAGTTCACTACCTATCTATCATTATACGCCAGTAGATCACTTGTGTGGTGCTTTACGGATGTAGACGTTTGAACTTAGAAACAGATCTTTCCTCTTTATATGTATAACTACATTGCCAGTAAATCACTTGTTTGTCGCTTTACAGATGTAGACTTTTAAACTTAGAAACAGATATTTCCTCTTTATATGTATAACTACATTGCCAGTGGATAACGTGTTTGTCGCTTAAAAGACGCAGGCGTTTGAAAGGAGAAACGGATAATTGTAGTTTTCTATTTTCTTCTATAGCGAGCAAAGAATTTTCTCTTAACATAAGTAACGAAAGTTATTTTTTCATAATTATAAGCTGAACACATGTTTTATGTCAGCTCACAGATGCAATGTTTTGAAAAAAAAAAGAAACAGGATTTTTTCTTTTTCTTTTTTTCGCTAAATAGTCGGTCGATTGTTTATTGAATATATAATATATATCTAGAGTTGACTATATTTAGGTAAACGTACACATTTGTACATCTTGTTTGATTGAATGATTGATTGATGTTTGCCACCGCTTTCAACAATTGTTCAGTTATATCACGGCGTTTCGTGGGTTAGTTATCAGTACTACTGGTCCATTTATCCTGACACCAGCCAGTCAGTCATAATGCTAACCCCGTAACACGGGGTACATCTTGAGAGCATACTTTAATGATTGGTGCATTCATACTAGGATGTAAAATAAAGTCCACACTATCAGCCTGTCGTTTAAACAATAAGATAGAGATTTCGCCATTCCGCATTACTTTTATAATTAATAGCCTGCATCAAACTAAAGGTGTAGAAGGTTCGTCTGCGAATGCTGATGATGTCGTAAAAAATGAGAAAACAGATGTCGTAAACATTCTTGCAGTATGTGGGTTAATAAAGAATCACTTTTACTAATTAATATATTACACCATGTAATGAATTATTTCGCCTTTGCCCTTTAGTCATTGTCTTACATTTTTTGCTTCATTTATCGTTTTCTGAACCACCTCGGTGGTGTAATGGTAGGGCGGGTGCTTGAGGTTCGTGAGACCGCGGGTTCAATCCCCGACCAGATCATATCAAAATGATAGTGATGACCTTTTGGCAAGTTTTTTCCCTTGAACTCAAAGTATTTTGGGGATAGCATTACGACTAACTCGCGAATGTTCATGTTAGGATAAACGGCCCAATAGTACTGGTAACTGACCTACACGTGTCTAACATGTATGCAGCCATCCAGGAGGGAGTCCAGGTTTGACTGCTTAAGACATGTACGAGGATCGACCCGGATCAGCCTAAGCACGCCGCGCAGGCTTACCCAGATAGACACTTTTCGCCTCCTGTGGATTTTCTGTTTCAGGAATCATTACTCTATACCGCTATTCCCCTGAGACGGAATGTGTCGGCCCGGATCAGTCTGCGCGGACAGCGCAGGCTGATCTGGGTCGATACATTACGCAGAGGCTATACTAATGGTTGTCTCGCGGGAAGGCTCATATTGCTGTTTAATGCTAGTAAAATCTATAAAAAAAGAAAGGTTTGGTTGGTTATCATTGCTTTCAACTGTCAGATTAATACAAGTTGGTCGTATAACACAGCTTGCCGTTAGCACACGTTTTGTTCATAAATGACACAATTACTGTTAAAACCACGACTATCTTACGGACAAGGTGTCGATCTAACATCAGTGCTTTGGAAATTCACTAAGACATTAGTTTCTATGTCTAGTCTCGCGAGAACAAACTTTAAAGTATTATATTTCATGAGATATGTCTGTACGCGCGTCGTAACATGTTCCTTTAAGTCAGTCAAGCTTACAGCGCATGTAGGAAAACAGCCAGTTGCTTGGAAAGACTGTTGTGTCGAGAACCGATACGAGAAACGAATGGAAACATTGACATACGAATAGGCCGCTGTGATATGCCTTTAAATGTGATATGACTGAACAATTTTTAAAAACGGCGCTTAGCCTAAATAAACCAATCGTTTTAGCCAATGTTTATTTTATTCCGTAATCGAATCGATTATCACTGCATCTCCGTTTTAGCATCGTAAACAGGTACATTCGCTTAGAACTAGTGGGGGGCTACACTTCTATAATTTCTCTCATAATATACACTGGGGTCTATAATACACATAGCCGGACGGGTAAGACTTTGCAGAGAACAGGAGTTTATACATACTTAACTGAATGTTTACTGTACGCCGATTACATAAGACCCATAATTGAGAGACACGTTCCAAAATATAGCTGGGTTTTAGTTTCCATGATATCAAAAGAAAATATCGCTTTTGAAGAAAGTTGTATATGAGATATTGTATTAAAGCCAACGGGGCATATCAGTAAACAGGAATCATGTTAGATTACGAAGATATTACCTTAATTTTATTTAACGATGATCTGACGAGGGTTAATTGATATTGCCACCTGCGAAATGGACGGCTTAACTATTGTAGCGCCGAATATCTAAAAGTACACTCTTCAACGTTTCAAATCAGGTGGTTTCCATTTATAATACTATTATGCTTTGGAATGTTTAGATAAATAAAAGACAAACAATGCTGATGTCAGCATTGGTTGGAAAACCCCTCAATATTGCTATTGGCGCTGAAATAGTTGAGCTATAGATACGCTTTCCCTCATACAACACTTCTACAGCAGACGACTTTGAACATATTTTGTCATAAAATAGAAAATCTCTAAAATTGAATGGATAACCTATGACTAAAAGTGGAAAACATTGTGGCAAAAGGAGAAATTGCTCGTTTTGAGCAATTTCTTCTTTTGTCACTATGTTTTCAAAAAGCCGTCTGCTGCAGATGCATCAGAAAGCGTCTGTATGAGGGAAAGGGTTAAAGTCGACATTCGCGAATGTTGGAATGGTGAATATCAGGGGTCGTATATATCATTAAACTTACTAACTGGTAATAACATTAACATTACTAACTGGTAATAACATTAAACTTACTAACTGGTAATAACATTAAATTTACTGACTTGTAATAATATTAAACTTACTAACTGGTAATAATATTAAACTTACTAACTGGTAATAACATTAAGCTTACTAACTGGTAATAACACTATATTTACTGACTGGTAATAACATTTAACTTACTAACTGGTAATAACATCAAACTTACTAACTGGTAATAACATTACATTTACTGACTTGTAATAACATTGGTATTACTGACAGATAATAACAATCGGCATTACTGACAGATAATAACATTCGCCATTACTGACAGATAATAACAATCGCCATTACTGACAGATAATAACATTCGCATTACTGATATAGTTTCAAGAGACATCGATGATGCTTGTTTTTCTAAATGGCGAGCAAGAACGATCCTGTATGGGAGCGTTGATTAATCAGGATTTAGACAGTTGCATTTCTTGTTCTTCATCCAAAGAATAAGCTTTTCAGAGAAAGTATTTTATAACAAAAAGAAATATTGGGTTTTGTTTTGAATGTTCGCCAATTGGTTTACCTGCCAACATTGATTTTCGAGCAGTGGGGCTAATCTGTCAATCATAATTACCCTGTGAAAATGGGTCATTTTCACCTACGGACAAAGAATTCCAAGACAAGCCTGTCTGTTTTGTGTTTTACATCCCTTTCAACAATTCTTATTTTATATCACGGCAATTCTAACGTAGGTTACAAGTACTACTGGTCCATTGATCCCAACACCAGTCAGTTAGTCGTTATGCGTAAACCCTACAACTCTACAACCCTTAACGCCAAGAAAGAAGGGAAAGCCATTTTTAAAGTATTTGGTATTATCTGGTCGGGGATGGTACGTGCGACGAGGCGGACGATCTATTACTACAACTGCAAGGCGAACACCAGTCAATTATGTTAGTCGGCAAATCCTCACAAGGACTACGTACGATATCCGCAAAGTTGGAGTACATATCCATATTAATTCGTTAAAAACAAATAGGACTTTTAATTTCTATAGGTCAAATTACTCCAAATACATCCTCGGTCATGCTGACCTACAGCCAAAAAGTCCTTAAAAAACATTTGTTTGCGTAGAAATAAGTGTATACCATCACCAGAATGCATTGATTATATGCAAACCTAGTACTGATTGGTTTACCAGGGACACTGTTTAACTGATTATATGAGTATTCATCATATTTAGTATTTTGACCTTGTCTGAAAATTGAAAGTAGAGAATTTGAAACATCATTTATTTGGTGTATCGTAACCTATAATTTCCCTAAATATATGCAAGACTCACAATTTCGCTCGGTGCAATTCGCAAGTAGGAAAGAAACATATAACTTGTGACCAAAAAAAGAAACGAATTGTAAATCTTACTTGTGTTACTACACTATCGTTTTCTGCGATCCCGTACCAGATGGCATGCGAGAAGCCATTTGATGGTGTATTGTTTTAGCTTGAGTTGTGTTGTCGAACATTAATGTTAGTAATGGCTTCAGGATTGCGGAGTCAGCATTTGAGACTGACTCACTGGTGTCAAGTTAAATTGGACTAGTAGTACTGACTGACTCACTGGTGTCAAGTTAAATTGGACTAGTAGTACTGACTGACTCACTGGTGTCAAGTTAAATTGGACTAGTAGTACTGACTGACTCACTGGTGTCAAGTTAAATTGGACTAGTAGTACTGACTGACTCACTGGTGTCAAGTTAGATTGGACTAGGAGAACTGACTGATTCACTGATATCAGGATAAACCAGCTGGAAACTTACACACGAAACGCCATGATATTACTGAAAACGTGTTGAAAGCGGCGCAAAACAGCAATAATCAAAACTTTGACGAACATTGTCTGATAATAAACCAATTTAGGTAACATGATAATAGATGGGAATCTAGGCGTTATTCCGCACAGTTTCTCATCCCATTTTCGTTAGTTTCTGTTTCGTGTAGTACGTGGTTAGCATTTTAATTCGACTCAGCTAGGGGGGGCTTTTCTATTTTAACCACCACGGATCATGTGTTTTAAATTACCCTCGAAACTCCACTCGACTTTCATTTCAGCCGCTTTCTGGGTAAAAGGTGCTGTATGCAGTACCTACTGTGGAGCTATAGAACAAAAACAAACGTATTCAATGTTCTTTAATTCTATTCTTATATTAATTGCTATTCTGTTGGTTTACTACAGGAACGTCTAACGGGGATTATGTTTACCCTTTCCCACCGGCACATGATACAACACATCTACAGCTGATGTTTTCAAAACTTGTCTGCTTTAGATGCATCAAAATACGTATGTATGTGGGAAAGGATTAAGTACATATAGCATAGGGTTTTAATAAGAAATGAGAGATATATTGTGGAAAAAGTTTCGCTTTTCTCTATCATATGGAAATCTCTTAACTGACACGTGTCACACTGATTCCAAAACCAAATCCACCAACACAAACGTTGAACACGTATTTTAAAAGCATCCATTCTGACCTTTAATTCAACCCAAATACGTGCTCGAGAAACTATTTGAAACGGAAGGGCCTCGCTGTCGGTGGTTTATATTTGAAGTTGATTTAGAACCCATTTTTTCGAGAGTGGAACAGGTTTTATAGTTTTGGAATTATTACAGATTTTATTCCGGTGAATTTTTTCTTGCCGTTTTCTCGCAAGATTGAAGACATTACGCCACTGGGTCCATTCCACCAACATTATACTTAGCGTTAAGTAATACTTAATTACTTAAAGGCATTTTTCATCATTTTTGTTTCCCTTATAGAAATGACAAGATAGTTTGTTTCTTAACAAGTAGTGTTAGTCAGCAAGGTAATTATTGATATCACTTAAAAACATTCCACCAAAAATATTAGGGAAACACAAATTTCGAAATATACTTTAAAGTATTTAAGTATTACTTAACGCTAAGTAAGGTTGGTGGAATTGGACACTGGTCATACGTACATTCTACCTGTAGACGATTTATCAGAGATAACGAGCATCCATTTCACATAGATAAAACATGATTCCTTTGAACCGTCGGTCAGTTTATACCACCATGCCAATTTGCTTTATCTCGCATGCTGTCCAAATAAACTAAATAGCGTAGATAGATACGATAATTCCCGAAATGTGTGAACGCTTTATCATTGCGAACTACCTGTCTTGAGTTTAGCATGCGTGAATGTGTAAGAATTAAAACTTAAAACGTCTTTTAACTTGTTTTGCAATTCGATTCTCAGAAAAAAATACGAGAGAAAAACTTTTTATTTGATATCAGTTGATAAAATGGCTCGATGATTCGATAAATTGGGTGTCTTTGATCCCATTTGGACGAATGAGGAAAAGGGTTAACTCTTTCAACTATACAACAAATCCGTAGCAGACGACTTTGAAAACATTTAGTCAAAACTAAAGAAGCTCCGTATAAATGTAAAACAATTATTGAATAAAGTTAGAAACATTATTGCAAAATGAAAAAATACTTATTATGAGGAATTTCTCCTTAGTCACAACGTTTTTTCAATGCTGCAGTGGCGTCAGAAAGCGTTTGCATGTCGGAAAAGGTTAATTCAACAGGTAGGGCAAACCTCATTATAACAAGAAATAAACACGATGTCTGCTTTCTAACCCTGCATCTTTCTTGCAGTTTTGAAATCCATTTACCCGCATTTATATAAAAACGTCTTAGCGAGTTGCCAAAACGAAGACGTCATTTGAAAACTTCAAAGAAATTTTTTTCAAGGAAATTTAGATATTAAACGGTAGATTATTATAGAAATGTAAATACTGTGTTGGAGACGTTGTTCAAAATAATAATGTTAATACATTTTACGTTTGTTTAAAATTCACAATGTTAACCTAGTTTTAACGCACGAACCGCCGGAACACTTGTGTCTTGTAGACTTCTGACACACCGATTGATTGATTGATTGTTTTAGTGTTTAACGCCGCTTTCAACATCTCTTCAGTTATATCACCGCGTTTCATTGGTAAGTTACGAGTACTACTGGTCCATTCATCCTGACACCAGCCAAACAGTCGTAATGATAATCCCGCAAACCGTGGTCGCCAAGGAGGGCAGTCATGTCTACCATTTTTAAAGTATTCGGTATCATTCCGGCCGGGGATCGAACCTGCGATCTCACGCACCCGAATTGGACGGTTTACCGCTATAACATTGAGCCGATTGAGTACCGCTGGTGTTGCCTTCTGCTTAAGCGTTAAAACATGTTTTAGAAAACTAATTCAAACGTACTTCTGGTTAGATGCTATCGTGACATCTAATGGTGTGGCGTTATGTCTTTCAATAATAACCTATTGCTTAGTTACGGGGGATAAAACCAGGGAGCTACTTTTTTCGCTACATCTCTGAATCATTTAACCATTTCCCACATAAAACAAATCTGCAGCAGACGACTTTGAAAACATGGTGACGAAAACCTGAAAAGTCTCCTTAAAAGATAGCTTAATTGTTAAATATAGTTGAACATATTGTGGCCTAAGGAGAAATTGCTCATCATGAGCAATTTCACCTTTTGACACAAAGTTTTCAAAAGTCGTCTGCTGCTATTGCGTCAAAATGCGTCATGCGGGAAAGGATTAAACGCGTTTGCAGCAGACGTCTTTTGAAAACAATGTGACAAAAGGAGAAATTGCTCATGATGAGCAATTTCCCCTTTTGCCACACTGTTTTCAATTCTATGTAATAATTAAACTCTCATTTATGGAGATATTTCGAATGTTTGCCAATATGTTTTCGAAGCCGTCTGCTGCAGATGTATCGTATGTTGGAAAGGGTAAATGAAGGCGAATGTGTCTTGAAAGTTCTAGTGAGCCTCTGCGTATATTCAGGCTCGGCTGGGTCTTAACTGTACGCAGTTGCAATCTTGATCATTCAATAACCCTAAACGTCTGCCTCTAATTATTTGTTTTTTTCATGAAGTTTTTTTTTCTTTTTTTTCTAAATTTAGCCGAATAACCCTTTCCTACTTACATGCAGACACACTTTAACACATATGCAACAGATGTCTTTTGAAAACATTGCTGGTTAAGAACAAAATGCTCATGATGAGCAATTTATCTTTTTGTCACAATGTTTTCATCTTTATTCAATCAATACACATTCCTGTATAAATACATATTTTCTATTTATGTACCCAAATGTTTCGATGTCGTCAGCTGCAAATTTGTTAATTTAGGGAAACGATTAATTGCTCTTGGTTTTTGCTTTCATGGCAGGAATGCGAAGAAAATGCCAAAGGGTCAATCTCGGTCATCACCGGATTCCATTTGAACCGGTCAATGAGAACAACTTGGCACCTCTTAACAGTGTATGTTCAGATCAGTCGATACATCTGTTTCCGTCTTATCAGAATATCTACTGTTTGATAAACGTGTGTAATTGATAAATGAACGGTGTAGATTTTAACTAGACCGGTCAAATGCACATACAATGTTCATTAGCTAACTTCTACCATTTGTCCCGCGAATGAGATTCTTTTATCATTGGGGCATCTTTATATGAGCCGTTCCACGAGGAAACCAACATTATGGACTCTGCGTAATGTATCGACCCAGATCAGCCAGGCAGGCTAATCTGGGCCGACACATTCCGTCTTAGTGGGATAGAGATATAGATTAATGATTCCTGAAACAGAAAATCCACAGGTGGCGTAAAGTATATATCAGGTTAGCCTGCGCGGCATGCTTAGGCTGATCCGGGTCGATACTTTATGCAGAGTTCACAATGTTGGCTTGCTCATGGAACGGCTCGTATTCAGATTCTTCGGAAATAAAACACAGCGCGAGTGATAGCCTAATCCGTTATCTGACTGATATGTTGTTCTAGTACTGGATTGTTTACCTAGTCAGGTATCACGAGTAAGTAAACTACAGCCGTGATGTAACTGAAATAATGTTGAAAACTGCGTTAAACTCCAAATGTCACCTCTGACCTCTGCTTCCAACGGACATGACGCTGTACCATTTACCCCCATTACCACATACAGCAAATCTGCGGAATACGACTTTGATCGTACACAAGCAGAAATATGCAACATCTCTATAAATGAAATAATAGTCATTAAATAGAGTTGAAAACATTGTAGCAAATGGCTCATCGTGAGCAAGTTCTCCCTTTGCCTTAAGGTTTTCAAAAGTCGTGATATGCAAATTCGTCAGAAAGTGTCTGTATGTGGGAAATGGTTAAGGGCGCTTATTTCGTGACGTGTTTCTATTGTGTAATTACTTGTAAACGATTTAACAAAAAAAGTGCTACAGACAAGTGGTTAATTGTGCCTCACATTATGAACGAAAATAGTTTTATATGTCCGTGGTAAAACGGGAAAAACCACTTTAAATTCCCAACCACTTAGAACCACCTGTCTATTCAATCGGGCGAACTCGGCTATTTACGTCAATAATACGAGTTAAACCGAAGACTCCCGATAACTTCTAGTTTTCTTTGTTGCACACAGGTCTAAATTACGGTGTACCGTTAGGGCCATCGTGCTATCGCGCATACGCGATGCCACGATAGCACGATGACACGATGGTGATGACACGATGACACGATGACACGATGGTGATGGTACGATGACACGATGGTGATGGCACGATGGCACGATGACGATGACGCGATGTAATATCGCGTCATCGTCATCGTGCCATCGTAGCATCGCTCCATCACCATCGTGTCATCGTGTCATCGCGTCATCGTCATCGTGCTATCGTGTCATCACCATCGTGTCATCGTACTATCACCATCGTGTCATCGTGTCATCGTGTCATCACCATCGTGTCATCGTGCTATCGTGGCATCGCTTGTGCTTGTTGACAGCGCGATAGCACGATGGCCCTAACGGAACACTAGTGTCCCGTTAGGGCCATCGTGATATCGCGCATACGCGATGCCACGATAGCACGATGACTCGATGGTGATGGTACGATGACACGATGGTGATGGCACGATGGCACGATAACGATGACGCGATGTAATATCGCGTCATCGTCATCGTGCCATCGTAGCATCGCTCCATCACCATCGTGTCATCGTGTCATCGCGTCATCGTCATCGTGCTATCGTGTCATCACCATCGTGTCATCGTACCATCACCATCGTGTCATCGTGTCATCGTGTCATCACCATCGTGTCATCGTGCTATCGTGGCATCGCGTGTGCTTGTTAACAGCGCGATAGCACGATGGCCCTAACGGTACACCGTACTAAATCTATGTGCATGCACAATGCAAATCTCGCCTGTTTGGAATTAAGTTCATCATCTAAATGAGAAATTTCATTTGAGCATTCGCAAAATACAATTTGAAATCAAATCTACAAGATGGCACGGACTCACTGCTGAAGTACTGTTTTTCCTGATATGATTTTGTCACCGGCTAGCTATTCACAATAGACGCTTGAAGGAGCTGAACTCCAGATGGAGATCAACATTTCAAATGTTGAAACTTCTGCAAATATTGCTAATAGTGACAACAAATTAAGACATAAATAGTTCAGAACCATTCTGGCAGTAAATGTTGAAAACAAAAAAGTCAATTGAAAGTCATGAAAATGTGCACAATTTGACTTACTTGGTAAACAATTAGAAACAACAGAAAGTTGATGCAAGGCATCAATGTCGCCGGAAAAGACTGCATTGATTTATTTATGTATTCTTGACTTTCCTTAGTCTATTCAAACATTAGGAACGTTGAAATGAAAACATTTGCTTATAAAGTTTATATTCATACCTATACATTAGGGTATCTATAAAAAATTAACGAAATGTGTACACATTTATCTGGCTTAAATTTAATTTTGCTGTTGTTACTTATTTAAATAATAGTATTCATTCATATAATTTCAATGTTTGTCAATCTTATTCGAATCACAAGGTAAATATCCTGGTATTGCTTTAAAGGGAGGTAATTTGAAGAAAACGCACAAAAGTCTTCAAAAGGAGAACTATATCAGCATTACCGTCTACAGTTTAAATTGTTCTATTGTTTGTGGATTTAAAAATGTTCTTTTTTTCTTATTTCTACATGTACAACGAAATATTGCGGCTTCTCTTTGACGCTTTGCGTCAAACATTCGTCTTGTACTTGTCTAAAATAAAATAATATCACTCGCTTTTTCATATCGAAATGCGCATGCGCGAAAATCGATGTTAAAGGTCACGAAACTACACAATAGAATAGGGTCTATATTTAGCTTAGAAACAGTTCCTACTTTAGATATTCATGGATTAACATTATTAAATGAATTCTACACAAATCAAGACATCTCTTTGAACATGAAAACAACATTTAGTAAGTTAAAATTGCTATTAAAAGGAGAATCCGAAATTGACCTCAATGATGACACATAAGAGTCTGCATTAGGGGGTGTTGGTTCACGTCTTGAAGGGACCACTTTTGTCTTCGTAAATAAGACAAAAAACTTAAATGCGAGTGAAATAAAAAAAACTGCAAACATTAAAAAATCGGAATATTTATTTCATTTTAGATGTGTCATTTATTAGTGTTCGTAAACAACCACAATTGTAATATGTTCAAATCATCTAGATTTGTTTCTTTCTAATAATAAGCCGCCCTCCCATGTGATTTCCGAAAAGCTATTAAAAATAGAAGTCGCGGGCTTCTGCCCGGCGACTAATAAGGTAATAAACGATAAATATTTAGATGTTAATTGTTCTCGAAAGTGAAATTACTTTTCTAATTTTATCCCAGAATTATGATTATAATATTTCAAGACAACTTTTGATCATTGTTAATACTTTGACTATACTATCTATACTCCGGAGTTCAGCACCTGTTAGTATATTAATTTCCGAAACTTGAAATAACATGAATCTGGCGGTCACTCGAACACATCAATAGCTGGATGTAATTCATTTTCTTTAATCCTTTCTCACATGAAAGAAATCTGCACCAGATGAATTGGAAAATAACCCATTATTCAAACAAAACAGATACTTCCTACAAAGAAATAATTTAATAGAATATTGTTTTTCCTTTTGCCGCAACGTTTTCAAGTGAAGTCTGCTGTAGATGCGTGTAATTGATGTATGCATTTCGAGCTCATATATTTTCATGGAATTATGAACCTTGAAATACATTGATTGATTGATTTGGGTTTAACGCCGTTTTCAACAATTTTTCAGTCATATCACGGTGACCAGTTCACACCTACTCCTACATTTCCCACACCAGTACTCCACACAACAGACTTTCCAAGCAACTAGCTACTTTTCCACATAGACTGTTAGTCCATTGGAAGATTACGAATGACGCTTGTCACAGTGACTTTCGTCGAGCAAGGGTTCGAACTCACAACCCCTTGAGTTACACCCCACTACCGTCTGATTTAACCGATGGCAACCGTTACATTTAAGTTCTCTTGTCTCTTCATGGTTGCGTTAACTACGCCGCAGCCATGATTAAAAATGATCGAAGTTATTTTTAACTTTGTATTACCGTTGTATTCGTAGTATTTGTACAGCATTTGATTGAAGGGTGTTTAACCAATCGGAATACCTCGGTGATGAATGCTTCACCAATGAAGGATTACGGAATTACCCGAGAAGTTCCGATTGGGTGTTTAACGCCGCTGGCAAAAGCATGTCAGCACTATCGCCTTTTGCCGTTAGAAGGCGTATGTATGTTGGAAAAGGTTAAATAGGAAAATGACTAAGTTAATCTATTTCTGCTTTATAACCCGCGAGTTCGTTTACTTTTATTTGTCGTTAATGTTTAGTATCCCATTCTGAACTAAAAGTACAAGAGAACTAATGTTCATACATGAAAGAGAAACACAACATAAAAATGCTCTACCAGATATTCCTAAACATGTTGAAACCTTTATCCTTTTTTTAGTTCTTTTAAATGATTTGTACATACCTTCTCTATTTTATATGTAGATGAACAGGCTCATCAGTGCCTTCACTTTACGCAGATGCATTAAAACACAGGCGTCTGAATTTTCGTCTGAGAATATTTGGAGAAATGCACACAAGACCGTGTTAAGCTACTACAAAACAATCTGTGTATATGGTCATAATACAATAATAATAATGATGACGATATTATTTTCGTTTGAGATTATGACTGTATGATTGGATGGCTTGAATAGCTCAGGTTGATCTGGGTCGTCACTTGTCTCAATGTTCCCTAAGGTCCGGTTCCGTGTGACATTTAAAGGCAGAAGGCTATAGTCCGATTTTGAAGATTTGACTCCGTACCTATAAAAGTTAACTCTGCACTCAGAATATGTGCTCAAGTATCGGATTGGTCAGACTAATGGCAAGTTGCGTTTTAAACATCCTTTAAATGAAAGAACAATAATTGAAAAGAGATGAAAACATGGAGACAAAAAGAGAAATTGCTCGTTTTTGAGCAATTTCTTTTTATGTCGCCATGTTTTCACTAAAAGGCCGTCTGCTGCAGAGGCGTCAGAAAGCGACTATATGAGGAAAAAGGTTAATTCATTTATACATTTCGGCTCGTCTATGGAAAAGAGATACATCTTTTGTGTTCAGTGTAGATCTAGATCAGCCTGTACGTTAACACAGTCAGATCAGGATTTACATTTTCCCACATAATACTTAGTCATGTACAAGCTTTTAAGCAGTATCCATTAGCTTGTGTAGATTCTGATAAGACAGAAGAGATGTACAGGCTGATTAAAGCTATACTTTTCTGAAATGTCGAGTTGTACCTTTTTGCACGGACTCGATTGTCTGAAGTTGTAAACATTCTATTTCATTTTTGTTTTAAAAAAACATCTGCGTCAGTGAAAGTCGAAGAGTTATTAGAAGAGACGGGATTCAATAAATGCTTAACCCTTTCCCACATACAACGCTTCTGCCGCAGACGACTTTAAAAAACCCTGGGCAAAAATATGGAACATCTCTATAAATGAAAGTATGTTAATTGAATCAAATTGAAAACATTGTGGCGAAAGAATTTCCCACAATATTTTCAAAATCGTCTGCTGCAGATGTGTCATAAATACATACGTTTGTATTTGTTAAAAGGGTTAATTCATTATTGTTACGGTCATATTGTCGCCTACGCACGGATGGATTATTTTCCCGTTCTCAGCTTAAATTGAAACAAGGCCGCATTAGCGTATTCGGTTACGTTTTCCTACTACATTGAATACATAACAAATCGTCAACAGAGGACTTTGACCCTTTCCCAAATATAGACGCTTGCTGACGCCTTTGCAACAGACGATTTTTAAAATCATTGTGGCAAATGGAGAAATTGCTCATAATGAGCAATTTCTCCGTTTGCCACAATGATTTCAACTGTACATGCTTATATTTACAGAGATTTTCTTTAAAGTTTTGGACTTCATAATTTCAAAGTCGTCTGCTGTAGATTTATTGTTTGTGGTATAGGGTTAAAAATATACCAGAAACGATATGAATGAAAGAACAATTATTGATATAGTTGTAAAATGAGAAATTGCTTATAACGAGCAATTTATCCTTTTGTGAAACTATTAAAGGGCAGTCATCAGCTACCGAAGCGTCAACATGCATCTGCGCGTGTACATAGATTGAAGCCACGTGAGCCACCGAGAGGACATTGACTTCAGCACCGCAATTTATTTCTTGAACGAAGACAAACAGAACGTGATTATTGAATTCAAAAAATATTTACTTGACATTGATTTTGAAAGACAAAACTCTGTCTGCTTTTATAATTACTCTCAGATTCCGTGGACATGAACAGAATACATAAGAATACTTTTTACTCGAGCCGAATTACGAGAAAACCAACATTGTGGACTCTGCGTAAGGTATCGACCCGGATCCGCCTAAGCATGCCGCGCCGGCTAACCCGGACAGACACTTTTCGCCTCCTGTGGATTTTCTGTTTCTGGTCGATACATTACGCAGAAGCACGGCTTACTTTTCATGTCACTGTATACTGACATGGTACTTGAGCAGTCTTGCTATTCGATACTTTTTTTTTTCGAACTCCGATCGCAATTTGATCATGCAACATGTATTCTAAAATATGATAATAATTTCATACGGTTGATATCCTTGCAGTGTCTCCTTTATTTACTGAAATACAGTGGACTCGCGATAACTCGAAGTCGAAAGGGATCCATTACTTCGAGTTATCGACGTGTTAGAATGATTCCTCGAGTAAAGTTTTGTGTAAAATGTGAGCGATGTAATTAATTTATACTTAATTGGTTATGGTGAAAAGCTTTTGAAATCAGCTTCATTTTTGGACGGTACCACTGAGGTACCGTCTTTTGTAGCATTTTGAAAGACATACATCAATTGGCTCCCGGATTTCAAACAGAATTACATAAAAACAAATCGGGAACCAATTAAAAAATGTCGCCACCTACAATCACCTAAAGAAGTAATAGCAAACATCAGTCAAGACATCTTTATATTTTGATTTGGAATTCAGTGAAAGCATAGCGACTTATACGCTGGTGAATGGATAAACGTTCCATCCATACTGGTTATTAACCGATTAAACACCGCGATATAACTGAAATACTGCGGCTTAAAACGCCGTGTATGTGGTTAAATAAAACATTTATGTTCGGCATGTCGTTTTTAAGCTAGTTAGCTCTATGCCAACCCAGCTATTCATAGCTATTGTATTAGTAATGGTCTTGGACTGTTATGATAGCGGAAGTGTACAACACGTCACCCAATTAAAGTAAATAACATGAATTTTCGGCCGCCGCTTCGCAAACTTTCTATCTTGCGGGACTTCTCTCTATTTGGTCAGTTTATCAACTCTCTGAAAACTGTAACATTCATACTTCTTGCATACAAAAAGAGGTCGCTTAAATGTGGTCACATAATGTCCTAGTTACAATTCTAACAATCAGCTGTCATTATGTCCAGGGTTTTGATTTGTATTGTAGGTTGTCCTTTGTTCACGGTCGCAATAAGAGTTTTGAGTACAAAGTTTACGACGGACCATAAACCGTTTACATAAACATAAATGGTTCGCTTTATCGTTCGTAGCTTCCGTATGATCGATAGTTTTACTTCAAAAGCCGTCACGGTTTTTATTTCCAGATAAACATCGCTGCGTATAATTATGGTCCTCGCTTTTGCCAATTAATATGTGGTGTATTTGTTTTTTTAAACCCTCTCTCAAAAACAGAGATATTTAAAGGACCATACAGTGATTTTTGAGCGGGTTTCGTGTACCAAAATACAACCCATGCTCAGTTTTAAAAACCCGAATCGCACAAGGGACACTTGCGCTTTATTCCTAGCCATGCAAATATTCATACTTAAGCTCGAGCGCCATCAAGCAAACGGCTACATAAAATATGAGGGTCGATTACCCGGGGGGGGGGGGGGGTGGGGGGGCTTGGGGGGGGGGAAGCTATATGTGGAGTAAAGGTGCGAGGAGGCAAGAAAATACACGTAAGTTTATCTGGCAGCCGTGATATTCCTGCAATACTGTTGAAAACGGTGTTACACTCTTATCAATCTAACCACACTATACATTGCATTTCTTGTGACGTTTTTCCAACAACTGAACAACTGTTTACTGTTTGCCACAACCGTAAAGCGTTTTATATGTCATATGTTTACGACAACAGATGCTGGATTTTTACAGTAAAACAATAAACAAAGGTAATATTTTCAAGGCAGGAGGCAAATATTCTGTTTACGGATAATAATTGTTGAGTTAAGTAATATCTGTTTTGTTCTCGTATGTATGTCAAACCAGTAAAGATTTTGACGAGACTACGTGCGTCTACCAAAATAAACAATGAAAATAACAAAATGAAGAAAAAGAGCATACGAAAAATAATACGAAATTATTTAATTTGCGTGTTGGTTTATTTGTTCAGTTTCGTTGTGATATTGTCGGCATAAGTCATTGAGTTTTTCTCTGACGAAATCGTATGAACCCTTTCCCATTCGCAGACGCACTTTTGACGCATCTTCAGCAAACAACTTTTGAAAACTTTGTGGCAAAAGGAGCAAATTACAACTTTTCTATCGCAATTGACACAATCACAAACCTCACTTACCTAGTAAAATGACTTAATTGATGTAGAACAACAGTTACTACACATGCACACAACCCGGGGGGAATGAAGGTAAATCATGAATGCATCGCCCCTGTTGAAAGATTACAATGTACCAATGAGAAAAACAGGGCCAAGCATTTAAGCATTCTCTTCTTACAGCACACTCTTACCATTGACGTTATGTTATGTTAACTCTTTCAGCGCCACAGGCAATATTGAGGTGTTTGAAAACAATGCAGATTTAGGCGAGTCAGCTCGTAACGAGCTGTCTCACCTGAAATCAGCATTGTTTGCCGTTTAGCTACCAAAATAGTCCAAAACGTTCATAAATTGAGAAATAGACATACCCGATTTTGAACATGGAAGAGTCTACTTTAAACAATTCGGCACTGAAAGGGTTAAGTCGTGTTCTCGGCAATTCCTTCCATTGACTTCGGAGCATCCGATGATACTTTCTTGGTATTTGTTTTTTATTACTAGTACAGCATCTTAACCTTTGTGCTGCCGAAGCAAATTAAAAGCTTTTGCAAACAATGCAGATTCAGGAGAGACAGCTCGTAACGAGCTGTCTCTCCTGAAATCTACATTGTTTGCCACTTATACATTAAATTTGAATAATTTTCCTATTGGACAAAAAATAGAATGGTCCAATGTTCAACATGGAAGAGTCGATTTTGTGATATTCGGTAGTGAATGAGAAAAGCTGAACAACACACATTTAATCACTCTGTATTGGTATCTGATAAGCTCTCAGACAAGTGGAAGAGACGCGTTTATTTACAAATAGTCAAGGGACAATAAATACCCTATCGCTATTTAAACTGAAATGACCTGTTTGTTATCTTACGTAACGTATAACAACAGTTTCTTTGAAGGACCAGTATTTCTCCTCTTGTTGAGTCGGATCGAAACAATGTCTAATACTCGAATCGGACTTCCAACCTCGGACCACCGGGTTGACAGTCCATTGCGTACACTACAGGGATCCGCGTGCTCTTTACATGCGCAGTCAAACCTGTGCTTAAAGACCACATTGGATTAGCAATTCCCTGTCTTAAGCGACCATACGTTTAGTTTCGCAAATACTCATTTTCTGTATAAATGATCCTGCAAATAAAGACCACCTGTGAACAAAGACCGGAATGTTGACTTCCCATTTGTGGTCTTTTATCACAGGTTTGACTGTATGTCAATCCGAACACAGGCGTATGCTTCCCTGTCAACAGTTCATTCAACCTTGAAAATGAAAATGACTGCGGGTTGTTTGTTCGACGAAAAAAAAAATCGCATCCGCACGATATGTTCTAAATGTTTTACTCTGTTTCTCTTTCGCGTAGATCATTGCCACCCCTCTGTAGTTTCACTCTGTTTAGATAGTATGTCATACTGGAATGTCTTTATGAATAAACCACATCATCTGGTGCTAGCTGACGCCACCGCACATTATAGAAACATCCTTTGTGGAGCATTCCTGCATCTGTCGACGTGTTTTGTAAGTTTAGTCATTGTTTGTCATTACTACAATGTTATGAAGATTTATTATTTGTGATTTATTGTTTATACATATCTTTGATATACTATCGTACGATATAGTAAGTCATACTGTTATATACTAGATGTTATGACAGAGACAAAACCTGAGCATCTCGGGTGTTTTTTTAATGGTGCTTCACTTGAACTTTCAACATCATTTCAGTAATATCACGGTTTTTACTGAGTATAATACCAGTACCATTGGTGCTATATTACTTAACACCGATACATCATCTGTAATGCTAATTACACCCATAGGACTAAATAAGGGGTAGTGAACTGTTCCTTTCCCCACAATATCTGTCTTCTTACTCAAACAAATCCAATGTTTTAGGCAAACAGTTGTTCAATAGCAGTACACCAGAACGGAGCACCAGACGAAAGTTATCAGAGGGACTAGATAAGGGGAATAAACTTGACTTTTTCCCACAATATCTCTCTCATAACTCAACGGAACCCTATGTTGTGGGTACTCAAAAGAATCGCCTCACCGAGACGATTCTTTTGAGTACCCACGACATAGGGTTTGAATGTCAAATAAAGATTTCGGAACTTGAACAGATCGCATTATCTAGAGCTCTACTAACGCCTGAAATGTACACGTTGAGAGCGGCGTAAAATATCAAACAATCAATACAAGACTGACCAAATCTGACACCAAGATTAACCATTTCAAACATATAACTAAATTGCAGAGGACTGCTTTGAACACATGTTGGCAAATAATTGAAAAATCTCTATATATTATAGTTATTTAATAAGAGTGGAAAATAGTGCAGTAAAGGTCACCTGTATCTGTGCTGATTTACACGTCAATGATGTGTCTGGCACACGCGAGGTATCCTATATTTCAAAAAGGTGTCACTATTCGACCTATACTAACGAGGTTGTATAAACACAGGTGTTTCTGAATCGAAACTAGTCTGTTTAATATAAACCGCGTCGTGCGATAACTGACCTTCAGGTAAACACAATAACTTTTCTTCTTTTCCAAAATATCTCCAACTCTGTAGCCATTATAATTCGAATGTCTTAGATGATTTTACTCGTATGTTTTTAAATCAGACATCACTTTAAAATTAAGTATCGGGTAATTGACTAAACCGTTCTCACATGCAAACGTATTTTAACGAATCTGCATAGGATGACCGGTTTTTCAATTTTATCCAATAAATAAACAATTTTATATAGAGATTTAGAAATATTTGCCAACGAGTTTTCAAAGTAGTCGCCTGCAATTTGGTCAGCCTAGCATTCATTGATTAGTTGCTGTTTTAAGCCGCTTTCAACAATTGTTCAGTTATATCACGGCGTTTCCTGTGTAAAATACTTGTACTACTGGTCAATTTACCCTGACACCAGCCAGTCAGACGTAATGCTTATTTCATCCATCAACGCTAAGAAGGGCAGCCATTACTAAAAAAATAAGTCTTTGGTATGACCTCCAGCACTCGAGGCGGACGCTCTATCTCAGTATAGTATAACTTGTTACACAAAGTAAATCCATGTACTTGTTACACCAGCTAACGCTTGCGTTAATTACATTAATATGTTCGTTTATAAATCTTGCGTAACGTCACAGATATTTGAACACAACACGGGTGCCGTTACGACTTGCCTTTATGAAAGCATCGATGCGTAATATATTTCTCTACCCCGTGTTTGAAAGACGCGTCTCTCTTCATCACATTTCACATAACATACGTAAACGATGTTTAAAAGTGACAAGAACAGGTTGCATATCGGGCTGTGTCGCGTATCGATATCCCTATGATTTATAATCTGCCAGTATAGACTGATTAGCGTTTTACAGTTGGCTGGCGATATCTCGAAGTCGAAAGGAACCCGTAGATCACTTCGAGTTAACGAGATGTTCGAGTTATCCCTCGATTCATGCTTAATTGATGTACCTTCGTCATTCATCTATACTTCAGAGTGTGCTATGTAAAGCGAGTCAGTGATACATGGCCATGTATATATATTTGAATCTGTCACTGACGCGTATCCTTGTTATAGTAAATCTTCACTACTAAGTAAGTCTTACCATGTCTATACATGTAATGTTTCAGTGGCTTATGGCGGTAGCAACGTTTGTTGTCAATCTAGAGATTGTCAGTTAGAACACCATCTCGGCAAACATATTTTCAGATGATTAACAAGAATAAATGCGATAAATGACATTCTTTTTTCAAGAACGGTGCAATGTGAATCAGCAGCCAGTTGCTTGGAAAGGCTGTTGTGTGGAGTACTGGTATTTGAAAGCCAGGATGGACATGGATAATTGAACTGGACATTTGAAATATACAACCAATCAATCGATCGATCGATCCAGGGTCTTATTAAGTGGCCCAGTGATATGTCGATTTTACAAAGAAACAAATTATCTTCTGAATATGTTCTTAACCCTTTCAGCGCCGAATTGTTTAAAGTAGACTCTTCCATGTTCAAAATCGGACGACTCTATTCTCATGTTATAGGATTTTTGGAATATTTTATAACTCACAGCCAAACAATGCAGATTTCAGGTGAGACAGCTCGTTACGAGCTGACTCACCTGAATCTGCATTGTTTTCAAAAAGCTCAATATTGCCTTTGGCGCTGAAAGAGTTAATACTAGTATTCTAGGCATAGTAATAAACTAGCTGCATCCTTTGAATCACAATAGTCCATATGTTACTCTACAAGCATAATAAATCAGAGAAGACATTCATTGTGACTCGATGAATTCCGGTATCTCGGTATTCCGGTAAATACTACACATTACAGCCAATTATCGTACCGCATGTCAAACTGTCAACTATAGCAATTTCCATGAGTACCCGACATGAGTAATGAGCAACGCGGGAGAAAAAATCTGTTTTTTGTTATCTTTAGTCAGCATAAAACGTGCTGAACTCCAGATTATAGAAAATAAAGTCAAAGTTTTAAAACTGTTCAAAAGTTGTCTTGAAATATTAGAATCATAATTCTGAGATGAAATTAGCGTAATCATCATTTCACTTTTACTAGTTTAAACATATCTAATTCTCATATATTTTTACATAGTAGGTAACATCAAGGGAGAAATGGATTGGACTGAAAGCTCATAGCTTATTGAAGGTCCTCTCCAATAAAGATTGATTTACAGGAAGCACGGTGAATATTTAACATGTTCAGAAAATATCAGCTTACTTTAGCTTTGTAATTTATAATACAAGAAACAGATACATATCATAGAGTGGAGAGAGAGCAAGGAGGGAGAAAGATGGAGAAAGAGATAGATGTAAAGAGTGTAGAAATAGATCGGGGTGCGCGTATGGGGGTACAAGTACAATAAACATCTACATATTGATCGTTTATGCTTAATTTTTACTGGGTAGACATACATACCAAGTCAGCCAAATTTGGTATATTTTCATTGACTTTCAATTGACTGTTTTTTCAGCATTTACTGCCAAAATAGTTTTGAACTATTTATTTATGACTTTGTTGTCACTATTAACAATATTTGTAGAAGTTTCAACATTTCAAAATGTTGATCTCCATCTGGAGTTCAGTACCTTTAAATATTACATACTTACAGTATAGCCAATACACATATAAACATTTAATATAATATAAGGTTGTGTGTAATATCAGTAAGTCTTTTCCGAAACGTTTCAGTTGGAATATATGAAATGTAAAAAGTCGTTTTTGAAATCAATACAAATTTAAGTTTTAAACGTTTTGAAAACATTGGATAAAAAAATAAAAGCATAGTAAAATATTTATTTTGTACACTAGTGGGTTTTGGAGATATACTGAGGTGCTTGTTTTACTCCTGCATAATATAAGCGGAACATGTCAACAATCATCAGATCATAAGCAAGGTAAGATATGTATTATTGAAGCAATCATAAGCCTAAGTTCCATTGAAGTTTTGTTTAATCCTTCGGGTGACGAATTGTTTCATAAAATGGTAAATCTGTATTCATAAGTTAGTTCCTCGGGAAGTATTTCGTGAAAGTATGCTGTATTGAGACTGATTGATTGGTTAATTGATTGATTGATTGATTGATTGATTGATTGATTGTGGTTAAACGTTATTATCGACATTTTTCAGTCATATCACGTTGGCGAATTCACCTACCCATTTGTGTCATGACCTTTCTCATACCAGTATAACTAAAAAATGGTTGAAAACGGCGTAAAAACACAAACAATCAATTATCTGCGTCGAGTGTGTGGGGTAGGTCTTGAACTTTGATCCGTTCCTCACGAGTATCGAACCAGGGACCAACGGTTCACGATGTTTGCACTCAAGCCCTGAGCCACTGTTTCCCACATACATAATTAATGTGCCTTTCATTTATTAGTAACATGAGCAAGCTTTCAAATTATGTTAAAACAGTTATCAAATTTCAGGGATGAGGGTGATCTAAATGCTGCAGGTCAGAAGACGCTCCTGGTAGTTATGGGTCTTTTGGGCACCCCCGTGTATCCACAGATCAGCTAACCCTGTACATACCTACACTCTCAGCAGAGTCATCAGTATTCGCTTATTTGTAATAAATAAGAGTCCCAGATATATATTCTGAAAGAAGCATCGTTTAAGTATAGCCACGTGTCAGCTGATGCAATTTAAATTGAAATGTTCATAGTAACATTAGCCGCTGTGTTTTATTTGAACTAACATATCTTATGCAGGATGAGACATAATTACTCATAATGATTTACTCATAAGTTAATCAGTTTGATTGGAACAAAAGGTTGGGTACTTAAATCAATTATATATACCTTAACCATTGTACATTAGACAATACATTGATGAGAAAGTGTATAGGTAGTATATTGTACCTTTGTTTGAAAACAACAGCATTGTGTTTGAAATGCTATAATCATCCTATATTTCGTATACAGACAAACTACATCAAAGGATTTTCCTTTCGCTCAATCAAAATACACGTGCATTCTTCGTCAAACGGATAAGCCGTTGTCATAATAATCTTCATTACACAGATGTACATTTGAAAACAAAGCGGTAAAGGAACGAACGATTCAATGCAAGATTTTAAAGGTGCTGAACTCCAGATGGAGATAAAAATTTAGAAATGTTGAAACGTCTGGAAGTATTGCTAATAGTGACAACAAAGTAAGTAATAAGTAGTTTAAAACTATTTTGGCAGTAAATGTTGAAAAGTGGTCAATTGAAAGACATGAAAATGTACAAAATTTGGCTTACTCGGTATGTCTACCCAGTAACATTGAAGCATACACGATCCATATTTACATGTTTATGGTACTGGAAAGTGAAATAATTATTACTTTAATTTTATTCCAGAATTATGATTGTCTAATATTTCAAGACAACTTTTGAACAGTTTTAAAATATTGACTTTATTATCTATTTGCTGGAGTTCCGCACCTTTAGCACAGTAAGTTCAAATCTGTATAAATGGGATACTATAGCTAGCCAGATGTTACGCTGTTATTCCCAGATGGTTTCAATATCGACTACTCTATTGATTGGAATAATAGGTAAAAATGTTAAACGCATTGAACCTTGCCTCTCAATGCGAGAGATAGTTTATACTTACTCTGTGATGAGATATCGTGTTCGAAATTTCCTTCATAAAACACATATGCGGTAGACACCTTTTAAAAACATATAGGCCAAAACATGGATTTGAGCAATTCGCCTTTGGTACGATGTTTTCAAAAGGCGTATGTTTGCAGATGAAACAGAAAATGTCTGTATGTAGGAACGGGTTAAACGCATTGAACTTTTATTCTCGAGGAGAGACAGTTTATACTTACTTTGTAATGCGATATCGTGTTCACCATTACCTAAATGTTATACAACACATCTGCAGTAGACAAGTTTTGTAACAAAAAGACAAAATATGGATTTGAGCAATTTCTCCTTTGGAACGATGTTTTCAAAAGGTGTATGTTCGCAGACGCAACAGAAAACGTCTGTATATAGGAACGGGTTAAACGCAATGAGCCTTGCTTCTCAATGCGAGATAGTTTATACTTATTCTGTGATGAGATATCGTGTTTACACTTTCCTACGTATAACAAATGTGCAGCGAACGATTTGGAAACACCTGGGCAAAATTATGGAATCTCTCTGTAAGTTCAACCCTTTCCCTCATATAGACGCTTTCTGAAGCCTCTGCAGCAGACGGCTGTTTGAAAACATAGTGACACAAGAAGAAATTGCTAAAAACGAGCAATTTCTCCTTTTGCCACAATGTTTTCCACTTTTAGTCATAGGTTATCCATTCAATTAAAGAGATATTCTATTTTTTGACAAAAACATGTTCAAAGTCGTCTGCTGCATAATTGTCTTATGAGGGAAAGGGTTAAAGCGAAAGTTTAGATTATTAAATAGAGTTGAAAGCATGTTGGCATAGAAAGGAGTAACTCAATGTGAGTAACTGATCCTTTTGTCACAATGTTTACAAATATCCTCTGCTGCAGATGCGCCAAAAAATTGTCTACATGTTGGAAAAGGGTTAACCTGTCAATCGCATTGGCTTATCTGTATAAACATGTGATATCAGGCACCGGCTATCAGCCGAAACATGCAGTTCCACTGGGATCACCTGATAAACGAATCCGTGTCGAGGGTCTCGGTTTCAGCTTTCATGTAAATTCTACGATATATACACAGATCGTGTTCGTCTGATATCGTATTTTGGTCATATTTCTGTCAACTTAATAACTCTTTCCCACTTTCCCGTAAGTGAAGACTCATGTCAAGTTGCGTTAAGCCTTTCCCTCATACGACAATTCTGCAGCAGACGTCTTTGAACTTATTTTGTCAAAACATAGAAAATCTCCATAGTTGAATGGATAACCCATGACAAAAAGTGAAAAACATTGTGGCAAAAGGAGAAATTGCACGTTTTGTGCAATTTCTCCTTTTGTCACTATGTTTTCAAAAAGCCCTCTGCTGCAAAGGCGTCAGAAAGCGTCTATATGAGGGAAAGGGTTAAGCCTTTTCAAACATACAACAAATCTGCATGCAGCAATCGACTTTGAAGACATACCCGATTTTTCGTTTGGAAACTCCCTAATGAAAGTACAATTATTGAATAGAGTTGAAAACATGGTGACAAAAGGAGAAATTGCTCGTTTTGAGCAATTTCTTCTTGTGTCTCCATGTTTTCAAAAGGCCGTTTGCTGCAAAAGCGTCAGAAAACGTCTATATAAGGGAAAGGGTTAACTCTTTCACTGCCGAATTTCACAAAATCGACTTTTCCATGTTAAGAAATTGGCCCACTCCATTTATCGTCTATCAGGAAATTTGATAAAATCGAATGACTAAGTGGCAAACAATGCATATTTCAGGAGAGACAGCTCTTCACGAGCTGTCTCTCCTGGATCTGTATTGTTTGCGAAAGCCTGTTATTTAATTTGACAGTGAAAGGGTTAATTCGATGCACATTCAAGTATTCAACTTTCAAGAAAATGTAACTATATGAGTATTCTTGTTTAACTCTTTCCCACTTTGCAGATGCTTTCTAAAGCCTTTGCAGCAGACATCTTTTTGAAAACAGCATGGAAAAGGGGAGACAGCTCATAATTACTATATTCACATTTTACTACAATGTTTTCAACTTAATTACATTGTTACGAACTTAATTTATCCAGATTTTCCGTGGATTATCTTAGATATTTTAAAAGTCATCTGCTTCAAATGGTTAAATACATATCACACTCTACTCTCACAATCCAATAACAATTTAGAATTGACCTACAAACCTAGAACAAATTACATGTTAAATTCATTTAGATATTTGGTTTTAAAGTCTGGAATAGCATTCCATCACATATAAAGCACTCAACGTCTATTGTATCATTCAAACGAAATTATAAAAAATACCTTCTGGAAAAGGTTCACACTAACACTTTCTTGAGTACCTGCCGTTACTATGTTAAGAATTGTGTTTAAAGCAGTTGGAGTGTGTGTCTTCACATGATTGAAAATTAATTCAATTTGTATTTAATGCCATAATTTTTCATTGAAATTTGCATGTTATTAAATGTAATGTTTGTGTGTGTTATAATATTATTGAAGGCCATATGAAAACAAGTTATGTATAGCCATTGTGTATTGTCTGTATCTGTCTTAGATGTTACCTTAAAAAAACAAAGATATTATTATTATTATTATTATTATTATTATTATTAAACATGTCAATGAACGATTCCAGGCGGCTGAATCACTGTTTTACTTGATTTGGATAACACATGGAACTAATCGTCTTATATCTATATCTATATTTAATTTTAAAATATGGCCAAGATTTTAAATCCATGAAATTATGATGACAGGTACAAAAATAATCAACTTGCCCTTCATAAAGTACTTCAAATGAAACGATTCCATAATTTACGGAACTACATTTGTGACGAGTTAAACTAACGTTTCTGTCGTTTTCCTTTTGGCTATTTATTCATCATTTGCGATACGCTAATAGAATGACGTCATTTTACAGGAATTTGGATTTGTAACTTCCGGAAAGTCAGAAAACCCTAATGAGTTTTTATTTGAACTCATTTTAGAAATAGACGACGAGTGTTATAAAACACAAATGATCTCACATAAAATTACTTGGGCTCGTTCCTTTATCGACTACGTATTCTCATATTTAAATATTTCCTCTAGAAGTTTTTTTTTTGTTTCGATATTTTCTTTTCATCCAATCATAACGTAGCAGAATTGTGACTGCATCGAACACAATTTTTGGAAAGACGGTATAGCAATGTTTTGCAAAGTTCATACACATTACCTATTGACGGGAAACATCGATTTGTTTACCCGTATGATGGTCATTTGCAATAGAATAATGTTTCCCTGAACAAGGCAGCTGCTCGGTTTCAAGTTTAAAAGTTAAGTTTACCTGCTGTATGGGTAAAGGAAGTTTTTGTGTCATTGTAGATAATGCCAACGCTTGGAACATACAGAATATTAACTTGGCTCGACAAGTGTGCTAGCATTGATCGATTACCACGCCGGTTTGGCTTATCAGTCGATATATCTATCAATAATTACATCATTAGCGTTATCGCGGAAATCATCTCGATCGTTTTAGACTGTATAGCCATAACGCCAAAAAGATAGAATGGTTAACCCTCTCACCCATACAATGAATCTGTAGCGGACACTCTTGGAAACACCCTGTTAACCGTTTCCCACATACAACAAATCTGCAGCAGACGACTTTGTAAACATCTGGGTAAAACTATGGAAAACATCTATAAATAAATGTATAACTATTGAATAGAGTAGAAAACATGGTGTCAAAGGGAGAAATTGCTCGTTTTGAGCAATTTCTTCTTTTGTCGCCATGTTTACAAAAAGCCGTATGCTTCAGAGGCGTTGAAAAGTGTCTATATGAGTGAAAGGGTTAAAACATATATATAAACGAAAATAAAATTATTAGATGGAGATGAAAACATGGAGCCATCTGTAATGTTCTATATACAGATGGCTGTTTTTCTTACCGATTCAGTTCGACTCACTCGTCCGCTTTGCTCGGTTTTCCTAGATCACTATCTAAATAGTTAAGTGTTCTTATTTTGTTCATGTAGTTCATGTAGCGTTCGTGGTCAAATAATGCGTGGAGTTATAAAGAAAATGAAATAAGCATGGCCTATTGCATTTGTTTTCCCGCTTTGGCATACTCTTCTATTGTTCCGGCAACCGTTTCACACTAATCACACTGTTGACTTGTTCTATTACTACTCGTCTATAAAAAACTTAAACAATTGTAGTAAAGCCTTTTCCTCATTAATGTTCATGGTTGCGGGGTTAGCAATACGACTGAGTGGCTGTTGCCAGGATAAATGGACCAGTAGTACTGGTAAAATTCCGAGGAAACGCCGTGTTATAACTGAAAAAATGTTGAAAGCGGCATTGAACACCATACAAACAAACAAACAAACGAGCTTCTATTTTGTGTGAAAAGGAAGCATGCTGTCTATGTTAAATGTAATGTGGATTGCAGGGGCGAGAAAGCCATGAAGTGGCTGGAATAAAGTATCTGGAATACCGTGGAAAATGCCGTTAAACTCCAATCAATCAATATACCAAATATCGTTATATTCATACTTTTAACACAAAACAATGATTCTTCACATTCTATTATAGTGAGCAAGACGGTTACATAAAGGTATCTTTAGCCAATCTCATTGGCATGTTAGTGCCTACATTTGTTTACTTTGCCGAGTAAACTGAAATGAATTGTAAACAAAATGCATGTCCTCGTTAATTGGTACATCTGAAAAACATGGTCAGTGACGTATACACAGGTTTAACTCTTTCCCACATACAACAATCCTGCAGCAGACGACTTTAAACATATTTTGTCAAAAAATAGAAAATCTCTATAATTGAATGCATAACCTATGACTAAAAGTGGAAAACATTGTGGAAAAAGGGGAAATTGCTCGTTTTGAGCCATTTCTCCTTTTGTCACTATCATTTCAAAAAGCCGTCTGCTGCAGAGGCGTCAGAAAGCGTCTATATGAGGGAAAGGGTTAAAGTACCGCCGAAAGATAAACTTAATGTAGCAATGACATGGACGAAATTAAACCCATGCTGAGATTTACTGATCACATTTAAATACATTAAAAAAATACAAACAATTTATCCAGAAATGTACCCAAAACCGTACTATTTATTCTGATTAAAATGATAAATATTCGCATTTATTCGATTCAAACCCAAATGCTCGAATGCACAAGTCATAAAGTGTTTGTTGATATGGCTATCACCTGTCAGAGTGATCAATATGTTAGGACAATCTGGATATGACCCCCTGATCTTGACCTGCACTTGGAACATCAAATCATATATTCGCCACGAGAAGTAATCGTTATATTTGAAAATGTTAACTTAATGAACCATTGGACTGTGAGAATGGTACACGCAAAATATGAGGATAAGAGTCAAACAGATGTTGTCGGAACTTTTCTTCATTTTCTTTCTTCTACTGTGATGGATCACTTCGTCCTTGAAAGAGTCAAGCCATGGGGGAGGATAGTTAACCCTTTCCCACATATTCATGTGTCTGTAAAAAACGATGCTTAAAAAAATAGTTTATCAAACGAAGAAACGGCCCATGATGAGCAATTTCGCTTTATGTCACGATTTACCCACTTTATTTACTAATTATACTTACTGTCCTTTGTTGACACTTCCTATATCTATTCCTAGATATCTTTTGCTGCAGATTCCTTATGTGTGGAAAAGGGTTCCGAAGGAATACTTTGTTAAGAACCAAAGTTCGTTCATTTTCTTTTATATTTTGTTATGAAGAAAGGGATAGTCGCTATTTGAGTGATTAAAACTCAGTCCCCCGTCGAGTCATAATATATCCTTTGGTGAAAAACGGCAGTCATAATTCTACGTGAGATTAATAAATAACGGTTCAAAATGAGGATATATGCTAAGAAAATATATTGGAGTTTAATCCCGTTTGCAACACTATTTCAGTTATACCACGGCGACCAGTTCCATAACCTGTTATTCCTGGTTTCCTCGCATTGGAATCCCACAAAATGCAGCTAGCTACCTCCTCATGTGTCAATCATCGAAATAAATGAATGGCCGAGCCGGGGTCCGAACCCGCGACCCTTTAATGTATATGTACCAGCAAAACGTCGCATTCTTAATCGTTAAATATCAACAGGGAGATGACCTATATAAATAATCGAGGTAACTGATTGATGTTTTCCTTGTGTTTCGACTGTAGAGAACATTTAAATGTATAGAGTCAATTCGAGGCTACCTTTTATGCGGTGTCGCCAGATCAAGTATAAGTACAGCGAACTATTTTGGTCTGCTTTCAATGAGACTGGGATTGCATTTGGATGGGTTTTAGTCCATACCACTCAGATGCTAGTACTTTACCTCGGTAATTGTGCCCATTTAGTTAATATGTTGATTGGTTATTATCATAAGCTCTTAACGAAAAACTAGTTCCCGAAATATAAATACTTTTGTTCGGAATTATACCATCAAGGTGTGGCACGGTTATCATCCTCATACTCATCAAGTACAACTAGGTGTTACACTTACATGCGTCGACGTGCGAGTATGAACATTTATACATTCCGTGGAATTTCTGAAAACTGCTACCATCATCGTTGGGGTTCGATTTTTTTTTTTATCAATGACACATTTTAGGCTGAAAATGAATACATAAGAAGTGAACAGTGTAGAACAGTATTAGAATGCACATTTCTGGTCATGAGCAGTTATTCTAATTTCTTACCCCTTTCCCTCACACGACAATTCTGCAGCAGACGACTTTGAACCTATTTTGTCAAAAAATAGAAAATCTCTATAATTGAATATGGATAACTAAAAGTAGGAAACATTGTGGCAAAAGGAGAAATGGCTCGTTTTGAGCAATTTCTTCTTTTGGCACTATGTTTTCAAAAATCCGTCTGCTGCAGAGGCGTCAGAAAGCGTCTATATGAGTGAAATGGTTAACAGTGTTCTCAACTACTAACAAACGTTAGATAACAGGGGGGATCAAAATTACCCAGATGGTAAAGATTTTCCTTGAAATAGGTTCCTTGGACCTCCGTGCTTAACCCTTCCTTACATTCAGATGCTGTTGAAGCCTCTGTAGCAGATGACTTTTGAAAACCATCGTGGCAAAAGAAGAAATTGGTCATAATGAGCAATTTCTCCATTTTCCTCAATGATTTCATCTGTGTCCAGTAGTGATATTTTCATTTAAAGAGATGTTTGCTATATTTGTTTATAAGATTTCCAAGTCGTTTGCTATAGGTTTGTTGTATGTGGGAAAGTGTTAAACGGAAAAAGCCAGGTAACTTGTTTGAAAGAACGAATCAACATTTGAGGCAGTGCATGACAAAAAAGGTATAAGTTGTCTTTTATGCACAGTTTAGATCCAAATCAACCTGTGCATCCGCACAGTCTGATCGCGATATTCACTGTTCACATAATAATAAACACAAGCCTGTGTGTAGATACAATCAACGTGTGTAGATTCTCATAATACTGCACAGGTGGACAATGTGATTTGACACTACTCTGTCAAGAAATGCGCAACTTGTACTCTTTTCTCTCATGTCCCGGAATATTTGACCTTATCATAAACATAGCATCTTTTAATGATTATGTCCTTTTAGTCGTGGTTTACAAAGAGCGAGAACTACTTTTGCGAGAAGTAGTCTCGAGGTTAATTCGCCGTTTACGTCAAGTGTGATTGAAAACATGGAGGAAATCAGAGTGCTTTGATTTTGAGGGAATTGACTTAGAGAGTGTAATCCATCATGTTCACACTTGATCCTTATCCCTGCTGTACCCGACTTTTAAAGGTTCAATTTACGCCAAATACATCCGCTGAAATGCTGATCAAATAGTCCCTAAAAAAACTTTGTTTGCGTAGACATTAGTGTGTACCATCCCCAGAATGCATTGAATATATGACATTGTGTTTGAATTCATTGTATATGTGTATAGGATGCACTGGAAAAGATTGATTTGATCAATTTTAGTATTTTGACCTTGTTTGAAAGTGAAAACACATGTTTTGTCCGGGCCCGATTTGGTCCAAAAATGACGGTAGCCAATTTCGCCTTGTGAATTCTTTCTTGTATAATGTATGACCCCCTCCCCCTCCGTTTTCTTCATTCATATATAGTGTTCTACATGAGAAAGGCTTAAAACGTGTAACAATTGAGGACTGGAACTGGGGGATTTACATGGAAACAAAGAAGGCTTTTATTTGGTTTATTGTGACCCAAACAGCATTTACATGCTACGTTTATGGTCGAAGATAAATTGCATTTGCGAACAACGTAGCCCCAAGATCAGCCTGCACGTTCGTGTAGTCTTAACTCTCGGTCTACATTGTTCGTTATTCATACATTCAGTATCGTCGTTAAAAAAGTTTATATTTACGTTTGTAAGAACTTATTAAAAATCAAAAGTGATGAAACCATTAATATGGAATGAAGGGAATGAGGGTTAATTTGTTCGCTTCACTAATTACTAAAGAAAACCAAGGGTTTAGCCAAAGGTTCAGCTTGAACGTATGATAATTCGGTACTTTCCGCTTGTTGTCGGAAATCATTCGTGTTTTAAATGTTAATCAATAGTAATCAAAATATCCACCAAAAATAAGTATTTCTAGGATTATCCTAAATAATGCTTATGTTAGGATTTTTTTGATCTGTTCTATGGAGATATAACCGTTAATTTCCTGAAGTTCGAAGGATTATTGAGATATAATTCACTGTTTTTAAACACTGGCATTCTGCATTTTCCCTCCTCCTCCTGTTATTATATAAAATCATGAATTTAATAGTGCATGGTGCTGCTCGCTAAATGGCAGTAATGCCAAGCGCGAGGGTAAACAACGCCAAACAACAACAACAACTGCATGGTGGTTTTACGCTGCTTTCAACAGCAACATTGATGCTTCCCCGCAACCTTGAGTGCCAAGGAGGGGTGCCATTACAACAACTTTAAAACTATTTGGCATGGCTAGACTGGGGCACGTACCCTGATCTCTCGCGCTCACGAGACAGACGCTTTAATCAGCGCGGAGACGGTTAGGAATATAGGGAACAATTCTATGTTTATATAAACGATCGGGACAGATATTAATTCGTAAGTAATGCGAATTGTAAGATATTACAAAATCTCATTTATATGCATAATGGAGTCACTTCTTAAATACATTTAAAAGAAATAATCCTTTGATTGCCTTTCTCCATATCTAATACACAACAGTTTGACCAGGAAACCGGAAATATTTATATCTATAGCATACTTATGTATATACATGTATGCTACTTGTTTAGTTTGTATTTGCATGATGGGCAGTTCTGTCTTTTGCTTGCCAATAAACTTTGAAACTAGTTTGAAAATCGTGAAAATCAAAGTACTATTTTAACCTGTGGCAAATCCACAGTGCATATTTTACTTTTTTTGCGCTACTAAGTGAAATTCTATCTAGATTGTACTACGAATAAACCCGTCCCCACTTGCAACAGATTGCCTTTGAAAACATTGTCTTAAAAGGAGGACTTGCTCATATATTTAACTTTATTCAATAATATTTTGTTCAAACCTAGAACTATTCTATACATTCGTTTGCTATATATGTGTTGTACGTATGAAAGGGTTGTGACCGCCTCGCTAGTGTAGTGATAATTGCCGTCAGATGACTGAACTCGAGGGCTTGGCGTGAAACGGTTGTAACTAAAATTGGTATTTTTTTACCAAGGTTATTTACCTTGCCATAAAGTCTTTATAAGTGCTAAATATTTTTTCTTGGTAAACAATGAAAATTTAGGTGCCATTGCTCGTTCTGAGCAATGGCACCTAAATTTGCATTGTTTACAAAAGGGTCAAAATTGCCCCTAATCCAGGGTTTTCAAAATAGGTTTTGAGTTACAACCGTTTCACGCCAAACCCTTGAACTAGTGTTGAAAGCGGCGTACAACACATTTCATGAATCAAACAAAGGCTCTGTACAAATATGACCGCCTGGGTGGTGCATTGGTAGAGCGTCCGCCACGGGTGCGCGAGGTCGCGGGTTCGTTCCCTGGCTGAGTCATACCAAATACCTTAAAAATGCGCTCAGGGTCGCGGGGTGTTAGCATTACGACTGACTGACTGGTTTCAGGATAAATGGACCGGAAGAACTGGTAACTTACCAAGGACAGGCCTTAATATGACCGAATTCGTTTTGTAAGTGGTGTAAAGCATACAACAATCAATCTGTACAAGTATTTACATTTTACCGATTTACTGAATGTAAATTGTGTTTTGTTTCATGAACTTCAAGGAGTTAAAATAGTACATATTTCTGCATTACCTTTCAAGCCAAAACGATCGTTATCCCTTTCCCTCATACAATCGCTTTCGGATGCCTCTACAGCAGACTTCTTTTGAAGATAATTTGGCAAAAGGAGAAATTGCTCATAATGAGCAATTCCTCCTATTGCCACAATATTTTCAACTTTATCCAATTACTTTTCTTTCAATAATAGAATGTTGACTAAATGTTTTAAAAGTTGTCTGCATCTGAGTTATTGTATGTGGGAAAGGGTAGAGTCTGGCAGGGCGAGGGATACGATTCCAATTGTGTATGACCACGTAACAAATACTACAAAGAAGTATGCAGTGCAAACCGTTTATGCTGTAAGTGTGCATAATTACTTGTCTTTTGATTGTATTACATTTCCCTCTTCATCAAAGAAGCTGAGTGTTTATTCGGATTACCCTACAGCCGATGCACATGTAATTGAACTGTTTCAGTTCGTTTAAGAAATGTCAGGGAATAAGCGGACTATTTCTCCTACCTTTACTATTTCTACTATTACTACAACTACTACTACTACTACAAATACTACTACAACTACTACTACTACTACAAATACTACTATTACTACTACTACTACTACTACTACTACTACAACAACTACTACTACAACTACTACTACAACTACTACTACAACTACTACTACTACTACAAATACTACTAATACTACTACTACTACTACCACTACTACTACTACTACAACTACAACTACTACTACTACTACTACTACTACTACTACTACTACTACAACTACTACTACAACTACTACTACTACTACTACAACAACTACTACTACAACTACTACTACTACTACTACTACTACTACAAATACTACTAATACTACTACTACAACTACTACTACTACAACTACTACTACTACTACAACTACTACTACTACTACTACTACTACTACTACTACAACTACTACTACAACTACTACTACTACTACTACAACAACTACTACTACAACTACTACTACTACTACTACTACTACTACAAATACTACTAATACTACTACTACAACTACTACTACTACTACTACAACTACTACTACTACTACAACTACTACTACTACAACTACTACTACTACTACAAATACTAATACTACTACAACTACTACTACTACTACTACTACAAATACTACTACTACTACTACTACTACTACTACTACTTGTATTCCTTCTTCTACCACTTATTGTACTTCGTAACTTCTCGAGAGTACAGACTCGGTTGTGTAGGGCGTCCGCTTGGGTGCGGGACGTTGCGGGTTCGAACCAGTTATTGACCAGGAAACGCTGTAATATAATTAAAAGTTATTAAAAGTGGCATAAACAAACGTTTGAAGAAAATATAGAAGGCAAAACAGCCGTAACCTTATTCCTTTTCCTCATACGACAATTCTGCAGCAGACGACTTTGAACGTCTTTTGTCAAAACATACAAAATCTCCATAATTGAATGGATATCAAAAAGTGGAAAACATTGTGGCAAAAGGAGAAATTGCACGTTTTGTGCAATTTCTTCTTTTGTCACTATGTTTTCAAAAAGACGTCTGCTGCAGAGGCGTCAGAGAGCGTCTATGTTAGGGAAAGGGTTAAATTGGAACAAGATGTAGATATGCTTGCTTTACAAGTGAAGCATCCAATTAACTTAATAAACATCACGCCGTTTTCAGATGGTGGGGGTATTCATGTTTCGGTTATTTTGAGATTACATTAATTCGATAGCCAGCCGATCTGCTTAGTTAAGCAATATGATGTATCTAACATCATAAAGCCTATACATTTTTCACAGAACTATAATATTTACCTCTCTTGGTCGCCATTTTGATATGCAAATGTCTTATATGTTGAAAAGAGAAATATCCAATAAAAAATAATTTACCACGATACCATAGAGAAGCTGATATAATCAATATCTTCAATAAAATATGGTTAAAAATTCTTTCGTGGTCCATAATTGTCACATTCTTAGCTCGTCTGTTCTTCAAAGCAAAACTGTAGGGCTTATGTGATACCCTTGGCGTTGTGAGGCGTCGTCATCACAACACTATAACCTAAGCCCCTAACTTAAAAACACTTGCACAAAAAACAAATATAAATTGGTACACATGTTCCTAGAAACAATACATAGTCTCTACACCGAATACGCATGTCTCTACCGAATCACATAACTCTGGCTTTAACAAATATCCAATTATGCCCCTTGTCGGATGTAGACATTCATGAAAAAACAGACGACCTTTGGCGTTTACTCCACCGCGCCCCTTGTTTTATAATATACTCTACTTGTGTTTATTTCATTTGCCTATCAAAGTGGCGGGGGCAATTACTGTAGTTTTTGTAAGATATGTATTGAGGTAGCGTTCTGAGCCTGGAATGTCAAAGGACATATTCCCTGTGTGTGCCCCAAACGTGCGAAAAACATGTAGAGTACTATTGTGAGAGAGCCAGGAAACCTATTGGGAGTTCCACTCGGTGGTGTCGTGGTAAAGCGACCGCCTCGGTGCAGGAGGTCGTGCGTTCGATTCCAGTCTGGGTCATACCAATGCAATAAACCCTAATAAATAGTGTCGATCCACTGGCCGCAATAAACCCAAGTGACCTATCAATGGTCATGTAATTGCGACTTTCAGCTCTGATACTTATCCTCGGTAAATGTGCGGAACATTTTTTACCAAAATTAGCCATTTAAAGACATGCAACAGGGAAAGGCTTTAACTCTTTCTCTGCCTAATTTCACAAAGTCCACACGTGCATGTTGAACATTGGACCATGGTAAAAATAATGTCTAAGTGGCAAAAAATGCAGATTTCGGGAGAGACAGCTGTCATTCTGCATTGTTTGCAAAAAGCCTTCAATTGCCTTTGGCAGCGGAATTGTTAAAGTAAACTATAAACAGTTTATCTACTTATTTAGCTTCAGTCATAACTGTTTACACAATCATATTAGTAAGAGATGAGGAATTCAACTGTATAAATTCCAAATGTGTTGGGGGAGTGGTTGAACGGTTGTATTGGTTTTCTGGTGTGAATGTTTCAGATTGATTGATTGATTGATTGATTGATTGATTGGGGTTTAACGCCGTTTTTAACAATTTCTCAGTCATATCACGGCGGCCAGTTCACCTATTCATGTGTTTCCTGGTTTTCCCACACCAGTTCTCCACATAACAATCTTCCAAAGCAACTGGCTGCTGTTTCACATAGACTTAGCCAATTGGTGGAAGACGAATGACGCATGTCGCAATGACTTTTGTCAAACGTCGGAAAAAAAGTTGGCCGAGCCGGGATTCTAACTCACAACCCCTGGATTGACAGCCCGCGTCGTTACCGACTGAGCTACCGGGACTCGCAGTGAATGTTTCAGAGCTTGCTTCGGAACACGTCCATTAAAACATTGGAACATTTTGACAAATCGACAGTTTGAGCTTGAGTATGAACAGAAACATTTGGAGACAAATCGTATGATAGGGAGAAGTTGTTTGATAGGAATTGTTCAGAGCCGGCTTCGAAATAAATGGTCTCTGCGTAAAGTATCGACCCGGATCAGCCTAAACATGCGGCGCAGGCTTACCCGGATAGACACTTTTCTCCTCCTGTGGATTTTCTGTTTCAGGAATCATTACTCTATACCTCTATCCCCCTGAGACGGAATGTGTCGGCCCGGATCAGAGGCCATAATAATGGTTTCCTCGCGAAACGGTTCAAATCTAATTCAAACATTAACACTTCTTACGTTTAAGGTATCGAATGAGCAGAAACATTGTGAGAAAAATCGAAGATAAGGAGATATTGAATGTTGCCTGTTTCACTGAACGTGTTGTTTAAACCCTTTCCCACATACAAAGACGAGTTTGAAAACATCCAGTAAAACATATAGAATGTCTCTGTAAATTAATGGAACATTATTGAATAAAATAAATTGAAAACATTTAGTAAAACATATGGAAGGTTTAAATAAATTAATGGAACATTATTGAATAAAGTTGAAAACATTAATGCAAAAGTAGTAATTGCTCATAATGAACAATTTGCTGTTCAACATGATGCACTGACCAGTTTCATAATACTGTTTCCAATAGTTTTGATAACGTATCCAGTATGCGCGGGCAGCTCCGTGATTTAACTGAACTACTGTTAGAAAAGTGCGTAAAATACCTTACGAACAAACAATCCTTCCCCCACAATTTCTCTCTTATCATTAAAGCAAACCCTATGTTGTGGGTACGCAAAATAATCGTCTCACTGAGACGATTTTTTTGAGTACCCACAATATAGGGCTAGGGGGTAAAATAAGATTTTTAAAACATGCAAAACGCCCCTTATCTAGAGCTCTGCAGCGCCGGGGTTTAACTGACCTACTCTTAGAAAGCTGCGTAAAATACATTACGAACAAACAACCAAAGTTCATTACGGTCAAACTCCCGACATTCTCGTAAACCTACGTCATGTTCGTGTATGCAAATCAGCTATGGCGTTGATACCGGAAGCAGGTGCCAAGTTCCTATCATGCTTTGCGTGGATTTCCTGTCTTTAAAGGCGCCAAACGAAAGTGTCCCTTTAAGCGTCAGTATTTACCTTTTTTTCCTGGCATTAACATACATGCATGTGAGTGTGTATATGTATGTATGTATGTATGTATGTATGTATGTATGTATGTATGTATGTATGTACGTATGTATGTATGTATGTATGTACGTTTGCAATACTGAGTCGTAATCAAATTGCCCGGGATTCTGTGATGTTAACCCCACAATAAATATCATTGCGAGATGTTTAAACAGTATGCCTAAGTTGTGTCGTATATTTTTGATAGGCACGTAACTCTATTCTTAATACTCCCCCACACAAACAAAACATCTTCAATAGACGAGTTTGAAAATATATCAACAACTGTCTATAGAAAAGTATAATTATTAAAATAGTTTGAATACGTTATGACTAAAGGAGATCTCGCTCACTGTTAACACTTTCTCCTTTTGCAACAACGCTTTCGAAATAGTATGCATTCTGTGTGGTAAAGGTCTTCCACATTTGGAACAGGGTAAACTGACGTTTAACGTTCAATAATAAAGCCTTGAATATTCCTCCATTACTGCTATAACACATGGAAGAAATAGCGAGCCAACATGATTGCTCCTAAATTGTGGGGGATAATTTAGTGAGCATACCTCCTTCACTTTTGTCTATAGCGCCCGTCACACGTTTCCAAAACACTTTCACACATACAGACATTTTCACGCTTTTGCATTAGTCAACTTATGATCGTTTAAAGTGTCTAACGCCGCTTTCAGCATGTTTTCAGCTACAGAATGTATATCAAGCCATTTCTACCATTTTTTTTTTTAAGTATTTCTTGTAAAGTATTGACTTTTGAAAACATTGTGCAAATAATTCAAATTGCTCTTATCCACATTATGTTCAACTAAATTAAACTGCACTATCATTTGTATATATGATTTAAATAGCTTTTAGCCACAAAAGTTTCAACTAAATTGAATTGTACTCTCGTTTGTTTATGAGAGGGGTTCTGTGAAAACAGACCGTACGGCTTTTGCGACCTATGTAGATTCAGCGCATTCTGATCTGGCTCAAAACTGTTCCCTAATTTGTCATTTGAGCCGTCCCGCGAGAAAACCAGCATTGTAGACTCTGCGAAAAGTATAGACCCGGATCAGCCTAAGCATGTCGTGAAGGCTACCCGGAATAGATACTTTTCGCCACCTATGGATTTTCCGTTTCAGGAATCATTACTGTATACCTCTATCCCCCTGAGACGGAATGTGTCGGCCCGGATCAGTCTGCGCGGACTGCACAAGCTGATCTGGGTCGATACATTACGCAGAGGTCATAATGTTGGTTTTCTCCCGAGACTGCTCAAATTTGAAGGTTTCACTAGTATTCTGTAAAGCGGTCGCCAGTTGGATCCTTCAGAAACGATGCGTAGTCAGTTAATTTGATGATGATTTGATTTCCTGGAGCCCCCCATCATATATTTGAAATATGTTTGCCGGGATGTTTACAAAGCCGTTCGCTGTACAGCAGAATTATCGTATCTGCGACATGAAATACGATAAAACACATACATAACTCACAACAAATTGAAATCATCGAATCATTCCAGGTGAAAACTTAGCTTGGCTCTTCAGCTTATCTCGGAAAGCTCACAAACAATTGTCTTAAGGTTTCGTCTGCCCTATTGCTATTAGTATCGCAATCACTCCAGTTTTCAGGTGTAAACTTACACTGGAGTCCAATCGGAGCTCTTCTGCTAACTCGGAAACACAAACAATTTGCTTTAGGGTTTCGTCCAATTATCATTCATTTTCGCAATTGTAATTACTGAATCACTCCAGTTTTAAGGTGTAAACTTACACTGGAGTCCAATCGGAGCTCTTCTGCTAACTCGGAATTTCGTCTGTTCAATTATCATTCACTATCGCAATTGTAATTACTGAATTACTACATATTGAATATTACCTTTCGAGCTACATCGGATCTCCTCAGCTAGACTCGTAAACGGACAATATTTGTCCCTGTATCTGGACTGTCCTCTTATCATTCAGTATTACATGCGAAGTACCCTCTGTCCTGTCCATTTCCATCCGTATGCAATGGGATTGTAATGGATGAATGTCTCTTAACCCTTTGATGATGACACTTTTGTAGCGGATGCTAGATATCGCAAGTTCAATGTCAACGCCACGTTCACGTTCTACAATCCTCCGAAGATGACATTTTAATAGCAAATGATATCCCAAGTTCAAGGTCAATGCCACGTTCTCGTGCCTCAATCCTCCGTAGAGGACACTTTTGTAGCAGATGCTTGTTATCACAAGTTAAAGGTCAATGCCACTAGCACTGCTGGAACAAAACAACTATGGAGCAATTGTCGGCCACTGTATAGTTAGATCTGCGCACACATCCGCATAGTTTTATCTGATTTATTGATCGATTGTTTGGTGTTTTACACCGCTTTCAAGAATTGTCAAGTTATATCACAACGTTTCCTGGGTAATTTAGCAGTATTACCGGTCCATTTATCCTGACACCAGCCAGTCGGTCGTGATGTTAACCCCGCAACCTTGAGCGCTAAGGAGGGCAGCCATTAAATACCATTGTTTAAAGGTCTTTGATATGACCCAGCCTGAGATCGAACACGTGAACCCCCGCACCCGAGACGGAGGCTCTACCACTACACCACCGAGGAGGCGGTCCAGTTATATCTGAATCTGCACTGTTCGCTGACAAATCAAAGAAGCTCAAGAAACCTCTAATTTGTACCGAACATACAGATGACAAGCTACAGGTTTTTTAAAATGACATTTTTCCTCACTAGTCAAAACATTTTATCTCAAAGAAGAGCAATGCGTGTATACAAGTTCCACATAATTAATATTAAAAGATAGAAAAAAACCTTCGGATCGCTAGGTAATGTTTGTACAATACGTGGGGATGATGTAACACTCATGGCTGTTTAAACAATGCTATGACGCGCTACCCTTTTCCCAAAAACAGCAAGCCTGCTGAAGACAACTATGAACACAACTTGACAATACAACATGGATGATTTCCATAAATGAGAGTATAATTATTAAACGGTATTGAAAACATTGCGACAAAAGTAGAAATTATAAGTGTTAAGCAATTTTGCCTTCAATAGCAACGTTTTCAAAAATCTTATGTAGCATATCCGTCGAAATGCGTCTGTATTTAGGAAAGGATGAAATGGCGTTAAGACGTCATTGTTCAGTAAAAAAAAAAGAGATATTGTTTACGTGTAATAGCTGTTTGTTTTTTCAGTCCATTGAATGACTCTTGAAATTCGCACTCTTGTTGATACAGCGACCTCAATTACGGCTAATTACAGGTTCCCCCAAAACATCGGTACCTTTAACTTGGGGAGCATAGAAACGGTCTCTTTGCATTACTTTCTCGTATTGTTTTCATTTGTATGTATGCATTGTGTTGCCCTTTGTTCCAATCAACAACCAACATATTGGTAATATTCGGCCCTTTAATCACGAGGCAAAATATATTACATGTTTGTCATAAAAATAATCATGTACATACTCAGCATCGAAATAAAATATTGCGTTGTATTGAAAAAATATTGTATTGTGTTTCAAAAACACAACTATAGCAAGCCGTTTATTCTTTTTTCGCACAAATGATAGATTTCGTATTAAGATAGATTTATTATCTCTAATTTTAAAATGTAAATATTTATAGAATTGAAGGATATCTGTTTAACATTTAACCCTTTCCCACATCTAGCTTAAATATATAAAGTTATCGGGATATCACTCTTTTTAAGCTAGATGTTTATCAAAGTAATAGAGATAGTTATCTAATATACATAGATGTATCTTAAAGTTGTATATATATCTCTTTAGTTTTGATAGATATATCCCAAAGTTATAAAGTTAGCCTTCTATTTTCGATAACTTCATCTCAACGGCATATGTCCTAGCCTAGTACCGGATTGTTTACCCAGGGATCATGATTAAGTGAACTGCCACCGTTATAGAACTGAAATAATGTTGAACACAGCTTTAACATTCAATAAAACAAACATGCATACATAGGGGTGGCATGTTCGTAGAATTTGTTGTAAAATGATACAAAATGTATAAACTCCTCCGGTTATGAAAGCTTTCCTTTTCCAACCATACTGCAACTGAACGTAACACTCGCCTCGGATGCGGGAGGCCGTGGGTTCGATCCCCGGTCGGGTCATACCAAAGAAATGGTAATAATTGCTGTCCTCCTTGGCGCAGAGGGATGCAGCGTTAGCTTTACGACTGCTAGGCAGGTGTCAGGATAAATGGACCAGAAGTACTTGTAACTAACCAAGGAAACACCGTGATATAACTGGAATATTGTTGAAAGCGGCGTAAAACCCCAAACAATCAACTAAACGTAACTACTATCAGATCGTGTGGATCGTTCGTGTTAGGGAAATGAATACAACTCACATGCTAGAAAACAATCCACGTGGTTTACAAAATGATTGATACCATTGTCGCGGCTATGGAAAAGGGTTCCATAGTAATCCTTATCTTCTTGTAGTACTTCAGCTTGTTCCATAATAATTGCCTGTTCACACTTCTTCCGCATAACTGGATACATAATTACAGCCAGTACTACACGAGGAGAATACGATGTAAATAACGATAAGACAGCACGGCACGAATATGATTTTGATCTACATTGTTAGCAAGCAAGACTTTAGTGTTGTTAAAAGGTCGTACATAACGGACTGCGTAAATGCTGTTTAAAGCAGCGTATAGTGGTAAAGGACTTACGGATTTGTTTCTGTTCGCCGTCGTTTGTGAACCATCATCACATCAACGGCATTGGTTTCCAGCTACAGCTGTTATTTTTGTTTATTCCATTTACGTAAAGGCCAAAGCTCTTTCGAGTTTTCCCAAACTTCTATTAAACAAAGTAGCAAGATTTCGAACATTTCGTTGAGGCGCGGTTCATTTCATGGACGATAGCACGCACGGGTATAACAATACATTTCTTTGTATGTGATTAAGTTAACTCTTTCAACGCCAAAAGCAATGGTGAGTTTTTTGTGTGCAAACAATGCTGATTTCAGGTGAGACAGCTCGTCACGAGCTGTCTCACCTGAAATCAGCATTGTTTGCCTTTTAGTTGTAAAGCAATTCCTAACTATTATTAAAATAGAAATGGAGAAGCCCGATTGAAAACATGGAAAAGTCTACGTTAAACTATTCGGCGCTGAAAGAGTTAATGGTCCTCTGCAACAGAGCTCAATACACGTGTAGAATCCTGTGTATTTCAACACTGAGCGTTGGAGTCTCATCAACAAAATTGATTGCTTTACGTTTTACTCCGCGTTCAACAATTGTCCAGTTATATCACGACGTTTCCTGGGTAAGATACAAATGCTTCTGGTACATTTATAGTGACACAAGCACGCAAGTCCTAAAGCAAACTCAACACTCACGAACGCCAAGGAGAGCAGCCATTGCTACCACATTTAAAGTCTCGCACCAACAAAAAAGTACCATTTTAACTTTTTTAGTCTCCTCTAAATATCAAAACGTTATATACTCGAATGGAATACATCTTTAAGATTTTAAACGGCACAAGGCTTTTAAATGGTTTATCAAACCTTTATGAGCCGACCACCTCGGTGGTGTAGTGTTAGAGCGTCCGCATCGGGTGCGGGTGTCCTCCGGTTCGATACCCGGTCGGGTCAAACCAAATACTTCAAACATGGTATTAATGGCTGCCCTCGTTGTCGCTTATGTTTGCGGGGTTAGCATAACAACGGACTGTCTGGTGTCGGAATAAATGGACCAGAAGTACTGGTAAATTGCCATGGAAACGGCGTGATATAACTGAAAACATGTTAAAAGCGGCGTATAACGCCAAACAATTAGTTTTCGTAGCGTTGCCCATTTTATAATTTCAGTTATTCTGATTTAAGGCCACCTCGAGATACACATGTAATATCAGTTATGTTCTATGTTAACCTGTACATAACTAAAAAGACACTATTTGGAAAAAAGAGAAATATATTGCTGAACTAATATATCATCTTTAACTACATTTTTAAAAGACGTCTGTTACAAGCGTAAACAAACAAGCAGTCTATTTATGTGAAGGGATCATAGATATTTCTGGTAGATTTCATTTCAAAAGGGATACACATTTACGAACAAAGCTGCTGGTTCGTATCGTCATTGCTCATAAGGTGAAACATTCCGCTCCGTTTTTGAATTCATCATGTTTTCGGGTGTTTTGCTTACACCATGCGTAAGACGGGGTCAGGATAAGTTTTTAACCAATACTGGTTATTTACCAAGGAACAGTCACCAACACGTATATGTCTATACTATACTTAACGAAAGTATGAACACGGTTCATTCTACGGACGTTTTTTTACCAGTCGCGCAATTTATAGGGTTGCTCTGCGGAAACGATGCAATTCCATATAATATGATTGTAAAGATGAAATCTCGGGCGACTGTCATCTCGCGTGACGTCAATCGGATATGTCCTAGAATCTCCGTCAATTTTTGCTCGGCTGTCAGGATGATTAAGTGAACATATATGTTTATTTTTAGTAACAGAACTATGTAACCAATCCATTAGACTATTTCAAAGGCTTCGCTGTCTTTGTTTGGCAGTGTTTTATGGTCCTCAAGTTGTTTGTTTTCAACTATAAACGTCAGAGGTCCAGATAAGTAGGGGTATTCAGCCCTTATTCCAATGATTTCTCTCTTATTATTAAATGAACCCTATGTTGTGAGTACTCAAAAGAATCGTCTCACTGAGACGATTCTTTTGAGTACCCACAACATAGGGTTAGAGGATCAAATAAGGATTCTAGAACATGCTAAATGCCCCTAATCTAGAACTCCGAAACGTGTTCTCGGAATGTATTGCCCTATATCCATATATAAACCTAGTCATTGACAACGCCTCATTGACCCTTTTTGGATACATCATCCTTGGGCGCAGTACATAGAGAGATGTCCACGATTTAAAGTTTTTATTCCGGTAATTATGACGTTTCTGACTTTGTAATTCCTGCTCTAGTTCTTGAGCATAATTATGCTCTATACCGCGTATTGACTAAAACTGTATTCGACAAAAAGTCTAGTCTATTTGGCTGGGTTTTTGGTCTCAATCCTGATATATATGCCTTGGTTAGAACCGACTCTCTGGTGTAGAGGATGCGGGAAACCAAAGTTCGATACCCCTCCCAGTCATAACCAAGATTTGTATAATGGTAGTTATGGCGCTTATGGTTGCAGGGATAGCATTACGACTGGTGCATCGACACCATGTGATACTCGATTAGAACCCTGTAAACGCCGCGCTGTTACTGAAATACTATTAAAAGTGGAGTCTAGCACCATGACGTTGTCTATTGTGATATTAACAACGTCAGTTTTACCCAGGTCGATTATGATAATAACAATGACAGGTCGGAAATACAGTCATGGAATCATTACTGGTTACGGTCTTAAACTCTGCACTCGTTTTGCGCACGCCATGTCTTTTTTATTGTGACATTACTGCATTAGCCTAGACCGTTTCATATTGCGGTTATAAATATGAGCCGTTCCACGAGAAAACCAACATTATGAACTCTGCGTAATGTATCGATCCAGATCAGCCTGCGCAGTCTGTGCAGGCTAATGCGGGTCGACATATTCCGTCTCAGGTGGATAGAGGTATAGACTATTGATTCCTGAAACAGAAAATCCACAGGAGGCGAACAGGGTATATCCGGGATAGCTGGCTCTGCATGCTTAGACTGATCCGGGTCGATACTTTACGCAGAGTCCACAATGTTGATTTTCTCGCGGAACGGCTCATATGTCCTTGTTTCGGTTATACCAAGGCGATGCATGTGTAACGTACTTATTCGTGACCATTTCGTGACTAACCAGTACAAGGCTCGAAATCTTTGCCCGTCCCATTGGCTGCTCGGAATGCTCTATGTCAACGCCGATCGCTACCAACACGGACGGGACGGAATCCTTCTTTATTCACGTTGGCTTTCCACGTTTCCTTTGGTAGTTTTACCGTAATAAGTCAACAATCCGTAAAATGGAAATACGTCGAAGATGAATACGTCCTTCTGTCTACGATAACCATCATCTTAGAATATATTCATACACGGCGGATTCCTAAAGGATCATCCGGTTCGCGGGAGTTCCCCTAGGAATCCGCCGGTACTGAGTGGTTAGCGTCGGGCAAGGCGCGTTTTCTAGTCTAGTACTGGTTTGTTTACACAGGGATCAAGAATAAGTGAACTGTCGCCGTGATATAACTGAAACAATGTTAATGCGTAAAACCACAATAATACACAAAAAGACAAAAAATAAAAGACACTCCATATTCCTTGCTTTCAAGATTGACACAGCATAGTTTGTTGAGATCTGTGTGAAATCTTAAAGAATGCATAGAGTCGAACATTCTAATTAATAAGTGTTTTTATTGTTAACCTTTTCCCTCATACAGACGCTTTCTGACGGCTCTGCAGCAGACGGCTTTTTGAAAACATAGTGGCAAAAGAAGAAATTGCTCAAAACGAGCAATTATTCCTTTTGACACAATGTTTTCCACTTTTAGTCATAGGTTATCCATTCAGGTATAGAGATAAAATATGTTCGAAGTCGTATGCTGCAGAATTGTCGTATGAGGGGAAGGGTTAAACATATTAATTTCCAGCGGAATAGAACTTTCATATAGAAACAAAAGATGAAAAATCTATAAGTGATTCAAATAATACTGCACCGGAAAACATGTACTATTTAGTGGTTTTCATATTTCCTTTGATAGCAGTGCGAAATGTTCGTAGGCCTTGAACGGTGATGCATTGAACGTGATTCAGCACTATTGCACTGGAATACTTTATGATAAGTAAATGCACTTATAATGTTGTCGATAAATCAATTGTAATATGCAAACCTGCTGAATATTAACGAAACCTAGAAGCCTGATACAAGCCTGGCGCAATGAATCATATTTCAGATCTGTAGCATAGCACTCATTTCAAATATTCAAGAACAATGCTTATTCTAGCAACTGATTATGCTTAACCCTTTCCCTCATACGACAATTCTGCAACAGACGACTTTGAACGTATTTTGTCAAAACATAGAAAATCTCCATAATTTAATGGATAACCTATGACAAAAAGTGGAAAACATTGTGGCAAAAGGAATAATTGCTCGTTTTGTCACTATGTTTTCAAAAAGCCGTCTGCTGCAGAGGCGTCAGAAAGCGTCTATATGAGGGAAAGGGTTAACGTGTTCCGATCTTGTATACATTTAAGTCTCATAAGCTGCCAGAAAAAGCTACATACTCAATGTTATAGCGTCTACTAAAACTCAAGAAAAACGAATTACATATCTCTCAATGTTATGAGCGACTTCACATCGCGGTAGATTCGCACCCATTCCTTTTCGTAACAGGCGTTCGCAATAAACAATATCGGGTACATAAAACGCACTAATAAAGTTAACAATTGCATGAGTGCTGTACTACAGTGAAATAGAATCGTAGCGTCAATCAAAAAGTGGGCATGGTGGTTACTTTCCGTTTTGGTATCTCAACTAAGATGTCCATTTGTGCTGAAGTTTCTTCTATGTTTGTATCACTCGAAATGAGCCGTCCCATTAGAAAACCAACATTATTGCCTCTGCGGCATGTACCGACCTAGATCAGCCTGCGCAGTCCGTGCATAATGATCCGGGTCGACACATTCTGTCTCAGGGGGGATAGAGGTATAGAGTAATGATTACTGAAACAGATCATCCACATGAGGCGAACTGTGTCTTTAAGGGTTATCCTGCGTGGCATGCTTAGGTTGATCCGGATCGATACTTTATGCAGAGTCCAAAATGTCGGTTTTCTCGTGGAACGGTCCAAATGTAGTGTTGAAGGATTTAGAAACTTTTGAGGGAATGTAAGACTAGCCAGATACTTCACTGTTTGTCCATGGATTTTTTCTTACGGAAATCGCAAAGTACTTTCGAGGTAATCTACATTTAGATTACCTACCACATTGCACATGCAAGTATAGATACTCAATATTTAACGTAGAACACCCCGAAAGTGCATGAAGAAATCGGAATTGTTCGTGGACTTGTCGATAATTATCGACAATGACCGATAAGCCCACGAACAATACCGATATCTAACGACTTTGTACGGAAATGAAAGAAATCCATTTTTGATGTTTTACCTTAAAAGGTGAATCACGTATGCACTAGGTGATTACAGGTTTTAAAATATTATGATTATAACTGGGATGATTCGAAGTAAGAACTTGGCCGTATTATATATAATCCCACTCTTGTTATTAGATTTATACTATTATGAAGACATGGCAATGTTTTGTTTTTTTTAATAAAAACAATATATCATCCGGGTTACTTGATGTTAGACTCCGAACACAAACCAGTGACAGGTCGGGTTCGATCCCCAATCGCGACACGACGGCCATGGTGGAGTGCCCTTGTGCAACACACATTTTCAAGCCAAGTACTTGTTTGTTTACCCGGGGATCATGAATAAGTGAACTGTCGCCGTAATATAACTGTAATAATATTGAAAACGGATTAAAACCCCAATTAAACAAACACACAAAACAAACAGTGTATGATACTAGTAATTAAAAGTTTTGACTATAGACGATGTATTACTTAGCTAGGACAACTGTACTGCACATTAGGTAGACACAGTAGGTTTCAGAATATTCGTATAAAGCATTGGGAGTACTAGATAAAACCGTGCTTGATATTATTGTAGTATTGGTTAGTTTAAACTGATATTACTGTAGTATCGGTTAGTTTAAACTGATATTATTGTAGTATCGGTTAGTTTAAACTGATATTATTGTAGTATTGGTTAGTTTAAACTGATATTATTGTAGTATTGGTTAGTTTAAACTGATATTATTGTAGTATCGGTTAGTTTAAACTGATATTATTGTAGTATTGGTTAGTTTAAACTGATATTATTGTGGTATTGGTTAGTTTAAACTGATATTATTGTGGTATTGATTAGTTTAAACTGATATTATTGTAGTATCGGTTAGTTTAAACTGATATTATTGTGGTATTGATTAGTTTAAACTGAGATTATTGTAGTATTAGTTAGTTTAAACTGAGATTATTGTAGTATTGGTTAGTTTAAACTGAGATTATTGTAGTATTGGTTAGTTTAAACTGATATTATTGTAGTATTGGTTAGTTTTAACTGATATTATTGTAGTATTGGTTAGTTTAAACTGATATTATTGTAGTATCGGTTAGTTTAAACTGATATTATTGTAGTATCGGTTAGTTTAAACTGATATTAGTGTAGTATTGGTTAGTTTAAACTGATATTATTGTAGTATTGGTTAGTTTAAACTGAGATAATTGTAGTATTGGTTAGTTTAAACTGATATAATTGCAGTATTGGTTAGTTTAAACTGATATAATTGTAGTATTGGTTAGTTTAAACTGATATTATTGTAGTATTGGTTAGTTTAAACTGATATAATTGTACATCGATTGCGAAACAAGTTTTAAACTGATATAAAGACTTTAAATAATGGTCATAATGTCTGCCCTCCTTGGCGCTCAGGGTTGCGGGGTTAGAATAAAGACTTGGCTGGCTTGTGGCAGGATGAATAAAAGGAGTACTAGTCATTTGCTTAGAAAACGCCCTGATACAACTAGGAAGTTGTTGAAAGCGGGATAAAACACCAAAACAATCAATCAGCTTATATAAACTAGCCTCGGTGTGTTCTCATGCCACTTGCGTGGGAAACAATCCCACATTCAGAACCCGCTCATCAATGGACTCGAACCCGAGACAGTGTTAAATTGGTTGGTGAGCACGGGAAAAATATATTATATGAAACGGACGTGTCGTGTCTTCCTACCTTCGAGTGCACTGGTCTGAAGAGTGTATTCAGGGATCAGCGGTCAATTAACGTTCACAATATAAATCAGGTGCTAAACAATCACAGTGTATATCTCTTTCCCATATGTATAGACGCGTTTGACATATCTGCAGCAGACGACTTTTAAAGATATGTATTAACCATTTTCCCCCATAAAGACTGCAACTGATGGCTTTTTGAAAACATGGTGACAAAAGAAGAAATTGCTCAAAACGAGCAATTTCTCCTTTTGTCACCATGTTTTCAACTCTATTCAATAACTGGCATTTCATTTAAAGGGAGTTTCCATTTGAGTTCGGGTATGATCTCAAAGTCGTCTGCTGTTAGAAAGGGTTAAAAGAAGAAATTACTCATCGTAAAGATTGTTTTCCTTTTTCTACATTTTTTATCCAACTCAATTTAATAATACAATTATAAACATTTATGTATAAGGTCTAGGCTTGATTCTTTTCGAAGATGTCTGCTACAGATTTGTTGTGTGTGGGAAAGGATTAAAAGTGTAATTAATGTTATATTCCGCTGTTAGATCAGTTTGTATTCTCTCTCCTGAAAGAAAAAAAAAGCTTAAGATTGCCAGCCCACTTATAGGAAATTAATTTTGACGATTTTCGCCTCCGATGACGTCAGCCGACGGGAAAGTGTTGATATAAGCGTGTTCCCATGCCATAGATAATTTAAATTTCAGCAGCGTCATGGAAACCAGCGTCCAAAGGTTCAGCCGATCCTTAGGAAAATCGGCTTTTTTTACTCAGTTTTCCGACCATGAATTACCAAGATCAGCCTGCGCTCACATGAAGTCAGATCAGAGTCTGTCAGTGTCAGCAACACTGTCATATGAATATTTCGGAATCATTAAATGATTAAGCACAGACTCGCTAGAATCTTCAGTGTTTAGTTTGCATAATGCAACAAGAATCTCATAAGTGCAATACGTTTTCAGTTTTAAAAGCTGTGTTCGGCAATTTCCGTATGAAGTCGCAAGATGTCGGTATTGTTAGTGGGTTTACGGAGATAGCCGAATCCATTGAGGGTGTTGTACTTTTATAAAAAAGCAGTCGAGGGTTGGTGTTTACGTGATGTGGCCGTGTTTACCATAGTATTAATCCTTTCACACATAAATACGCTATGTGATGCCTCTTCGGCAGGCAGGTCCTGAACACATTGAGACACAAATACAAATTGCCCAAAACAAGCAATTGCTCCTTCTGCCACATCATTTTCAACTTTTTTCCCGTGATTATACTTCCATTTATAGAAATTAGTCATGTTTTAACCTAGATATTTTCAAAGTTATTTGCTGAAGAGATTTTGCACGTGAGAAATGTTTAAAGTATTTCGTTGTTCCAGATGTTCAGCAAGTAGTTGCATAGTTTATTAAGTAGCTGTGTTTTACAGAAATGTAAATCAATCGCACACCAGGTATGCCTAACGCAGGTCTTTTTCCCCCACATTAGAATCATCTGCAGCAGACGACTTTGAAAATATCTAGAGAAAAATAGGCAAAATTTCTATAAATGAAATTGTAATTATTGAACCAAGTTGGACACCTTCTGGCAAAAGGAGACTTGGCCCTCTATGAGATCATTTCTACTTTTGCCACAGTGTTTTCAAAAGTCGAGTGTCGTTGCTGCGTCAATAAGTGGGAAATGGTTAAACAAAACAAATATAAATGTGTAGGATAAGTTGGGATGGGACGGAAATAAAAGTTTACGATATACCTTTAGGTTCGATTAGCTTAACTGATATTTGTTGCTAATCTCGTAATTAAGATTTTGGCAATGAGGTTTATAAGTAAAAACAGATTTGTATCGAATTCCCTTAGCGTTGCCCCATGTCCTACATTAAATACACTTTAAGGACTTATACTGAAGCAAGATTATGGAATAAATTGAGTGTTAACCCTTTCCCTCATATATCCGCTTTCTGGCGCCTCTGCAGTAGACGGTGTTTTGAAAACATAGTAACAAAAGAAGAAATTGCACAGAACGTGCAATTTCTCCTTTTGTCACAATGTTTTCCACTTTTAGTCATAGGTTATTCATTCAATTATAGAGATTTTTTTTTTTTTGGACAAAATATGTTCAAAGTCGTCTGCTGCAGAATTGTCGTATGAGGGAAAGGGTTAACAACACAATTACATACACGATAAATGATATGGTTTTGCAATACGTTCTTTTAAAAGAAATAGTATCCTTCTTTCCCATTCTACTCATTTACCTTATGTTTTTCTTTTAAAACAAAACACATCAATGTACTGAATGTTTTGAAAGAGTACGCAAATTCAGGAGCGTTTATAAGAAGAACAAGATGTGTTTGTGAAACACTGATACCCCCGAATGGCAACATCTAGGTCAAAGGTCAAGGTCGCATGGTCAAATATGTTGGTACTGACAGAAAGGTCATGTCACAAGGAATACACATGTGAAATATGGTAGCCGTACCTGTTATGGTTCAAAAGTAGTGGTCAAGGTTAAAGTTTCTTTCGACAGACAGACAAAGAGACAGACAGACAGACAGACAGACAGGCCAAAAACTAGATGCCCACCGAATCGGTGATTCCGGGGGCATAAAAAAACACCAGTGCAAATGCAGTTTTTTATTTAAGACCCCTTCAGTCTACGTCATATGAGTTGAGAAGGAGATAACCAAGTTTGTTTAATAAATTGCTTTTCAAAAATGTTTCAAGGCAAACATTAATGTACCGGGTCGTATAAAAACAGTCCAACTGTAGGTGTTCTCCTTCAATACCTAAACACAGTATGTTACCTAGCTGTTATGTGTGACGTTATCATTGCTGAACTCCAGATTGAAGATAGTATGAAGTCAAAGTTTTAAGACTGTTCAAACGTTATTTTGAAATATTAGAATCATAATTCTGGGATAAAATTAAAGTAATAATTTAACTTTCCAGTACAATAATCATATAAATATTTATCGTGTATGCTTGATTTTTACTGGTTAGACATACCAAGTAAGCCAAACTTTGTACATTTTTATGACTTTCAATTGACTGTTTTTCAACATTTACTGCAAACATATATTTGAACTATTTATTACTTACTTTGTTGTCACTATTAACAATATTTGCTCTAAGTTTCAACATTTCAAAATGTTGATCTCCATCTGAAGTTCAGCACCTTTAAGGTAAAACACCCGGAGTGTTTTCGGGGATTTCCGTCAGGCGTCGGTATGTATTTATAGTATATAAGTTCAGCCATTTCAGTCAAGCACTCGCTATATTAATTTCCGTTGGAAAATGCCCGATAAGGCAAGCCTATGAACAATACCGATCTCTAACGATGTCAACCGGAAATTGCCGAGCCCGCTTAGGCTGCTCTGCCTTTAACACATTTGCTTATTCCGTAATACATATGATGGAAAGTGCGTTTTGGAGCCATATGGTCCATGATCGGCCTTGTATGTTACTGGTAGTCTAATACTGGAGCTTCATTGTCTGCTACACACGTAGCAATATGTAAATAGATAAACAACATAGTAAGGAGTATTCTCATCTCAACCCTTTCGCTCCCAATGGCAATATTGATGCTTTTGCAAACAACACCAATTCAATCGAATCAGGTCGTAACGAGCTATCTCAACTAAAAGCTGCATTGTTTGCCAATTAAGTTATCAAAATATTCCAAAACTGGAAAAAAGGAGTAGCCGATTTCGAAAATGGAAGAGACTACTTTAGTAAATTCGGCGCTGAAAGAGATAACATATATAAAAGATGCAAACCATCATATCTTTTTTAATAATTTCGTTTACATTAAATTCATGTCATATCATTTCTGTAATATGTCTATAATGTTATCTTTTTACTTAGAGCTTATATGCTCCGTATCAATAGTAATGTTTATTCTTTACTAATCTGTATCAGCAGTTACTGCATGACTTTATAAACACTTGTTAAAATCAATGTTGAAACAAATTTAAATAATTCGGCGCCGTGCTTCCTCGTTATTCTATATGTATCTGATTGGTCAGAAGCACATTCTTCCTCCAAATTGACGAATCAGAAACCTTATTTTGAATATTGAGTTCATTTCTGAGCACTGAGAACGGTTTCAGAGTTTTAAAGTTTCAGACCCAGTGCAGGCTTTGGGGGCAGAATTAGGTCCAAGTAAAAGTAAGCTTCTCACAGAAATGACATAAACACACATACAATTACCTTCAATTAAATCACTGATGTCATATCGTTTAAGTGATTATAAACACTGTATGATTTAATGGAGTAAACAAGTTGTTTTTCTGCCGGCTTTGATCTGTTTACATGTTCGATGAATCATGTTTACTAATTATACGTATTCATACGCTGTTTAAAACCTATTTTAAATCAACATTTTAACCCTTTTTCTGCCAGGGGCATTTAAAGGCTTTTGCAAACTATGCAGATTTAGGCGAGACAGCTCATAACGAGCTGTCTCTCCTTAAATCTACATTGTTTGCAAATTAGACATTAAATGTTACCAAATATCCTGTTGGACAAGAAATGGAGTGGTTCAATTTTCAACATGGAAGAGACGACTTTGTGAAATTCGGCAGTGAAAGAGTCCATCCTTAGACAGTTGGATCCGATTATGTGAATCATGTGCCACGAGGTTAGAGCCACGCAATCTGACGTGGTTCTGTCTTGTTGGCTGCCCGACTCAACTTGTGTTATATTGATACTCATAAACTTGTCTATGGACTCCTCCAAATCCGAATGCTTTGCGCGTACATTTAGATCATAAAGTATTGAAACGGTTAACCTACATGATTTATTAATTAACTATCGGTTGTAAGGTTTATTTATGACTGCATGGTACCAACAATAAACCAGACAAACAATCCCTTGCAAATTCGGTCAATACAGATAACTCGGTCAGGTCTTGAACGATCTGATGCTTATATTGTAGATATTCGTCCTCCACTAATATAGCAGTATTCGAATCCGTAACTTGGTCATAACGAAATTACCTTAATAATAAATTAATATTAATGAAAGGTTTAGGAACCCCGAGTCTCGTGTATATGTGAAATGTACACGAGTAGCACAAACCCGTGAAAGATTCAATTGATTGTTTGGTGTTTTACACCGCTTTAAACAAGTGTTATGTCATACCACGGTGTTTCCTGGGTAAGTTACCAGAACTACTTGTCCATTTATCCTGACACCAACCAGGCAGTCGTAATGCTGCTAACCCCGCAAGAAGAAAATGCTGCAGTCACTTTATCGTTGTCGTTTGCATCGTCCGTGACCATTACCGCTGTTTAACCCTTTCGCTCCCAAAGGAAATTTGCAAACAATACAATACAATACAATACAAACTTATTTATTTGCAATCATGTACAAATAGTACAAAAACAAAAATACAAAGAATATATGTGATGCTGTCTCTCCTGAAATCTGCATCGTTTGCCACTTAGACATTACATTTTACCAAATAATCCTGTTGGACGAAAAAAAAATGGTTCAATTTTCAACTTGGACGATTCAACTTTGTGAAATTCGGCAGTGAAAGAGTAAAAGATGTTTGCGATTGTCATTAAAGTTTTGCATTTATGTCCCAATCCAGTGAGCCCTCGTGTCATATGTGTAACAAATTGACTAACTTTCTCTATGACACGGTAATTGCACTGTACCTATTCGGGGGGAGTTTATGTGTATAAAGAAATGATTTACCAGCTTGTCCATTAATTAATTGTCCGACTTCTTCTAATTTGTAGTATATAAAGACTGTGCAAATGCGTGTACTACAGCCATTCGTTGGCAGGGCCTTGTGACATGTTACTTTTCTTAATAAAATAATCAACTTATTATGTGAACTTGGCTCCGTTACATATGAAAGTTCATTTTGTTTATCTTGTTTTCACTAATCTATATTACATCGATTGTGAGTGAGTCAATATCTCAGAAACGAGATACATCTCCGTGGATGTGTGTTTCCCGAAAATCTGACAGTCGCAAAGTCATCAAACAAGTGCAGGGACGGCTTCTGTTACAGATTTAATTTGGTCGGTTTGTTTATCTTGTGTCTACTAATCAATCTATATTACATCGTTTGTGAGTAATATCCGTCGATGTCAGTATCCCGAACATCTGACTGTCGCTAAATCACCAAACCATTGCAGTGACGGCTTCTGTTACATATTTTATTTGATCGATACATGTAGGTTTTCTCCCGTTAAGCGTTAAGTAAGACAAGCGTTAACTGAACGCCATTGCTGGTATTAAGAGAAGATATATTAGCCGTCCCGCGAGAAAACCAACATTGTCGACTCTGCGTAAATTATCGACCCGGTTCAGCCTAACCAAACCGCGCATACTACTATACAGGCAGACACTTTTCGCCTCCTGTGGATTTTCTGTTTCAAGAGTCATTACTCTACACCTCTATGCCCCTGAGACGGAATGTGTCGGCCCGGATTAGCCTGCGCGGACTGCGCAGGCTGATCTGGGTCGAAACATTACGCAGAGACCACAATGTTGATTTTCTAGTGGAATGGCTCATAGTATTCATTCATGGAAAGTGTATCCGTGGCAACAGTGTGTATAATCAAGAACAGCATGCGTCTGTTACCGTATCAAAGCGTTTTAATGGGCGCTTTAATAACACACCGGCTGTTTGCTTTGGCTCTGTTGATCCCAATTTATTGCCAGTTCAAACCTATCCAATGGAGCTGCGCCGGGTCACATGGGGGGCTTATTGCATCAGCATACAGTGATGACGGGGAATAGCATGTGAATACACACAGCATCACCATAGTATTTACATGTATATATACGACTATATGTTATACAAAGATAAATGCATTTTCTTAGAAATGATTGCAAGTGTAAGTAACCCTATTCATTGCGGATCAAGGCAACTTTACGTGGTTCCTTAACGGAGACTTCATGCGACCCAAATTCACCAGACACGGTTTCAATATAGAATGGTACCTTATTTCCATTGTTACTAATTTGTCTATATCGTCCGATTGTAAATGAGAATTCTTACAAGTTCCTGGTTTCTTACGGCATGATTGATTGATTCATCGTTCGGTCGTTCACGCCGCTTTCAACAATTTGTCAGTTATAACGCGGCGTTTTCTGGGGAAGTGACAAGTTCTACTGGTCCTTTTATATTGACACCATCCAGTCAGCGGTAATGATGACCCCGTAACCCTGAGCGTCAAAGAGCGTAGCCATCACTACCGAGGTGATCGCATGCAAATACGGATATTAGTGTTGGTGGAACTCTGTCGCATCTGAGATTCGAATGTATCTATCCACTTCCGAAGCGTATATCGAAGGCTTGGCGTGAAACGGTTGTAACTAAAATTTGTCTTTTTTTTTTCGATGTTAATCACTTCACCATAAAGTCTTTATAACCGTTAAATCATTTTTTCTTTGTAAACAATGGAAATTTAGGTGCCATTACTCGTTCTGAGCAATGGCACCTAAATTTGCATTGTTTACAAAGGGGTCAGAATTGCCCCTAAACCAGGGTTTTCAAAATAGGTTTTTAGTTCCAACCGTTTCACGCCAAGCCCTGGATATGCCTTAACCAATTTCCATATGCATATGCAAATTCATTGCGTAATACTTTAAAAAAGAAATGTTGAACAATTGATCTCTTTGTCTCAATGTTTACAACGGTAATCAACTAATACACATTATTCTTAAGATTGTGTCCATGTTTTACCTGGATGTTTTTAATCGTTAACCATCAATCAATCGACTGGACTGATAACACGTACGATGATGTTGATTTGCATAAACACAAGCAACGATTTTACGTATACTATGAATGAGGCAGGCAATCGATATACTAGTATATGTCATTGTACGGTAAGTCACGTGATTAATTGCATACAACTGCAGTCAGCCGAATGGATGCCTTGCATAACGCCTGGTTAATTAATTAGTCAAAAGGTCAAACCGATAAATTAATTCGCTTGCATACTTAAGTAAATGAGTGTCGTATATATAGTTTGTGCTGCGTCATAAAAACAGAGACTTCGAAACACGTCTTGAACGTTCCATTTGAAATGTGTTTCCTTTATTGTGTTATTTTCTCGGGTAAATGATTTGATTTGATAAAGTAAGATTAAACACTTTATGTTGTTTATTCAGATCGCATCGTGCAATCAAGGAATATGTGTTATCGTTTATACTAAAATTAATTCATGATTTTTAAACCAAGATTCTTTCATTCTGTCTTCCCTTTCTTTTATTCTTTAAATGCGTCGACCAGTCTGACTCTATACTGGTGACACATGCATACAAATACGACCAGATCTGCTCGCCAAAGTGTTGGTTCTTTTAGGACGGGTAAACATTTCAAATTATGATGATCTTTAACCATTGCAAAAAAAAACACCTTAATCTGGGCGCCATCGCAGTGTAATCTGGCATTGCACTGTTCCGCTAATCATCCAAACTGCATGGATGTTACGGCAGATCTTTTATACACCCGTGTGAAATACTTTGTAACACATTTACTGCTGGAACAGGTTGTCTGAAGTATGTCCATGTGCCATCTGTATAGAACCAGGGACCAATTCCACCAACCTCACTTAGCGCTAAGTAATACTTAAATACTTAACAGCATAGTTCATCATTTTTGCTTCCCTTATTGTAAACTATACGATGATATTAGATTGATATTCCTACCCGCTCATCTGTGTTCCAACAAGTCTTTGGACGCCTTTTATAGAATTACACAATTGCTGTATATATTTACAATTTGTTCAACAGGCGCGCAACACAATTGTATTCAATAAGATGCTCATTGAAATTGTTCAACTGTACATGTTATGGACCAGACGCCCACATCATCCAATAAAAAAAATATATATTGCATATTTCATCATTTTTGTTTCCCTAAAGATGTATAGCTTGTCAGTAAGGTTACTTTTTTATGTCAACGTAGTTATATTCTTAAATGTATTCCACCATTAATCTCTTCCAACAAATTCGGGAAACAAACACGATGAAAAACGCTTTTAAGTATTTAAGTATTACTGAGCGCTGAGTATGGTTGGGGAGAATTGAACCCATGGAAGGCGACACAGCCACGACGTCTGACCAGAATTTATACTGTTTGCTGCTAACTTAAACGGATTAATCTTGATAATATTATAATTGGATATGGACAAATGGCAAAATATATATTTTTGCAAACAATACAGATTCAGGTGAGTCAGCTCGTAACGAACTGTCTCACCCTAAATAAGCATTGATTGCCTTTTGATTATCAAAAAATGTGTTCGAACAGTAATTACATGACGAATGGATTCGCCCAAATTTGAAATTGGAAACGTCCACTTAACGGAATTCGGCACTGGAAGAGTAGAATGAGTAGTGTGTTAGACACCAAATCGAGGGCTTGGCGTGAAACGGTTGTATAAAAACCTATTATGAAAACCCTAGTTTAGGGGCCATTTTGACCATTTTGTAAACAATGCAAATTTAGGTGCCATTGCTCAGAACGAGCAATGGCACGTAAATTTCCATTGTTTACCAAGAAAAAAATATTTAACGTTTATAAAGACATTATGGCGAGGTGATTAACCTTGGTAAAAAAATACCAATTTTAGTTACAAACATTTCACGCCAAGCCCTCGAAATAGTCTCACACTTGGAAAACATATTTTGCACAAGTTATTAGACCTATTTCCCCAAGGCACGATCCAACAGTGGCACCCGTTAGATTGATTCGCACGCATGTCTGTGTACATAAAAAGAGAAGAGGGGGAAATGGGGGGGGGGGGGGGGTCGAAATCATCCGCGGCTGACGATAGGGGGAGGGAGGGTCTTATCACTTCCCCCGTTTTGGCTTACCTTACCCGGGTCACATATGCAGCGGAGGGAGGGAGGGTCTTATCGCTTCCCCCGTGTTGGCTTACCTTACCCGGGTCACATATGCAGCGGAAAAAATTGAAAAACAAGTATCTGTAAATGAAAGTGTAATAATTAAAAAGAGTTGAAAACATTAAAAGAAAATGCGAAATTGTCACAAATGCTTTTCAAAATTCTCTGAGGCGTTAAACAACGTCTCGAGGGCTTGGCGTGCAACGGTTGTAACTAAAAACCTATTTTGAAAACCCTGGTTTAGGGGCAATTTTGACCCATTTGTAAACCATGTAAATTTAGGTGCCATTGCTCAGAACGAGCAATGGCACCTAAATTTCCATTGTTTACCAAGAAAAAAGGTTTAACCGCGTTTAAAGGCATTATGGCGAGGTGATTAACCTTGGTAAGAAAATACAAATTTTAGTTACAACCGTTTCACGCCAAGCCCTCGGTCTGTTTGAGGGAAAGCAGCCTCAGTTAATCTTCAGAAATCACATCTATGGTTCTTCAGAATGTAAGTGGAAAGAGAAGGCTCTGGTTAAACAGTGCACATAGTTTAAGTCTCACCAGAGACCTCACTCTACAACGATTCGAACAATACGCCAACGCGACTGACACGCTCTCTTGTAGATTATAGTGGAACATATATAGAACATTATTCGGATATCCCATTTCGTTTTCGTATAGGAAAGTCCGCGGTCGATTCTGCAGTTCAATACCATTTTCGTCTCAAGTGACTTTAAACAATAGAAGCGAATAAATACGAGCCGAGGTCGGGGTCTCTATACATTATTAATTACGGACTATAACGAAGTTATGATATTGTTGTATAGATTATATCGCCTGCGCGGTTTTTCTCTCAGTTTTATCATTTCGCCAGACATGTTTCCCGGCCCACCATAACATAGAATCGCCTGTCAGAACGTGAGGCGGACCAATCAATCTGTACGGGCGGTTTACGTCTGTATAGGGAACATGTATTACACAAAAGCAGGAACAAATCGAGGGCTTGGTGTGAAACGATTGTAACTAAAATTGGTATTTTTTTTACCAAGGTTAATCACCTAGCCATACATAAGTCTTTATAAGCGTTAAATCATTTTGCTTGGTAAACAATGGACATTTAGGTGCCATTGCTCGTTCTGAGCAATGGCACCTAAATTTGCATTGTTTACAAGGGGTCAAAATTGCCCCTATCCCAGGGTTTTACGCCAAAACCCCGAACTATAGTTTAAGAGACAGGGGTGGTTTTCATGTTCTCGAATGATACGTTATGAATGCACAAAATTAGTGTTGACTAGATTTGTTTGTTTGTTTTTGTTTGTTTTGGGGCACAATGACGCCAAAGTACATACCTTTTTCCCCCTGTATAAAAGCGTTCTATGTACTTGTACTTGTACTTATAAAAGACTCGTGATTTGTTCACCTTAAACTGGGACAACTAATAGTCGTCCCAGCCTTAAATAAAACATTGATTGATTCATTAATTGATTGATTTATTTATTAATTGATTAATTGATTGGAGTTTAACGCTTTTTGCAACAATTCGTTTTCAATTATATAAAGTTGGCCACTTCATTTGCAAATACATTTGATCGTGGTTTTCTAGCGCCATTACTTCACACAACAACCAGTATAGGTACTTAGTCCCCGAATAAAACCCGGGAACTTTCTATTGCGAGCCTGGATATCTACACCAGAGCAACTGTTTCTTATTGGAGCACTTGGGGGCAAATGTATATCCAGACCAAAACGTGCAGTTTGATAGGTGGTCTGCTACACTGTTCTCCAATTACTTAAGTAGGAATTCACAACATTTCTGGCGTGCAATGTCAATTTGCATCAAAGTACAGATCGGTTATCAACAGTTGTCGTGGATAAGCTTAGTTATGTTCTAAGAATATGTCTCGACCGAGTGGATGTCATACGGGCTTTTATACGAGCGTTCATTGGTTCAGTGCCTGCCCACAGCGGTCCTAGGTACATATCTTAGCATAGTAATTGTACGTCTTCCATGTATTAAGATTAAATGCAGTGTCGAGCAAGGTAACTAAAATAACGATGAACATTAGGTGAAAAAGATCAATGACATTTTTTTAATTTGTATCGTTTCAGATGGCACATGATGGGGTAATGGAGGGAGACGTCCGGTTTTCGTTGAAGAGTCGTTATTAGTATATCTTTGGTAAGTTTACTTTACTGCTATTTGACAAAACCGGTACTTTTTGGTTTATTGGATTTTCTTTGAATGG
>JASEVX010000013.1:30413537-30495311 GCA_031761405.1 Serripes groenlandicus | reverse complement strand
AAGAGAGAGAGAGATACGGAGAGAGATAAAAAGAGAGAAGGAGAGAGATAAAAAGAGAGAAGGAGAGAGAGAGATATAGATAGATAGAAAGAGAAAACATGAGAAAGAGAGAGAGAACGAGAGAGAGAGAGCGAAAGAAAGAGAGAGAGAGAGAGAGAGAGAGAGAGAGAGAGAGAGAGAGAGAGAGAGAGAGAGAGAGAGAGAGAAAGAGAGAGAAAGTGATAAAGAGAAAGAGAGAGAGAGAGAGAGATAGAGAGAGAGAGAGAGAGAGAGAGAGAGAGAGAAAGAGAGAGAGAGAGAGAGAGAGAGATAATTGGACAGAGAGAGATATAGACGACGGCATTGAAAAGGAAAATATTCTTGTAACACAGTTTATGAATTTAAGATATCGGATTTTACCATCTTCGTGGGGATATCTCTAAGGACAAAACAGCATATCTGTGCGTTATCCACAAAAATCAATATACTGTCACATATTGCATGGTTTTATTTCTCTAATTCAGTATTTTAGACTACGGTTAACGCTTTTCATGATATAGGGGAAACACGTATCTGTAGCTTGATGGTTGTCAATTTTTTTTTTTTTATTAATTTCGTTTTTGATAGTGTGTTTAGATATGATATTTGTCCTCATACTTTTCAGATAGGAAGAGTCTTACATTTGAGACAGCAATACTGTTACAGATTTAACCATTTCTTTCCAAATTCAACAAATCTGCAGAAATATGATATTGAAAACATTTGGGTTTGAAAATAAATCTCTAGAAATGAAGGGTCACGCAGTTTTCATTGTGAGTTATTTCTCATTTTGTGATTGATCAATTGAATATTTGGTGTTTAACGCCGCTTTCAACATTTATCAGTTATATCGATGCGTTTTCTTGGTAAGTTATCAGTACTACTGTTCAATTTATCCGGACACCAGTCAGTCTTAATGCTAAACCCGCAACCCGGAACGCCAAGCAGGGCAGCCACTACTACTACTTTTTTTAAAAAGTCTTTGGTATGACCCGACCGGGAATCGAACCTACCCGAGGCGGACGCTCTACCACTACACCATCTAGACGGTCTCGTTTGCATGGAAATTATGATCTTGAATAGACGATTCATGGTACGACATTTGTCTGTGTTTCTTTTATGCAGTGTAGCCGTAGTAGTCCTGGTTTAGAATATAATAGTATCTACCGATTTAAAGAAATGACGATGGATATAATCAACGAAATACTATCTAAATATCTTACTTTTGACCCCAGCCTCCAAATATACTTCATCTGTTATTTATTCTTCCATTTTTAATATGTTTATGCATATATGTATATATATATATATACATATTTAAAAAAGTTACATAACTTACTAATTACCTTATCAGTTTTGCTAAGTTTTGTTTGATTTATTTTTCAACCTATTACATTAACCTCTCGGTCTCAATTTACGTTTATTTGTTCAGAATTAGAATCGGCTTATCATTGACAGACATTTTCAACGTAATGTAGATAACTACAGTAAGCTTAAAACATTTAAATTTAATCCGCATATTCTCATATTTGTTTGTTTCTATCATGTTATGCGTATACATGTACTTATCGAAAGTAAAATACGCTTTAACTAATCAAATAAAGCCGTTTAACCCTTTCAGCGCCAAATTGTTTAAAGTAGACTCTTCTATGTTCAAACTCGGACGACTCTATTTTCATGTTATAGGATTTTTGGAATATTTTTTATAAATCACAGCCAAACAATGCGGATTACAGGTGAGACAGCTCGTTACGAGCTGACTCACCTGAATATGCATTGTTTGCAAAAAGCTGAATATTGATTTTGGCGCTGAAAGAGTTAGCCGTCCATTCATTTTATTCAGTGTTACAGGTTTCTCAGCACATCCAAAGCACTATATTTTTTACGAAACATATCGGATCGTTTCGGTTGAACTCGTAATTTGGGACCACGATCATATAATGATACCGAAAAAAAGATGTCGGTTCTTGGTTCAGTGATTGACAAACAAAAACGTTCCTTTGTCTAGTATGAATGAGTTTACTAGCAGTCTATATCAATTACATTTGCATTCGTTGTGAATACATTTTGTCCGGAATCGTGAAATTGTATTTACCATCATACACTTTCAATTATCATTCCAGACGATTATTTCCGGAAACAGCCGACTTGGCTCGATATATTTTTTATGTTGATTGTATTAGTTAAATACTAAGGTTGATTTGTTTTAAATTTCTTTTTCAGAAAAGCATTACTTTATTTCAACACTGGAAAATGCAAGAAACATTCCGAATGCAGTTAAACGTTCCACGAGAGTTACCGGCCTTTAATATAACATACGAGGCAGCTTTTATAGTCTAGAATGATGACGTCAATACTGTACCGGAAGTTACGTCAAATAACACTGTAGTATGACGTTTGAAACAAACGATTATCGGTGTTTCATAGGCGAAAAGGTTTTGATGTAACCAAGTTTATTTTAATGTTACAAAAACCGTGAACTGTTCTTTAAATGTGTGCAATATTGAGAATTAATCAACGAATCATATGGAATAAATTAGATTGTTTATGTTAAATTATTATATCCGGTTTTCAATTACTCAAAGGAAGCAATAGTTCAAATTTAGGTCTATCTTTACCTTCACAGTGCAAAACAAGGGAAACTATTCAATCCGTTTGAATTGAGTGGTTTTCTGTTGGATTGATTCCTTAACCGAGCTCGGATTACAAATTGTTATCGAGATTATTTACAAGATTAAATGTGATAAATTTAGTTCAAACACCATTGGGTTTGTTTAAAGAGAAACTCATCCTCAGTTTTGCTTTACCACAAAACCGGAGAATAACCGTACGGAATCAGGGAATTCCTCAAGTAGAACTATAATTGGAATATACCGGAAATTACGTCACCGGAAGTAGGGAATTCCTTTACAAAGCATGAGTAATCAACAAGACGCGGACAACCGCGTCATCATAAACTGCGGTGGCATACGTCACGAGACGTATAAAGCGACGTTGAAGAAAATTCCGGCCACTAGACTTTCACGTTTAACGGAAGCCCTTGCAAATTACGACCCCGTGCTCAACGAATATTTCTTCGACAGGCATCCGGGTGTGTTCGCCCAGATACTGAACTATTACCGGTCGGGGAAGCTCCACTATCCCACGGACGTGTGTGGGCCGCTGTTCGAGGAAGAGTTAGAGTTTTGGGGTCTAGATTCGAACCAGGTGGAGCCCTGTTGTTGGATGACATACACGTCACACAGGGATACCCAGGACGTCCTGGGAATTCTGGATCGCCTCGATCTGGATACCGACAAACCTACCGAGGATGATATTATGAAAAAGTTCGGCTGGGAAGAAGAATTTAAGTCGGGACAGTTGAATTGTTGGCAGAGAATACAACCGAAAATATGGGCTCTCTTTGACGAGCCGTACTCCTCCACCTCGGCGAAGGTAAGGCATACTATGTTCGAGTCTCGACACGGGAAAACCGACCTTCTAAGTGTTCAACCCTTTTCAATCGTACAGACGCATTTTGTCGTCGCGTTTACAGCATACGACTCTTGAAATCACTATGACAAGAGGAGATAATTCTTATTTTGTTCTTACTTTATTTAATAAGTCAGCTATTATTAACGAAGACTGTTTTTGCACGTTTACTTTCAAAGTCGTCTGTGCTGTATATTGATTGTATGTCGGAAGGGGTTGAATCCAATGTGCCAATTTCGAACCAAAATGCATGGTCAGCTTCTTCTCGTGCTGAAAAGCAGTCAGTTGCTTGGACAGATTGTTGTTTGGATTACTGGTGTGATAAAGCCAGGAAACACATAGATAGGTGAACTGGATTGCGATATGACTGAACAATTACTGAAAACGGCGTTAAACCCAAATGAATCAATGTTCTCGTGCTAGATAGCGAGCATTCAAGATTCTATACTCGCTGGTCGAAATATCCGACGGTCGGTTTTAACGTGGAAGGGGCTATTTATTTTTTTATAACTCACAATATTTCACTTTAAGTTGAATTAACAAATTGGCCAAGCATATTTTTTTTATCGTTCTGAGCATCATTTTGGACAATGACTATTTTTGTTGAAAGAACACCACAACCAAAATATTGAAAGTTTTTTCTTGACCGTTTCCCACATACAACAAATGTGCAGCAGACGATCCTGGAAACATATTGGCAAAAACATGAAAAAAATCACCGTAAAAAATGAGTTTCATTATTAAATAGGGTTGAACACATTGTTGTCAAATGGGAAAATTGCTATTTATGAACAATTTCTCCTTTTGCAACCATATTTTCAAAAGTTGTCTGCAGTAGAGGAGTAAGAAAGTGTATATATGTGGGAAAGGGAAGAACATTCATACATTCTGTTTGATTTGCTTACTTTGATTATCGTTTCAAAACGATCAGATACTTCTGGTCATGAATTAACACAGCGTTTTATAAACTGAATGAATTTTTTCCTGATTGTTTTGTTTTATGTAATGCGTAAATGATTAATCCCGTGTTATGCATTTTTGACTTCGCCGTATACTCATACACTAAGTTTCATTCCATTGTTACTGATGTGTCAAATACTGGGCATTGTACATAATTACAATATAAAGAGCCGCAATTCTTTGAAATATTTCGTAATTGTTTAACCCTTTCCAAAATGAAGCAGCAGAAATATCTGACTAATCTTGTAATGTGGATAATACGTCAAAAATAATGGTTATAGAGTTGAAAACATTGTGGCAACAGGCACAGTTGCTCATGATGAACAATTTTAGCCGTTCCACGAGAAAATCAATATTATTGACTTTCCGTAATGTATCGACCAAGATCAGCCTGTGCAGTCCGAGCAGGCTAATCCGGGCCGTCACATTCCGTCTCCGAAGGATACAGGTATAGAGAGTAATGATTCCTGAAACAGAAAATCCACAGGAAGCGAAAAGTGTTTGTCCGGATTAGCTTACGCGGCATGATTAGATTGATCCGGTCGATACTTTACGCAGAGTCCACAATGTTGGTTTTTTCATGGAACGGCTGATTTATTCTTTGATACAATGTTGGCTGTAGATGCATTAAACTGCGTCTCCATGTTTGAGAGGGTTTACGTATGACAATTAGGATGCAGTCATTTCTTAACCCTTTCCCTCATATAGACGCTTTCTGACGCCTCTGCAGCAGACGGCTTTTTGAAAACATAGTGACAAAAGAAGAAATTGCTCATAACGAGCAATTTCTCCTTTTGACACAATGTTTTCCACTTTTAGTCATAGGTTATCCATTTAATTTTAGAGATATTCTATGTTTTGACAAAATATGTTCAAAGTCGTCTGCTGCAGAATTGTCGTATGAGGGAAAGGGTTTATGATAATGCGAAGTATGCAGTTTGCAAGTCATTCGTTATAATTATTCGTTACAATGTTACATTATTTTACATACACTGTTGATTCTTACATAAAAATCCCCTATAAACGTGAATGTTTTGCATTTAACTTACACTAATGACTGTTGTGCATGCATTAATAACGTATATAAACGTAACATGTTACTTCATTACGTTCTTTATAAAGTAAATATATGAGAGAAAGTGGTGGAGTATATATACTGATAACCTCACCGTTTCTGACAATTGGCTTTTATGAAGCGATACTGTTCAATATTTACTCTGTCTGTCACTCTTGTCGAGCCCCGGTAACTCAGTCGGTAGTCATGCGGGCTGTCATTCCGGGGTTGTATGTAAGTTTCTAGCCCCACAGATCGACCGACATTCTTTCCGACGTCAATGCGATGTGATAAAAAAAAGCAGCCAGTTGCTTGGAAAGACTGTTGTTCGGAGTACTGGTGTGCGAACGCCAGGAAACGCATGGGTAGGTGAACTGGCTGCCCTGATATGTCTGAAAAATTGTTGAAAACGACGTTAAACTCCAATTTATCAATTAATAAATCAATCAATCATTAAATCAATTAATTAATTAATCAATATTTCTTTAAGTCTATGACTCAACTTAACGATAAACCCCGGACATACATATTGGCTGATCGATGTTGATGAAACACATAAATTGTTTTGGTAATCAACTCCTTTCTTTTTTAGATTTTTGATTTCGACGCCAATTTATCAAAAGTGAGCATATGTAGATCTTCCGAGTTTTGTACGATTGTAGTTGAACCTAGTTGCGTAAACAATTCTTTCTAGTCGATTGGTTATGTTTTGCATAGACATTTAGATCAGCCAATAAATGTGTGCCCGGATTTTTGTTAAGTTAAAGCATGTGATAACAAAACAATTGTTTGCTTAACTCTTTCGCTGCCATTGGCAATTAAAGACTTTTTGCAAACAATGCAGATTCGGGGTGAGACAGCTCGTAACGAACTGTCTCTCCTGAAATCTTCATTATTTGCCACTTGGACATTAAAATGTTACCAAAATTCCTGTTGGACAAAAAATGGAGTGGTAGAATTTTCGACATGGAAGAGTCGACTTTTTTAACATGGAAGAGTCGACTTTTTTAACATGGAAGAGTCGACTTTTTTTTTTAATTCGGCAGTGAAAGAGTTAAAAGTAAGATTGAGATATCGATGGTTTCATGCAATAGAGTTGTAACTACATCTTGAACAATATGTAGTTACAACCGTTTTGCATGAAGCCCTCGATATATAGTTGTCAATTTCGAGAACATGATCACACATGTGTTATTTATTCACTTGTGACACTTTCACTCGTGAAAATATCGACTATCGAAATTCACTCAGTAATAGCTATACACTCGATCTTACAAAGAAAAAACAAACAATTATACTCTATTTCATTGAATTTGACTTGACAAAACAAAACAACAAACTTTGCACAGCTTTTGAAAAAAGAGTTTTTCGATTATATAACACTTTGTCTATGGCCGATTTAAAATTCTATGGTCCTCTTAGCATGAATTACTTTTCCAACATTGTTTTACTTGATTTTGTAAGACCAACTTTTTTCGTAGTATGTTATTTCTCTTGAAATGTTTTTTTCGAGTGATTAGTTTACCGAAATAAAAGAAAAGTTCGTCATTTTAAATTAAAATTGCAAAGCTCTTTTACGAGCTATTGTAATTAATGAGCCGCGTCATGTGAAAATGGGTCTTGTTGCGTCTTCACGTCGGTACAGAGTCACGGATAAGGGAGAACAAACTATTTTATTCTTGGCCCAACATCTCTCTGCTGTAATCCATCTACACCTTATATCGAGGGCTTGGTGTGAAACGGTTGTAACTAAAATCGGTATTTTTTTACCAAGGTTTATCTTCTCGTCATAAAGTCTTTATAAGCGTTAAATATTTTTTCTTGGTAAACAATGGAAATTTAGGTGCCATTGCTCGTTCTGAGCAATGGCACCTAAATTTGCAAAAGGGGTCAAAATTGACCCTTAACTAAGGTTTTCAAAATAGGTTTTTAGTTACAACCGTTTCACGCCAAGCCCTCGATATCGCGGTAATCTGATCAATCGTCGCTCTGAGACTTTTCCGTACCCACAGCATTTGGTTTGAAAGTCGAATTGGGGCTTTATAACTTGAAAAACGCCCCTTATCCGAGGCACTGACGGGCATAACTCAACCCTTTCCCACATACAGACGCTTTCTGAAGCCTCTGCAGTAGACGACTTTTGAAGAAGAAAAAAATGCAAAAGAAGAAATTGTTCAAGTTTTTTTACAATTTTTATCAATTTTTTTTTCCCAATAATTTTACTTTCATTTAGTGAGTTCTTCCATATTTTTACACTTAAAAGTATTCTGCTGCATATTTTCTGTATGTGGGAAAGTGAAACAGTGTGATATAATCAGTGATACACCAACAGCCTTTTCTTTAGAAAGGACAGCACGAGCTGTTTTACATATAGCCAACAAGTGAAGACCCATACTCGTCTGACGCGGCTCATCTATATTTGAACCGTTCCACGAGAATACCAATATTATGGACTATGCGTTATATATCGATCCAGATCAGCCTGCGCAGTCCGCTCAGTCTAATCCGGGCCGACACATTCCGTCTCAGGGTTATAGAGGTATAGGGTAATGCTTCCTGATGTAGAAAATCCACAGGAGGCGAAAAGTGTCGACCCGGGTTAACCTGCGTGGCAAGCTTAGGCTGATCGGGATCGATACTTTACGCAGATTCCAGAATGTTGGTTTTCTCGCGGAACGGCTCATTTAAGTCCGTCCATGGGACAATGTACAAATTGGTAACTGTGAACAGTCTAGGATCAGATCAGCCTGTCACCCTTCTTATTTGTTAACCCTTTCCCACATACAACAAATCTGCAGCAGACGACTTAGAAATATTGAAGGCGAAAATGTGGAAAATATCTATAAAAGAAGGTAAAAGTACTGCAGAAAGTTGAAAACATTGTGGTAAATGGCGAAATTTCTGCTTTTGAGCAATTTCTACTATAGTCACCATGTTTTTAAAAGTCGTCTGCTGCAGAGCCGTCAGAAAAGCGTCTACATGAAGGAAAGGGTTGAGCTAATCTACACACGTTTACATAAGCTTCTAACAAGCCTATGTACATGTACGTACATGTAATGTGTGAACGGTATAAGCTCTTGATCAGAAAGGTTGATGCACAGGTTAATTTGGATCTACACTATTAAAAAAACAAACCAAGTAGTACCTTTACCTAATAACGGATACACACATTATATTAGATAACTTTCCTTTTGTTTCCAATTTAATGCCTACTATACTATCATTCGTCTTGCTATATGTGAGCGATACGACTAAAAATCCAACCTAAAAATGATTTGTTAAATGATTAAACCCTTTCCCACATACAACTGTTCTGCAGCAGACAACTGTTAAAAACACCTAGACAAACATATCGAAATTCTCAACATTTAAAAGATTGATTTTAAAATGGAGTTGAACTTATTGTGACGAATTATCAACTCGCTCACCATGAGCTAAATCATAATTTGTGGCATGTGTTTCTAAAGACTCGTCTGCTGCAGATATGTCTAAATGCAGGAACAGAGGTTAAAGTATCTGTCTCATGTTTTTGGTCACATTTGTCAAAAATCCGTCTAAATAATGCAGAAAAATATAGATTTGAATCAACAAAATAACTGTACAACACGGAAATATTTCCATTTTGAAACATAATGTTTTGATAAAAATAGGTGCTGAACTCCAGATGGAGATAAAATATTTGAAATTTTGAAACCTCTGCAAATATTGCTAAAAGTGACAACACAGTAAGTAATAAATAGTTCAAAACTATTTCGGCAGTAAATCTTGAAAAACGGTCAATTGAAAGTCATGAAAATGTACAAAAGTTGCTTTACTCGGTATGTCTACCCAGTAAAAATGAAGCATGCACGATCACTATTTAGATATTCATTGTGCTGGAAAGTGAAATTATTACTTTAATCTTATTCCAGAATTATGATTCTAATATTTCGAGACAATTTTTGAACAGTTTTCAAACTTTGTCCATACTATTTATAATCTTAAGTTCAGCACCTTTAACAAAGTAGAAGTATTTTACATTTGTAAGTTTTCTTTCATATTTATAAACCAAAATTCGTGATGCAGCTCCTTTCATCTTTAATGAGATTTTTTTTTTCTATAATTTGAAATTGCAGGGCTCTAGATAAGGGGCGTTTTGCCTGTTCTAAAAAAATATTTTACCCTTAAACCCTATGTTGTGGGTACTCAAAAGAATCGTCTCAGTGAGACGATTCTTTTGAGTACCCACAACATAGGGTTTGCTTAAATAATAAGAGAGAAATTGTGGGGAAAATAGCTGAATACCCTCCCTCCTTATCTGGACCTCTGAATATTGTTTAACCCTTTCCCACATACAACAAATCTGCACCAAACGACTTTAAAACGACATAGAGAAAAAAATATGGAAAAATCTAAATAAACGAAAGTGCAATTACTTAAAAGTATTGAGAATCATTGTGGCAAAAGTAGACATTTGTAATTATGAGCAATTTCTTCTTTTGCCATAATGTTTTAAAAAGTCGTATGCAACCGATGCATCCAAATTCGCCTGTAAGGAGGATTGGGTTAACGTGTAATATAAATAAACAACTCGTTGAATTAGATATCAAAACTCCAAGTATCTGAATACAGTTCATGTTAAGAATATAACGTATGCAGACTACACAAAAACCGACCTTCATGCTTTGTAAAATTCACGAATGAAAATTTAGCTCTGAGTTGATCTCTTTGAGCGCCATTGGCGTTATTGAGGTTTTTGCAAACGAGACAGATTCAGGTGAGACAACTCATCACCAGCTGTATCATGTGAAAACAGCATTGTTTAGCCTTTAAGTTGTCAACACATTTCAAAAATCGTTTCACATGAACTATGGAGTCGCACGATGGTTGAAGGGACTCGTAGAAATACATATAGTAGTAAAATACATTTCGTTTGCTCAAATTAGTTCTCATGGAGTTAACAATTTGTTCGACGCTTTCCCTCGTGCAGACGAATTTTGATGCATATGCAACAAATATTTGTTGTCAAATTCTACTTCTCCGACAATTGTTAAAACCATATTCAATAATTACACATTTTAAGAATGTTTATAGTAATTTTCCACACCTTTACGTTGATATTTTCAAAGTCGTCTGCTCCAAAATTATTGTATGGGGGAAAGAGTTAAATGATTAGATGGCGGATCAGTTTGTCCAAAGATCTAAACTTATCCGATTAATCGAATGTTGCAAGAACATGAAGGTCGTTTTTTGACTCAGTTTGACTCATGTATGAATTATGTTCCTTTTTCAGAAGAAATCCTTTTTTTTTTTTAAAAATTGACCGAACCGTTTGTTGAACAATGAACTCGCCGAATTTTAATGGATTATAATGATCATGAGATTTATCAATAACATCCAAATGTGCATCGAATCGGAAAGTGTCTCTTCTTCTTTTCTGACTAATATACACTGTGGTCTCTTGTCTTGAAAACGTCAATATATCGGGCTTGTATCATAACTCAATGTTTCAGAAATTTTCAATATCGACGTATTGTCGCCGAGTCCCGGTTTCTAAGTCGGATGCGACGAGGGTTGTTCATCCAGGGGTTGAGAGTTCGAACCCAATCTCGGTGAACCATTTTTTGTTCGACCTTTCACAAAATTTCAAGTTTCATTCGTGTTCAATCAACGCATTGACAGTTTATATGGAAAAGCAGCCAAACGCTCGGAAATACTGCTATGTTGAATACGGGTCTAAGAAAGCCAGGAAACACATGGGTATAGCTGAACCGGACGCAGTGATTAAACTTAAACAAATTGTTGTATACGACGCTAAACTCCAATCAATCAATCGACGTGTTGTCACCGAGCAAGTGATGTAATCAAATAATCCACGACATGTTTGTTTATAAATCGTTAGATGTTTTAATTTTTCCACAATGGTGTGTGTGGAGGGATGGCATATTGCAGCAAGCAAAACAAAAACTTTCGTACAAAGTCAATAAAACAGAATTAGTTGAAATATTTTCAAGTTTCATCACGCTCCCAAACTTTGTAAGTTTACTCCCAGAACAGAATGTTTACTCAAGTAATTTATGATTGGTCAAAACCAAATTAATCCTCGAAACCGACCAATTAGAAGTCTTATTTGGAGCATAGAGATACTTTCTGAGCACAGAAAATGTTCTCAGAGTTGTATAGTTTCGGACCAGACTCCAAGGCTATACAACTATGTTTTGTGTTCAGAGTAAGTGCTCTGATTGGTCAGAAATAAATAAATTCTCGAATCTGACCAATCAGAAGTCTTATTCGGAGCATAGTGTTCATTTTTGAGCACATATAACGTTTCCAGATTGTTATTGTTTCGAGGCCAGCTGGTTTCACGCATAACTAATCGGGAACACGTGTCAATTCACCAATCAACATACAATCCATTAAAACAAGCAAGTTCATCGTATCAACTTTTACCTAGGAACGTCAACATTTTGATGCAGTCCAGTTGAACATGCTACATGTCTACTTATTATTTGCTCATTAAACAATTTTGCTAATCTCTTAAACTGGATTTGTATTTTAACATCTTGGAAAAAGTAATTTATGTCGTCCTTGTAAATTTAACTGTCGCATGACGATTACAAACCGAGGTCAGTTAACATGGAAATATATAGTAAAACTGGCCTTGTTATGTATTACTCAAGCGACAGTGCAATTAACAACGACACTACATGTATATTGAATAATACAGTATTTGGGTTATGCCTACCCCCTGTTCAGTGAAAAACGATTGATAGCTCACGGCTTTCAATTATCCAATCATATTACTGCTTCTATTAAGAACAATAAAGTAGGTGTTACTTGATTGGTAGATGGACAAGTAGGAGTAACCAATCTGTTCACTGAACGCAGCGCATGTGCCTTGTTTTGGTATATACATCTGTAATTGTCGCCGATCGTTATAATCGGATCTTCTCGGCTTAAATCGTTTAAACAATGGAAATATTTTGCTTAAACTTTGACTCAGTTAATGGTTTCCAACCAACGTATGCTTATAATAACTCATAAAGGTTCAATAGTCAATCAAAAACATGTACGTTGGATTGTTGTTGATTGGGGGTCTAACGTCGTTTCAAACAATTTCTCAGTCATGTCATGGCGGCCAGTTCGCATATTCATGTGCTTCCTTGCTTTCTCAGATCAGTACTCCACACAACAGTCTTTCAAAGCAACTGACTGCTTTTCCGCAATGGCTCTTGTCACAATGGCTTTTCGCAAACGTCGGAAAAAATGTTGGCTTAACTGGGTTTCGAACTCACAATCTCCAGATTTACAACCCGCATCGTTACCGACTGAGCTACCGGAAACAATGTATCGCTTGTCTTTCAATTTTGAAATTAACTCGAACATGAACTACTGTTTAAATGTTTTATTTAATGAGATTTAACATTTAAACCATCTGTAGACATCCACCCGGTGTTGAGTTCGGACGTTAACCCTTTCCCATATACAGACGCTGCCGCAAAGTTTTCCTTTTCATTACAGATGTACTTGAATACTTTCATTCATAGAGATTTCCATACTTTTGCCTAGTCGTCTCTTTTATATTTGATTTATGTGGGAAAGGATTTAATCGCCGATTACTGACAAAAGGTGTCTGAAAACATTTTGGAAAAGAGAGATAGTGCTCATGATGAATAAAATCTCCTTTTTTCTCATTATTTTACAAATGTCCTAGTACTCAAATACGTCAACATGTCATCATGCGAGAAAGCGTTGAGACCTGAAAAGAACAAATAGACGAATCCAGTTCGAGACCCCCGTTTTTATTTCAGAGCGTTTATGCTTGTCAATGTTATTATAATTATTTATTATGGCTTATAGCTTTTAACTTTGCTAACTCTAAATCAGAGGTTTAGATAACGGGGAAAAGAGAACACCGTAGTTTGTTTTCCTACAATGTTTATATTTTTGCCGATCCAAAACCCTTTGCTGTTGTTCTCAAGAGAATTGTCTCTCCGAGACGGTTCTTTTGAGTACCCACAACATAGGATTTGCGTGTCAAATGACGATTTTAGAACATGGTAAAACACCCCTTTATCCGAAGCTCTGAGTATTATATGTCCTTTCCGGCATGCTCTAATATTGTAAGTCTGGTTATATATGTTGCTGTTTTAGAACTTAGAACTTTTAACATGTAAATAGATATGCGATTTCTATACTGTGCCTTATATGAAATTAGGAAATATTAAACATGTACATGTAAATGAATTTTCAATTTATATAGACTTGCTTTATGAAACATACGAATTAGAACTGCATTGTATCCTCTCGAAACGATTCTTCTGTATAGCGGTTACCTCTTCAGAACGACTATTTAACTGCCCCTATTTTATCGAAAAGCAAATGAGCAGGCAGAAATGTTAAGCAAAATATGGGTTCTTTGTAGGATGGACTAGGAAATATCGTTGCGAAAAAGGAGAAATTGCTTGTTACGAACTCTTCCTCCACTTCCAACAATGTTTTCCGAAGTTGCATGCATTTCAACTGAATTTCTTAGTTTCTATCAGAAGGTTGGTAATATCCTCCATAGAACGACCGTGTTTCTTTGCGTTCGCCATATGTTGTTCTGGAGAGGTTGTACTGTATTAATATGAAATGTATATGTATGCGATTTCTATAGAGTTGCCTTCCAGGTGTACGAATGTTACATTACCCTTTCCCTCATACACCAAATCTGCTAGGGACGACTTTAAACTTATAATTGCAAAACATGGACAATCTCTATAAATGAAAGTTGAATAATTTAATACAGTTGAAAACATTGTGGCAAAAATAGAAGTTGCTGGTCATGAGCAATCTCCCTTTTGCCGGAATATTTTCAAAAAGTCTTCTGTTGCAGAGACGTCAAAAGGCGTACGTATGAGGGAACGTGTTACGCTTTTTGAATAACGAACATTATCTATACATAAGTTAACATTTGGTACATATATATATAAAGGTTCTTTATTTATAGTAGTAAAGCATCTGTATCAAACATGTATATAACTACATATATTTTCATGGTAGAATTAAAATTTGGCTTCTCAACATGGGCATCGAGAACCGGCCGTGCAAATTGAATTATAAATAGCTAACCTTTGATAATTGATGTAGAGTTAGAAGTAACATTTAAAGAAAAACAAAAAAACAAAAAAATTACTTTGTGATACAAGTACCATGTTGGTGTTCGCGAAGGACAATCACTGGCAAATGACGATGTAGGAAACGCAAACATTTTTGGGAAATGAATTAAAGTATTCTGTAAGTGGTTTTTATTCCATTAAGTATTCGAGAACCTTCCTTTAAATATGTTTTTACAGATTAAGATATGAATTAAATACCCTGTGTGGAACATTTAAGACATATTATGTTTAATTGATCAACCGCTGTGTATACATGTATATAGATTAATTTTGTTTCTTCAAACATTTTTTAAGAAAACTGTGATTGTTGATTATATATGTAAAATGTAATGTTTTCCAAATTCAACCACAATTTTATGCATATTTCATAATACTGTACTTAATATTTTTGTCTAAAAGTGTCGTTGATGTTTAAGAGCAAGTCCATGTACCACCTTACCAGTTTAATCCATCAGTGATATATGTTTGACCTTGTTCTTTAATCACGGATTCTAAATACAATCAATTGTTTTTAATTAATCGGTTGGTTTAACTAACCATTGTGTTTAATAGTAAATACATAAATCTTTAAATAAACCAAGCTACAGGAAAATCAAACATGACACAAACTTACGACCATAATCGGAAATGTTCGGCGAAGCTCGGCAACTCGGTTTAGACTTCGGATGTTGTTCATGAATAAACACGAACTATGGGTAGTAAATCGGTTTTCGTTCGCGCAATGCACATGAAAGGTAGTCCCAAATTAAGGAGGCATATTTTCCGAAAAGGAGCGCAAGAATCTCAGAGTGGACTCGAACCTGATCTACGTAATTATGAAATTAATGAATTACGTCATTAAAATAACTCGAGCCATGCTTTACCGATTGGTTATGGAAACATCTAATTGGGGCACGTTTGTATGCAATCTGAGCGGCGCTCCAGGAAAACAAAACAAAAAAATGACATGTTCAATACACCATGTTGTGCTAGTTTTAGTAAAAGCTATTTCACAAATAAAATTTCGATCAATGAACATTTAAGATTCATTTTTTATCTAAAATATCACTGGTTTGTTTGTTAGTGGTTGATTTTCCTGGCGCGAACAGAAAATGGATTGCCTTATGTTATACTTGCTAATGACCTTATTCAGTTCTATTGATATTTCACAAATCATTTTCATTTGAGTGTACAGTTTGTCCATGTAAAATTTTGATAGGTTTTCATGTCATTTAACTGAATCATTCTATATGTCTTATTGTGTTTTGTTTTCATGTTCATTACAAATTAAGGTTTCATGCACTGTCCACTGATTTTCACGGTGGTGTAAATATAACGGTTCACCGTCAGCTAATTATGTATATCTCCAATTTCAGTCTTTTCGTGTTGGCCAAAAGGTAACTGATTACTTTTACGACAGACAAAGAGGTGCATGTATTTTAGGACCCACAATGGCCGTATAGAAATCTACATAATTCAAATACGATCTAAAAATAATGAGCACTCACACACACTACAACTCACAGACATTACAAGAAATGTCGACCAAGTCGAACGGATGGACACGCATGTTTTGGCTTTGGCGTGGCACTTGTCATTCGTCTTTTGTTTTTCACCTACTCCATCTCGGTTTTCTTTCGTTTGCATCCAAACTAAAAGTTATTCGAGATTCATATATTTGTATTTAGTTTCCTTTACCTCAACAAACTATAAAAAAGAAAGAAAGAGACAGACAATATAAATTAGGAAAGCAAAGCATCAATAGGCTTCATTTTTGCCTCATTAAAAAATGTTGCATTTCAATCATTTACAATTAGCCCTTTCTTCAATACAACGAATCTACAATACACCAAATTGAAAACATCGTGACACAATGTTTAAGAATATCAATAAATGCAAGTATAAATATTAAATACAGTTATAACATTGTGGCAAACGAAGCGATCTGCTCACAATGAGCACTTTCTACGTCTTGCCACACCATTGTCAAAGGCCATCGAATACAGATGCGACTAAAAGCATGATGGAGAGTGTAAAAGGGGAGAACACATACCGCTGATGTATACTTCAAGAAACAAAATGATCATTTATAAGACATCCAACGTTCATGGTCCTACCAACATGTAACAACCGTCCTGTTAGTAAGATGACAAAGCATACGTTTATCTTTTACTTAACCGTACATGCCAGTGTCTGAATATATGATGATTGTTTTGCAAGTGTCCAAAACATCAGTATGTTGTATTCATGCAACAATAGGACTAAAGTCAGACACACCATTTACATCAAACTACAAGACCCTCGCAGTCCAATTAAAGGCACTTTTCAAGCGACAAAGACAGGGTAGTGTAATTGCATCAACACTATATGTACCATCGTCTTACAGAGTTACATCAGCATTTTGGTTATGATATCATTTGTACGTCTTACCATTTAACATGCCATTAGCAATGTTTATTTAGACAATGTGTGCCTCTCGAGGTTTAGATATCTGTATTTAGGTGTTGATTTATATCGACATATTTTAGAAACAAAACCATTTTCAAATTCATCGTTTCTTCCAAAGGTATGTATGCTGATTTAAGGAACGACAAGGCGTCTCAACTGTACATACTATACTATCCCTGCATGCATAATTTCATTACGTTAACAACATACAGTAACGCATTCATCACTACTTGTATTTATCATTTAAATATCTAGGTTTACAATTAAACTCAAATGAGGTTGTATATATTCTTATAACGCAGTACTTATGATTCCATGTATCAGTATCATTAAGCTCAAGCCATCTCATACACAACTCTTCTGAGCCAGCAGTGGGTGTTAAAATCTCGATGTTCAAGCTGTTTATAGATGAACTAGTAGTGTGTTTATTACATGTTTTGTATTGGTGATGTTTTAGTAAAATATAGGACACACGAAATGACCTGGCAGGGCCGACACTTTAGGTTTGTTTTGGTTAAGCTCCATCAACTGTTGGTTGTGTTGTATTGGTCAATATTTGTGCTGACTTGGCACGCGAAAAAATCGGCATGTTTTAAGTGTTTGTTAAAGTGAAACGTATTCAGTTTTTTAACGTCTCCTAATTAATGGACTTGTTGGTAGTACGAACAGATAAAACGTCGTTTAGCGCGAACCATTTAATGGAACGGATCTATCATTTGAAGACAGCGTAGCAGGAGTTTTGATTTCTTATAAGAGAAGTCGGAACGGCTGCTGTGCTGTTTTCTTGACAGAAGTGATATCTCTGACTTGCTGTTTATAGTAAACACATTACTATAAATGAATATCGAAACTGATATAACATCAATTAATTAAATATAAATCCATGATCCCTCGAACATGTCAATTACTCAAAGTTATTGATGTGCTCTTGTAAGGTTCGAGTTATCAAAAGTCTACTGTACTTAAAGATATTTGGTTTTACACAAAACACACTGAACACCGTATTTACATTTGTTCTATAAAGATCCAACACCAACAAAAACAAGAGCACAAGTTCACATCGGAAAGTCGTGCCAGGTCAACGTGTCGAACCTATACTAGAACGTGCTTTTCTGTGATACACTGCGTATTTGTAAAAGTACGTCCTAGATATGATTTTCTTTAATAAGTTTACATTTGTTATTAGATGTGACAAAGTTCAACTTACACATAGATGTTTACATGTAGAGCTGTAGCCAATAAGGGTCTACGATAGCCTAACTAACTTGTTTCAATTGTTTAACCTGTTTAGAACGGACTTGTCCAGGTTTCATTTTGGTATAGTCAATAGTCAATTATAGGACGTTCAAGATGAAATTGTTGAGTTAAGCAGTCACAGGTTTATCAAAAGCGGTCCAAAAGGTTTAAGTGTAAACCAGATTCAGCTCCAATCTAACCCTTATTCCGATTTACTCCTGAATTACCTCGCATATATGGAGAAGTCTTTGATACAGACTGGTAAATCATTAGCGGAAAATGACGAAAAGAGCCTCACAAGAACGTGTTATTATAAAAAGTATCTCAATATTGAGGGACTATTTATAGTAACACGGGTTTGTATGGGGGTTTTCTCCAAATGTTCTCAAATGAAACCTCAGAGCGGGTGTGATTCATCCTTGAATATGTAAGTTTCTCATTTATAAAACGTTTAAAAAAAAAAAGGGCAACTATTTGTAAAGTTTAGTGTAAGTGAATATTGATTGTCTATTAATCTATCCGGTTAACCGATTAACCGGTTAGACGATTATACGATTATCCGGTTATTATTATCGGTAACCGTCGACATCCCTATTGTAAACCCTTATGCTACAGCTCTTTGTATGTGTCCATTTGTTTATGTTTATTTCATTTGAAGCCGTAGCTATTACGCCATATTGTTGATTCAACACTAAGACCACCTAGACCACAAAGCTTTACCGTGTTTACGACATTCGTCGTAGATAAAGACGTTTCAGCTCATCTATGTTATCTGATACAAATGCGCAATATTTGACAGGAGGTTCTTGAAATATGTTTTGACTGTCAATGAATAGAGCAGATTAAGATCAGGGTGTGCGGATATAGGCACATATCGCAAAGGTTGATTTCGATCTGCTCTTGTCGCAAACGCCCGTGTGTTGCCTTTATTTTGTGCACGGCTTAATATTGCACTGGAACAGAACAGATATTATTAGAATTGGGGAAGGCTGGGAAGAATTGTTATCTTGTTTATATACGCAATTGACTCGACTGTAAAACTGTACATGTCAGAGTTAGTACAACGGTTTCGTCATCAGAAAATTCCGTTCGATCCCCGGTCGGGTCATATAAAAAAATCTTTAAAAATAGTAGCAACGGCTTTCCACCTTTGCAATAACCGGCTCGGTAGTGTCGGCCTCGCGTGTGGGAGGTTGCGGGTTCGATCCCGGCCGAGTCATATCAACACGATAAAAAATGGTAATAATGGCCGCCCTCCACGGTGTAAGCATTACGACTGACTGGCTTGTGTCAGGATAAATTGACCAGTAGTACTGGTAACTTACCCAAGAAACGCCGTGATATAACCGTAAAGCACGAAACTATGAATCAATGCTCCCGTGCGTACAGGGTTACGGGGATCGCAATACGACTGAGAGGAATCGGTGTCATGAGCAATAATATCAGTAGTACTAGTACGGTACCCGGAAAACACCTTGTAACTGAGATACCGCTTAAATCGACTTAAATATGCTAAACCTTTATTAAGATTAGTTGGCACGTAAACGCAGTCAGGCTCCAAAACTATAAAAGTTTAATATGTACTCAGCATTTGTGCTCAAGAATCTGATTGGTCAGAAGCACATTCGTTCTCCAAATTGACCAATCAGAAGCCTTATTTGGAGCATGGAGTTCATTTCTGAGCATGGAGAACGTTTTAAAAGTTTTATAGTTTCGGGGCCTGATCTTGGTTCGCGTTGTTTGTTAAAGTATATAAATCGTTTCCCTAATGTGCGAGATAAGTTAAACAAAATGCAAAATATGTGTGTGTTGGGAGGGGAGGGGGTGGAAATAGGGGATTAAGATCTTAAGATCAACTGTGCGTTCATTAAACGGTAAGGTTACCAACTTATAACATATTCACTTGTCAAACGTCAGCTGATATGTAAGGAACGTTTCATGTTGTTGATGGATTGAATAACGTTAGCGAATATAAGCTACTGTTGAACGCACTCTCTGTGCTAATCCATATTTGTTGTTGTAGAAATCCGTCTAATAGACTGTATTACCCTGTAAGATAACGTAAACTATCACTTCCTTTTATACTTACATGCATTTCCATCTAACACAGTTCACGATAACATTAACGATTACACTCATCATAAACACACCGTACGCGAAGGTAATTGTGCATGCTGAGCATTTGGTTTAATATACGGGGATTATAAGACGAATTAGGTCAATGTGCACTAACTAAGGGTTATATAACTAGGTTTTTTATCCGGTTTATAAACCTTTCCCACGTAGTCATGGAAATATCGATTGATCCAAGTCAAAGACTTTCAGATTCTTATTTGTGTTACTCAAGATCCGCATAGATGGACCCCCTGATCATCCACTCAATCAAATCAATCAACCAAATAAGGAAACGACTTGTTTAAGAAACTGTGTTATGTCGCCATGGGGAATCTTACACTGACATTCCACCATTTGGGTTGACAATCTAACAAATACAGTGCTTGTTCTATATAATGAAAGCATATCTATTGAATAGAGATGAAAACATTGTGGCAGAAGGAAAGAATGCTCAATGTGATCTGCCAATGCGAACAACTCGTCTGCTATTTTGGAAATGGGTTAAGAAATAATTCGTTTGAAGAATGTTTGGTTGAGTATAGGTGTGAGAAGTCCTGGAAATACACGGGTATGTTAGCCAATATTAGATGATGTGTCTGCTATTATACTGCAGCAATACTTCAGTACAAACTCTTTTTAGAATAAAATTAATCATGAATCAATCAGTTGCCTTGAAATCTTCAGAATAAAAAATCGGGCCAATAGAAATAAATTGTTGGGACAATTGGGATTACTCACCACAAGCCAATTTCATTTATGCTTTATTGTTTTTCAAAATCAGTCGATATGAGGGAAATATGTGCACGGTTTGATTTTTATTGGAATTTGACTCCTCCCGTTTTCAACTGTATCGTTATATCACATCGACTGTATAATTCTCCACGACCCCTGGGTGACCAAACAGAAATTGTCTAGCACATGGGCCTATCATGACGGCGTACCAACCCGACTGCAGCGATCGAAACCGGGACGCCAGTTCGAAAAAAGCAAAAAGTGAACTACTGGTAAACAAACCTGACGAACAATAGTTGGATTAAAACATGGCATTTTCTGAGGGGGTGGCGGGGGACTTTTTACCTCACGATTCGCAAATATTGGATTGCTCCGTGACGGATATTACACCAAGATAGCTACGTTTGTCAATTTAATTTCACATGCCTGTTGGAAGGGAGAAGCTTTTAATCATGCTGAGATGCATTTTTCGGCGCTTTCATTTCCTCAGATAAAATTGACATTTCCATAAGGATATATTATTTCTTACTGATCCCTTAATCGCTGAATCCCATCGGCTGGTGTCATAATCATGGATGTTTAATACGTTCTAATTATCTTATTGAATGAAATAAATTAATACATGCGTGGTGTCACTGGTGCAAGTAATTGTAGACGAGGATTAGACAGCACATTTGATTAAAGCCTAGTTTAACGGGTTTAAAACACAAATTAACCTAAAAATATTAACATAAGAACTGCCGCACGCGATTTTTACTACACAACCGAGACGGTATTTCAACTGGTATAATCGTTCTAAATAAACAAAAAGTACAACAAATATGGCATACCGTTTGAATCACCTTTGTAAAATAAATAGTAATTAAGACACATCGGGGGCTTGGCGTGGAACGGTTGTAACTAAAATTGGTATTAATCACCTCGCCATAAAGTTTTTATAAGCGTTAAATCATTTGTCTTGGTAAACAATGGAAGTTTAGGTGCCATTGCTCAATCTGAGCAATCGCACCTAAATTTGCATTGTTTACAAAGGGGTCAACATTGCCCCTAAACCAGGGTTGTCAAATTAGGTTTTTAGTTACAACCGTTTCACGCCAAGCCCTCGAAATGCAAATTAAAAGTAGACTGCTTGAATGTACAGACCGATCTAGGTTTTTATTTCATGCAAATGATGTTTAGTGCGATACATCCTAGGGATAGCATAATAACGTTTAAAGTCGCAAACAGCGAGGTACTAGTAATCGTTTCGATATATCTGAATTATTGGCCTTCGATTGGTAGCGGCAGATTTTCTTACACAGCTTAATGTAAAATTTACTGCTTAAATGAATTGCCTCTATTCATGAATGAAACAAAGTGCATTGGGTTATCGTTCCCAATGAAACAGTTATAGTGTCCCTGAAATGAAGCCCATATCCAGTTAAACCCCGGTCCTGGTTTTACGAGAGAAATAACTCAGCTGAGCATATTAATGATTTCTTGTAAGAAGGGTGTTCCAAAGGTAATCAGTATTTTGATAAACTTTTGACACAAATCAATGAAAAGAAGGTTGCAAACCCGTGAATAAACATCTTTGTAACAATAACACATTCATATATCTAGCATCCACTTCTCCAATAGACATTGCTGAAACACATTCCTGAACCATTGTTCACGAAACTATGGTTTGTTATTAATGAACATTCTAAAAATGTTAAACAAAACTTGCATCGGTCCTGTTAACGTCGGAACTGTTTCTCTGGCAAGGTGGTGTCCTGGGTTCGATCCCCAGTCGCGGCATGAGGCCAGGGTGGAGTACCCTTGGTCAAGGAACCTGTCCTAGCCAAGTACTGGTTTAATGCATAAGTGAACCGTCGCCGTGGTATAACTGAACTAATGTTGAAAACGGGACAAACACGCAATAAAACAAAACTGTCAACGTTGCATTAATTTTACACTGATTATTCGCATGACTCTTTGGCAACTTCCTCAAATAATCATTTCGAAGATTATATTGATTGTGTCTACGTTGTAATTTAATTTTACTGTTTAGAATTTAGAATTAGATTTAGAATCTTTCCATTTGACGTCAATTGGTATGGGACGTTAATGTTCATCGATATAATTAAACTTTTAAAATTAAAGCAACATAACTCCCACAGTTTGCTATGCACATTTCATATATCTTCTATCACTGTTCCTGTAGAATTACGGTGTGTCTCGCCTTTGCCTCAAACCGTGTCTTTAACAACGGTTTATAATTGCAAAAAAGAAATCAAGTAATATCAACGTAATGTAGAGCATAAGCAAATGTACACATGCAGTGAATTACATCAATATACTTCACAAGATCGTTTTTCTTGGTAATCCTTTTTCAAAATTGTTCAACGATTAAAGTCCTTTTAAGAGTGTTTGTTGCTGCGGCATCAAAAAGGGCTGGTGGGCAAATGCCTAACATTTTAAAGTTCTTCTCCTCTTAATCAGCTTGTCGGTTTACAAGATAATTAGGTAGAAAGTGTCCTATTATTTTTGAATCATCTTCTCGTATTCAGGTCTAGACTATTAGATATTTCCTTAATATTAAGGCTCAATAAAGTTTAGTTGAATGCTCGACAGTCATTCAGTATGCTTAACCCTTTCCCGCATACATATGCTCTCTGAAGCCTTTACAGCAGACGACTTGTGAAAATATGGTGACACATGGAGAAATTGCTCATAATGAGCATGTTTTCCATGTGCCACACAGTTTTCAACTCTGTTTATATAATAATCATGTTTTTAAAGCCGTCTGCTGAAGATTTGGTATATGTGGGAAAGGGATAATTGATTACGTCGCCAGCGATACCTGGGACCACTAAAACGGTATTAGTGGCCCAGGTGATACTCACCTTAGGAAGGGACTAGAGTTGAGCATGTCAATGAGTGTGCTCAGCACAACTCTGTATTAATTGTAAGATAACTAAGGCAACGCGATTTTATAAATATCTTTTGTGAATTTTTAACGATTCATTATATGGATTACCACATAAGGGATATCAAATGCTAGACTACGATGCAAGACGTTCTTAAGATGCTCAGTTAAGTTCATACTGATGTAGTTTGTGTAACACAAGCCCGACAATTAACCAATCAAACAACGGCTTAGCATGTGACGTCATTATTCACCACCATATTAGAAACGTAGATTGTAATCGTGTAAACATATATAATCGTGTACACTTAATTTATATTGTAAGTCCGCATATATGAACTATGCTTAAGTGATTTCACACATGCAGCTTACACGCTCTCTATATATATATATACATGTAGTATGTGTTTTTTTATTAATCGTTTGCTTAAATGTATGGCTTTAGATCTTGTATATCTATGTGTATAAATATATATACTTATATAGCGTACATTATATGCTATTCTTATTAATTCATCGAATACATTGCATTATTGACAGTTTCTTCTAACGCTTATACAGCTATACACAACAGAGCAGTTTGAGTGCTTTTGGCTTTATTTCTTTATTTGCATGAAGTAATTTGAATAATATGCATATGTGATTTTTTTTTGTAATAAGTATAGATTCCTATATCAGAGCTGTTTGAAACTTTCGAACATGTGTTAATACTAAAATACCGTTACCTGTTATATTAATGTTGCAGGGTGCATGTTAAATAGCTATATTCATTTGTACACGTAACACTAGTTCTTAAAATTGCATGCAATGAAAGGATAACTGGCATTGTTAACTCCGTATCTATATTAAGCAATATTGTGAAAATTAATTGACCTCGGAATAGGAATTCATTATTCAGTCCAGGGCTCTAGATAAGGAGCGTTTTGCCTCTTCTAAAATCTTGACTTTATCCACTTACCCTATGTTGTAGGTACTCAAAAGAATCGTCTCAATGAGACGATTCCTTTGAGTACCTACAACATATGATTTGGTTGGATAATAAGAGAGATATTGTGGGGAAGAGAGCTGTAAATCACTCCTTATCTGGACCTCTGTTCGGTCACATGTTCTCGAGTACAAGGAAGACAATGTCATATCGTGAATGTTCGAATTACCTAGATTCTGCATGAGCTCTAGCTCATGTTCTGAAATCCTTATTTGACATTCAAACTCTATGTTGTAGGTACTCAAAAGAATCGTCTCATTGAGACGATTCTTTTGAGTAACCACAACAAAAGACTTTGTTGAGTTATAAGAGAAATATTGTGGGGAAAAGACCTGTTCACTCTCTCTTATCTAGTCCTCTGTTTCTGTATGTAAACCAATGTACGTACATTCACGAGAGTATCATTATTTCCTTGTTTTCCCCGTGTACTGAACCGAAAGAACCAACACCGAGTCATTGAACTTATTAATGTTTAAAATAACTTTTGGAAGAAGCAAGAGTAGTCCTTCATGATCTCGATCTACACTCTTCAGAAGTTTCTATCAGCCTGTGTATAATTCTTATAAAACGGGGAGTCGGACGTACCGGATGATTTGCACATGCATTGTTCAGAAATACCAACAAGTATATTTTCCAATGGACTGGCTACATTGGCTCTCCTAGTCTGGTACTTAGCGTATTATATATAGTTAATTACCGCGAGTATTGGGAACCGCAGATGATAAGCGCCAAACAGAAACTCTGCTTTACGAAACTGCTATTCATAAGAAATGACATTGTCTGATCTGCAAATACATGTGTCATGTTGTATATTACTGATTAAGTATTACTATCATAAAACGGCCATTTGTATGCTGGAACCCATTTTGTGAAACCTTTGTCACAAAGTAAGGACCAAGACCAGCCGGCGCATCCGCTACGCCTCACAAGGCTCTAAACTATTGAATAGAATGTGCCATGGACTCTTCAAAATTCACAGTTAGGTAAGTTCATTATAAAAAAAAAAGGGTTATCTCATATATGTTTAACTCTCTTTTCTTTCTGTTTCAGATAATAGCCGTAGTCTCCGTATTTTTTATCGTCGTTTCAATTCTGTCGTTTTGTTTAAAGACTCACCCAGAAATGCGGGTACCTGTTCTACAGAATTCCACGTCTAATTTCTCGGATGGCAACATGACTTGGAGGCTGGATAAACGCCGAACTGATCCGCATGAAATTTTCTTCTACATAGAGTGTGCGAGTAATGCATGGTTTACCTTCGAAATAATAATCAGATTTGTGGTGGCGCCATTAAAACTCGATTTCCTAAAAGCCCCTGTGAATATCATTGACATAATAGCTACCCTGTCTTTTTATCTCGACTTCCTTCTTACCAAATTGAAGCAGGAGAGCGACATTCTAGAGTTTTTCAGTATCATTCGTATAATGAGGCTTTACAAGCTCACTAGGCACTCAGCCGGTCTAAAGATATTAATTCATACGTTTAAAGCAAGTGCTAAGGAACTTATTCTGTTAATATTCTTCCTTGTGCTTGGTATTGTAGTATTTGCAGCGCTAATATTCTACGCGGAAAAAATCCAGTATAATCCGGAAAACGATTTCACAAGTATTCCAGTGGGTCTTTGGTGGGCCATTGTTACCATGACAACAGTCGGATATGGGGACATGGCACCCAAGACTTATGTTGGCATGTTTGTCGGCGCACTATGTGCGCTTGCAGGTGTGTTGACGATCGCCCTTCCCGTTCCTGTCATCGTGAGCAACTTCGCTCTGTTCTACTCCCACACGCAAGCACGATCCAAATTGCCCAAAAAGAGAAGAAGAGTTTTGCCCGTGGAAGCCCCAAGGGGACCAAAGGGACCTAAAGGTTCCGGGGGGATGCAGGGAGGCGGTGGACCCCAGAATAGGAGGATGAATGCAGTCAAACATCCGCATCCAGGGGCTTTAGATGTTAAAATAGGTCGAGCAGGTAAGTGATCAACTTTTGTACTTCATAAAAACGGCGAAGTGAGGATAATTAATATGAATAGACTATGCTACATGTAAGGGATAAAAAGGCGAACATTTTCGTTCATCAATTTTCTTAACGCTAAATCGCCGGTTAAATGTAGTTAAGTCAGTTTTATAGACTTGTCAGGCTAAATACACCAGACATGTCAAATTGTTTCAAACAGTTTCTTTTAAACGATTGCTAATTTGTTAGTGTTCTTGTTTATTGTGATAACAATGATATAATTATTCCTTAGATTATAGATAGTGATGGAAATATATATACAGTGGGTTCGCGATAGCTCGAACTCGAAACGGACCCATACAGTATTTCGAGTTATCGACGTGTTCGAGTGTCGAGTGTTCGAGTGTTTGAGTGATCGCTGCATTTAGGCTACATTAATTGTCAAATGATACATTCGAAAATTCCTTTTCTAGTTATTTCGAATCCACTGTAGTTCAAATTACAATATTTAAAGTGATATTTTTAAAGCTTCTATTTAACATTCAAAAAGAAATGTATGTGGTCACTGGATATAGATGAGGTCGAAAGACATACGAAAATATGATATCAAATATAAGTGTTAAAAGACAAGTAATATGCACAATGAATGTTATATTCCACAGTGTTACACATCCTAATGGTGTGATAGTTTCGAAACTCCTTTGTAATCGAAATAACACTTTTATCTGATCGCTCTTTTTTTACCACTACATTAAAACTGTAACAACACTTCCGAAGTAACATACTGTTTTATTGTAAGCCGAACGCCCTTCAGATAATTCAAATTGTTTCAATGATAACCCTTCGTTTGAATTAGTCTTGAGATAACTTTTCAGGTTAAAGTGTCACGCAAGGAAATTTGAAAAATATCCAAAGGTGACTGTAAAACGATACTTATTTTGTTTATAAAGTAATAGAGCCAATGGTTATTATTTCAGTAATGAGAAGTTTTTTTTTAGTTTATAACTATGAAACTATTGAATTAACGCAATTATATATGACGACTTAATAGAGTGTTATAATGAATCGTGTAATGTGTATTTTTGATGAATGCACCTCTACATGATTGCCTTTTGTTTCCATGCGTGATTTCAAATATAAAATCGGACCATGATAATTAAGTGGAGAATAAGCATTACATTTATTTACAGTATTTAAAATAAATCTTCTTTTAAGCGGATCATGTTAGTGCAATGTTGTTATATACAAAGATTGAAATACTGTCATCATCTTAATACAATGGAAAGGAGTCGTGTGTTGTGGTTGATAAATAGCAACTGTTATTAACCCGAAACTTACGGTTTTGGGCATTGTTGCAAGAGGGTACATTTAAAACTCATGCAAGATTGTGAATACTCACGGCGTATACAGCTCTTATACCTCTCAGCAATCCAAACCATTACAGGTGACCGCCGCAATTCCCCCCCCCCCCCCCCCCCCCCGTAATAAATTATAGTGCACACAAGGGCTGCTGAAACTGAGACGTGAAGCTGCCCATTTTGCTGAACGCAACTCATTCTCTTTAACTTTGTTCGATACTCTGGTACGAACAAATCGAGGGCTTGGCGTGAAACGGCTGTAACTTAAATTGGTATTTGTTTTACCACGGTTAATCGCCTCGCCATAAAGTCTTTATAAGCGTTAAATCATTTTACTTGGAAAACAATGGAAATTTAGGTGCCATTGCTCGTTCTGAGCAATGGCTCCTAAATTTGCATTGTTTACAAAGGGGTCAAAATTGCCCCTAAACCAGGGTTTTCAAAATAGGTTTTTAGTTACAACCGTTTCACGCCAAGCCCTCGAAATGAAGATGAAAGGTTAGGAACAAATGTTTCCAAAAGATATATCCATGTATCTATCTTTCTGTAAAACTAATGAATTGCCGATATTCGATAACTACTTCTTTTTTATTATCAAAGACACGTCTATTATTATATATCTTGTATAAAAGTATAAATTGTAATCTATATAAGTATTGCATTTACATATGCGAGTACATATGCATACTTATGCAACTGTAACACATATCGGCTTTCTGTCTCCCAACTCAACCCTTGAATTATATTTTATTCTTATCTTTCTTCAAACACTTACAATTCATCACACTTTTTCATGAATATATTACCTACCTATTTAGATTGTGGACGGGTAGTAATACCATTTGGTTGGTCTGCATATGGTAATAAAATTGTATAATACCTGCATTGTATTATATACCTACGCATTTTCCTGTGCAAATACGAGCAAAATAGCATTGCAACTTGAACATGTCGGATTAAAAATACCGTATCTGTCGCTGACAAAAACGTTACAAAATTTGATAATGTGGTGTAATTTGAATACGACATGCTGTTGTCATTAACATTGTATTTCATACATTTTTTTTCTTGCGGAAAATGCGTGATTTCATTATTGTATACATGTATTTGTTCTGTCTTAAAACTCGTATTAGGTATATAATCAAAGGAATACTATATTGCAGTAGCGTAGCGTGACTTAGTAGTTTGTTTCTCGGAGCGTGGGAAGATTGACATATCGCTAAACATTAAGTCTTGCGAGTTTCAATTTTTTCAACGCACTTCAAATCAGATTAAAAAGCAACGTATCTCTACTGGAACGTAATATTTCTATTTACTAAATGAGGCGTCCCGCGAGAAAACTAACAGTATTACCTCTGCGTAATGTATCGACCTAGATCAGCCTGCGCAGTCCGCGCAGAATGATCCGGGCCGACACATTTCATCTCAGGGGATAGAGGTATAGAGTAATGATTCCTGAAACAGAAAATCCACAGGAGGCGAAAAGTGTCTATCCTGGTAAGCCTGCGCGGCATGCTGAGGCTGATCCGGGTCGATACTTTACGCAGAGTCCATAATGTTGATTTTCTCGCAGGACGGCTCAAATCTTCTTTCACAAATCGATTTTTGGTTTGAAACAAACGGTACATGAAATGTCTCTGTATGCTATTCATTTCTAAATATACTTCTTACACCAGTTTTCGTTTGAACTCATACGAAAATACCATTGTATAATTATCACTTTTACAAATACGTTTTACACTTCTTTGTGTTGAAATCACACGGTTCCAATTATATAAGATAGTCACGTTGTGCAATCATTCTAACACATATCAACTTCTTAATAACTGGAGTATATTATATATTCGAACACATATAGATTTAAGATTCAAGATTCAGTCATCATTATATTTCATGTTTTTCAATAGGTCAACATTTGGAACGTGAATACACATGAACAATTAAAAACTGGGGAAAACGTGTATATATATTGGGTTTTCAGTTTATTATAAGTAACTATAATAGTTCATTTTAATTAAGCGTTTTTCATTTTTACATTCATGAATAGCTGTGATTATGTATTTCATAATTTCTATAATTAGCATTGGGTGGAGCAATACAGGAAATGTTACCATTCTGTAGTAAGTTCGTTTGAAATTATCACAAGAAAACATCATTACGTCATTTTTCTCACTTTAAATAACGTCATCTAAACATGACCTTGAACTTTTGCATGTAAACATTAACTCATTACTCACGATACACCGGAAATTAGAAATGACGTAATGTCGGTATAATGAGACGTCATAGTAAAAAAATGACGTAACATTGATGTTTTATTGTGTTTAACGTCGCATGTAGTTGAAGAGAGCAGAAATGGGCGTTATACAACCTTAAATATGCGCGCTATGAATGTTGTACGCTTCTGCAGGGCTTTTTTACATCTACTTAGAGTTCTTATTGTCCACATGTACTCAAATTACCCTGTAGAACGTATACACGTGTGTGAAAATACTTAAACGTAAACGTAATTGTTATATTGTTATTAACTTTCAACACACATGTGTGTGTATATATCATAACTATTGACAGACTACTTCAACCATTTTTTCCAATATAGAATTAAATATAATAAATTGAAAGGCTCGCTAATGTAAACGTAGATCTAAGAAAGTAATTCACACTTTTACCTCGAGGGCTTGTATATATAATCGATTCTAAGAATAAAGTTGTTACTTCGCCATCTAAAACTAAGTATTATTTGAATCACCGCTAAATGTCACGCTCGTGCAATTCACTATTTTGTAAACGTTATATTTAGTTTTCTATGAGTTATTGTTTACATTCAAAGAGGTACGCTATCCTCTCAGAATGTATATGAATCTTGCTGCTTCTAAGCCAGGTGAAGATTATGTCGAAGCTATGCATATCTACGCTATCACCTGACCCTCTACTGCCTTACTATATGCAGTACAGTAATACAAGCAACCTTGCGATGAGGTACGTTTCAAGCTAACGAGCGATCGCAATTCCACCAATCGAATTATATTTATCATTTCAAGCTAACAAGCGATTGCAATTCCACCAATCGAATAACAGTTATCATTTGAGGCTAACAATCGATTGCAATTCCACCAATCGAATTATAGTTATCATTTCAAGCTATTAAGCGATTGCAATTATACCAATCGAATTAAAGTTATCAATTCAAGCTAACTAACGATTGCAATTCCACCAATCGAATTACAGTTATCATTTGAAGCTAACAATCGATTGCAAGTCCACCAATCGAATTATAGTTATCTTTTTATGTTACTTGCAATTGCCATTCAACCAATCGAATTAAAGTTATCAATTCAAGCTTACAAGCGATTGTAATTCCACAAATCGACTTAGATATACCCTGTACTTCGTGGTAGTTTTAATCCAATTGTTGTTATCGTTATTGTTAGCTAGCAACATAAATAAATCATGCGCTGGATGATTGTGAAATTTGCGAAAAATGAATATATCGCAATTACATCAATCAGTGTTAATTTCAATTTTTCGTTTCTTTAGTTTGAACATTGAATATAAATAAAAATTACTACAATTATGCTTTTAACGATTTCGACAATTTTTCTAACAAATACGTTCTTAAATTTTTTATAAAAAATTAAAACTCTCCCTACCCATTGGTTGACACTCGTATTTTGCGAATTAAAGTACAAATTTAAATGTCATGTTCCAATTCAATCAACCTTACTTAGCGCTAAGTAATACTTTTAAAAAGACATGTTTCATCATGTGTGTGTCCCTAATACAAATGCCAAACTATTTCATTTCTTAACAAGTATTATTAGTCAGTAAGGTATCTATATATGTCAACTTAGTCATTTACTTAACAGAATTCCACCATTCATGTTAAATATAAAAATAGGGAAACAAAAAGAATGAAATTAGCTTTTAAGTATTCACGTATTACTTAGCGCCAAGAGTTGTTGGAAATGGACCATGATTGTCACAACTCTCATATGATGACAGACCTTTACGTTATAAACATAAAGGACAAAGCATGTATTTAGGGTTGTATACGGAATTATTTTAAGGTAATGGAATGTGTTTGATTGGGACTGTTGTTAATAAAAGATAATATGAATGCATAATGATACAAGGTGTGTTTTAAATACAACATATATGCGGCTTGACGTGGGAATATTTTAAACCTTTGAATTAGAATTGCATTTTCTATAATTATCTAGACGAGATACATTGCAATTGCAGAAAGTATTTTATTTTTCTTCTTGATATTTGCCAAAACGGATCTGTGACATACCAGTTCTCAATTAAATGTAGGTGTCGTATACGATTGATTTCGATTATAATGTTAACAGGGTATATTTTCTCGGTAAAAGTCCAAATTATAAAGTTTTAAAGGACATACGGTTCAATGTTTCATAATTGTAAATATGTAACATAAACTAGATTTAGCAAATTTATAATGTGTTTGAGAATATCCTATAAATAGGTTTCCAATTCAAAATCACTTTTAGTTCACTTTGAATCCTTGGCAAGGGAAATAACTCGGACAAGACTAGAAACATATACTTTCTGCAAGTAATTTTCAGTTACTTACCTTGGCGGATGAAGAAAAGAACAAGCATTGGATTCTTACGAAGTGTTTTATACACATGTAAAATATACTCGACTATATTCGAACTATATTCGTATCAATATTTAACCGTTTGTAGTGAGCATGTTTGAAAATAAAATAGACTAACTAACACACATAATGGATATCCGTTACATGTACATAAAGCTGAGACTTCAGGTTCTTAATTACACTTCAGAGTATAGAAAATATTAAACCGTTATGTTCAAATTCATTTCTTTTTTTATAAAATTATAAAACCTTGGCTAAATTCAATATCGCTTCGGTTTTATGAAGACAGACTCACACGTGATTGTTTCACATGCAGTTTTGCTTCTTCTAAGTTGTAGACATTATTCAGAAACTAGGTAGGAACAGTCTAAAGGGGCGCTGGGATTAAACTATATAATTGAATTATTCCAATGGTTTTCACAAAATATTTTTTTGTTTTAGTATAGATGTACTTTGAACCTGTCGGATATCCAAATGTGTGGACTTGTTTATTTCAATTGCTGAAACGCCTTGGCTAGGGTCATACATTACTACTGAATACCCATGGCATACACAATTGACTTCTGAAAACATTTCTACTTGTGCCAAGATGTTTTTAATTCCATTCTAAAACTAAACTTTTGTATAAAGAGTTTCATTTATACTCCAGACAAATTCTAAGTCAGTTTCAGCTACAGTTTTGTTGTATTTTGAATAAATTTATTTTGTGTTCAAATTTCACTCTTAACCACAAATTTCTCTAAAATCCTGATATAAATGGAAAGTATGTTCAAAGCACACCATTTATTTGAATGTTTTGGTACTTAATCTAAAAGAGCTTACTATGCCATGGAATCGTTAATAGCCCCTGACCAGAGTATTTCGAGATTGAAATAAACAAAGATGTGTGGAGTTTTATATGCTATGATGGTGGTGTGTATTCATTATACCAAATTGTATTGCATTTTTACAAACTATTGTCGAGGTCGTTATTAAGTTATTGTTCTCCTACGTGATCATGCTATGCTATTTAGGAGTTATCTGTTTTGAAGACTTGGAATTAAAATTTAAGCTGGTGTAAATCTGAAAACCATTATATATGGAACATTCAAAACACCGTTACAACATTTGTGGATAAATTACTCAATTTGATTATTTTCTACGCGAACGAAAAACTAATCAAATAAATACATAATCAAGAAAGTACGTACCACCATCATCAAGTGTGACATACAATATAATCATGTTTGCGGTGCGAGTGTTTGTGTAACCAAATTGATTGGTGAATGGGTATCTTATAACCTTATATATAAATATGAATTATAAGCATTAATTATACGATGATTTCTTTTTTTAAATTCAATACGTATAACAATGTACTGGTTGCATAAATATGATATTATCCTTTTAGAAAGGAGTTTATAGAAGACATTGACTCAATGTGTAACACTATATGAGACAATGCATGAGCAAATGTACACGTTTGCAATTCCGACCAGTACAGATCCAGATCAACCTTGGCATACCCAAAGTCTTATCAAGATCTACACTATTACTTACACAATCTTGTTATAAGAGTCGGTCGACGTGTGTAGATTATAATCAAGACTGAGCAGGGGGTACAAGACGATATATACCTACACTATGTAGAAACGCTAACTTGTGTCTTTTCTCATGCTCTGGCTAAAAAAGAACTTTTAGGGGTGGGTGATATTTATTATATATCACAAAGTAACTTGTATTACTCGATAATTTTGGTTTGATCCTTATCCCTGCGGCCCACGTCAGTTTTGTAGTTGTTAGAACTTCTACCTTGAAAGGGGGTGGGCCAGGGTTAGTACCCCGGATCGATCATATCATTACTGGTGATCTAAACATGATATGACTGAACCGAAAGCATCGTTCATGATCATAATACCAGAGACATATAAACATTCACGGAGTCAAAATAACACATATTTCTACAAAAAGGTCTGTATCGGGCTATTATTGTCGAGCAATATCAGTACATTTATTTCACAACAGATTGCTACTTTTCTTCGCGAATTAGACACTAATTAAATAATGAGCCGCGTCTAGCGATTGTTGTTGTTAATGCATCTGTGTACAGTGAAGACTCAGGTGAACTTGATCTCACCTCATCCTTCACCGTCCGTCTAAATGTAATATAGTCCTAGTATATGTTGATAGACACACTAGAATTGTAGCACTGTTAGATTTACGCCAATTCACCGTTATGTGATCCAATCACGAAGAGGCAAATCGCTAGAGTCGGCTCAAGTGTATCCCTATCCAATATTAGGAGGTACAATTGTCTTCGTCAATGACGCATAGCCGGCTTGGATTCAAAAGGGCTTTTTCTTTCATATTGTAAAATAATAATTAATGATATACATGAGTCGTGTTCTAGCAAAGCCAACCCTATTGTGGTTATGTCAAGTATAACATAATGACACACCAGCACATCCTTTCAGTATGTTCGAAATGTATACCGTGTGTCCGATGTTCATTAACGGATTCTGAAAATAGTGTATATATACACTAAGGTGTACAGCGGTTGGCTTTATTGTAACATGACTGGTTGCTTTCAGACTCAACGTTGTTAATTGTATAAGATTGTGTTTACTTATAAATAGTAAACGTATTCATGAATCAACTGTTACACGTACTTGTTATTGTGGCGGTATTAGCGCTGGATAGTTATGCCACCAAACATGTGCATATACATTACAAAATAATTTCAGGAGTAAATGGAACCCAGTAATAGAAAGTTCACCTATTTTCATTATGTAGCATGTGCGAGTTAGGTCGTGTCCGACTGCCTTAAAGTATTTAGACGAGCTGGAGCAGATGCCTGTATACATATCGTAATTGTCAAAATTAAAATTAACCCTTCAAGATGACAGTACAGATATATATAATGAGACCCTTTTCCGTATGGCATAGTTTAAATAATATTCCACAGTTCCAGAATAACATAAATAATGATTGTCTAAACCGTTATGATACTTTAAATAGTAACTCAAAACTCAAACTCCGATTAAGAGATATGTTTACAAATAAATACCAATTGGCGAGCAATGGGTACCAAGTGACTTAGTCTGATTAAATTCCGCCGATGCGCTGGTTGCTTTGAATCTATGCTGATCACACATGTTCTGTGGATGGAAGGATTCGAGCAGTATTCATAAACACGATAGTGATGTTTTGGTTAAGGGTCGCACGATCTGGTATAGGTCACCATATAATCTAGGTATAGGTGCCATTCAATTTGAATAATATGCTTTACTTCTTTCACAATCATGTCAAAATTTATATTTTTATAACATAAAACCAAAAAACACACAAAGGATGGCCAATTGTCTACGAATTGTCTTTGTGAATATACAGTCTGTAATGTTTGGCAGTCGTTTGAATAAACTGTAGCTACAATTATTCTCTCATTCAACAACCTAAACGCTGTGACGTTGCACTCAAACAGATCGGCGCACAGAGACGATTCTTTTTCGTACCAAAATACTTATGGTTTAACAATCTGTAAACAAAATCATAAATAGTGTGCATATATGTGTTTTCAGAAACATAAATTTCGACATTGACTGTGTAATTACGAAGTAAAATACACACGGCATGCGTATATTTTGAGTATTAAATAATAATTTTTGAACTATTTTACATTGCGCACAGATGTGTTAGCGACTGTACGGACAACATCCGTTAAAAAGCTTTCGATCCCAAAAGACGTCTTATTGCTTCGCGATTGAGCACGACTATAACTCTTAGTATCTAGATCCTAGTCGAGTTTTAGACCTCATTGTGTAAAGAGCAGTCCGGATGAGCTTTCTGCCTATGAAGTTTCAGTTAATTAGTTGATTTTCTGTGTCTCTACCCATATCAAAGAAAGGGGATGATTGTATTATATTAACATATCGGATAATTAGTGTATTAATGGTTACTTTAAGTAATTATTGATTAAGATATTATTCTTGAAAATCATGCCCCTCTACATCTAGCTTGTGTTTCATTATAATTTGCTTTTTTCATTTTGAGTTCATAAGTAGATATCCGCAGGAAAACGATACTGCTAAAAGAGTAGCAAATATTATCAATGCGATCATTTCACCAAAACATAGATCACTCCTTGTTTCAAGCATGTTCACCACATACAGTTGATAGACATTAAATAACATCAACGCCAAACATATTATCCACGACCCACACATCTGCACAATAACGTAATTTAAGGACATTGTGTTTATTAACACAATTTGTTATTGTCAAAATTCTCTTGATCAAATCAATTGAGGAGTGTGTTACTTGTAGGACTATTGAACCATTTTGATACTATTTGAGCTTCGTCAGATCAGGTACCTAGATAAGAAGCAAACAACGGGTCTTTAACCCATACAATCTCCGTAAGTTAACCCTATAGTGTGAGACGACGAGGCGATTCTTTTGGGGGGTTTTAGAACTTGAATTACGCCCTTTACCTGACAGTCTGAAAGGCAAAATGGTATTTTGTTCCATCCACATTTTAAACTACACAAGGTCTCATTGCATTATAGTGAATCGGGCAACGCATCTGTATTTTCACAAGGAATTGGTTCTGTTGAATGTAAACTGAATGTGCAGATTATGAAGATGTTGTGTGTACTTGAACTTTTTAGGCTTTACACGAAATCCCTTAACTGAATTGGTCATTTCTCGAATTTCCTGATATTTTAAGGAATTTCGTGAAATTTCTAGTTACACAGTTTGACTGTAACATATATACAAGCTCGCCTGACATTTGACTGTTGATAAATATAACGAGATCCCATTTTCCATGAAGCCGCTCAAATAATATTATATACATGTACATGGACTGTTTGTGCATTTTTAATTTGCGCTCATTCTACCTTCTGTCTTCATCAAGTGTGTATACATATGTATCATAATGTGTAAGTGTTGTCATATTTAGTTCAAGTTCAAAATCGTTTATTGGCATATACACATTTGTTTGTTGCCAGTAACATAAAACATATATTCATAATATATATATCATATTTAGTGATAAGTGCTATAATAGGTGTTGACATACTATCGTTTTAAATTCCGATAATTTAGTAAATTTCGCCATAAATATCTAGCGATTGGTACTATAATAAGAGTTGACCTACAGTTTTATTTATTATGACGTTCAATGTTGCTTATCCAGTCCGTTTCTCCTAATGTATCTAGCGATAAATTCTATATTTAGAGTTGACCTACACGTAAACACGTTCAGGGGTTAACTTCTTTAATTTTGAATCGATTCATAGTTGATGTTCAATTAGAGGTAAAAGATATCACGATTCATACATCCGAGAAGATATTTTAAGCCACGCCCATCGTCATGCATCACAAACAAACACTCAATTCAAAGTTGAAAACTAGCTGGTTCTCATGCATCACATGACTTTTGTTTTTGATGCAGAAACCGCATTTCGTAAACGAGTGTACCGGACAGTACATATCGTTATTTTCGATTGGCTATAATACTGCATCTAATTTGCATATCGGATCTATGAATTACACATGTCTTTTTATCAGACCGTCTAAAGACAGTGTCTGGTCGCGAAACGTTGGTGAATAATGTAATTTTCTCATTGATTATCGAGTTTTTCATATAAATTAATCATTGTGTTCAATGTTTTACACGCAGTTGTTCTAAGTACAAGACATACACTTGTAACATCCATTTCTCAAATGTCATAGTCAGAACTCTTTCACTGCCATAGGCAATGTTGAGCTTTTTACAAACAATACAGATTCAGGTGGGTCAGCGCATAACGAGCTGCCTCACCTGAAATCAGCATCGTTTGCCTTTAGATATAAAACAATCCAAAAGTCTTATTAACAGAGAAATGGAGAAGCCCGATTGTGAACATGGAAGAGTCTGCTTTAAAGAATTGGGCGCTGAAATAGTTAAAGCCCCGATTTGAATTCGTTTGTATATTAAACAAAGCTGTCCTAATACGTTAAACAAAATAAATGTGATGTAACAATCAAAGCATCTTAATTGTTTTATAGACGTGCAGATTGATTATAATTTCCTCTTTCTATAAAAAACATTTAATGTTACTGAATAAGTGATTCGGCCCCTCAAATCGCATAGTACTATAACCATATTTTACGTGTAAACAGGTACTATGGTTTATTTAAGGTGATGTTTAAAAAACAAAGGGAGACGAATCAGTTGATACAACTTAATTTGAATATTTACCAAATTATCTTTCTTATTTAGGCCCGTACCATTACGGAACATCAGCTGGTATGTCAAATTGTTTGATATAATGGTTTTTTTATGTATTTTTCGCTTTCACTGGGAATGGGCAAATATCTGCTTCAATGATCAACTGTCACTATGTTTTATTGTTTTACCACGAATTTCTTCCTCTTAGAAATGATATAGAACGGATCCTCCTGGTCTTTCTGCTAAGTTTGCTATTATGCCATACAATCTACTTCTTTTTCGCAGATCTCTAATGCGGCTCCTATTATTTTGTACTACTTATAATAACTTTGGATCGTTCCCTGAAATAAAGGTACCACAAACAATTCAGATGCGGGTTACTTTCCGATTACAAATGTTGTTTCTGGGTGAACATTAGTTTAACCTTTGCTTACGCACAACTCAACTACAGCAGACTTTTGAAGGATATTGACCCTATTATACGTGTAGTTAAAGCACTGTAACTAAATATTAGATTAATAATTACAATTTAAACAATGATGCAACAGTTAAACTATCCATTACCTACAGAAAGTCTGCTATAGATGCGTAGAAGTACACGAGAGAAAGGGTTAAAAAGTCATTCTTGCAGTATACTTTCGTTACGAACAAACCTGTCTCAGTGACATATAATAGAAATTAACCTAATCAGAAGAAAAAGGAGTCTTACTGTGCTCCCCCATTTCGGCATCACATAAATGTGTGTCGAAGTACATTTGGAACAGTTTTCTCTTCTTCTTGTATTTCGCCACGAGCTGTATATATAAGCCTCGCGTAGAGATTTTGGGTCTTAATGACTGTCCGGTTTACCATTATTTATAGTTATATTGGAGCTCCACAAGTAAGGCAATACTTTAAGTCTTAAGTCTGTATAACAAACATGTATATATTGACGATGATACTTTGCGTATGCAAAGGCTGATACAAAACTTCCATGTATGTTGGTGCAATTAGAACCCAAAGTGCTAGAAGCGACTTTTATATGGCTCGTCTAAATATAAGCCGACAGTGGAATCACTATGTATAGTCACGGCCTCACCAGAGTGTTTGTTGTATGCAATTTTAACATGATTCATATATATATTTCGACTGTAGCTGTTCTGGTGCCCTTGTTCTCGGAGAACGGTCCAATATTGAGAGCAGAGAAGCGAAAACGGTCTCTTATTATTTCTTTGGTGCGGCATCCTTGCATATTTTAAGCTCTAAAAAGCTGCACAATATACGCCGGTTCTCCAAAGATGGAAAATAAAATATGAGACTTCGTTTTGACGATTGTTGAAACATGAACGTGTATCATCATTTCATTTTCCAATAATGTCACGTGGTGCTGTTTCTAAACCATAGTAATAATCATGTCTTGTCTTACAGTGTATGGATTACACTCCTAAGCGAGTCTGCATCAGAGAGAAAACATATAAAGACCTTTTGCCTGACGCTCATGATTTGTTATCCAGGTTAATGGTAGAACAAAACGCGTTTCCGCGATTAGGTCCATTGCCAATGAAATTTTATGGAATTAAAACTATAGTTATTAACCGAAACTGCGTTTTGTTGCGCCTTTACCATTATATAGCATACACACATTTTACAAAATTCTAACGTGACAACATTCCGTTTTTACATCCAAATATGTGTCGCCTTCGTTTGCTGTAAATTTGAACTCAAATATATATGTGGTTCCACTCTTATTGTTTTCCAAATTCGAAATTGAACTTACTGCTATATGTGAACATTAAATCAAGCTTAAATCTCTTAGGCTAAACATGAACAGAATTTCAAAAACGAGAGAATCATTGACACGTATTCAAAATTTAGATGTATTAATGGCATCATTCCTTTTCAAAATCAGTCAATCTTTCTTACAAATCGAACAACACTATGTAGCCATACTATTACACATACGATGTGTAGGTTGTTGTCATGTTAGACTTGTTACTCAGGGAGGCTATTAAGTATTTTCCATAACCACTTAGAGCTTCTAAAATTGCTTTCGCCATTGTCCATACAATCTGCTTTCAAATCCGTTTAGTTTTCCTCGAAGCAAATATTCCACTTGTTTCTCTAACACTACGTTCTTTTCAATATATACTCCGTTTTATCCCACATTAAGTTATTACAAGATAATTTGGTCCAGATGTAATCCTCATCCTCATTCTGCCTTAAAGCCTTTATTAATGATTGTGTATTTATTCGACCGCAAGTGTGACTGAGGCATTTCGAGCCTAGAACCAAACAAAGCCTGACGTTTGAAAATCAATATCGATATATCATAATGAGACTCGACTGCGCGTTTTAACAGTTTGCTATATATTTGCAATAAAGGTAATTTAGTGAATACGTCAGAACGCAAGTTGAATCATAAAAGGTATTCATGGAAGAGTATCTTTAAGTAAAAGAACTTCTACCCACGTTCTACTGTTTAGTTAACTAAGGATAAGGAATAGTTGTTATATTATCATGATGTTACATAACTATAGATCACGGAGAGAAACGCCAGTTTAACACAAATTTAATAATCTGATAAAATACTTTGTTTGAAGTGTTGCTTTATTATTACAATTAAAGTAAAACAAGACCATAGGCATATTCAGATTTCCTAACATACCAAGCAATCAAATTGTAGCGTGTGACTAGCACAATCTGAGTACACTCCTGGCGTAGGTACACACGTCATCTAACAATCTACAATGTTCAAAGACGACATAGATAGACATAATATAAAGTTTGGAATTTACCGGCACGAGGCGTCTGTGAAAACACTCAATGCAATATCGACACAATGTAATATACGTCTGTGAAGCAATGGCTTTTTCTACAGACTGTACTGTCGGATTCAGAATTAGTGATACCTTACAAACTGTGTAAGTAACAAACACTTGATGTTCCAGCGGCAATATTAGACGAATTGTCAAGAATACTGCCAAGGATTAAACAAACGTGTCACTCTCACGCACTTTGGTCAACCAATAATTATCTGTCGGAAAAAATAAAAAATATTCATCATTGACATATCTGCAATAAATGGTACAAATGTTTCCATCGCGTCATTAAACAATCCCCCACGTCGCTAAGGAATGTTTTATAGAATTCACTATTGAACCAGATCTTCCTTGGCCTACAAAATAAGTTTGTTGTCACAATTTTCACATTTCTCACCTTCACTTGTTTCTCACCTTCACTTATTTCTCACCTTCACTTGTTTCACAATTATTATTCATCTCTTTAAACAGGAAACTTAGGTGTTGTTTGTTTGTTAATATGCTTCGCCATTCTTCGGATTAGTGTGATGACATTGGATATAATTTGAACATTTTCCTCATACAGACGCATTTGGAAACCCCAACAGCAGAAGCGTTGTTGGTGAATGGTGTTGAAAACGTTGTGACAAAAGGAGAAATTACTCAAAATGAGCCATTTCTCCTCTTTGTATAATGTTTTTAACACTATTTAATTACCATACTTTCATATACGGAATTTTGTCATATAAAATGTTGTGCCTATATGAAGTCAAATTCGACTGCTCCAGATGTGTTGTATGTGGGAGAGGATTTAGCAAAATTTAACCCAGCGGATCTTAAGGATATGTAAGAATACGCCTTGAGACGCGTCGGGTTATTTATATTCTCATTGACTCGGTTAATTGAAGAACAACTAATGGAGGCACAATTCTAGTCTGCTGGCAAAAATACTTCTATGACTAAATCATTTGTAGATGGACAGTCAAGACCCTGGAGAGATTGTATGGATGCACATTCTCGCTTTAGTCTTTAGTGTGCGCATATGCTTTAAGATGAATAATAGCTATGCGCGACTCGTTCATTTCTTCTCTTCTAAAGAGGTCGGAATTGACTGTTTTCAACGAGTTTTCAGTTATATCACGGCGTATACTGGGTATTTTACCAGCACAAATGGTCCATATATTCTGTCGCCAGCTAGTACGTCGTAATGCTATCCCCGCAACCCTGAGCTACAAGGAGGGCAGCCATTACTATCACTTTTAAAGTCTTTGGTATGACCTGGCCGGGGATCGAACCCATGACCTCCCTCACCCGAGGCGGATCCAAAGAAGAGGAGGGACAATCTGGGGTCAGTTTTTTCTACGAGTCGTTTTACGATAAATTAATATTACACGAGTCCGTCATATTGCTGAAATTACTGTGTGTCACCATTACGCCACCTATAGATGTTAACTGACATTTTATCATCATTCGATAAAGTAATTATGTAGAGATGTTTTGAGGCAAACTAGGGAAAATTAAGTAAAGTAAAGTGTTTTGATTGATTGTTTCGTTTCCATTCATCTGTAAATACTTGTATCTACTGTCTAGTGCTAGCTAGTCCCACATGCATACTTCATTTATGTTCACAACTACTATCACTTTGCATTCTGTCACAGAAATCAATGTTTCACATCTTACTTAACACATTATTTAACATGTTTTAATAGTTCATCTCCATAAGGTTGTTTCGTATGATATAACCTAATAAGTTAAGTTTTAAAACTGATACATTATCCCATAAGGCAACGGGTTAAATAGTGTCATGTGCGAGTGTATACACCCGTTGCAATCACCACAGGACAGGAGAGTAGCCGGCACACATGTTTAATCTAATCCTGATGATTTTGGTTAATGAAAAAGTATTTTAACTAAAGCGTATTGCATTTTAATTCGGTAAATGGGACACGATGATTTACAATTGAGCAACTTCTAGCGAGTTTTGGTCTGAATACATCAGCATACATTGAGGACTCAAACCAGCCTGTGTAAGCGCATTGTCTTACCACTGTCAGGATATTTGAAATTTAGACCTAAATGCATCTTTTGACAAAAAATGGAAATGAAGCCCAATCCATATTATGTTAACTACAAGAGGAATCCACCGTGGCCGAGTGATTAGCACCGGTGATTTGGAACCAGGCGTCCCGGGTTCGATCTCAATTCGCGGCGGTCATGGTGGAATGCCAAGGCACATTTCCTAGCCTGGTAGTGGTGTATTTAACCAGGGATCAAACATAAGCGAACATTTGCTGTAATATAACGGAAATATTGTTGAAATCGGCTTAAAATCCAAATAACACACACACAGTGTCATTGCAATAACAAATCGCTAGACGCGGCTCATTTTTAAATCAAGCAAGTAAGGCGTTAATTCCAGAAAGGCGAAGGAACGTTAAGTTCAAAGCTGGACTAGTCCCCAAGCAAACGGACATTCGGACTTTCTAAAACATGTTTGTATTGCATATGGTCTATATTAATCGAAAGTCGACATTTGGGACTTTGAAACGAGTTAATACCATGGTCAGCCTGTGCCTACGTATAGACATACATGTATCAGGAACCGTGGTCGCTGTAAAGTGATTCAAGGATCCTGGACATTCTTTTAGAATAGGTGTGACAAATGACAGAATTTAAAAGTACAATTCAGAGTTCTAGACAAGGGGCGTTTTGAACTCTCTGAAATCCTTACAGAACCGTCTTACCCTATAGTGTGGTTACTTAAAGGCCTCGCTTCAATGAGACGATTCTTTTTGAGTTCCCAAAACATAGGTCTCTGTTGAGTCATAAGGGAAATACTGTTGGGAATATACAACTTCTCCTTATCTAGTCTTCTGAGTAATGTCATCTGATCGTTAAAGCCAATACTAAGTGGCTAAGTTGTCATAACGAGAATGTGGAGGACCTAATGTAAACATTTGTGCTTTTCTGGAATATCAATAATTTTACATATACGCATTATGTTAACTTCATTTTAGTTTCCCTTTAAAGCTTTACATTTGCTTTCCTTCCTTGATTTCTAGTTATATTTTAACTTACCAACATAACACTCTTCTGTTGCTTGATATATTTTATTACATTGTAATGGGCAGGGAACCTGTATAGTAATTATATAATTTATATTTATTCGCGAATGTTCATAACATACAAATAACATTTGATGAGAAGAAGACAAGTGACACTCCCCAGAAAGATGTCTTGTCTCGGATCCATTGCCGTTGATTTGCAACAACTGTTTTAAATGTAATTTTATCTCATCTGAGCTTATGGCCTCATTTAAACTGATAATGATTATCGCGTGTAGTAGCACTACAAGTAAACCGGGTAGCTTTATTATATATATATTAAACCCATATTTAAAGAGAAACTGATTTCCAAACAAAGCATCATGTAATATAGATGGTTTATTAAATTTACTTGGGATTTCTTATTGGTGTTTGGTTCACAATTTGAGAAGAAACGTGTTGGTGGTACAGCGTCGAATCTATTTAACGTGTGTTTAAGCTTCCAATATTAATGCAATTTTGTTTGATATTTTAGATGCACAAGGATTCAATCCCGCATATGGTAATTTCTTTAGTTTGCATCTTGTAATTCTTTTTACATTATTTTTAAATATTTCATATATATATATCTAAATAAAATATATAACTTTGAAACCAATAGAGGAACAAGACACTTATAGCGTGACCAAAGCTTGCATTTCTATGAAGAAAAACTAAATTTATTTTTAATAAATAACTTAAACATGTATATACCTAGCAGTCCTAACACATCTTGACATTGAAAACATCATCTGTCTCCAATGGATCTTCGGATAGAAAAAATGTATTCAGGCCTGTCTTTGATTATACTCTCGACCTGTCCAACTTTCAATAGTATTGTTTGGCATTTAAAATGGTTGTGTTATCTGCAACGTATCGTTTTTGGTCATAGTATGCTGACTGACGTAATTGCGTCTTAAAGACTGTTGACTGTTGTTTGCAATATTGGAATTGATCACTTCAAGTTTATAAGGACGTTAGTAATAATTAAATGAAACTTTTCCAGGTCGGAGGTTTGCGTTATACAATGACCCTATAGGTAGGGGGACATAGTACAGTGAATTCAAGGTCGCAATTTTCAAATTCACATTACCTCGTCACTGGGCGTATTCATTATGTGGTGTGGAAAACTTCGTACAACACGCTCTGAGTCGAAATAAACTATATTCTATAATATTTCGCTTGCAGTAAGCATAAGAAACGCAATAAAAACAAACTTAAACTGGATACTTATTTCACAGAAATAGTTGTTATAAATGTTATAAACTCAGAATTGCTATGAAAACGTTTAGCCAATGTCATCGGTTTGATGTCCATTGCAACTGTGAATGTCTACCTTCACACAAATTTGAATATTAAATAATATGATGAATAGAAGGCGTGCGTGCATTTTAGCTACGAGTGGCATTCATCAACAAACATCTAAATATTTACCAGTTTAGATTACTCATTTGTATGGAAGTATTGCTTCGAAGACAAAGCATTACTCTTGATAGTAATAACAACAATAGCAACCGGAATAGGCCCAGTGACACATTCTAGTATAAAACAATAATTATTGGTTGATCCTGTTAAGGACAGCCATTGATGTGTATGAAGGACCATGAACTCATTGTACTTTATTCTTTTTTTAAATTTCTAAGCACGTATTCACTTGATCGATTCTGAATCTTTCAACAATTATGGACCACTCAGGGAATTGCAACTATTTTCTGAATGCGCTCTTTATAGATGTGATCGGTTTTAAGAATATATTGTTTAATACTTCTTCCTGGAACGAAATTAAGACACTTGAATGTACCTATAAATAAAAAGATATTACTAGAATATGCTGTAAATAGCTATGAAATGTCGATAAACAAATCTAAATAAATTGAAATGCTTCTCAACCCTTTTCAACTTTCAGAGGCATTTGATAGCATCTGCAGTAGATGACTTTTTAAAACATTATGACAAGAGGAGAAATGGCTCAGAATGTGTCATTGCTCCATTGCCCAGATGTATTCCATAACTACACTTTCATTTATTGAAAGCTTGCATAGTTTGCCTAAGGACTTACAAATACATCTGTTTCAGATTTGTTGTGGGGGTAAAGGTAATGCGTAGAAAGTTGTACATCATACTGTCTTTTACCCTAGCCTCGATATCTAAATAACATAGACATTAAAACACTATAATACATCATGCATCAGCTGTAACCTGGTATTTCAAACAATATTGACACCACTTTACAAATGGTGGTAATGCCTGCCCTCCTCAGCGCTCAAGGCTGCGGGGGTAGGCGTAACAAGTTTACTGGTTAGTGTCAATATAGATGGAGCAGTAGTACTGGTAATCAACCCAGGACACACAGAAATATTGTTGAAAGCGGCGTAAAACACCAAATATTCAATCAATCAATATAATAATATGATTGGAGTCATTTTCTGATCAACTGGAAACAGTTCTTGTAAACAAATCCATTTTTGTAACCTCCTGTGACTAATCTAAGTAAAATATATACAATTGGTATATGTTTAATCTTGGTGTACACTGATCGCAGGTTATTAGTTCTGTTAGAGCACAACTAATTATATCAATTTCCACATTCATTCTATTTGAATATGCCTATATATAATTAAAAACACTTTTAGGATTATACTTTGTATCTGGTAAGAGTTGCTCATATGTTAATTGTCAACTAGGTTTATTTATATAATAAAGCAACGAGTGTGTTTTTATAGAAATTATCTCGATTGCCACATTATTCATTTTGCACGCATTTTTAAAAGTTTGCTTTAATTATGATATCTGCGTTATGTTTCTCCCGCAAAATATAGACTACGCTTTATAGAGCATACATCTTAATTTATTCTTATTGATGTATTTCCTAAGTCATATATACTATTAACTATGTACTCCACAATAGTATGTATTTTACTTTAAAAATAACAGGGGAATAACACAGGGTTTTCATTTATTTTGTCAGCTCATTCATTACCTCAAATGCGAATGCGAATAATAATAATTAAAAATAATGACAATGTATTGGATGAGTATCTAAATGCACTTTCCTTTTCCTATCTATTTCGAGTATATTCATTGAAGTATATTCATTGTACGTAAAATACATTGACATACGATTGGTATAGAACATCATTCATATATGAGTATATCAAGCCCAATATGTCCCCTGAACTATGACTTCATCGTACGAAAGAAATTTTATTTGAACCAAGATGTGTTCTAAGTAAATTGATTGACGTTTGTATTGCGACCCGTTGATACATGTGATTAAATTAAGTAATGCTATCTAACTACTAATGCGTTTATTTATTTTGTTCTCGTCAAGGAAAACTATTTTGCAGTTTTCATTAATTGAATTCGTTCATCTCGTATAATTGGCTCAGATTTATTATTCTACTATACGAAATTAAATGTGTCTTGCAAGTATCGCCAGGTTGATCGGGTAAGTAAATGTTATGACGAGGGTTATCAAACCAGGGATCTTCCCTTTCAATCTCAGCATGGCCAACATTCTCATAATTCTTCTTCTACCAATGGCTTAGAAAGTCAACGTGGAGTGGTATAAGTTGTGAGGTACGTTCGGAGGAGAGAATGTTGTGTAGAGAACCAGTGCGAGGTAGCCAAAAACACTCGGATATGTGAACTGGCCATCGGGATATTTATGTTGAACTTCAATAAAACAAACAAAACACTCTGCACTAATGTGCTAACAATTGCAACCAGTCCACATAAGATAGGTTCACCTCCATGAACTGCTAGCTTCGCTTTTTCATATGATTAATCAATTGCATTTTAAGTATTTGAAATATGCGTCGGCATGTAAACGATAGAAGAATGACAAAGGACTACTTGTGTGTATTCATATGATCTTTAAATGACCTTAAATTACAATGTTTTTTATTTATTAGAATATTACATTTATTTATTATTATTATTATTATTTATGATTGTATTTGTTCAATTGGATATCATTTGAGTTATTCCGGACGAATGGTAATCAAAGTCCGATGGTAACAGTGTAGGTCCAAATAAGAAAGTATGCTATCATTGTATCATCTTAAAGGGTCTAAAATGAAACAGTTAAACTGTACATAAAGACATATAGACTGTATGTATAACGATCCTTAAGAAGACAAAAATAACATTTTCTGCAAACCCATTTGCTGTTATTGCGAAACAACAGAGTTTGCTCCAAACGAGCAATGTTTGGTTTCCTTATAACATGTTGAACTGTACACCAAAAGTTAACGCTCAATTTTCCAGAGGTCACAGTTAATTCTTCAGGTGTTATTAAAGCTGGCGATATTGTAAACATCATTTGAGCGATATCGTGTCCCGTTTATCTATAAAGCACTGTTGGTATTGTAATGTATGGTTCCATTCTTCAGAGGATATAGGCAGTTTTATTTTTTTGACATCTTATATATTTTCTAATATATCATAGTATTATGCAGTTTTGTTCTTTCATGCAATGTCTTAATTCAATTTATATGACTTGAATGTGTGAACAATATTAAAACTGTCGAATGTCTTTGCAGGTGTACTATGTTGTATAAATAGAATGCGTTTGTTCCTATTACTAAGTAAATTCAGAGGACTAGATAAGAGGGAGTGAACAGGTCTTTTCCCGACAATATTTCTTTTATTCCTCACCCAATTCCTATGTTGTGGGTACTCAAAAGAATTTTCCCATTGAGACGATTCATTTGAGTATCCACAACATAGGATTTGAATGTCAAATAAGGATTTTTGAACATGAAAAATGGCCCCTATCTAGAGCTCTGGACTAAATTAACCTGTAACCTGACCTTTTGCACACCTAACTATACAATCATCATGGCATACGCTCCCTTTTTATCTAAGCATGTGTTTTTCGACATAATTCTTTAACACTCGAGGCAGATACACCAGGTCCGGAAATAATGTCAAGTTAAGTTAAAACAGAATGCTGTGTAGATGCTTTAAGATTGCGATGTACATTTAACTGCGATTAATTGAACATTTTCAGTAAATTGCATATTATCTTTTTGTCACACGAAGATGTTGTCAAATTAGCTGAATCATCATCTAATGTAACTGATCTTTGGACGATTTGCATGTTACTTGGAATTAAAAAGTGCAATATCTCATTACAATTATGCTTGTATACATGTATATTTCAGGGACAAACATATAAAGAATATAGTTCATATATAATGTGTACATTTGTGTATTATCATTTGATTAATTTAATGTTTTAATGTGTAGATCGTTTTGTTGGCATTATGATATGCACATTATGTAAACGTCAAGCTTTGTTAACACTGAGGGTGTGTTCGAATAGCATAAAGCGTCACTCGCGTCATTACCTTCCCTCATGCGCAGAAGCATTTTGAAGCATCTGTAACAGATGACTGTCCAATAAAATCGTGGCATATATGAACTTACTCAAAGTGATCAATGTATTACTTTGTCATTCTTTTTCAAACGTTGTCCAACTAAAATAACTATACTAGAGATTTCTAGAGATTTTCCCAACAATTAATTTTCTGTATGTTGAACATGTTTAAATTGTATACATTATTGAACTGAAAAGAAGACAACCGTCATCAGAAAAGTTTTAAAATTGCATATAGATGACACACTTCCAAATTTCATTGATCATCATAGGACGCACCACTGCTGAAAGAAATCCATACTATACATCAAATTTTGTGTAAAAGAAAAGACACATCTTGAACTAAATTGATTCGTGATTAATACAAGATATAACAATGCTTAGTTATAAAACAAACTTTCAATTTCATCCAAAGAGTATGTTATCAAGTCCACTTCACCATATGTGAGTTATTATTATTTTAAGCTTTGCCTGATACATTTAGAAGCAAAGCAATGTTCAGTTGGTCGACAATTCTCTACACATGAACAAAATGATGATGATTTAATATGTGTGTAAAATATAAAACACAGTAGACGCTAGGCTACTCGAACGCATCCGCTGTATTAAAAGTAGAAACATCTGAATTAAGGCGCGAAAGAGTTTTAAACCGCTATTTCCATCTTAACCAGGCCGAAATGGTGAGGAAAGTATACCAATGCTAATGATGAACCACACAGACAAGGACGCTGACACACCCGGTATGCCGCCCAAAATTAGACCGTCGGCGTCAGACGTGAAGAATACTCCCCGACTTGTAGAATTATCCTCTAACCCCGGCACTCCCCTTAAAATCACTGAAATATCACCGGGTTAGTATCCACTGCACCAACAACTAACTATGCACCTCTTTCGGCGCTCCTCCACTAACTTTTTCTCTTTGTCGTAGAACCTGATGGTTCCTAGCAAAGTTTTACACCCTAAACATTTAGAGTTGTAACTTTGTTATCACCCATTTACTGTCGGATAATGGTCATCTACTTACTATTTCTTTTTCACTACGCCTTACTAACGCTGAAACCATTTCGCATTGCATCCGCAATTAAGTTCATTTAACTGGGTAATTTTAAAACGTGGAAATAATAAATTTGAATTGGCCCAATTAAGTTTGTATCTATCATTTATGTGTTCACCCGCTACTTTCCTTATATGGTATTGAACTATCCTTCTCTATGTTTGTGAATGGCTCCTTTATTATTTTCTTTGCTTGTATATATATTTAGAAAACTATCGACCCACGAGCAAATTATATCATTTCCTATTAATAAGAATTGGCAGCACACCTACGTCACATACATTTATGAGTATATTTGACATGACCCTTATCCAGTATTCAATTTAAGATGGTATATACTATATATATTACTGTATTATGTTTGGTCTGTAAAAATGATGAGTCATATATTTATATAAATACCTACCTAGATGGTCGTACAATGTTATGTGAACACAATTTTAGAATTATTAGCAAGCACATAGGAGCATGTTTGATGTTTAAACAGATTCAATTTCGTTAAGCCAACCGAGTTACCTTACCATTGCGATGTATATTAATTATATTGCATACATACACACACATGTTACATACATATTAGCTAATAGTAAGACAACATTTAATATGAGTGTCTTTTATTATATATCTACAGAGAAAGATGGTGGCGAACATCAAAAATTGTCAAAAAGTAACTCGAATATTCCAGGTATAGTTTAGTGGTGTATATTAAACAGTGGTCTCAACGCGTGGGTGTGTTTCACATTTCTGTAGCCCACTTTACGTAGTTAAAAACGCACACACTCACATGTTTTACATCTCGCCATTTATTGCTACCTTACCCATGTGTCTGTCATATTCTCTCACTAGTTGTACATAACATTGTAAATCGAAATAACTAGTTCTGACATGTCAAAGGGCAGATTAAATTGATTAATCTGAGTAACACTGATCTTTGACATTACACAGGTATGTAATTACGTAAAACATTCACGAAATAATCTAACCGTTATAAAAAAAGAAATCTCTATCTATTTTCTCTTCTACAATAAGTAGAGCATTGCAATGTACTTAATGTCTAATTCTGATTCATCAACAGATGCATGTACATTGTCACGCGACAACCGATCAAATAGAATATATGAAATGATATATGATAAATAAACATATTACAATGTTATGTACATCATGCTTCAGTCATCCAGTCATAGTACATCTTGTATAATTACTTGTATACTATCTATCCTATTATTTCTCAGCGAAATGGTATATAGAAGTATACTAGATTGTTTGGTAACATACTATTCATTAGGTTTAGTTCGAAACTTCTTCAAGTATTTAAGTAGTTTATTATTAATATTAGATACAAATAACGGTATTATTTGTTTGCTTTTCGACACAGTCACTTTTCCTGTCGTATGAATCTGTGAAATACGGTTGCGTTTTTGATCGGTAGATTCTATGTTAGAACTATTAAAAAACAGTGTATAAGCAGTGACTCGAAATCGAAAGGGAAATATACATTACTTCGAGTTATCTTCGTGTTCGAGTAATCCTTTTTATTCTAAATTGATTTACGTATGTTAAGCTTGCAGCGTATTTCATATATACTTATATACTTAAATGTATCTTCGGTAAATCAGACCAGTGTTTAAATCATATCTATAGAACTGTTGCTACAATGTTTTCAAAAGACAGATACGTTCCGACAATTGGTTCGAGTTAAACAGTATGTTCGATTTTATCAAATGTTTGTGCTATCGCTAGTCCACTGTATGTTTTATTGTCTACACATTTTTTTAATTGGCTCTACACTTGCTAATATGATTTATTTGGTATAAAGAAAAAAAATGCATTTGAACACTTGTCCTGCTAAACATGATATCAGCAAAAAAACTATAGCCGTGATATGCAGGTATGTAAACACCATTTGCATACATCGACCACCAAAACCATGCTGTCAATTGGAGCAGTCTAAACTTGGTTACTCATAGCTTTTTGCCGACTAGTCCATATATTTCTAGATTGGTGATATCAGCTGGAGGAAATAAGAAGTAAGACTTTTTGAAAATCAAATATATCGCTTTTTACATAAAATGTGTTTACTTTCATATATTATATCAGTTTAAGTTAGTTTCCTTCGTAATCCTTTGATCATTCCGTCATATTCTCTATCGGATGATGTGAATCGCATTGGTCGGTGTGTCTGTCACTCTTCTATCTTTACCTTCTCTATGTGTCACTCATTTATGGATGTACGAAGCGCACTAATTACGCCTTTTTATTTTATTTTTGACGATGTTTTAGCTCATATTTGTTGAGACGTCTACTTTGAAATGTGTATGTTGCAAAATGAATTATTACCTCTGAAAAGTTTAATCTTTCATAAAGGTAAAACTGCTCCTTTAACCCTTTCCCACCTGCAGACGCCATTGGACGCAATAGCAGCAGACGGCTTTTGAAAACATTGTGGCCAAAGGTGAAATTGCCCATGATGCACAATATTTTCAACTTTATTTAAAATTAAGCTATCTTTAATGGAGATTTTTCAGATATTTGGTCACCATGTTTTCAAAGTCGTCTGCTACATATTTATTGTATGTGGAAAAGGGTTTATGAGAGCGATTTCTCATTCTTCCATATTGTATACAATGCCGTCGATATCGAAGAAGAGGGGTTATTGATTACATAGTTAAGTATCTGGTGTTTATGTTTTGAATAGGGGACCAACAATTGATGCGAAATCGAACACTGCAAGGTAAACGAAAACTATTCCAGTGTTAACTGTAATTGTGGCGTCATAATGTAAAAATAAAACCTTTGCTGTTGTTTTCCCTCCCTCCCTTTTGAACACTTTCCTCATGAATACGCATATGCCGCAGGCGACTTTAAAAACATTTTGGCACAATAAATCAATACTCATAGCTCGCAATTTTCCGCCTGTCTTCATGTTTCGAGGTATATTTAAAAAATATAGCAAGTTAGGTATACAGATCTTTATACATGGTTGCCTTAATGTTTACAAAGTCGTCAGCTGAAGTTTGTTCACATGTCGGAAAGGGTTGAACATAAACACTACGGGATAGAAGATCTTTTTAAAAAAGAATCCAACAAAAGTAACATTGTTTTATCATCACAGTGTTTACAACATAGAGTAATTTGTGCGAGGTGTTTAAGCAAATTGAACCTTGGTGGAATTATGACACACTATGGGAATAGAACTGCCCGTGGATTCGATCAAACTGCAAACTACTGTTTAGCGTGTCCTTACAACTCATGGGAAAGTATAATAATAATCGATGCATATCCATATCAAAGTACATCTTGATCTGAGTCTTCACTGATCGTAAATGCCTCTTTGTTGGATAAAGCATTTGAAATTGTAAAACAATTGAAAGATAACACGGTCATTGACTGTGCTATCATTTACATTATATCTTCATACATTAAGATTGTATAGTTGATTCCTTACCCTAGAAGTTAATATTAAGTTGTTGGTTGTCGTGCAGCCGATGTAACATATGTTGTCACAAATATGTTACATTTCTGATATTGAATATTAACCATTGCCTAATGTATCTAGAAGCAAATGCATTGTGACAGTAGGAGCAATCGCTTAGGATGAGCAATTTCTGCTTTATCACAATGTTTTCAAAAAGCAATTGTTCCGGTATCAGATGTTAGGATGACTTCATTCAAGCAGGTAAATGACCTACGATAACATTGGTCTACATTAAGATTGCCGAATCAAACTATACGATTGCCATTTGAATTATGCTTGTGTGCGTAAAACTATAGTTTAAATCTACTTGTTCCGTAGTATATCCTATTCGCAAAGTTCAATTTCAATACCATTTGATTAGAGCAGCTTATACTAATGAGTTCGTCATATAGAATGAACACATGTTTGTCTGTGACCGACAGGATATGGTTTGGTAAATAACAAAAAGTTATATTCTTGGGGATTGTCTAATGCATGATTGTCAGCTAAATCATAATCGACAACATTAGTATCTTTGTATGTCAAAACTATGCAAAACTGTATAAAACGAACATGTACACTCTATCTGATGCATACGACTTTATACACCACATGAAAACAACTTTTTAAAATAGTCCTTGAAAAGGAAACAGTGCCTAAAATGAACTTGTTCGCCTTGTCGCACAAGCTGTTCAAGTTGGTGTTAAAAACATATTTCATTAGAAAAATATAATTTTAAGGCAGCCGATTACAAAACTTTTGTATCCTGTTAAAGCGTGTATACTTTGCTGCGTGTTGCCTCAATTTCCAGTGTTGTTTAGTAAAATATGTTATATATAACTATGTATATATCTACAAATTTCGAATTTAGAGATAGTATTTACCGTTGTGCCTTAACTACTCACTCGTAAATATATATAACTTCATATAGATGTATGTAATCTGCCGTTGAATAAAACCCATATATATTTCTATGAATGTTTAAAAAACTTTATTTCAGTCATCGGACTAATTACTTAAGATTGTACCTGGAGCGACATTCAGAGTGAGCGCACCAATCACTCTGCCATGCGCTAGCCGAATCAACCAATCGAATTGGAGCAATTTACTAGCGCTCGCCGAGCACCCAGTGTGTAAAGATAATTTGAATACAGCATGTGATGTATTCTGTTTACCTTTGCGTTAAGGGTCTATACACAAAAAGCACAAGCGACCCTAATAGTAGTTTATTAATAGAACTCATTGACTAATTTTATGATTTATTTAATTCTTTCAACAAGGTCGTGTATTTTATATGTTTTTCTTGCATTAATAACCAAAGTCTTTTTTTAGAAGACACTATATTAATAGTGTTATGAACAGCGTTGATTTTACTTTAAATTGACAACGAAATACGAGCGATAATCTGTCAATGTCGTATGTTGTGTCGGCTGCGTTGTGACGCTGTTATCCTTCTCTCCATGTTTTGTTTTTCTCCGTGAACTGCATCAAACAAAAACGGTATCTACGGTAATACCCTTGTAATCTCCATAGCGGTAATTATTTGTTACATACTCCCTTTTACATCTTTATAGCATTGTTATTGAGTCCAGTATTGAACTAAGGAGCATTGAGATATCTGTGACCAGAGAACGTTTCGGTGAACATCTGAAAACGCACAGATTCGTTTTTTACTTATAGACTGCTTATTTTAAAAATGAAGATCAAAACTTCTCAAGAAAATAAATTATCATAGTCCCATTACCATGCCCATTCATGTAATATCTTTACGGAGGTGCATCATGACCCATTATCGCTTGACCTAGCATTATTATGTACCTGGATAACGAAGGCTACTTGAATGCTGGAAATAATGTTTCATGTCATACGTAGATTAACCTTTGGTCGTTTTTGATGTTATATTGCCAACAACATACAGCAGACTCGCCGTAACAAAGTGTTGAATGTATAAGTAGTTCATAGTCCTGTTTTTGTTTGATGTGTATCAAATGTGCCAACTACTCATACATGTTGCTTTTTCTATTTACCTTCTTCAGGGGATCAGCCCCCTATTGTCAAGAAACGGCCCTCTATAGGTATGCTTTATTTGTTTTAGTAACGACAATAGTGGGTCTACGTACAATGCGAGTTCTTGTCATTACAGCTATATTAACACATCGCAGGTTAATGCGCCATACAAAACACACGTTTACTCGGAAACGATCCCTAATTCACGAAACCTTAAACACACTTAAAGTTGCCAGTAGGAAGTATCCTCTTTGCTTCTTGAAAATGGTATACTCTGGCTTGTTTAAATAAATTACCAAAATAGACAGCGGAGATATAAATTTTAATGACGTATTTTAAAACCAGAGAGACGTATTTACGGTTTTACTGTAAGCTGTTTTCGGACTTATCGCTGGTCAAAAAAAAAAGGAAATAGTTTCAACCGCATCCGACGTCTCAATCAAGCTAGGTTACGAATCTTGTCGAACAGTTTCAATGTAAATGAGTCGTGTGGCATTTATTAGTAAACCCAAACTGTTTGATCTTCTGAATATCATTAATTCAGACCTTTTGAACGCGTCTCGTAATATCCAAATACCACATGCGTATGAGAGGATAAGTTATAATGTTGTAAACGAATACATGTACGTAGATCCTTTATAAAACTGTAGTACTAATTGATACAACTTGGACAACTCATGGAGAAGAAATAAGTCATGATACTGCTTTTAGAACTTGACCATGAACATGTGAAAGGCATCGTAATTCAAATATTTACTAAACATATTTCCGTTAAACTATTCTTTTCTGAACATGTTTGTGTTAACATTCAGGTGCCATACTGTTAAATTCCATTTAAATCTATATTTGATTGCATCCTTTTCTGTCTTGGTGTCCACAGTTGGAACACTTATTACTTTATGTGTAGCCTTCGCCAACGTTTCCATTGTATATTATATGAGCGTAATTAGAAATACACGTACATGATTTAGTAATGAAACATCTCAAAGTGAAACAAATTCCTGCACTTTTTTTATCATTTAGCGTCCCTAGTACAAATGTCATGACATTGCATTGTCGGTCTTTTTAAGTCGATGCAGCAAAAGCAACTATTCATCATATTTTTTCTATGGTGATGCGTTGACTTGTTATAATATACCATTATTGAGAGATTTGTTATTCAGATTTGTTTTGAATTGGTACCATGAACCTACATATCTTTGGAAACATCTTACCAAAACTATTGGTAAACTGCCGACATTCAAAGGTTGGATCCCGTTCCAATTAATTCTTATTTCAAATAATTTCCTCGAACTGTTTTTAACCTACATGAAGTATAAAGATGAAACAAATTATAATTCGAAGATTTCATACACGTATTTTTTTCATCTACCAGACTTGGCATAAATTAATAATTAACTCATTCAGAATCGTTAAAGGGACTGTTTCATGATGATTTGGTGTAGACAAAAATATATGTTAAAGTTACTGAGCATAGTTATAAAAGTGAGTAAACAGTTGTCTCGCGATAACACAGAGACACAATGAGACTTTGATTTATTAACGTGTTTGAGTTATCGACGTGTTCGAGTTATCGATATGTACGAGTTATCGACGTGTTTGAGTTATCGACGTATTCGAGTTATCGACGTGTTCGAGTTATCAATGTGTTCTTGTTAGATTAATTTACGTATCGTCAGCTTCATAATTTATGAAAAGCACGTCAGTGATAAACACATATTAAGACAACAGCGAAACAGCAATTATGATTGCTCGTATGTTTTGTGGTGCGTGATCTGGATCTAACTGTTTTCATTGGTCATCAACGGTTGGTGAAATCTGCCGATAGCGTGCATAGAATTAAGGAAATATCATCTCTATGTATCAAAAACAAATAACAAAAATATAAATATCACTAACACAAACTAGTGTACGGTTGAAGGGGGATTGCCACTTCCTCCCTCCAACCTATGTACGATGCTAGTAAAGTTGTACACAAACTATTGCAGCTACAATTATTACAAAAGATGGGACCGTTTCATGTATTGAATCGAGTTATATGTTCGAATTTGTCAAACAATAAAGTTATCGCGAGACAACTGTATTTACAAAACAATGTGCATTCACGTTGACACCGATTCACAGGGCGACAATAGGTTGTAAGGTTTATGGTATTAAAACACACTAAGCTTATGAAAGCAATATCAGATGTGGACCCTAATGAATAATTAAAATAGTACTTCTGTTCTTTTTTAAAAAAGAGTGACCACCAAATCGTGGGACAGTCCCTCTAAGCAATTTCAATTTCCTCGTTCGTATACAATGTACGTGCAAATGTAATGTTCATTCACTCGTCTAATTCATTGTTACACATGTATTACATGTATGTGTTATTATTACTATTTGCTATCTGTACTGTTTAATAGCGGGAGATCCATCGTCGATCGTGAAGAAGAGGCCGTCTATAGGTATTGAAAACTTTAATAAATCATTTGTCACTTAAAAACTCTCTAACCTGTCGATCCAACCATGACTGTTATTGTGATAAATACTTTCTATTATCGTGGGTTTGTTTTCTTGTGATTATTATTATTGTGGTATTATGGAAAAGACATCAAAACTAATTGATCCATGACAATGTAAATTCGATCTTCGGTAGTTTGCAACTACGAAAGTTCAAGATCCAGAGTTTCCTGATGAGAACCTGCTTTGATCAGAGGATGAACTTACATGTTTGCAATTTCGCTATAATTTAATCTTATTTCGATTTTTCGCGTAGCGTGACTTATGTGCTCCGTTACGTATGTCTAATACTTTTGGCAATACGAAATCAACCCCAGAATTACGATATGGTTAGAGAGTTTGATTTTTTATTCTAGGAAATAGTAGTCTAATAGACTAATCCTGTCAATTTGTTTAGTATTTATTGTGTTTCTAAAATGTTGTAATAATTACCATTTGACGTTTAATTATGAAATATAAACTAATTTTAGAATTAACCGCAGCGAATTTAATAACGGATCTTAATCTCTGTTGGACAAACATAAACTGCAATAACAATTCACTGCTTTCCTTGGTTATGGTCTCTAGCGTATCAGCATTGCAATTTACCACCTAAAACTGTTTCAGGTTATCTTGTGGTTGAACTTTCCAAACCCGTCTTACCAAACGAACCACTATATAACAGGCACTGAGTATTCTGTTGGATTAATCATTAGATATGTCCGAAAGTGAAAACGTTTAACCACAACCACTGCAAAGCATTTTCCGTGTCAAAAATAATTTCATCTAAATATGCATTACTTCATGCCACATGGTATATTTATCAACTGATTATTTTACCTAATAAATTAATTAAAGACCGAAACGTATTGTCAATTAAATGTTTTGTTTTGTTCTGTTTATGTGTTAACTGTACGTTGTGTATATTTTCTGACATTAATGTGTTTGTTTTGATTTATTTAGATGTCAGTTAGGGTAACGTTTTAGAATATTTTTGTATAAAGGATTGCGTATATTTGTCTAATCATTTCTTTTTATATCTTTTTCCGGGGAAAGGTATATACAATTAAATTTATCTTGACTCTAGCATTGTGATATTTTATTATTTCTTATGCATGTTTCGACATCAATTTGATCAATGTTTAAAGGACGTTCACTTTCTTTCCTTACACGTGTCTTTAATGGTACTACTCCACATTGTAATAGTGAGAAACTTTGATAAACACAGACCAGGTTGAAACTATGCATTTGCGTTTGACTAGTCCTGAGTAAATGCTAGAAATATCAAAATATAAATGTTGAGATTTAAGAAGTCAGAATTACAGGGGCTGGTCATAGGAACAATATCAACGAAATCAGTTCCAGTAGTCAAAGTGTTAAGGTCAAATGTCTTGTTGATTAAATCAAAAATAACTTTTCACATTTCTTGAACCTTTTGACGAAAAGGGCGTTGAACCTAGGGTAATCAATAACTGAGTATCGCCTGTTTTCGCCTGTATTGCGTGTTTTAATCTTTTTAGTAACACTTGACATTATCTTTTAATCTGGAATGAAATAAATAGATGTTACAATAATGGTCTTGTTGTTCTAAAGAACCATGCCAGTAGGGAAGGTGAACGTTCGTTACACTACTTTTATTATTCGTAACATTAAATCAATCCTTAGTTAACAATTTCAATGTTGATCTGATTTTTGTAATGGACTTGTCCACCAGTGCAATTTGAAAGAGTCCATGGCCAATGCTACGAAAACAAAAATATTAATTGTGACACTGGATTCTAGACATCGGTTCTTGCATTGTAAGGGTTAACGAAGTGATAAGTATTTCTTTTTCGATACGACATACGACAGGTTTATTCAAACTTAATTTTTCTCCACTGTCAGGGTAAAATAATTCAGAACAATGTAATGTAACTAATGATTAATTCCTTGTATTTGTTATCTGCAGTTTTCTGCTAGCGTTATATGTGTTAACATTGTATGCTACTAATTGTTTAGAATGAAGTATCGCGCCTAATTGTCCGCAATAAATGTATTGAATGACATGGACCACCCCATGACTGGATTAGAACCAGTGACATTTGGTACGTTATGTCGAACCTCTACAAATGCACCGTTATGCCAATCATGTTGTACTAATCATACAACAACAAAACTTGTGAACATGTAACCTTTCTCATGTGACCGCCTTCCCATTCGCTGTGTGGCATTATAAAGGTGTTTAACCTCTGTTGGAAATAGTGGGATGTCTTTCAGAAGCGATGATATATCTAAAATACTGTTGACAAGTACAATAACTCCACAATCATACCACCAGTACATGAAAGCACTTATGGAAAGATAATGCTAAATGATACCCAATGCATTTTTTTTCATCCATTCTTCCACTCTGCTCTTGTATCATTTATTAAGCTCTATTAACTAATCGTATATATTGTGTTTATAGCGGACGGAAAATTTCCACCTGGAAGGAAATCATTTGCAAGTCAAGGTACACGCGCACATTAAGTAGTTAATGTTAGAAGAAAAGGAGAGCTCTTTTTGACGACGTTTCTTATGACCACAGTACCTGGCGTGAACTAACCCTTTTCACATGCAACCATAATTGGACGCATCCTTAGCGTATGACTTATGACACGAATATGACAATAGGAGGAATTGCTAATGATGAGCAATATTCTCAATTTTGCCATATCGTTTTCAACTCTTTTTGTAATAACTGTTCGCTCATAACTATATCGAAGTTTTCCATAGTTCTGCCTAGATAAGTTCGTCTGCTGCAGAATTATTGTCAGCGATAAAAGGGTTGATGTAACTGCTAAACTTTGACTGAATCATGTGATATTCAAATGTTGCATGCCGAATAAAAGCTTTGTGAAGTTTGAATGTCGTTGGTATCTTCAGTACGTATGTACGTGCCAAAGTTCTTATAAGCGGTTAGTTCTTGAAACAGTCACATAATTTGCTCTCTTTTATGTATCAAGTCCACGATATGTATTGTACTTATTGATATTGTGATAGCCACCATAATTGTATTGTAGCAAGTTATTTTGTTATGTAAACTCTTTCAGAGCCAATGGCAATATTGTGGTTTGTTCAATCAATACAAATTCAGCATTGTTTCACTTTTAGTTATTAAACTATTCCAAAACATTTATTACATGAAAAATTGTGTTGCCCGATTTTGAACATGGAAAAGTCTACTTTATGAAATTCGGGGCTAAAAGAGTTAAATATTGAAACAGAAGTTACTTTTCCTGCAAATCATGCCTCGAGTTTGTTCAATGAAGGACACACTATTGGGCATAGATAAAGACACGCTGTTGCCTTAGCGTTACCAAGTCAATGTGTTTAACCAAATCCAACAAACCGATACTTTCTGACCCCTCTGCAACATACGGCTTTTGAAAACACTGTTGCAAAAGGAGAAATTGCCCATAATGAGCAATTTCTCCTTTTGATAAAGCGTATTCAACTCTTATCAATTAAAACACTTTTATGAAAAGATTTGTTTATACTTTTACTTAAATGTTTTCAAAGTCGTCTGCTGCAGATGTGTTGTTTGTGGGAAAGGGGTAAAAGCAATGCACAACTTTAGTGTCATTAAAAGCAATTATCTATTCCCTCATTTTAACATTATAAACTTACTCATATAATGGACAACTTAATCGTCCAAGCAAAAAAAGAAAATTATTTGTAAAAGTTAGAGAAATCACTAGTTTAAGCTGCTTGTATTTGTTAGCGTTAGAGCTGAGAGTGACGATAACAGTAATTAAATATTAAATGTCGTGTCATCCGGTTGTTCTGTCTTTATATTGTCTCGTGTTTTATCGTCTGTATTGTATGTTAACTGAAAAGAATATCCTTAATTGCAACTGATGTTATACAACGATCAATAATTGCAACTTATACCTTGATAGGGAATACGGACAACGTTATAAACCGTAAATTAAAACGTACAATGGATACTATTTATAAACTGGGCCTTGACTTGGACCACTAAATGAACCACCTTGATAGGGAATCGTGTTTAGAAATAATGAAGCTGAACTTGGTGCTCTGACTTTGTTCTCCAGTGTACCATTGGTCACAAGACAAATTCACAGTTGGCCAATCAGAAGTCTTGCTTTGAGTACAACACAAAGTTCATTTCTGATTGAGTTAAGAATTACTTTTATAGTTATAAAACCATTGTGTCGTTCTACACTATTCTAAGACTTGCATCAACTTCCATGTTTGCGTGTTGTCTGAACAAACGAAAACAATTATAATGCAGCACGAGATGGTACAATCGTTAAGTTAACCAGAATCAGCTTATCAACTTTAACCCTTTCCGCCATACATCAGCAGACGACTCCAAACAAATCCGGTTAAAAGATAAGGTAAACTTTCTATCAATGAAAGTTTAGTCATTAGATATAGTTGAGAAGAGTGTGACAAAAGGAAAATGTAATCATTATGAGCAATTTCACCTTTTGTCACAATATTTTTAAACGACAAAAAGCGTCTATATGCGGGAAAGGATTATACATATAACAACTTGAGCCTCATTTAGCGAAACGGGTTTAAATGACATCTCCGTTGTATCTTAATGTGAAGTAATATGGTCGTCGATGTAGATGGCAACTTTTCTAATTGTTCATCCGAAGTGTACGTGTATATATCTTCTCGAAATTGACAGGCATTAAATGTTGAAGTGAGGTGAGACTGTACTTTACGTATACAGAAGTTAGTCTAAGTATTCAATGAACACTGCTAACAGATAGAACAAACCCCATTTCGAGTAATGCGTCTCATATATATGTTGTGTTTCATAGTATGCTGTAATTCGATATTATATGAAATGTTTTTTTATATACGTGTAATTCTAATCTGTAGTAATTGTCAAAATGTGTTATGTCAATTAAGGACATATAATAGTTTTGCTTTCATGGTACAATTATATATTTTTGGTTTATAATTTTAAGACGTTTTTTATATTTTCATTTTCACAAATATTTAATATTTACAGTTAATTTGACGTTAGAATAACGATTTTTAAAAGTGAACGCTAGGACCTGTTTGTATATGAAAGAAAGAAAAATCATTTTACAATAAAAAACACTGTTTTTGATTTACAGACTTGTCTGATTAACCCATTTCTTCTTAAATACTTTACACTTGATGGAGTAATCTAAATCAATCAATAGCAACAAACTAATAATTTAATTCATGGTTTAGCATCAACGTTTATGCGGAGAAAAAGTCTCACACAGCCGGTAGTTGAAAAATTCCAAAACGCTGGGCCGTCTGATAAGCATCAGTCCACGTCCATAGAACAAAAACCTGAACCATATAATACAGAGATCAAAGGCCAAATTGACCACACTAACGTTAACATCAAACCGACTGATGAACAACCTAAATCTGCAGAGAACAAACAGAAGGCGGTTAACGCTAAAACAGTAGCGAAATCCCAGTCTGATATAACAGGTTAACAGATATATACCCAAACGATATACATGTACCGTATATGTGTCTATACTACGCAATGTATGGATAGAGAGAAACACCTTGTCTATCACCATGTCTTGTAAAACCAGTAGATTTTGTTCATGAAAACAGTAATCAAATGTGTCTTACATGAGTGAATTGTACAAGATACAGCCATTGTACATATTAGAACTGTCTAAAAAGATGGCAGCTATGTTTATACATGAATTAACTTTATTTAGTTGATCTTTTATTTTTTCTGTATTTACTAATGTTCTATTTTGATATTTTCATGTTTTTTCTTTTGACAACAAGGTGTTTCTATTTTGCTAATATATTATATAGTGTATTTGTGTCTGCAATTGAGCTCGGCACTGCAATATAGGAATACAGGATCAAATAATATTAATAATTATGATAATATAATTAGGTTGTAGCAGTCATATAAGACCATGTATGCTTTTTGATAATGTAATACATATATGATGTGTGTGGTGCTATTGTACAACACGAAGGTTATACAATTAAGAAGACTTAAAAACTTAATAATCCGGAGTGCGTTTAATATACAATGAAACCGAGGCACGTTTCACAAAAAACAAGTGTGTTTCAGTAATTCAGATCTGGTTTCTTCGATTGAAAAGGAAAATGGTGTTTAAGGTTTAACGCTATAGTTTACTGTCTATTAAACGCAGTTCTATTTTATGGTACGTATATATGATTTGAATTTGATCCACAACTATCTAAGAAAAGATCAAAAGTGACACAATTTTACTTTCAAAATACTTAGATCGTTTTCCTCTGTTTTCTCTCCACAATCGTCAATGCCTGGAAGAGTATTTCGAATCTGAAAATAAAAATTCCTTTATTAGAAACATGTAGAACATTTCTATGTTATATGGAAATTTACATTTCGGTGAAATGACGTTCACATTGTACGAGAAAGTAGGACACATCTTAAAGACATATTATTTAAAAAAAAAAGTTTTACTATGAAACCATAGTTTGGTTAAATAACCATTGACAATGAAACATTTTTTATTTTTTCGAACAGTTAATGGATTGAGAGTTTTTTGATATGTAGTCAAAATTGAAATAAATCATAAATACGTATTAATACATGGATATTTTTCGGTGTTGTCGTCTATATAGTTAACTAAATGTATCGGTTAATATCAAAGTAATGTTTGAGGTAACTTTCGACCCGTTTTATAGGTGTATTGATCTTAAGGAACCTTACACTTGTGAAGCAATGTTAAACCGTAACCATTTTCAATATAACACTAGGTTCAATTTTACTAGAAACGATTCTTTGGTTTTGCAAACAAGAGGCCTCTCATTCGTACAATACCAGCCTGTTAAATGTTTTCTGATTCAATTTCCTTTATCGATTTTATTTTACCAGAGTATAACACTTGAATTTTCAAACGGAAACAGGATTCTACCAATCTTAGCATTGTTACTATATGTTGAATCTGTTCAGAATTATTTCACATTTCGTGTGAATTTATCAAACTTGAGTATTTATCGTTGCAAGCAAAGGAATACTCATTTTACTACTTGTTCGAGTATTTTTAATATGGTCGGGGTCAAACAGACTATTTTCTTTTCCTATTCCAATTGTATACATTCGTAACAATGGCTGATCCTATTTACTCATTGGTTACATTGTTCTATATGTAGACACTTCCCCTAGTAATGGACCTCTAGCCCAAACAGGTAAAATATATATAAAAAACGAAATATTGGTTTCACAGTGGACTCGCAATGACTCGAATTCGAAAGGCACCTATAACATAACTTATCGACGTGTTCGATTGACGCCTCGAGTAATGCTTAGTTCATGTATTTATTGCAGGCGATGTTATTCATGAAATTTATGAAAACAAGCCATCATACAAACGATATAGCACAGCATTCGTATATGCACAATGACTGTTACGCTCTAAAAAGAAAACCAGGTCCGTTCAAGGAAAGGGTTTGAGATAAACGATATGTCCAAATGGTCATATGTTCGAGTTGTCGCGTGTCCACTGCACTTGACTGTTCTCAGAGAAAATGGGATCTTATAACATTTCCAAGTGTGCATGTCATAGAAATCTTCTATTAATTTTAAATATAATGTTCATACAATATAGACCAATATCGGTCTACACGTAAGTGACGTCAAATGTTTGTCTACATTGTTCGCTTATCATTTATTAATTCGCATTAAGACAACTCTATATACACGCAATATCTTATTTATCATAAAGAGTCGTGCCACCAATTATATCAATTCAGCAGAATAAGGGTTGAAGGTGCTGAAATCCAGATAGACATAAAAAGAAAAATGAAATGCTGAAACATCTGCAAATATTGCTAATAGTGACAACAAAGTAAGTAATAAATAATTCAAAACTATTTTGGCAGTACATGTTTAAAACCAAGCAATTGAAAGTCATGGAAAGATACAAAATTTAGCTTCATGGATATGTCTACCCAGTAATAATGAAGCATAAGCAATAAATATTTAGATGTTAAGTGTACTGGAAAGTGAGATGATAACCTTAATTTTATCCATGAATTGAGATTCTAATATGTCAATAATTTTTTTTTGAACAGTTTTAAAACTTTAACTATACTATCTATAATCTGGAATTCAGCGCCTTTAATATTGCTATTTCAACTCGAATATTTCGTTATGCTCATTGACGGTACGCTTTACTTATATGAAGTCCCATTTTCTCAGACAACTTTATTTTTAAACGTGCACTCTGGCATGATTGATGACGTATCTTTGACGTACTGGTAACTCAAATATGCAATAGCAAGAATTCGGTTCGAGATCACCCTGGTTGAATTGAGTTCGTTTTCAGATAACCCTTACTAAAGTGGGATATATGCATATTGTCGTAAAACACCGAACACTCAGGGAAAGTACAAGCCGGATCAACCAATCAAATTACAGTTTGGGCACTCAGTGTGTTCTGCTATTTCTAAATACGCCCCATGGCAGTAAGGGATTACATTTACCAGATGACGCAACCGGAACCGCTAAATTTACATAATTTGGTTACATTTGAGTTTACGAATTTAGCCGAAGAATACCAATTGATGACGATCTAGTAAATCATGTCGAACAAAGGGAGATAATCATGTTACTAGTACAACTCCAAAGTTTTCTTTAAATGACTTGTTTTATGATATTTTTGTTTTTTCTATAGTATCTACTTGGTAATCCCAGCACTGCCTTTTTAAAACATTTAAATTACACATATATACTAGATTAGACCTGTCTTTGCTGTTTTATGTCATTTGTGACAGAGATGTTACGCTTCATAAGGTATGAGTATTAAGAGGTATATCTATATAAAACAATAAAAAATCGAATACATTGTGTTTCTTCAAGGCCGACATGTAAGTTGCAATAGGTTTTAATGAAGGAGGATATGAGCACCAACCAACCTTGGCTCGGTCATTTAGAAAACCAACAAGTCCGAATATGGGCTTAATATAATAGTACATGTGGGAGACAGTAGTTAGTAAGCTGGGGAAAAGAGTTGTGTCGAATACAGACGTAAGAAAGTCATGAATCATAAGTGAGACCGTGATATAACTGAATTGTCGTTTAAATTGATGTTAATCTCCAATCAATCAATATATCCAAGCAGACAATTATTTGAGTATTTGAGTAACGTTATGCCATGTTGTGTCGCGATGAATGTTCGTGTTGGCATCTCTTTAACATTCTATCGTTCGTTACCTGAAGCTGTCTCAATTGACTTCTTTTAGAGGAAGCGGATTTTGAAGGTCGTTTGGTCATGTGCAAATGAACAAACTATGTACTTATTGGCATGACTTGTCTCTTTTTCGGTTATTATTCCCTTCATATATTCAAACGCATTTTGACACATTTGCAGCCGACTACTTCTTAAAATATTGTTGTTAAACAAGAAAGTACTCGTCCGTCCATCCTTCCGTCCGTCAGCCTATTCGTCAGACTGTCACACTGTGACTTATTGGCATGATACACATATGTTCCTTTAAGCACTCCTGTCGCTTGTGGCATGCGTCTAAATACAAGATGAAAAGACAAACAATGCGCTCTCAATCATTGAACTTAAATATTGAGCCAGATTTAATATTTAGGGTAAATATCCGTCGATAAAGACCTGTGCTTTTTTTTTACAAACTGTTTTATTTTGTCTTATTGTTCTTTGCATATTTTTCTATACATAGATTGTGCATGACGAAAAACATCTAGCCACCTTATAAGAACATTATTGATAAATAATTATATATATTGTGCATGCTATTTCGTTAACAAATTCTGCTGTTAACGCTTCTTTAATATTTTCTTCAAATATGTTGACGGTATGTTTTTGAATGTTTAATGTTATGAACAAGTCTTAAAATGCATAAGACTACAACTTTTATAAAACATGTCTTGAAATAGTTTGTGTTTTATTCCAATGGTAAATATAACATGGTTGAGTTGGTCAAATAATAACTTCCGGGATCTTGGTAAACAATGGAAATTTAGCTGCCGTTGCTCGTTCTGAGGCAATTAAAGACTTTTGAAACAAGCTGTCTCAACCGAAACTGCATGTTAGCAAAAAGTCTTTAGCTGCCTTTGGCCTTTGGCAGAGTTAACAAAAAGAAAATTAATATTTATATAAAAAATATTTTAGTATTACAGAATTCTCTTTATTAATATCCCACAATAATACAGAATGCTATGTATGTTGACTTTTACTAAAATCTCATTAGAATAACATTTAGAACTTGGCTTACTGTAGTATCCGCCAGTAGTACCACAGCAGCCAAGTTTACTGTCTTATTTTAATGAGATTGCCTGTTATAAAGAATTAGATACTTATTGTGTTCATTCGCTCTTTGTAGATACTAATACAACAGCATTGGTGAACCTGATGAAAACTCAAAACAATACATCTGGGGTAAACGATCCAACTCCCAACTCAACAGTTCCAACGACTCAGCCTATCGCTAACTCGCATTCAGGTAATATACATGTTTACACTGGTTGTTTATTTACAGTGGAGCCGCGAAAAGTAGTGATTGGGGAAACTTCGAATAGATTGTTTAATTAGTCCATTTTCTAAAACGGATTTTTCTTTTTAATGTAGCAAAGGTTCAGTGCTGGTTGCTCATACGAAACATTAGAACTGCTACCGCTTTATTAATACGATGTTATCAATAGGTTGTTTTTTATTAGTAAAAGTCAATTATGATGCGGACCATTCATATGTTATATTTGGAAGTTGGTTGTCTAACGTTATCTTTGAAAAGTTCTGATAAAAAATATAATTGGATGTATAAATAAATAGTTGAACCCGGTAAGGGCATGGGAGAACTACATGTAGTTCAACATGACCAATTTCCATTTTTTTCTATTTTTTCCCACAATGTTTTCAAACTTCTTCTTTAGCACATACTTCATATGTCATATGCAGCAAACAATGATTTTTTTTTAGATTCTGGTAGAGATATATTTTTACCCTGGTATGTATTAACTATTGGTTTCACTTATGCCACATTTTGTTTGCAGACATTGTCAAAACAACCGACGTCATAGTACGAGACGCCAGCTCAGTGAAGTCCAGTAACTCCATGTCTACAGAACAACGATCTGAGAACCAGTCACCGAACAGCAGTCCCCATGCCTCGAATAACTTGGTAGCAGTCAACACGTAACAGGAAGTGACGTCATTGTTGAACTGTGTTTAGGTTAAAAGGGTTCTTAGCATACCTATATATGCCTTCTTCGCCATATCATTGGTATATTCAGAGTTAGCTTACAAAGCGTTAGGTCGTCTTTTGTAATTGCTCTAACAGTCACTCGCTGCGTGCATACGATAAAACATGTTGGTTTGGCTAACAGATCGTTCAGATAATTTCTAGAATGTTCGAATGACCTAACGGCCATTATGTAAGGTAAATCTGAATATAGCCCTATATGGGTGTACACAATTACGTCGTCAACATGTTTGTATCGGAAATTAAAAGAATGCTCCTTGTCAGTACCAATAGTTGTTTACATTCGGACTTTCTGAATACACAAATAAACACAACAAGTGTAAAGATATGCTTGACAGTGTAGCATTGCCATTCAAAAGTACTGAAGTTAACGCGGTAACAGAGCCAGCGAATGAATGCATGTTGGAACCATGAAAGTGATACTATAACGTTACGGCCATGCAGTCTAACATATCAAGTTATGTCTGCCTGTTTAAAAATACCAAACTAAGGGCCTTTTTACCTTGACATGGTTCAATCAAGATGGACAATGATCGATAGGAAAACTAGACAATTATTTAATTAAATTAATGAAACTTTTATGTTTAAATAAAAGTTCATTTTAAAAAGGACACAAATACATGTGACAAAGCAAGAGATGCATGTATTCTTGCAAACATGGATAAAGACTGGACTTTTTCTTTTTCTTACATAGATTCGTGTGTTGATGTGAAACATTATGAAATAAGCTAATGTGATTTTTACATACAAACATAATGCATGCGGCGTGTAAAAGTGAAACGTATTGAAGGGAATAAAAAAACGAAGGGCGATAAACACTGTATATGTAAAACGAAGAAGACGAAGTAGATGAAAACGAAATATTGGAGGAGAGAAGTTCTAGGACTAGACTAGCAAAGAGAATGTAGCTGAAGGTGACTTCATTTCAGAGTTAGATAAACCATACAGGACACATGTGTATAGTAACGTATGTTTCCATAGCCTAAAAGGCATATAGTACCAAGTTTCACGACAGTCTAACAGTTCAACGTTCAACCAGGCTTTTGTTCAAAAGCGAAACAGTTCGTTGTGGTGCATCTTTTTTTTCAAACTTTTTAAAAACACTTCGTCGAATACCTTCAGAAACCATCAACGTTACCTCCGTAACATCGATCACGTCGGTCGGATTCTGCTCGGCTATTTCCGGAAACTGATCACGGAATTAAAACACACACCCGACACAGTTGGACTATGTATGGGTTGGGTGATTTAAGTACTACTTAAGTCCGATCTGAGGCTGCTTAACATATATGTAATATTCATGCGGCGTGCTTCGGACATTCCTACTTGGACATCAGAACTGTATTTAACGACATAAACTCACTCACCGGAAACCGATTAACTGCACTTAATATTGGAAAATTCAAGAACGTCTTAACTATGTAAACTTTAATCCAAATATACATGATATTCAACCTTTCCTAAATACAGCAGTTTTGCAGCCGACAACTTTAACAAATATAAGCAGTAACATGGAAAAGCTCAATGAATTAAAAGTTTAAACAAAACTGTTAGATTGAGTTTAAAATAAAGCGACAAACGCAAACTTGCTCAACATATGTTTAAAGGTTGCCTGCTGCATTCGCTCAGTACTTCAGTTTTGACTTTAACCCTTTCCCATATTCAACACTTCTGCAGCAGACGACTTTGAAAACTTCAAGGCAAAATACAGGAAATAATAGTTTAAGTATTGAGCAGAATTGAAAACATTGTGGCAAACTGGGAAAAGGCTCATTATGAGAAATGTCTTCTATTATATTATCACAATGTTTTCAAAATTCGTTTACTTTAGAGGCCTCGGAAATCGTCAGTATGTTGAACAGGATTAAAAGTCATCTTCTTTAGAGGCATCAGAAAGCGTCAGTATGTTGAAAAGGGTTAAAGGTCGTCTACTTTAGAGGCGTCAGAAAGCGTCTGTTAATGGGAAAGGGTTAAGCATCATGAACAATGTAAACCAAGATCAGCCTTCTCATCCGTCCGTGAAATCTAATCTTTGTCTAAATTGGTCGAAACTCATACATTTATATGTATCACACATGGAACTCTGAAAACTCGAAAGCCAATGGTGATGATGCCAGTAGCTTTAATTCAGTGGGATGTGTGTCAACAAGTTCTACCGAGAGTCATTCGTTGGCCACCGATCGTGAATATCATAGCTGTCAACGAGTTTACCCGAAGTCATTCGTTGGCAACCGATCGTGAATACCATAACTGTCAACGAGTTTACCCGAAGTCATTCGTTGGCAACTGATCGTGAATATCAAAGCTGTCAACGAGTTTACCCGACGTCATTCGTTGGCCACCGATCGTGAATATCATAGCTGTCAACGAGTTTACCCGAAGTGATTCTGTGGTAACGGTAATATCAAGGCATGGACTCTAAAAGCTATTGGCATTGTTAGGTTTATTCCATTTAATATGTCAATGTCATTCTCCTGCGACATAGATTGAAATCTTTCCCATTATATAACAATTCTGCAGCAGACAACTTTGAAAATAAATAAATGTGTAATTATTGAAAAGGGTTGAAAACATTGTGGCAAGAAGAGAAATCGCTCAAAATGAGCATTTTTTTCCTTCTGCCATAGTGCTTTAAAAAATCGTATGCGGGTAAGGCGTCAGAAAGCGTCTTTATGTGGGGAATTGTTCGATAAAGTTGTATTTTGGGTTATTACTATAACAATATCTGGCAGTGTAAAAATAGGGGAAGCATAGTTATTTCCCTTTATTCGAAGTAAGTAGGACAAATAGGTATGTGCAGACTTACCAATGTTTTCAAATTGTGAGGAAATTCAAAGTCATAACCGAGACACTTCAAACATCGCAATGTTTAACGCAACGACCTAGAGATAATAAGTGTAATATGTTCAAGCGAAAACGGGTTGTTTGACTTGTTTAATTCTACACCACCGAAACGCACATAAGCAAGTTGAACTAAAACTGCAGCAATAGTTTAAATGTGTCCGTGCATATGTACAGGTACGGGTTGGCTTGTTTGACCAGTGTATTTCAAGATCCACACAGTCTGATCTAGATCTACATCGTTCAGATAGTATATACATAAGCTTGTGAGAAGCGCATGTCAACGTTTGTAGATTATGATAAGAAAAGGCAGATGAACATGCTGATCTTAACGTACACTGTTCAGAAATACCAAGTTGTGTATTCCTCATGCACTGGCTTTAATGCATGTAGACGGACAGTGAACACTTTGCAAAGACTTCGCTGACACAAAGACGCAATTTCGCCTTATGCTTTAAACATATGTTTGAACATCTTCTGTGGAGTGTGGGTATCTGCGCTCAGTGAAGACATACGTGAAGCCAATGCATACGTAAGGTATCGCTAGAGCATTCACTGTTAGTTTATGTGAAGCATAGCCAATACTGTTACTTCTGAATAACATATTAAGTCTACTCTTTTCATGGGGAATACAATCGACAATATGTGTATATATTATAGACGGGGAAGAAAATATTTTGTGAAGACAATGATCTGCTCTTTTTCTCAAAATGATTTCAATAATAGTCTGGTGTCGAGTAAAAGTTCAAAACACACCCGGTATCAAGTTCAAATAAAGGATTAATTATGTTTTACTAATAAACTTAAGTTTCATAATTGGACTTATTATTAAGAATTATAGAGACTATAAATGCAAAAAAAGATAGTTGAAGTAAGCATGAAAGAAAATGTGAGTAAAATGTTTGACAAATCTCCTTCTGTCTCGTGCAACCCGTTAGAACAATACGCAAGTATTGCTAATTCAACATGACAGGGACACCACATTCTGTTTTAGTGTTATGAAACCCTTTCCCGTATATAAAAAGGCTGCAGCAGACGACTTTGAAAGTATCTAGGAAAAACTATCGAAAATCTCTACATAATAAAGTATAATTGTTAATTTAATTGGAAACTATGTGGCAAAAGGGTAACGCTCATCATGAGCATTTTCTCCTTTTGCCTCAATGTTTTCAATATGTGTCCACTGGAGTCGTGTCAAAACGCGTCTGCAGACCTCCATTACCGATTCGAAGTATAAATTTTAAAATTCTAGCAATAGAATATTGTCTTTCTCTTTAGTGTTAGTAAGTAACCTCTTGGCTTCACATTTGAAAATGGGAAAATCTTTAAATATTGAATAACAAATATTTAGTAGTTATTGAAAATTTAAATTACGAATATTTTAATAGTTATTGAATATTAAAATTACGAATATTTTAATAGTTATTGAATATTAAAATAACGAATCTTTAATAGTTATTGAATATTGAAAATTCTGAATATTTCTTTAATACTTCCTACACTGCTTAAATATGCTGTTTTCGATTTGAATGAGGAATTGTTAAATTGAGGTCGTAAAACTATCACTTTATAGCCATATACGATGTCTCCTGTATCCGACAACTAGTACCCTATTTATATTCTTGATCATTCTATAGTTACTAGTATTCGGATATCTGCTTTAGCTCTTCTATACGTTGTTTAACTCTTTCACTGCCGAATTTCACCGTGTTGGATAGTCAATGTTGATAATTGGAACACTCCATTTTCGTCCAACAGAATATTTGGTAAAATGTAATGTCTACGTGGCAAACAATGCAAACTTCAGGAGAGACGACTCGTTATGAGCCGTCTCACCTGAATCTGCATTGTTTGTAAAAACCTTTAATTGCCTTTGGCAGCGAAAGGGTTAAACAGTTATCAAGAATTATTATATATGTGTATATGTATTATCAATCCTTTCCCACATACAACACGTTTGCAGCAAACGACTTTGATAACATATAGGCAAAGATAGGGCACCTTTATTAATCAAAGAATAGTTATTGAATAAAGATGAAAACATTGAGGCAAAAGGAAAAAAACTGCTATTTCTTCTTTTACCACAATAATTTCAAAAGTCGTGTGCTGCAGAGGCGTCAGAAAGCGTTGATAAGTGTGTTAAGGAAATACCGTCGAATTGATATGGCATCGCTCACGTTTCAATAATTATAAATAATGTGTTTTTTCATGTTATATTCTTTATCTCTTTCTTTTGTGGAATTTCAAAAGTTTTAATCGAATTTCATTCAAGAGAAAGAACGATCATTTAGTGTTTTATAATCTTCAACTTTAGTATATTTCAATCGATGTAGTATTTCTGAATACGAACACGAGGCAATTGTTATTGTTTTTTTCACAACGGATGTGCATGAGCCCCACCAAGGAAAATATATTTACTGTATGGAAAATTGGTTTCTGCTTGCATTAAAAATGTGATAATAAACAGTGAGATGTCAATATGGTTTGAAATGTCTACTTTATCAAAATTTACAAAATGGACAAAGTTGTTTAATTTTGATTTAAATTTAATGCTATTGATACAAATTACTTCAAATTGAATCGTCTATGGATTACACAAAAGATAATGACTTCGCTAAAGTAGCCATTGTCGAATTGCATCGATACATAGGAGCTTATCTTCTCGAACCAAGAGTTTGTTTCTTTTTAAGATGTTTTAAATCGTTTTCAACAGTATTTTCAGTTATTTCAATGCGTTAACTGTGAACGTTTGCAGTACTACTGGTCAAACTATCCTCACACTAGCGCACCAACCACAGTCATAGTGTCGCAACGCTGAATGCCAAGTAGAAAAGTCAGAGTTACCGTTCTTAAATATTTTGATAAAACCCCACCAGGAATCAAACACTGTTTTAACCCGCTTTAACAAGTACATCGCCGATGCGGTACTCGCCAATTGGGTTTATATGCCGCATTGACCTATTGGCGAGGAGTACACTCCCACATTGGTAGCAAAAGCTCTATGGTTGTCTTTCCTGGAGCACCCCGTGTGTTTAAGCTGATTAAATTACATGTACTTCTATTGATAGTGACATGTTTCCTATTATCAAACTAACTTCTTTTTCTGATTCTTTTTAATAAAATACAAACAAGAACACAACTAAACTGATTAAATATATCAAATAAATCTGTTTTGTTTTGCAATTAAGATTTTTTATTTTAATTGAGTAGTTATTCCGTGTTACGAAAAGAAAGTTACGTTGGTCCTATCGACGATATCAGAGACGGTGTATTTGTCTCTGGGTAAAACCATATTTGCGGATTTACAGGTTGATATTGATCTACATTTGTCGCAAATGCCTTACTATTGGTTTTCAAAGAGCGCCAATAAATTAAATTACGTTTGTGTGAACAATGAACATTTTGATGAGATTTTGCTCTATCTGATCCGAGTCCCCACTGTTTACGTGTATACTAAGAGATCGGTTTTCCTTGGCGTGGTTCATGAACGAGTGTAATTGTTGATTTTAATAGAATATTATTTATATTTATATCATATTTACAAGGCTATTAATAACAACGTACAACTGTATACTATTATATATATCGATGGCTTCATGCAACATGGTTGTAACTACTTCTTGTGACAACATCTAGTTACAACCGTTTTGCATGAAGGCCACGATATGCTGGTTAATTTGACAAGTGACTTTGTTAAAACCTTTTTTTTTATTTCGTCATATTTAAATAACTTGTTGTTTACTTGCAATGCATAATGTTATGACATGTTATTCCTTTATTACCAATTCAATGACTTCTACGAAATTACCAGACCTTAAATGCATGTATATAACAACTGAGAAAATTACTAAATTGCAATATTGTTCTTGAAAAAAGGGAGCAATAATGCAGTGTATCGATCAATGATTATTAGAAATATCGCAATTAGAGCAATTAATAATTTATTAACAAGATAACGTGGGTAACTTCATACGAAAATCGCCAATAACCCTTTCCCACATATAATACATTTGAAGCAGACGACTTTGACCAAATATACGCAAATATTTGGCAATTCTCTATAAATGAAAGTATAAATAGTGTTGAAAACATTGTGACAAAAGATATTGATCATTTTGAGTTTCTACTTTCTTGTCGATGTGTTTTCAAGAGCTGTTTTCTTCAGAGGCGTTGAATGTCGTCAAGGTTAATGTCTTTTACAAATCTGGAAATTCCAGACCAACCTTCGTCCATGATCGTTGTCTCAGAATCCACTTTAACGCAGCTATGACAGGAGGAGACATCATACATATTTAAAAAAAAAAGGCGGAATTGCAGTCTATTTCAAAAAATCTTCGATAGTTGGTTTTACTAAGAACTGGCTTGCTTGTTATCTGCTGACGAAATCCTAATTGCGCCAAAGTCATACAGTTTAACTCTTTCCCATATACAATACATTTGTAGCAAAAATCTTTAAAACATTAAGGCAAGAACATAGCAAATTTTTTATAACTGAATGTAAAATAAGTGATAAAGGGTTGACAGCATTGTGGCAAAAGGAGTAAATGCTCGTTTTGAGCAATATCTCCTTTGTGTACAATATGGTCAATAGCCGTCTGCTGCATATGCGACAAAATAGTGCGTCTATGTGACAATGGTTTATATAACATATACATTACTGATTGAAAAAAACCATATCGTTTCGTATCGATCATATAAATAAAGGAATAAAAGGTCATAACGTTGAATTATTACTGATTCTTTCAGCTTTATCACCGTGTAGTAATACATTTCACAATGATCACGTGATATGTCTGGAAAATTAAAATAGTTCCGTTTATAATAGTTTGGGCTTTCTTTTTTTGTACTTCTACCTTGTATATAAGTCATACTAGGCATAGAGTCCAGCACTTTGAACTCTCGGGCAAGCGCTAGTCGAATCATACAATCAAATTACACCTTTTCACTAGCCCTCGCCGAGTGTACCATGTGTTAGGACAACCTGAATACATCCAATCGGTGCCTTGCATGCCGTTCATTCGCCACGACACGTATGTTATTCGTGATCTGGTCGTCTTTAGAAAACAAATGCAATTTGAGATGAAATGATCTCTTTGACTTAGCATAATTTAAAGTTACTAGTACATTGGAGCTAAAGCTCTTGTCGGTTTTTGATTTCAGAATATGCATGTGTGTGTCTATTTGATTCCGTCCATGGGGAAAATGGATTGATTGATTGATTATTTGGTGTTTCACGCCCCATTTCAACAATGTTTCATTAATATCACGGCGTTTCATGGGTAAGTTACTAGTATTACTGGTACATTTATCCTGACACCAGCCAGTCAGTTGTAATACTAACCCCGCAACCCTGAGTGCCAAGGAGGGATAGCCATTACTACCATTTTTAAAGACTTTGGTATGACCTGACCGGGGATTGAATGCTTGACCTCCAGCATCAGAGGCGGACTCTTTTCCACTACACCACGGAGACCGTGTTGACATGGACAAGTTGGATTTTTTTAACAGAAATATTACAGGTAAGCATGTGTATTTACGAATTCAGATTAAGATATACATTGTTCATATATAACATTCATCAGCTTGTTAACATTTTCTGTCAACTCGTGAAGAATCTGATCAGATGGAGGATATATGAGCTGTTCCGCTAGAAAACAATCATTGTGGACTTTGCGTAAAGTATCGACCTGGATCAGCGTAAGCATGCCGCACACGCTTACCCGGATAGACACTTTTCGCCTACTGTTGAGTGTATGTTTCAGGAATCATTACTCTATACATCTATCCCCCTGAGACGGAATGTGTCGGCCCGGATCAGTCTGCGCGGACTGCGCAGGCTGATCTGGATCGATACATTACGCAGAGGCCATAATGTTGGTTTTCTCGTGGAACGGCTCATATAATAACTGATATGAACCTTCACTGTTCAGAGTACCAAAGTGTTCCTTTTCCAATGGATGGGATCATTTATCATACACGTGAACAGTGAATAATACTTATGCACTGTCTCAACTGAGTTTTCAATGTCCGCAGATTGCAATTAGACCCGATGTCGGGACGCGGCTGAAGGAGTTAGTAAATCAATGTCGCTGAATTTATTCCCCCTTACGCCGAAATACGCAATTATAGGGAAGTTTGTGTGGTAAATGGTAGGTAAGATTCAGGCAACAAGTATTATTATAGCAACTCATCCATGCCATATGGTGGGTAATATACGAACACAAATCTTAACAAATCCACTAAAATTATGATATTGTGAGAGGGCTACACATACAGTGCAACCTCGTATCAGAGAAATAAGATACGCAGCTGTTTTAGGGAATTGTTACGAAAGGATCACGCATTAGTCACATGTGACACGCTGGAATACGTGTCTCATTTTGATATCATGGATGAACACCTTGTTACGACATCGGACCATCTACCGTACTCAGTTACTATCGATAATTGTACATCAAGAAAATCATCTACGCCACAAAATAAACCAAATATTGCATGGGAAAAGGCGGAATTTGATCATATAAATACATACCAGTACGAACTTGACAATCAATTTAGGTTAAACGAAATCGGCAAAATCAAGAACACCGATGAACTATATAAACAGATAGACTTAATAATTAAAACATGCGCAATTAATTGCTTACCGGTAGTCAAGTGTAACAAACATACAAAACCTTATTGGAACGCAAAAGTTAAAGAAAATCACTCAATTGCTAAACGCGCTAGAAGTGCGTGGGTAGATGTGGGTAAACCTAGAAACCGCGAACATCCTTCATATATGCAATACAAACAGAAAAAGGCAACCTTTAGAAAGGTACAACGGAATGAATCAAGCAAGTATACAGAAATACTTTTAAGCGGTTTAGATAAGGCTGCGGGCGTAAATAACAAGCTATTCTGAAAATACATGAGAAACTTTAAAGGCAGGCAAAGTAGAGAAATTGAGAAAATACTTGTAAACGGTCAAACTTTCACTGATAATGAAATACCGGACGGATTCGCCAAATATTACGAGAACATCTTTGAATTTAAATATGCCGAACCCTGTACAAAGTTCGAAAGTGATATTCGAGATAAAGTAAGGAATACTACTAAAACTGATAAGTCTTTAGGAGCCTTCAAAGAAATTTCCGAGGAGGAAATTATCATAGCACGAAAGGCATTGAAACGTAAAAAGGCACCAGGACCAGATGGGATTACAAATGAACATATTATAAATGGGGGAAAACCAATAGTAATGGCGTTAAAGTTACTATTTAACAAAATACTTAATGAATGTACGTGTCCAAACAGCTGGAGAGAGAGTTACATAATCCCGATATATAAGGGTAATGGAAAGAGCAAAACTGACCCGAAAAGTTATCGGCCGGTGTCTCTCATGTCCGCTGTATGCAAAGTTTTTGAAAGAGTTATCGCTAACAGACTTAATCAAATTCGTTTTCCTTCCTTCCCAAATAAACAACAACAAGGTTTTCAAAAAGGATTTAGCTGTATTACGGCGGGCTTTAATCTCCAAGAAAGGAGTTTTATCAGGATTCTACTACACCTTGTGTATTAATGACCTCCTTGATGACCTTGAAAGGTCAGGGTATGGTGCAACGGTTGGAAGCGTTCCAGCGGGAAATCCTACTCTAGCAGACGATATAAGTATCGTAACTACCAGTCCGTTAGCATTACAAAACCAATTAAATATTGTACAACAATACGCAGAAAAGTTTAAATTTGAAATAAACACTGATAAATCGTGTACCTTTGCATTTTCCTATCGTAGGATGATGCAGTTACCGTACACAGTTAAATATAAGGAAGAGGAACTGAAAAGAACAGAGTCTTCTACCCATTTAGGTATGATATTGGACGCTGGTTATGGTAAAAACTGTAAATCTAAAATAATAGATCGGTGTAAAAAGGGTAAAAATGTCTATCATGCTATGCTTGGGTATGGAATCCAGCCTAAAACCCTAAATCCGTTAACCATGTGTAACATATATAATAAGGTAATAAAACCAACCATATTATACGGCAGCGAGTTATGGAACGATCTTAAAACTACGGACGTAGATCAGATAAATAGGACACAGCATTATATAGTTAAGTCAATACAGCAATTTCCAAAATTAACCCGTTCCGACATGAGCGAGTCAATGCTAGGTTTAAATCGACTGTCAAGTCAGGTAGAGGATAGGAAACTACGTTTTGTGCACAAAATATCGACTCTTAACACAAATTCTATTACTAGGCAAATATTTACACGAAGACTACTTACTTACATAAAAGATCCAACAACGATGAAAGGTTTTAT